>CM054062.1:178888464-179488464 GCA_028641055.1 Alopecurus myosuroides
GCTGTGATTGCTTGTCGACTGGCTCCGAGGTGAAGATCATGTAGCTCTCGTGGTGCTCTTGGTACTGGTTGGAGCCTCCGCCCCCATTGTTGCCGTTGTTGTTGTTGCCCTGGTAGTTGTTGTTGCCTCTGTTGTTGTTGCGGTTGTAGTTGTTGTTGTTGTTGCGGTAGCTCTCATTGTTGAAGTGACGGTTGGCTCCTAAAGCCACTTGGTTCACATTTTCTCTTCTCGGGAACACTGGCGGCCGAGCTGCGGGTGCGCGAGTAGGCTGCACATTGGCATTGGCCGCTGGCAGAGGAGGAGGAGGAGGCAAGCCATCATTCTTGATCACATCCCACCACTCGCACTGCCGAGTAGTGTGGTTAGCAGGCCTTGAGGGGTGGTGAGTGTGAAAACTGCATGGGTCATCCTTCATGTCGTCAAAGACGAACTTCCTCGGCTGCTTGGAGTTGCCGCTGCCCGACTGAGGAGTACGGAATGGTTTCTTGTTGCCCTGGCCCTGGTTCTGGTTCTGCCCGTAGGCTCCAGCAGGTTTTTGCCTTTGGCTACCCCCAGCTCCAACAGCCACTGCATTCACCTCTTCAGGGTCATACCGAGTATCTATTCGGTCACCCCTGCGCTTGTTGCGGAACTCGTTGCGCTTGCTGTTGCTGAAGTTTCTTCTCGGCTCAGAGGAGTCCATCAGGGGCTGAGTAGGATCACCGAGTGCGTACTGATCCGCAATCTTGATGGTCTCCGCCAGAGTGTTTGGCATCTCCCTCTGCAACCTCTGCCACAGCATACTGCCATGTCTGCAACCCTGCGCAAACCAAGTGATGGCCTGGGCTTCATTCACACCTTCACAGGTGTTCCTCAATGTGCTCCACCGAGTAAGGTACTCGCGGTCTGTCTCATCTTCTCGCTGCCTGCAAGCGGACAGCTGCTGTGGCCTATTCGGCCTCTTGTATGTGCTCGTGAAGTTGCTGATGAAAGCGTCTGAGAAGTCCAGCCAGCAGTTGATGCTGTTCTTGGGCATGTTGTTGAGCCAAGTGCGAGCTGGACCCTCTAGCATCTGCGGGACATAGCGCACCGCCCATCTCCTGTTGCCGTTCGCGATATGAACCGCGGTGACATAGTCATTGAGCCAATCTTCCGGCTTGGTGCTGCCGTTGTAGCTCTTGGTGCCCCTTGCGAGCTGGAAGTTCTTCACGGACGGCTCGTTCATGATGCGCGGGCCAAAGCACTCGGGGCCAGGAGGACCCGTGTTCTCCAGCCGGGCTGACAAGTTGATCCGGTCCAGCTGATGCCTTGCATCTCCAGGCGCCAACACGCGCTCGCCAACACGGTCCAGAATGTCATAGCCAGCCATCTCCATGGCCGAGTAGCCGTCATCGTATCTGTCCACCTGCACCGCTGCAGGCTGCTCCACCGGGTTGGCGACTGGCGCCAGTGTGCACGGCTGCTGCCTCTGCCGAGTAGGCTGAGCAGCGGGACGCTGAGAAGGACCTGGGCGTGCTCCACCTCGGGCCTGGCTTTGAGCTTGATGGGCTTGAGAGCCTGCTCTTGCAGCGTTGTGTTCCTGCCCAGGCTGTTGCGGCACAACAAGCTGTCTCGCGGCAGCAGCCGGGTCATACACCTGCATTTGCCTATCTCTGGCGGAACGTCCGCTGCGGCTCTTCTCGCGGCTGGGGTGCGGAGACGAGGCCTGATCGTTAGATCTAGCCGCGTGCGAGTGCACCACCTGCGAAGCTCCAGCACCCGGGTTGGCCTTCCGGAACTCCTCATTCTGCCTAGCAGCCTCTAACACCAACTCGTTGAGCCTTTCCTGCTGCCTAACGCGCGCGTCGCCGTCGAGACGAGGCAACTCGGCGGCTACGGCCTCTGCAGCTCTAAGTGTCTTGGCTGGTGTGCTGTATCTGGGCCTAGTGGAAGTGTTTGCGGTGGCGGACTGAGCGGGAACCTCTACAACTGTCGCCATCTCGGCACCAAGGTTGCGCCGCGTGGCGCCTACCCTGCTAGCTCTCCTAGTGACTGGCGTGAAGCCGTGAGCCTTGTTGTACTCAAGCTGATCTAAGCTAAGCTCTAGCCTGATCTTGTCCAACTCCGCCTGCTCGGCGAGCAGCTCCTGGCGTTGCCGCTCGAGCTGCTCCTTCATGCTCAGGAGCTCGAGGTCGGTGGGAGGCGGCATGCCATTCCGCCCAGCCGACGCGGGAATGGTCGGAGTGGTGGAGGGAGGGAGGTTGCAGTCCTTCTCGTAAGCCCTGTGGGTCCTGCCACCAGCGCTCGAGGCAGCAAGATCCTCGACGACGACCGCGGCGCCAGCAGCGGCTGCGCCGGCGTTTGCCGCCAAGCCGGTCACCATCACCTCAGCGCGGTCCGCATAACGGCGCGCAAGCCTTCCGCGAGCAGTGATCACAGCAGGAGGATCCTCCGCGTCATGCACCAGCTCGGGGTAGTCGCGGTCGATGACGGTGGCGACGTAGACGAGGTGCGCGCCGAAGGAGATCACCGTGCCGCCCTCCGGCATGGCCTTGCTACCGAAGTCGCCTGCGTTGTCGGTGACGAAGTCGAAGGAGCCGAATCTGTGGACAAGGCCACAGACTACGCGCTCCGCTGAAGAAGATCCCGTCCGAACAGTAACTCTAGCCAGCGCCGCTGGTTGCCCCACGGTGGGCGCCAACTGTCGTGGTGGTGTCACGGCAGATGCCATAGGATGGCTAAAGATGTGGGGACGAAGGACGCTGGAGGTGCTCGGGGAGGGATCACGCGACGAGTAGACGCGTGAGGTGAAGATCAAACACTGCAAACAACACGATCTACCCAGGTTCAGGGCCCTCGTGAGGAGGTAAAACCCCTACTCCTGCATTTCTCTATGTATTCTGGTGTCTCACCGAGTAGCCACAGTACAAATGTTCTTGCTACCGAGTAGCCACTCTTCTCTCTCCGAGTAGGATTAGGTCAAGGATCTCTACGTGTGATCCAGCCCGAGTCTCTTATGTGATCGTGTCTCGCGCAGGAGGCGGCTGGGCACCTTATATACCCGGTGCCCTGCCGGATACAGCCAAATACAAACAAGTGTCGACATTGTGTGCACATCGTCCTTCTTCCGAGTTCCCGCTGACAGCTTTGGCTTCTAAGCTTGTCCTGATGCAGAAAGTCGTTGCGCAAAACCAAGTAACCAGTCTGTTATCACTGTACGAACACAGAGTAGGTCCCCCCCTATCCTGCGACGCCCTGCTGCCACACTGTCGCTGTCAGGCACGCCGTCCCCAGATGAACAGTGCTGTGAACAGTGCCAAGTACGGACCCGGGATACGCGGGATCCTGTGTCAGAACGGCTCCTTTGACTTCTGGCCCGAGTAGGTTCCCGCTAGTTTTACTCGGGCCAACTCTTCTACTCGAACAGATATATCTTGCTTGATATCTCCTTCTGGTCATCTTTTTGTGAGACCGAGTAGCAGTCGACCGGGTAGCAAGTACCGGGTAGGCGGCTACTCGACCAAACCTCTATTCTGATTGTTGCCTTTACCACTTTCCTTTACCCTACTCGGGGGCAACCCCCCGACAGCCGGTATGGGTCATTTTAGGACCGGCGAACCCAGGCCGAACCCAGCGTGCTGGGGGGTTGCTGGGGGCTCCGGCGGAAGCAAAATCGCGTTTGTGGGCCAACATAGTCAGGCGAGGGGCGACTTTTCCACGCCCTCTATCCCCTCCGTCGCCGCATACCGCCCACCCTCGTTCTCTCGCTTGCCGATGTCGGCGTCGCTCCTCGACCCCAAACCGCCGCGCCGCCGCTAGAAGCCATTTCGCTGCCGCAACTGCCTGCCGTAGCCCCGCCGTAGACACGCCAACCTCCTTCCCTCCTCTGGACGAGCTCGTCGCTTCCAGGTGAGGCCACAGGCAGCCCGCTCTCCACCACGCCCTTGAGGTGTTCGGCGTTTTGCCTCTTCGGCAATGGACTCCGACAATGAGGAGATGTTCGCCGCTCTGATGGACGAGGAAGCCGACGCAGCCGTCGACGACGCCGAGCACCTCATGTGGCTCGCCGTTCTGGCCGCTCTGTTTGCGCAAAACGCGAAACCCTGACGTGGTGGATCAAAGTTCGGTCGCCAGAAGGGCAAAGAGAGACAGCGAGTGGAGGGGTACTACATCCTCTAGTGTTTCGGCGCCGATTCTGCATGTCGTTTGGGAGTTCGACATCTATTTCATTTGCAAGAAGGAATGCACCGGGACGGTTGGATTCACCTCGCTCCAGAAGTGCACTGTGGCTATGAGAATGCTTGCATACGGCGCTCCCGGCGATACCCAAGATGACTACATGTGCATGGCTCAGTCCACTGCCTTTGAGTGTTTGAAGAGATTCTGCAAAGCAGTGGTGGTAGTCTTTGGCCCAAAGTATTTGAGATCACCCAATGTTGAAGACACTGCTCGGATCCTAGCACAGAATGAAGCAAGAGGATTTCCGGGGATACTTGGAAGCATCGACTGTATGCATTGGGCATGGAAGAACTGTCCGTTTGCTTGGCAGGGGATGTACAAGGGCGCGAAAGGATCTTGCAGTGTGATACTTGAGGCAGTGGCTACAGAGGACCTCTGGATTTGGCACGCCTTCTTTGGAATGCCTGAAATTCACAATGCCATCAACGTCCTGCAGTGCTTCCCGGTCTTTGGAAATCTTGTTGAAGGTCATGCTCCTCCGGCGAACTATGAGATCAATGACCACCAGTACAACAAAGGATACTACCTAGCGGATGGTATCTATCCAAGATGGTCAACATTTGTGAAGACTATCTCCAACCCAGTACCAGGAGGCAAGCAATCTTGGTTTGCTCAGCGCCAAGAGGCTTGCAGGAAGGATGTCGAGCTAGCATTTGGTGTGCTTCAATCTCGGTTTGCTCTTGTCCGGTACCCTGCTCTAACTTGGTACAAGGAGCATATGTGGGAGGTGGTGAACTGTTGTGTGATCTTGCACAACATGATCATCGGGAACGAGCGTGACGACCCAGTGTTTGACACTGAACCATATTTCAGACAGGGTCCTCTTGCAACTGTAGATCATCAGGTGTCGGCAGAATGGAACGCATATCTAGCTAGGCGACAGCAGATCCGAGACCCCAGGTGCACCAAGAGCTGCAGCATGTTCTGATGAAGCATCTCTGGAGACTCAAAGGAAACACCTAGTTTCATGTGTTTTCATTTGTGCTTAAAACTTGTTAAATTATGTTGAAATATTTGGTCGAATATATGTTATGTGCCAAAATCATGCCGAATTTGGTCGAATTTAATCTAACTTGGACGAAAACAGTCAAAAAATGCAAATTCGGGCGAAAATGAACCGTTTGGCACACTTCGCCTGGGCTGGAAAACAACGCTCCACAGAACGAAAAATAGCGTCGGGCGTCCCCAGGAGACGCTATTTAGCGCCGAAAATTGGCCCCGGGGGCGAACGGTAGTAGATGCTCTTACCTTCAAGATACAGCAATAAGGAAGAGGAAGGAGAACCTTACACAAAGCCCAACCCAAGCAATCTGGCGTGCAATCACATTAAAAAACGCCCATGTAAATTATCTCGACAACGGAACAGACTGACAAGAAACCCGGAAGGTATGCTCTGATTGAGGCATAAGTAGGATAACTTGTGACTACAACAGTAGATTCGTTCAACAAAAAGAAAATAAAAGGATAACTGGAAAAAAGGCATCCTTTTACTTCTCAACCCGCTTAACTTCCGCCAAGGTGCAACAAGGTGACAAGTGAGTCTGAGCCTCCAAAGGTGTGGGCGATCTCACTGTTCTCAGGGTAGAACAACAATGGCCAATATGAGCATCCTATCTTGACAGTAAAATAATTGAGAGATCATCTGCCATGGCCATGTAATCTTTCTCCAAGTCTTACCCTTGGATACAACACATGAATCTCCTTGCAGGCTTGAAGGTTGTACTAATGCTACATGTGACCTTCTGGCTGGTACTAGCGCTTCTAGATTAACCTCACATTCAGTAAACCTACAGAGTACAAGCTCTAGAAGTGGTGGTTTCAGCGGTAAATGAAAGAACTGGGTAAGCATTAATTGTGCGATCGTGGTAATGGTACTAACTACTAATACTATCTAATATAATTAGAGGTAAACACTGGATTACTTGTATATTATGTTCGTGGTAGTGTCTCACAACACTGCATATGCTGCTGCTGCTGCTGCTTTTCTAGTCAAAGGCTAATGGCATGTTTTTCTCTTGTGGTTTGGTTTAATAGGGCTATCCGCTAAAAAGGGGAATGGGAAGCTAACACTACGCTGACACTTCACTCCTTTTTCTTCTCCTGTCACAATAACAAACAGAAAAAGGATGTCACAATAACAAACAGAAAAAGGAGGAGAAAGAAAACACAAGGACAGCTTAATCATATAGGTGAAATGCTTAATTTTTTGGAAGCAACCATAGTGGGAATAAAGGAGGGTCTAAGTGCTTACTATGATTAGGTTTTGGGTATTGTTCACTTTGGATTGATGGACAATTTCACATCCCGATTGCTCCGTGGTCGGAGGACAGCCTGCTCATTGCATGCCCCCAAATCATTTCACTCATGGATATCACAGAATGTCCAATATAATCAAAGCCGTGGCAAGTAGTACCTGGATATGGGGAAGAAGTAGGGCCTAGGCGAAGGCATGTCCAATGCTGAGGGCAGGACACCACCTGCATTGCCGCCGGTGCAGACACCATTAAGGGATGCGTTGCAGCCATCACCAGCGACCTCACCGCCCCGAGGGAGTGTGGCCGACTTGGTTGGAGATGCGAATGGGCTTTGTAGCAAATCTTGTTCCCCACTGCAGAATGTTCATGGAAGAAGCAATGATCAAGCTTAGTTCTTGCCTATCAGATCATCAAAGTTAAAGCCAAACAAGCCGAAATAACAAGCTAACAGAATTAAAATGATGCTCAGCTTGATCAACCTTTGGTCACTATCAGTGTTCTGGTTCGCCTTATCCTCCTTATTGCCTCCTCCGTTGGCCACATTACTCTCTACATCATAGAGGTTGCTCCCTTTCAGCTGATTATCTGTGGTTCGCACTGAAGATGTTGCAACGATCAAGTAATATTGGAAGAAGTTGTTTCAGTAAGAGGTATGTCGCTGTAATGCATACCAGAGTCAGGCTGCGGCTCAGCCAGGGTGCTTGCGGTGGTGGATGCACTGTCAACGGGCGTTGTTTGAGTCATTGCTGTTGTGGCTGCGGCGACACGAGACTTCAGGTCGAGCAACTGGAGACCCATGAGACGGCGGCTCTGGAGCTCAACAGCCTGCTGGAACTCGGCAGCCTGCTGCTCTTCCTCCAGCTTCCGCCGCAGCATCAGCTCGTTGGCGCTGTTGGAGTGCTGCAGCATCCTCCCACCTGAGAAAGCATGTTCGGATGGTCAGCCCTACTTGAGAATTCATTCAAAGACACAGCCTGAGAATACAGGGAGAAGAATGATGTTACCAAGTTGGTGCAGATCGAATGGATCCCTGCCGTCTAGCCCGGTGGGAGTTGTGCAGCCGGAGAAGTCGCCTTGCGGCTGCTTCCTGCCAAGCGCAACCGATCGAGGAGCAAGAAACCAGGTCAGTTGGCTGCATGCAAGAAGCGAGATTGATTGGAGGTCGCGTAGTAATAATTGCATGCACGCGTGCCTGTACTTGTCGGGGACCTTGCCCTTCTCCTTGTAGGGCTTGACGAGCACGCGGGCGTCGCAGATGAAGTGCGGGTTGCCCTTGGCCAGGATCAGCCGCACCGTTTCCGGGTACATGAAGGTGACGAACCCGAACATGCGCTTCTGCTGGTACGGGATGCGCACGTCGTGAACCGGCCCGTAGATGCTGCACCGCACCGCATTTGCCAATCAGATCCTCAGCTAGCCATCAATCAAGCTGCTGCCCCGGTGTGTGCATACCTGAAGTAGCCGGAGACGTCCTCCTCGCGGAACGTGCTGTCCGCCGGGAAGGTGAGGTAAATCTGGCGCGACCCCGGGTTCATCATGCTGGCGAAATCGGCGCGGTCCAGGCGCGGCCGGCCCATGAACTTGTGCGTCTCGTCGCCGCCGCCCAGCATCAGCGCGGCCGCCGCTCTGCACACGCACGAGTGAAATAAAAAATGGTTGAAATCTTGGAGCGTGTACCTGAAGCTTGTTGGAGTTGGAGGTGACAACACCTACCTTTGGTTGTCGTTGTGCTGTTGCTGCAGCAAGAAGCTGAGGCACTTGCTAGCGGCGGAAGGCGAGCCGGGGAGGGAGCTGGTGGGGGAGTAGGGGAAGGCGGCGTGGCCGAGGCGCTGGCTCTTGGAACGGAGAAGGAAGTCGTGGCACTGCTGCTGCTCGGCGACGGCGGCGTCCATCTTGGCAGCGGCGAGCGCCGCGTCGTCGTCGGGGAGGCCGCTGGCGTGGACGAACCTACAGCTGCTCCCGTTCTTGCAGAACCCGCGCGCGTAGTACAGGCACGGCTTCCAGCCGAAGTTGTCGCCGCCGAGGCAGACCTCGTTCGCCGACGCGCTCCTGCGGTGCCCGGGGACGCCGCCGTTGGCCCAGCCGAGGCCGTACGGGAACATGCCGCCGCTGTCGCCTGGACCGGGGCTCCCACCGTCGAAGGTCCGTTGCTGGTGCGCCGGGTTCATACCCCCGTCGTTTAGGAACGCGAGCTCCTCTTGCGGCTGGAAGTCATCCATGGCACGAGGAAAGAACGGCGCCGGTCCAGCCCCGCCGTTCACCGGGCTCGCCATCTCCTCGGCGACGCCATTGCTCCTGGAGAACACCGGCGGATGGGCCCACGAAGACGGCGAGGACACCGAGAGAGGGGACGGCGCCCCGCCGCGGCCAGAGTTCTGCCGGGAGAGCTGGAAGGGCGACTGGTGGCCAGGGGTGGGCGGCGACCCGGGACTGGACGGCGGGAGCAGGCCGAGCTCCCTGCGCGCCTTGGCCATGACGCTCTGGAGCAGCACCTCGGGGCCGAAGGCGAGGCGTATCATCTCCTTCTCGCCGTGGTCCTGGACGAGCAGGAGCCCCATGATCCTGGCTGCCTGGTCCGGGTCCAGCACCTGGATCCGGGAGAACACCACCTTGGTGGCCTCGTAGGCGTCCATGGCCGCACCGCACCCAAGAAACGCCCAAACTTGCTCCCCCTCCTCCCACAGCCACAGCAGCGGCTCACGGTCACGGGCTTCTCGCTCCCCCTCGCCTTCACCTCCACCTTTGCCTACTACACTTTGTGTTGCGTGGCCGGCCGGGCCTTATGTATACAGAAGCAGCTAGCTTCAGGCGACTAGTACAGGAGCACTAGTGTTTTACAGGAGAGGGTACTAGTGCTTGGCTTGGACCGGTTGCTCGTTAGCCTCCGCTTCCCGGAGCTTGCGCCGCTGAGCAGCTCCATTTCCCAAAGGCTTTGGTGCTTAGCCACGGCCTATCGCCCACCGCGGCCTTTTCTCTCGGGCACAGAACTTGGCTCGCGAGTGGCTCGGCGGGGCGGTGTGTAAATTTCCGAGGGTGGTGTTGCCATTGTTAACTGTGACGAGTGCCTCCAGCAGAAAACCCATGGTTTTGTCTTGTTTTAAAACAACCTGATCACGGTCACGGAGACATGGACCTTGGATTAACTCCTCTCTCCTGTCCTGCCTTTTTTTTGCTGACTCTTTCGTCTACCTGTCACTAGTTTTGGTATGCCAGTACGTGCGAGAGATAGCAAGCAAACAGCTGCTTTTCACTAGCCTGGCTGACCTCACCGCCTCAAACGGGAAAAAATGGGTATGTGAACCTCCAGATCGGCGAAAATTGGCGGAAAGGTGGGCAGAAGCTATCTGTGTCGAGCCAGCGATCCAGTCACGTTTCTAGGGAGAAGCTATCTTGATAGCGACGGGGTAAACTACAATAGTGATATAAAACGAAACATGATGCGAATTTCTTTCATCATAACCAAATCATGGGTGGGGCTGGCTGCCATCGAGAGCCTCAGCCAGAGCACGCTCGCTCGAGCTAGATTTATAACAGATCGCCAGCATCCAAGCCACGTTTGTGCAATAGTACATTGTTGAACTCAGAGCAGGTGCCGCTTGACAAAGTCCAGGACAATATGACGATTGATCAACCAACGCTGACTTAGGACAAAATCAAGAAACTGATGCAAAGATCTAACTTTTTTCAGTTCAGAATCGGATTGTGCGCAGTGTTTCACTAAAACACGCGTAACTTTCTCATACGGAGTCCGTTTTTAACGTGCAACCAATCAAATTGTTCATAAGGAACACGCGCGTCCAAAGTTCGAGGTAGAGCGGTCTCTCTACCTTGCCCTAATGGGAGCTCCGCCCCTAGTTGCAAGCAATGACTCTTCAGACCATATGTGATTTCAAACGGTGACATGCCCATTGCACAATGTTAATTGTTATTGTACTCACTCCCTATCAAAACAATTGTCATTGAGATGGATGTGTCTAGAGGTATTCAACTCTAGATACATCCATTTCAACGACAATTATTTTGAGACAGAGGGAGACCAAAACTCACATGAGCAAAATCACTTGGACCATCATCGGTAAGAGTAAGAATGATTTAGGTAGAACTCCACGTGCTGATTAACTCGCCCGTTTTAAGTTAGATCGAGGATGATATGTTGAGCTCATTCGTAGTTGCGTGCAGTACAGTACGAAAAACAACTCTCTCCAAAAGTGACGGGGAAATACTCCCTCCGTCTAAAAATAATTGTCATTAGAATGGATGTATCTAGTTTTGAAATACAACACATCCATTTGAGCGACACCATTTTGAGATGGATGGAGTATTTTTTTTTTATGGTCGATGGATGGAGTATTCAAACCTTATCATAAAACGATATGGAGATTTGGCCACCATGGCCGCGGCGAAAGGATGACCGGAAGGAACCATAAGGCATACTTAGAGACTTAATCAATTGTTACCAAGACACGGTTAAACTAAAGAAGATTAGGGTGGTCCTCCATGAAATCTATAGTTATCATCCGACGGTTATACCTACTGGCTCTGTAGTGTGGCCCTCAACGAATGGCTCGGAGTTTATATCGAATGGGGGGGTGTCGGTAATGGACTCTCTACTCCGTCGAACAATCGTAAATAAACCTAAATTGTCTCTGGTTGTCATGACAACTTTGTGGGAACCCCGAACTAGCAGTTCGAGACATCCGGTATGCATTCATTCACGGTCCCATGTTCAGTTAGTCGTTAACATATTCGAGTTAGCATGGCAGAATACATTATCCATTACAACAAGAATAGAGGTCTTACAAATACACGGTCACCTAACCAAGCCTTGATATATGCCACACATGGCTATTTCAACAACAACAACAACAACAATAGAAGTCTTCAATACAAACGCGATAAACCCTTATCATGCGTTGACAACTGTCGTGGTGTGGAGAAGACAGATGCCATAGGATGGCTTGAAGTTGGGGCCGATGGACGCTGTAGGTATCCGAGGAGGGATCGCACGCCTAACTGGCGCGCTCAGAACACTGCAAACACCACAATCTACCCAGATTTGGGCCCTCGTGTGGAGGTAACACCCTACTCCTGTCTCTCTCTCCGTGTATGTATGTGTCGAGTACAACAATCCCTCAAGCTCAAGGAGCTAGAGGAAGAAGGACCTCTCTATCTTACTCTTTCTCTCTTCATGTAGCTAAGCCAAACATCAGATTCATCGACCCTCATGTAGGAGGGGGGAGGTCACCTTATATACTGGTGGCCACCTACTACCTCTATGTAAGCAAGTACTGATTAGGTGACTACACACTGTGATGCGGAGGGGTTAGCTCCTAGGTGGCACGAGCTTCACGAATTGACCAAGAACACGATGAACGAACGAAGAACGCGTTGAACACGGGAGGGGGAAACGAGGGGAAATCGAGGGCAAACGCGGGGAAACACAAAGGGGGATAAATAGCGAGAACTGGAAGATCTGAAACCTCCCGTCAACTAAACCCCGAGGGCCGCCTACGGGACGATCGATCCAACTGAACCCACCTTGATTGAAATCGCTTCACACTCGTAGCCGGTCCACTACGCCAATAGAACCTCAAGGGTTAGTTGAGGAAGATTGGAAGGTCCCTAACTGAATCCCAAGGGGAGAGGATAGGTAACCCGGTGAATCTTGATACGTTCCGAGATACAAATCATAGGAGTAGCCTTGATACTGTCCTAGGTACAAACCATATAAGTAGCCTCACAAGAGGGATACAAGAGCAAAGCTCAAAAGTCTAATTCATCTCTAACCCTAGATCTAGCACGGGGAAGTTCTTATATAGCCGGGGGATCGAAGCAGGTGAAAACGGGGGCGAAAACGGTGCTTTTGCGAGTCTTCAGGGCGCGCCGGCCTGGGGCCAGGGTGGAGAAGGGGGCAGGCCGTCCTGGAGCCGGGGTGGAGAAGGGGGAAGCTGGCCTGGGGGTGCGACCTAGGGCCGGGGTGGAGGCTGGGGCTTTCCGAGGGGAGGCCGGCCTGAGGGAGGAGGGAGGCCGGCCTAGGGCCGGGGTGGAGGCCGGGACCCTCTGCCTGGGGGCCGGCCTGGAGAGGGAGGAGGCTAGCCTGGCCGGGGCTTGAGGCTGGGGGGGGGCTGTTTTCCTCCTTCTCCCTTCGTTTCTTCTTCTTCCTTCACGCCATCTTCTCGCACTTCTTCCATGACTTCTTGGGCAACTTCTTGGGCACGTTCCGAGGAACCTTGAGCATCATCTTGAGGGTCCATGGTGGGTTCCCACCTAAGCACACAAAGGGCATTTGTCGTGGTGGTATCACGGCAGATGCCATGGGATGGCTAAAGTTTGGGGCCGATGGACGCTGGAGGTGCTCGGGGAGGGATCACACGGCGAGTAGCCGCGTGTGGGATGTCTCAAGCACTACAAACAACACGATCTTACCCAGGTTCAGGGCCCTCGTGTGGAGGTAACACCCCTACTCCTGCCTTTCTCTCTATATGTGTGTAACCGAGTAGCCACAGTACAAATCAGGCCTTCAGCCGAGTAGCCACTCTAGCTCTCGAGTTCTCTATGTGTTAAGTGAAACAACCCAGAGTGTCGACCCTCGCACAGGAGGAGGCAGGGCACCTTATATACTGGTGCCCAGCCGAATAGAATAAGACTATAAGGTACGACTGATAGGACAGGAGCACTGCAGAACAGAGCACACTTTCGGCTTCTCGCTGACGCGGGCGCCGTAAGTCGTCGCGCCGTTCGGAGATGGGACCTGTCCACCCTTGTCGGTGAGATAGGGTAGGCCCCTAGCCCTGTCCTGTCCCCTCTGTCAGTGATAGGACTTGACAGGCGCCTACCACGCTGTAGCCACGCTGTAGCGCGGATAATCACGCGCTCCGTAAGTTGAACCGCACGCCGGTACGGACGTAGGATACGCGGGATCCCTTGTCAGAACGGCTCCATTGACTTCTGGCCCGGGTAGGAACTCACTCCCTCTACTCGGACCAACTTCTTTACTCGGATGAACATAACTTGCTTGATTTCTCCTCTTGGCCATTGGTGGGTACGGCCGGATAGAAGCCTACCGGGTAGCAAGTACCGGGTAGCCGTCTACCCGGTCAAACAGCACCTTTGACCTTGCCTTTAGCACTGGCCTTACCCCTACTCGGGGGTAACCCCCCGACATTAGTCCCCGAAGCTGGTAGAGTCCTGCGAACTTGTTCACTGGGCCCTGCCAGTTTAAAACAAACCTTCTCTTTGCAACTGAAAGGGGCCGAGTAGCACCTCCACACGGCCCTTCAATTCTTGCTCGCATCTCTGCTTCTCCGAATAGCAATATCTTTCCTCTGTGATGCCGAGTAAAATAACTTAGCGAAATCTCGAAACACAATCCCGCTCAAACGGACTGAATCCACCTCTGCGTGTCGCTGCGGGGCACGTGTCACACCCCTGTGCCCCCGACGCCTCGGTGCCTGGAGTACAGCAGGCCACGCGCCAATAACTGCACCCCCGGCCCACTAGCCTGTTAAGTCACTTCAACTGCACTCAAGTGCCCACGATCTCGACGTGGGATTAACTGCGCCCGTTACGCGCGCGATATGCGCTGTGTGCGTTTCTAACGGTTGCGCAACCCACGCCACACGATCTCTGTGCACGATCAATCCGCGAATAATCCGCTGGTAACGGCAACTCGAGGGGGAGAGATAAGTACCCCCTCGACACTCTCTTCTCCTCTTTCCAGCCCTTTCCAATCTCGCGCCCCCTCGCCTCTCCGCCGTCGTCGAGCACACCGCCACCGCAACCATCTGCTGCGCCGCCGCTCCACGCGCCGCAGGAGAGACAGAGAGTGATCCCTCCACCTGTTTCCACTTCCCGTTTCTCACAAGTTCTTCCGCCTCCATGGCTCGCGGAGATGACGATGCCGCCGCCCGCGCCGGTTGGGAGGGATCGGAGGTCACGGCGGAGGACTGCCAGTGGCTCGTCGACACCCGTCGCGTCCCTCCCGGCGTGAGGTGCAGGCAGCCAGGTAACGAAATCATCCCCACGCCCAAGAAGGATGAATTCGTCGTCTTCCTCGCTCATTTCAAACGCGGCTTCGGCCTTCCAATATCTGAATTTTTCTCCGAATTCCTCAAGAACTTCGGCCTCCAGCCACATCATCTTCCACCCAATGTCATGGTCATGCTTTCTATCCATGCCGTGGTGTGCGAAGCTTTCCTTGGCGTCTACCCAACCATTCACAGTTGGGCTAGATACTTCTTCTTCCGCAAACAGAGCATCCCCAATCCGGGAAACACCGAGAGCGCCCGCGCGATGATGCAGACGGGATGCGCCATGATGCTGCAGCGCACAACTGGCCATCACCCGCGCGTGAAGGGACTGGAAACTGTGCGCAAATGGCAGCACAGTTTCCTCTACGTGAAGAACGTCGCCACGGAAGAGGGGAAGCCGATCCAGGACCGGATAGGGCTTCTGAAGTGGAAGAACGCAAGGCCAACCCAACAGAACTGGGGCTACAATCCCAAGAGCAACATCGAGGATGTTGTCCAGATTGAGCGGCGCCTGGCCAAGTTGCGGGACCAGGGATTCCGCCGAGATGACCCCATCGCGTGCTGGATTTCGCGCCGAGTGCTCCCGCTCCAGCGTCGCTCCCACAAGATGTGCTATATGGGAGGAAGCCGAGACTGCACAAGGACCACCACGTTCGAGCTCAGCAAAGCCGAGGTGGCCATCTGGGCGAGATCCATCATGCAGACAACGCTCTCCGACACCTGGCTGTATGGCTTTGAGCCGTATAGCCGACTCAAACGAATCGAATAGGTTAGCCTTCTGTGCTTTGTTTCTGCACTCTGATACCGAGTAAATGGCTTCTCAGCTTCATATGCTTAGTCGCTGCATGCTGCACCGAGTAGAGTATCACAAATATCTTGTTGGATTTATATGCTTTGTGTTTGCACGCCATGCCGAATAGAAATCCTTAGCTGCATATGCTTTGTGTTTGCACGTTATTCCGAGTAGAACCCCTTAGCTTAATATGCTTTGTGTTTGCATGCTATTCCGAGTAGAACCCCTTAGCTTAATATGCTTTGTGTTTGCATGCTACTCCGAGTAGAACCCCTTAGCTTAATATGCTTTGTGTTTGCATGCTACTCCGAGTAGAACCCCTTAGCTGAGAAGTCAACTCACTTGTGCTATCTCTTTGCCTCTACAGCACATCGATCGCCAGGGAGAGGAAGATGTCGAGGTCTTCGAGGGCAATTGGTCTGATGACCGAGAAGAAGACGATGAGACCGCCTACGACACCCAAGACACCCTCTGCATGCCTCACGCCAATCAGCCTGGTAAGCACCAAGTTGACGCGTCTATCCGGGACTGGTCCGAGGATGACGAAGGTGACCAAGTTCACCTTTCTGATCGTGAGTAGCGCACTCTGATTTCCTTTTCTGTTTCTGAATTCCTTTTCTCTTCTACTCTGCAGAGGATCCTGAGCTTAACGATGATGACGAGGAGCCCATAGATGTCAAGCCTCTATCTGTGGCTGCTCCCACAACTCGGAAGAGGGTGGGCAGTGGCGACCAGGAGCCTCCTACCAAGAAAGCCAAGAAGACCGAGAAAAAGAAGACCACCACCGCCAGAAGACAACCTCCCACCGCCAAAGGGTAAGTCACTTCATCCGAGTACCACTCTGTTGCTGTTTCTCACTATGCTTTTCTCCTTCTCCATTTCTGAACCATTTCCCTCTTCCAGCGCCCCTCTGGACGCTGATGCTGCAGCAGCTCCCACTCGCTCCAAGAGGAAAGCCGTTGTGGACCTCGAGAAGCTCGTCGATCTCTCGGAGGAGGAATATGAGCCAGTTCAGCAGGACAGGACGCGTGCGTCCTCTCCTGTTAAGTTAGAAGAAGACATCGGCGCTGAGAACACAGGCGCTGGTGAAGATGTTGACCCCAACCTCCAACAGCAGCAAGACGCTGCTCACGACGAGACGCCACCGTCTCCCCCAGCTGCAACGGCTGGGAGAACACTGAAGAAGATCTCCAGTAGCAACAAGATAGGGCCGTGCTGGAGCGGCAAGATGACACCGCCGAGCAGCAGGACACTGAAGCTGTCACTCAAGATGACCCCGCGGCCAGGCCGCGGGTAGAAGAAGTGATAGACACAACACCCGATCCCGCTGCCGAGCAGCGGGTAGAGAACACAGTGGTTGAGCCAGTCCTCCAGAGCCAAGCGCAACCAGACGCTGCGCAGGGTAGCCGGCCCCCTGTGCCGCCTACCCAGCAGGTGACTCCACCGACTGCGCCAAGCCCTCCACCAAAGCAGAGTACATCCAAGACCACTTCTCAGCAAATGCCTCCATCCGCTTCACGCCAAGCGCCTCCGTCCGCTTCTCGGGCGGACACTGCTCCCAGCCCCAAGAAGACCATCAAGCCTGAGACCAAGGGTGTCCGGCAGCAGCCAAAACGCGCTGCGTCGCAAGCCGGACAGATGATGCCGCCTCCCAAGCCTCAAGATGTGCCATCCGGGAAGCCGCCGAGGAGCAAGCAGTTGACAATCGGCGGGCCTACCTCCAGCAGCAACCCAGCTGGTGCTGGATCTGCTGGCCCTGCTGAAGGAACTGTTGCTCGTGCCCAAGCCAGTTGGCCACACTACATGCTGGAGGCATCCAAGCGCTACGAGACCATATTGTCCAAGGGTGAGAAAAAGCTCTCTATGCTGAAAGATGGCCCGGCCGTGGCGACCGCATCCAAGTCCAAGGGCAAGGAAGCAGCAGCCGTTCCAGAACTCTTGTCTCGCGAGGCAGGAGACACCGAGTGCGAAACAGAAGGCCTGACAGCGATCATGGACCGAGTAGGGTTCGTGGACCAAGCTTGGAATAGCAAGACGCACGGCAACCCTAAGTGGGAAGGTCTTCAGCTAGGTCCACTTGATCACTACCGCGTCGACTGGAACAAGGCCGATGTCGGCTCTGTTCCAATGACGATCGCTAGCCCCACCTGCACTCTGGCCGGGATCCTCCGCAAAGCCGCCGAGGACGCCGAGCAATCTTACACCGTAAGTGTTTTCTTCCTTTCTTTGCTTTTTCCGAGTTGCAATTTCTCTTTTCTTCTTCTCTTCTCTTCTTTGCCTCTTTACCTCTTTACCTCTCAGCCATTCCCCCAGTCCCCGAGATTCGGGCCAGGTAGGCGAAAAGCTCATCCGAGTTGCCATCTACCCGGGCCAAATCTTGCAAAATACTTATACTTTTTCTCCTCTCATTTTCAGAATAGTGTCCTGAAGAGGACAGCTGTGTTCCACCGGCTACTCTGGAACCACCGTATTGCCAAGGACCGCCTCGAGGCTCTTGAAGCCGAGAGGAAAAGTGATGCAGCGATGGAGCAGGCGGCACTGGACCGCGCTCTCCAGCTTTCTGAAATGGAAGGTAAGCCTCTAGCTATTCAGTTTGTGCGTTTTGTGTTCACGCCCGTGTTTCGCTTTTTGCTCTAACCTTGTTTTACTCTACAGGCAAACTCAAACGAACTTAAGGAGCAGCACCAACACTGCCATGTCTTCGCTTCCTCCGCTGAGAGCACGATTAAAATACTGGAAGGTGAGTTACTAGCTACTATGCACTCGTGCCTCTTTACTTATCTGGTTACTCTGCTAACAGTATTGCTCTTCTCGCAGAAGAGAATAAAACATTCCGGGAGCAGCACTTGAACTGCCTGATGCCTGCCGAGGTGCAGCAGCAGCTGGAATCCCGAGAAGCTGAGCTCAAGAAAGAGCGCCTCGCCGAGATGGCGGAGTTTGAAGAGATGCAGGTTAAGCTGAAATCTACTCTCCAGGATGCCCTCGACCAGGCTGCCGAGAAAGAGGAGGTCAAGACAGCAGCCAAGGCCAAAGAGAAGGCGCTTGAGTCCGAGATCTCGATGCTGAAGAAGCACAACGAGGAACTCATCCTCCAGATCTCCAACGCACGCCGTATTGAAGACAGGCACATTGCTGACGAGGAGGACTGGAAGATCAAACTGGACGCGCTGCTGGTGGATCTCAAACGTAAGTCTTCCCTTCTCTGCACCTGGCTGTTTCTCTTCTCATCCCTTCTACCTGGTTTCATCTCTTCTCTGCCTCCCTTTCCAACTCTTATTGGTTTCTCTTTCATATATCTTCCCTGATCTCCGCGCCGCTAGCACGCCTGCTCTGGAAAAGGCCAAGCAACTCCGAGCTGCCTCCGGGATGCCCATCAATACCAAATCCATTGTCGATGATAATCTCCTGAGTATCAAGACTCAACTCCGCCAACTCAAGGGCTTGGGCACCTCCATGGTGTCCACTGCATACAAGCTTCACGATCTGTTCTGGTCGGATCAATCTGCACCAGACAGCTTCAGCACGCTCTCCAAGAAGCTGGACGGCGTGAAGGCCGAGTTGAAGAAGTGGCGCGCCTCTGCAGCTCGGGCAGGAGCTGACGAGCTGCTCCATTTCATCACAAGCTGGTACGAAAACCTCAATCTTGACAGGATCCTTAAATTGCGCGAAGACTCCAAATGGACCAAGAATCCCGACTGCGTCACTCGCCGGAAGGCAGTGGCCTACGAGATAGCCTCCTATGCCGACACCGCCACCTACATCGATGGCCTCCCCGAGCCCGACACCGAACCTGAGGATGAGGGTGAAGATGAACAGGACGATGACGATGACGCCGAGTCGAAGGGCTTGAGTGTGTTTGAAGAAGATGTCACCGATGGATCCGTCGAGAAGGGGAAGGCCAAGGTTGATGCAGAAGCCGAGAAGCCGCAACCCAATGCCGAGGAGGCCACTATCACCACCGAGATGGTGATCCAGCAAGCGGCTCCCGAGCTGGGCCCAGCATCCAGTCTGCTGCATCTACCTCTGCCACGGATCCAATCTTCGTTGCCACGGCCACCTCTGACCAAGCTGCCAAGGCCAACTCTGACGCTGATGCGGATAGCGCCAAGGAGGACGACACCGCCGCTACTAAGGAGTGAATCCTGAAAACTTTCATCTTTGAACTTTGATCAGATCCCCGGGATGCCGGGTGCAAATGTATCCACACTATTAAGTCTTTGTTGCTACTCAGTTTTATCTTAGTTGAAGTTCTTAGCAACTCTGGCTCAATGTCGGGTTGCGTTAATATGCAAGTCCCCGAGTTGCATTTTTTATCCACTCTTCCGTTTTATCTCAGCTCTTACCTGCAACTTGTTGCTTTTTTGGTAGTCGAGTCACAAGAGTTCAAAGTTGGAGTTTCAAATACTTAGCCACTTAGAAAACTCATAGTAACGCTGCCCACCACTTAGCATAAAAGAAAAAACAGTAAAAAACACTCTATTCGGTTGCCACACGTTTCCTTCCCTTCGCAATTTTTCATGTTTTCATTGACCCTTTGGCTTGTTCTCTGGCTTGCCATGAAGCCGGGTTGCGGACAGCAGCAGAGTCGCAGAGTGTCCGGTGGGTTTAAACACACTACTTTGTATGCTTTTGAAATTCTAAGTGGTTCAACCGAATAGACAAAGTAAAACAGAGTAAACACAAGGAACAATTTGGATGAGGGCAGTCCTCGAGTTCAATTTCAGATTGCCGAATAGGAGTTTAACTCGGATAAGAAGATACATACACAGTTTGCTCATGAGTGAAAACGTCGGAGTAGAGCTACATTCCAAGGGCGCTTGGATTCCTCTCCAGCCCTATCCGGCATGTTCTTCTGGGGTGGTTGTGCGTCAACTAGATAGTAGGCATCATTGTGCAAAGCCTTGCTCACAATGAAAGGCCCTTCCCACGGAGGGGAAAGCTTGTGCATCCCGGTCGTGCGCTGCACGAGCCTAAGCACCATGTCTCCTTCTCGGAAAACCCTTGGGTTCACTTTCCGGCTGTGATAACGCCTCAAGTTTTGCTGGTAAACAGATGAACGTGACAGAGTTAGCTCTCTTGCTTCTTCTAGCAGGTCAACGTCATTTTCTCGAGTTTCTCTAGCCTCAGCCTCAGTGTAGAGGGTTACTCGGGGCGAGTCATGCTCTAGGTCAGTGGGCAACACGGCCTCAGCTCCATATACCAGGAAGAATGGTGTGTAGCTGGTTTACCAGTTAGGGGTAGTCCTTAGACTCCAAAACACCGCTGGCAACTCATCTAGCCAACACCCAGGTGTTTTCAGCAGTGGCTCAATCAGCCTTGGCTTTATGCCTGATAGCACCATGCCATTTGCTCTTTTAACTTGCCCATTGGAGGCAGGATGCGCAACAGATGCAACATCTAGTCGAATGCGCTTATCTCTGCAGAACCTTGCAAAAGCACCCTCAGCAAAGTTTGTGCCATTGTCCGTGATAATGCTGTGCGGGTAGCCATATCTCAGGACCACATCCTTCAGGAAACTCACAGCAGTGGCTCCATCGCACTTCCGAATAGGCTTCACCTCAATCCACTTGGTGAACTTGTCAACCATGACCAAGATGTGAGTCATGCTGCCTCTAGCCGGCTTGAAAGGACCCACCATATCCAAACACCAAACTGCAAATGGCCAAGTAATGGGAATGGTCTTCAACTCGGAAGCTGGCATATGAATCTTACTTGCAAATCTTTGGCAGCCATTGCACTTTCTCACGATATCTTCAGCTTGCTTCAAGGCAGTGAGCCAAAAGAAGCCATGCCGAAAAGCCTTGTTGACCAGAGCCCGAGAAGAGGCGTGATGCCCGCATTCTCCTTGATGTATCTCCAACAGAGTTTCTTCTCCTTCCTCTGGCTCTACACAGCGTTGCAGCACACCAGTAGGACTTCTTCTATGTAGCACATCTCTGAAGATAGTATAGCCCTTGGATCTTCTCTGAATTTGCCTTGCGGCAACTTCATCACTCGGCAAGGTGCCGTCCTTTAGAAAGGATAATATGGGCAGAGCCCAACTCGGTGTCTCCCGGATGGGAAACACTAGTTCATCCAGTTCCATTGGATCAGCCACCACTTCCTCTTCTGAGTTGGAGACGAGTCCCCGAGCACTCAGCAAGGACCCCCTCAATGAATGCGACAGTCCCCGAGTTATGAGGGGCAGTCCCCGAGTAAGAAGGGACAGTCCCCGGGTTGCAGGTGCCAGTCCCCGGGATGGAGACGGCAGTCCCCGGGTTCTCTTTTGCAACCTCCCAGTCAATCTCCATGGGAATAGCTTCCTCGCCGGGCAGAGAAGGAACGAATATGGATTACGAGTTGGGGGATGGCTTGATAGATGGCTTTCTCAAATGCTCCAAGGCTATCCCAGCCGGGATGTACTACCGAGAAGACCCCAACTTGGACAGCTCATCGGCTGCCTCATTCTCTGCTCGGTGTATGTGTTTGAACTCGCACCCTTCAAAGAAACCAGTCATGGTTTGCACCAGAAACCGATATGATGCCATATTGGCATCCAGAGCATCCTAGGTGCCTGATACTTGCTGCACCTCCAGATCCGAGTCGCCATAACAGATGATGCGCTGCACGCCAACCTCCTTGGCCACCTTGAAGCCGTGTACCACGGCCTCGTACTCTGCTACATTGTTGGATGCCTTGAAATGGTTTTGCAGCACATACTTGAGTTGATCTCGCTTGGGTGACGTGAGCACCACGCCAGCCCCAAGGCCTTCCTTCACCTTGGAGCCATCAAAATGCATCTTCCAGTAGTTGTCCACTTGAGAAGGAGGCTCATACCGCACCTCAGCCCAATCCACCAGAAAATCTGCTAAGATCTGAGACTTGATGGCTTCTCGTCTTGCGTACGAAGGAGCGTACATGGCCAGCTCGATCGCCCACTTGGCTACTCTGCCACTTGCCTCCTTGTTTCCCATGATGTCCGAGATGGGAGCAGAACTCACCACTGTGATGGGATGCTCTTGGAAATAGTGCTTCAGCTTCTTGGTGCCCAGGTACACGCCGTAAGTCATCTTCTGGTAATGCGGGTAGTTCTGCTTGGAGCTAGACAGCACCTCACTGAGATAGTATACTGGCCGCTGCACAGTCTTGCCTTCCTCTTCTCTCTCCACCACAATCACAACACTGACCACTCGGTTAGTTGCAGCAATGTACAGCAGCATTGGCTCTTTGGGTAGCGGACTAGCCAAGATGGGAGCGCTACCCAGCATGGCTTTCAACTCCTTGAATGCTACATCAGCTTGCGGTGTCCAGACAAACTTGTCACTCTTCTTCATCAATTGATACAGAGGCAAGGCCTTCTCGCCCATTCTGCCCAGGAAGCGGCTCAAAGAAGCCAAGCAACCAATGAACTTTTGCACATCCTTCAGTGATCTCGGCAAAGACATGCTCTCTATAGCTTTTATCTTTGAAGGATTGGCCTCAATGCCCCGACTGGATACCAAGAAGCCGAGTAGCTTGCCAGCCGGGACGCCAAAGGTGCATTTAGTCGGATTCAGCTTCATTTTGTACTTGCGCAAGTTGGCAAATGTTTCCTCAATGTCACTAAGCAGAGTATGTGTTTTATTCGTTTTGATGAGAATGTCATCTACGTACACCTGCACATTTTTGCCAATTTGATCATGCAAGCATTTCTGCATGCATCTCTGATAGGTAGCCCCAGCATTCCGCAACCCAAAGCACATGACACGATAGCAATAAGCCCCGTACGGGGTAATAAAGGCATTCTTTATTTGATCAGCAGGGTTGAGAGCTATCTGATGAAAACCAGAGTAGGCATCTATGAAAGACAAAAGCTCACAACCAGCGATCACCTGATCTATGCGGGGTAGCGGAAAGGGATCCTTGGGGCAGGCCTTGTTCAGGTCGGTGTAGTCCACGCACATGCGCCATGCGGTATCGGCCTTGGGGTCCTCCTTCTTCTTTTCACCCATAACCGGGTTGGCTAGCCATTCCGGATGCAATACCTCCATGATAAAGTTGCTTATCAGCAGCTTGGTGATCTGATCACCGATAGCTTTCCTCCTTTCATCACCAAAGCGGCGCATAGCCTTCTTAACCGGCTTGGCATCAGGCCGCACATGTAGCGAGTGCTCAACCAACTCCCTCGGGACACCCGGCAAATCCTCATTGGACCAGGCAAAGACGTCCCGATTCTCACGGAGGAAGTGGATGAGCTCGCTTTCCTATTTCTCTCCCAACCCGGCGCCAATGATGGCAACACGGTCTGGGAACTCAGGGTCAACCTGGACCTTCTTTGTTTCCTGGGACGCCTGGAACGCAGTCCCGTAATGGGAACTCGGCATGCCAGGCGCACCACCTTGCGCTGCTTTCGCCATAGCCACCACCTCATACATCTTCTTCTTCTCGGTAGCAATGACCATGGATTCCGCCAGCTGAGAACCAGCAGAGGCACACTCCAAAGACCTCTTGTAATCACCCGAGATGGTGATGACTCCATTGGGACCAGGGATCTTCATCTTCAGGTATGCAGCATGGGTTGAAGCCATGAACTTGCTGAGAGCAGGCCTACCGAGTAGGGCATGGTAGGGGCTCTGATGATCAACCACCTCGAACGACAGGATCTCAGTGCGGCAGTTCTCCCTGGTACCGAATAGGACGTCTATCCAGACACGGCCGATTGGAGCGTAAGACACTCCCGGCACAATGCCATGGAACGTGGTCCTGCTGGGTAGCAACATGTTCTCGGCCATCCCGAGCTTCTCGAGTGTGTCTCTGTACACAATGTTGATGCTACTGCCGTTGTCGATCAGGACCTTGCTGAACCTGACATTCTTCTGAGTACCCAAGAAGGTGGGATCCACCACCAAAGCATAGCTACACGGGTTGGGCATCACCCTAGGATGATCAGCTCTGGACCATGTGATCTCTTGGTTGCACCAGTGCAGGTAATGAGGCACAGTAGGGATCACAGCATTGACCTCCATCGCACGCATGTGCAGAGACTGCTTGTCGGCGGGCTCGGAGGTGAAGATCATGTAGCTCTCATGGTGTTCCTGGTACTGGTTGCAGTCTCCACCACCATTGTTGCCGTTGTTGTTGTTGCCTTGGTTGTTGTTGTTGTTGTTGTTGTTGTTGTTGTTGTTGCCTCTGTTGCGGGTGTAGAAGTTGCGGTTGCGGTCGTTGTTGTTGTAGTTGTAGTTGCGGTTGCCGTTGTTGTTGAAGTTGCGGTTAGCTCCTAAAGCCACCTGGTTCACATTCTCTCTTCTCGGGAACACTGCAGGCCTGGGAGCAGCTGTCCGAATAGGCTGCACATTGGCATTTGCATCTAGCAAAGGAGAAGGAGGGGGCGGGCCCTCATTCTTGATCTGTTCCCACCAGCTGCACTGCCGAGTAGTGTGGTTGGCTGGCCTAGCCGGATGCCGAGTATGGAAGCTGCATGGCCCATCCCTCATGCTCCCAAAGACAAAGTTCGGAGCCGGATCCGAGTTGCCGCTACCCTGTTGGGGAGCATTGTATGGCTTCTTGATGCCTTGGCCCTGATTCTGGTTTTGCCCATACTGGGCTCCAGCAGTTTTTTGCCTTTGGCTACTCCCAGCAGCCGTAGTCACAGCATTCACTTCCTCGGGATCATACCGACTATCAACTCGGTCACCTCTGCGCTTGTTGCGGAAATCATTGCACTTGTTGCTGTTGTAGTTCCTTCTCGGCTCAGGAGAGTCTATCAGAGGCTGAGTTGGGTCGCCGAGTGCGTACATATCTGCAATCTTGATGGTCTCGGCGAGAGTACTCGGCATCTCTTGCTGCAGCTTCTGCCACAACATGCTGCCATGCTTGCAGCCCTGAGCAAACCAGGTAATGGCCTGGGCCTCATTCACACCTTCACAGGTGTTCCTCAAAGTACTCCACCGAGTAAGATACTCGCGGTCGGTCTCCTCTTCCCGCTGCTTGCAAGCGGACAACTGTTGCGGCCTATTCGGCCTCTTGTAGGTGCTGGTGAAGTTGCTGATGAAGGCTTCCGAGAAGTCGAGCCAGCAGTTGATACTGTCCTTGGGCAGGTTGTTGAGCCAAGTCCGAGCTGGACCCTCTAGCATCTGCGGAACATACCGCACAGCCCATCTCCGGTTGCCGCCTGCGATGTGCACGGCCGTGACGTACTCACTCAACCAATCCTCTGGCTTGGTGCTGCCATTGTAGCACTTGGTCCCCCTGGCCAGCTGAAAGTGGTTCACGGATGGCTCATTCATGATACGAGGGCCAAAGCATTCTCGGCCAGGCGACCCCTTGTTCTCGAGTTGCGCGGACAGATTAATCGGGTCCAGCTTGTATCTTGCATCACTGGGCTCCAACATGAGGTCACCCAGACGATCAGCGACGTTTCTTGGGTCAGCATAGCCGGCTAGCCCCATTGCCGAGTAGCCATCATCATATCTGTTCTCCTGTACAACAGCGGGTTGCACCACCGGGTTGACTGCTGGCGCAGCCGCATGCGGCTGTGCTGCAGCTGGCTGTTGCGTCCTCTGCCGAGTAGGCTGAGCAGCAGGATGCCGAGAAGGGCCTGCACGATCTCCATCTTGCCTCTTACTGTGAGCTTTATGGGCTTGATAGCCCGCTCCTGCAGAGTTGTGTTTCTGACCGGACTCTCGCGGCACAGCGTGCTGTTTTGCGGCGAGAGCCGGGTCGTACACCTGCATATGTCTACTCTTCCCAGAGTGCACACTCTGGTCCCTCTCGCGGTTGGGAAGCGGTTATGACGCCTGGTCATGAGATCTCGTTGCACGCGAGTGCACAATCTGAGAAGCACCAGCACCCGGATTGGCTTTTCGGAACTCCTCATTCTGCCTAGCGGCTTCTAGCACTAGCTCATTGAGCCTCTCCTGCTGCCTAGCGCGCGTCGCCGACAAGATTTGGCAACTCAGCAGCTACAGCCTCTGCAGCTCTAAGTGTTTTGGCGGGGGTGCTGTACTTGGGCCTAGTAGCAGTGTTCACGGTGGCAGACTGGCTAGGAGCCTCACCAACTACTGCCATCTTGGCGCCTAAGTTGCGACGAGTAGCGGCTAGCTTGCTAGACTTCCTAACAACAGGAGTAAAGTCGTGGGCCTTGTTGTACTCATTTTGGTCTAGGCTAAGCTCAAGCCTAACCTTCTCCAGCTCCAGGTGCTCAGCGAGTAGCGCTTGACGCTGCTGGTCGAGCTGCGCCCTCATGGTTATGAGCTCAAGCTCGGTGGGAGGCGGCATGCCCATCCGCACGGCAGATGCCGGTATCGTCGATGTCGTGGAAGGAGGAATGTAACCCGGGATGTTGTGGGGCGCCTCGTAAGGCTTGTGAACCTTTTGCGCAACACTCGGGCCAGCAGGTTCCTCGATGACTCCCGCGGTAGCGTCCACGCCCTTCCCGGCATCGATAGTCGGGCCGGTCATCATCACCTCCACGCTGTCCGTAGAGCAGCCAGTTGGCCTTCCGCGGGCAGCGAGCACAGCAGGAGGATCTTCCGCGACAAGCACCTCCTCTGGGAACTCGCGGATGACGGTGGTGGCGATGTAGACGAGGTGGGAGCCGAAGGAGAGCACCGAGCCGCCTGCCGGCATGGGTCTACCGCCGAAATCTCCAGCGTTGTCGGTGACGAAGTCGAAGGAGCCGAATCTGTGGACAAGGCCACAGACCACACGCTCCCCAGTAGCAGAAATGAGTCCCGTCCGAACATGGACTCCAGCCAGCGCCGCTGGTAGCCCCACGGTGGGCGCCAACTGTCGTGGTGGTATCACGGAAGATGCCATGGGATGGCTAAAGTTTGGGGCCGATGGACGCTGGAGGTGCTCGGGGAGGGATCACACGGCGAGTAGCCGCGTGTGGGATGTCTCAAGCACTGCACACAACACGATCTTACCCAGGTTCAGGGCCCTCGTTTGGAGGTAACACCCCTACTCCTGCCTTTCTCTCTATATGTGTGTAACCGAGTAGCCACAGTACAAATCAGGCCTTCAGCCGAGTAGCCACTCTAGCTCTCGAGTTCTCTCTGTGTTAAGTGAAACAACCCAGAGTGTCGACCCTCGCACAGGAGGAGGCAGGGCACCTTATATACTGGTGCCCAGCCGAATAGAATAAAACTATAAGGTACGACTGATAGGACAGGAGCACTGCAGAACGGAGCACGCTTCCGGCTTCTCACTGACGCGGGCGCCGTAAGTTGTCGCGCCGTTCGGAGATGGGACCTGTCCACCCTTGTCAGTGAGATAGGGTAGGCCCCTAGCCCTGTCTTGTCCCCTCTGTCAGTGACAGGACTTGACAGGCGCCTACCGCACTGTAGCCACGTCGTAGCGCGGATAATCACGCGCTCCGTAAGTTGAACCGCACGCCGGTACGGATGCATGATACGCGGGATCCCTTGTCAGAACGGCTCCATTGACTTCTGGCCCGAGTAGGAACTCACTCCCTCTACTCGGACCAACTTCTTTACCCGGATGAACATAACTTGCTTGATTTCTCCTCTTGGCCATTGGTGGGTACGACCGGATAGAAACCTATCGGGTAGCAAGTACCGGGTAGCCGTCTACCCGGTCAAACAGCACATTTGACCTTGCCTTTAGCACTGGCCTTACCCCTACTCGGGGGTAACCCCCCGACAGCATTTCCATGAGGTAGAGCGCCATTCACCAAGTCACCGAAAGCATGAAGAGAGAGGAGTGAGTTCATCTTGTCATGTATTTCTTTAGCTCTTGATCTCGTCATTGGTCCACTTGGTGATGGGCTTGGTGGAATGGGGTGTGCTGCCTCATCTCCCCTCCTTGAAAAAGAGTCGACCTCGACTCCCCGTCGTTGTCATCATTTGGGTATCCATGGAAGGGAGAGAAGTCCTTGACATTGAAGGAGTTGTGGACGAGGTTCTTGGATTACGGTAAGTCGAGCTTGTAGGCGTTGTTGTTGATGCGCTTGATGATCTTGAAAGGGCCGTCGCCTCTTGGCTTGAGCTTGGAGTTGCGCTCTTGTGGGAAACAGTCCTTGCGCAAGTGTAGCCACACAAGGTCACCTTCTTGGAACACCATGGGCTTCTTGTTCTTGTTCATGATGGAGGCTCGATGCTCGGAATGCTTCTCAAGCGTAGCTCTTGTGGAGTCATGTAACTTCTTGATGTAGTCGGTGCGCTCGTCAATGTCCATGTTGACTTGGTCGTGAAGAGGCAATGGTAGTATGTCGAGGGCGGTGTTGGGGTTGAAGCCGTAGACGATCTCGAAGGGGCTCTTCTTGGTAGCTTGGTGTATGACACGGTTGTAGGAGAACTCGGCATGTGGGATGCATTCCTCCCAATTCTTGAGGTTGGTCTTGATCAATGCTCGAAGGAGTGAAGATAGCGTGTGGTTCACCACTTCGGTTTGGACATCCGTTTGTGGGTGGTAGGCGGTGGAGAATAGTAGCTTGACGCCGAGCTTGGCCATCCATGCCTTCCAAAAGTAGGAGGTGAACTTGACGTCGCGATCCGACACAATTGACGTGGGCACACCATGTAGACGCACAATTTCCCTGAAAAACAAGGTGGCAACATGTGAAGCATCGTCTGTTCTATTGCATGGAATGAAATGTGCCATCTTAGAGAAACAATCAACAACGACAAAGATTGAGTCCATATTGGTTTTAGTGAGTGGAAGTCCTAACACAAATTCCATACTAATATCACTCCAAGGTGCATGTGGAATAGGTAATGGCACGTAAAGACCATGAGGATTGGAAGTGGACTTAGCTTTGAGGCACGTAGGACATCGCTTGACAAGGCGTTCAACTTGGTGCCTCATCTTGGGCCAATAGTAGTTGTTGGAGAGCATGACATAGGTCTTGTCACGTCCAAAGTGTCCCATGAGTCGTCCTTCATGTGATTCCTTCAATAACAACAAAGGAAGAGAGGACTCGGGAATACATAGTTTGTTAGCCTTAAACAAGAAACCTTTGTGGAGATTGTCGCACCCGGACTTCTAGAGGATACTCACCGTACGAACTGAACAGTATTTTGATTGGATTACGGGGCTTACCGGCACCCGCATCTCTTACGAGTAGGCCAACACTTATGTGTGACAACCAATCTTTACTATTCACCGTCGATGTAAACTATCCCATAGAAATCAGGACACTACCATTGACGTACTTCATACCATACACACATGGTACGTCAACGGCTTTGAACAAGATGATAACACGACAAATCTCTATGACACAAAAGATAGAAATAAGTTGCAAATAGCTCTCACTAGAGCAGAGATAGCAAATACAATCATCCAGAGGACACATGTCCCAACATAACATCATTACATCTCAGCGGAAGCATTCAAAGGGTCTGAGTACAGACAAATCCAAATAGGCTTAAGAAGCCGGGAATGAAAAGAAAACGGAGCCCATCCACGATGTCTCGGATCCTGCCCGGGTCCGCTACCTACTCGTCAGCAGCCTCGTCAAACTCCACGTAGTAGCCGTCACGGGGATCCTCGTAAGCGTAGTCTGTGGAAACCACAGCCCCAAAGGGGTCAGTACATAAACGTACTGGTAAGCAAGACTCACAGTTCACCAAAGTGTAGCCCGTCAACACCAAGCACAGATGCCTTGGGATCAACGGAAGAAAGGGTATAAAAGATGCTGCAACTGGCTGCACTAACCAACTACAGAACAAACTACAACTTCCGGGTAACAGGAAGGGGATAAGATAGCATATCGTAACCAACTATAGCTAACCACCAAACAAACCCATCCTAGATCTCGCCCCTTATCCAAAGAAGCAATCCGAGGATAACTCACACAGTTGGATTAGTGATGGTTCAAATTGTTGTGTCAATGAGCCTATTACTAGTCAAGTTATCATTAGTTAGGTGTAAGTTGTTCTGAGTACTTGTTAGCCAATACTTTCACCAAGTCAACCATAACCGCGGAAAACACGGCTTCTCGAGAAGATTTATCCCTGTAGGGGTGCACCAATTTGGCCGTACACGTAAGAATAACCCGCCAGATGGGAAGGCCTTTCCCACCAAGCGGGGCACTCAACACAACTCAACTCTTCTTCGCATCAAGCCCAAAGCACCACGTGCTGTGCGTGCGTGGCTAATCGAGCCCCACGAAGAAAAGGGGACCATCATAGCACTGGAAGACCACGCCGCCCTAAATGCCGACTACAAAAGTTCCACCCTGGCCTCGGGTTCGTACCTGCATATGCGTGCATCAAATGGAAAGCCCGAACTAAGTGTGGTGATTTGGACGAGATGCGAATCGAATCAAATTGAGGGGGGCGCCCATACACGCTTCCCACATGCGGATAGTGCGCTCATCATGGATCAGTAGACAAGACCCTTTTCCTATTAGGGTCGACACTAGCAGGCCTCAAAACCACGCCGGGCCTCCTGCCGGTGCCTTATCAGCAAATTATTATTACCTCAAATTAACAGGTTGTTGTTTAACATCGAGCCCCAGAATATAATCAGATACGATAACAGAAAGTAACTGATAACAGACTCGAGCAAAAACAACCCTAAGCATGCTAGTAAGACACGGGCCCAAACAACGGGGTTATAGGACTGGAGGTGAGGAAATATCATGGTTCAGGGTATCATGTGATAGGTTCGTAACAGAAGCAACGATACATATGGCTAGCAGAAATAGACAACGGAAAGTATCGGTAACCAATGTTGAAAGGAACACAATGGTTCATGTGAGTGATAACTTGCCTGCAAACTCAGTAGCCGGGTACTGGGCTAGATCCTCAGAAGGGGTGTCGTAAAGATCGTCGGTCTCAACGTCGTCGTCTATCCGAGAAGAAGCAAACAAACAATACAGGAAAATAAACAATCAATATCATGGCATAGTGCACAATCATGGGATGATGCATGTCAAGTTAATAGATGCATCAAAATAAACTAATTGACATGGTAACACAATTTAAATGGACACATATGCAATTTTGAGTTGCATATGAAAAGCCCAATGGATTTTGGTTAGATTATTTGTTTTCCAGTTAACCAACAGGTGAAAGTGGTTTAGTATGATGCATGCATGAGGAAAACAACAAAATAACAACAATAGAACCAATTTGAAATGAGGTTGAGCAATTTAGAATTTTATTTATTAAGTTAAGGAATTTTTTGGTTCCTTAAAGGTGACACACAAGTATTTGTTGTTTTCAGCCACTTAACTTGTGCAAAATAAATAACAAAATTCATATTTGAAAAGATCATCAATTTTTGGGTGGATTACATGTTTCAAATATTGAAAAAGGCATTAGGATGAATTTATTATGACTTAAACAAAATTAAACAAGTTTTAAATGAATTTAAAACAAGTTTGAATTTTATTTGAATTTTATTTGTTCAAAACATAAATTCAAACTCATATTTGAAAAGTTTATACTTTGGTGGTTTGAAAACATATTTTGCATGTTCAAAAATAATTCAAATTGAGCAAGTAATGATTTTAGCAATTTTAAATGATTTAAATAAGGTTTAAATTATTTAAGAAATTTAAATTATTCAAACCATGAAACAAAATTTATATTTGAATAGGTTATTTGAAATAGCATTGAAAACATATTTTATTTGCATGATTTGGATTTATTATGATTTAGTTATGCAATTTAGCAAAATACAATTGAACTATTTGAATTCAAATTTGAATTGCATTTTGAAAATTCAAAACAGGAAACAGATGGCATAGTTGGATAGACAATTTAATTTAGAACAATAAACATATTTTACTTTTGTTATTTAGGGTTATATTTTGAAAGTTATTATCAATTTAAAACAGAGGACTAATCTGTAATTTTAAAGGACTAGTTTTGAAAGAAACATGCTGGAAAAACTTTTGTTACCGCACTGTGATCTAACCACAGCCACTGCCCCGTGGGCCTGTGGCCAGCGTGGCGCGCGCGTGCGTAGCAGTGAGGCCCGCTGACGGGTGGGGCATGAATGTCAGCCAGTGCGCGAAAAAAGTGTGGGTTTTTATCCCGCGGAGACGCGGCTCGAACCCGTGAACTGACGCGCGCTCGCTAAGTCTCTGAACCAGTGCGATGTGCGTGTGTTTCTGTCAGTAACAGGGATGCAGAGAGGTTGAGCTTCAGCAGGCGCGTTAACTGAAATTAACTGACGCGCGCGCCTGCACTCTGACAGAGAACGAGCCGTTGCTCGCCGGCGGCGATCAACGTGGCCGTGCTCGTTGCTACTGCATTCTGGTGGTGTGCTGGATGCGTGCACGGATGCGTGCGCAAGCAGAGGGAGAGAGGGGAGGAGGAGACGGTGGCTCACCGCGGATGCAGGCGTTGCGGAGGCGCGAGCTCGAGGCAGACCGCGGCGACGTGGTCGTGGACGGCGGCGCGGCTACAGAGTTTCACCGTGCTCGCTCCGGTGTCCAAACGGGAGAGGAAGTGGTGGCCGTTCGATTCCAGGGGCTAGGTGAGGGAGTGGTGCTGCGAGGTGGTGGCTGCCATCGGAAGTTCAGAGGTGCTCGTCTCCGGCGAGGTGACAGAGAGACGGGAAACGGCGGGGAGCGGGAGAAATGGCGGCGCCCTCGAGGGAGAAGGGGGGCCTGGGGATTAGGGCACGGCGCGCTGCCCTAGGGCTACCTATATAGGGGGTACGGGGCTGAATCACCGTCTGCTCGCAATTCTGCCGCCGTGGCACCGGCCGATGGGGTGCCGTACACGGGGAAGACGACGGAATAGATAAAAAGAAAAAAAAAACGAATCGTTATGCTGAGTAAGTAGCGGGCTGGGCTGCGCTGCGCGGGAGAGAAAAGGAAGTGGGCTGGGCGCAGCCCACTGCCCTGGCGCCACTTTTCTTCCTTTTTAAAATTTCTTTTTCTGTTTTTTTTTGTAGAGTTAGGATTTGGAAGAAAAGGAAGGGTTTTGAATTAGCACAAATTTTGGAAAAATTAGGGGAAGTTAATTAGATCAATAGCAAACAAATGCTAAGTTCTGTTTTCAGAAATTTTGAAATTTGCTTACTGTTTGTATTTAAACCACATTTGAAATAAATAGCTTATTAAATGATTATAATTGAAACCAACTTTTAATAGGATGAACCCTAGGTTAAATATGAACCATTGATTAAAATTGTGGTATAATTTGCATGAATTCAAATTAGTTGTTGTTTGATGCTTTGATTTGAATTTTAAATGTGATTTGGAATTTAAATGATTGATTAAAACCATCAATTTAATAAGTGATCATTATGGAATAAAATGAAAACAAATTGGTTGTTTTTATTTGTGATTTTTATTTCAAATGTTGTAACAGAGCAAGTATGAAACAATTGTTTGAATATAGCTTGAATTTGAATTGTGAAAACAGAGAAAAACAGATGCAACAAATAAGAAACAAATGCAAACAAAATGAAAACAAATGGAATCAATATGATGACATGATGCAATACTTTAATAAACATGAAACAAACATTCTAAGGGGAGTTTTCATACTTGGGATGTTACAGAGATAGTAGTCATCAAAACCTCGATTGGGCAAGCATTTCTCAAAAATGAGACCAAAGAAAACATCCGAAGAGTATAAGTCTTTGATTTCATTCAAACCAGTTACATTGATGTCAAGGCGTGTAAGAAGACATTCTTTTCGAGATAAGGAATCCGCGACAACATTTTCTTTACCTTTGTTGTACTTGATGACATAAGAAAAAGATTCTATGAATTCTACCCATTTAGCATTTTGTTCAAATTAGCTTGACTTTTCAAATATTTCAAGGATTCATGATAGGAATGAATGAAAAATTCTTTAGGCCAAAGATAGTGTTGCCAAACTTCTAGGAATCTAACCAAAGCAAATAGTTCCTTATCATATATTGGGTAATTGAGTCGAGCGCCATCTAATTTCTCACTATGATAAGCAACGGGACGTCCATTTTGCATTAGAACGCCACCAATTCCTATACCACTAGCATCACATTCAATTTCAAAAGTTCTCTCAAAATCCGGCAAGACAAGCAAAGGAGCTTCGGTTAAGCATTTCTTGAGGGTGTCAAAAGCTTTTTGTTGCGCGTTGCCCCAAACAAGAGGTACATTTTTCTTTGTGAGTTCATTCAAAGGGCAAGCAATTGTTGAAAAGTCTTTCACAAAGCGGCGATAGAAACCGGCAAGGCCATGAAAGCGCCTTATCTCACCCACGGAAGTAGGGGGAGGCCAATTCCTAATTGCCTCGACTTTCTTTTTGTCGACTTCAATTGCATTGGAAGAGATCACAAAACTCAAGAAAACAAGCTTGTTGATGCAAAAATTGCATTTGGAAAGATTGGCAAAAAGTTTTGCTTTGCGAAGCGCCAACAATACTTGATAAACATGATCAAGGTGATCTTCCAAAGACTTGCTATAAATGAGGATGTCGTCAAAGTAAACCACAACAAATTTTCCAACGAAAGGACGCAAAACTTCATTCATGAGGCGCATAAAGGTAGATGGGGCATTCGAAAGACCAAAGGGCATGACAAGCCATTCATACAAACCAAGTTTTGTTTTGAAAGCCGTTTTTCATTCATCACCTATACTCATGCGAATTTGATGGTATCCACTTTTAAGATCAATTTTTGAAAATATAGTAGCACCACTCAATTCATCAAGCATGTCATCGAGCCTAGGGATAGGATGTCTATATCTAACGGTGGTATCATTGATAGGGCGACAATCCATGCACATTCGTGAAGTAGCATCTTGCTTGGGAACAAGTATAACCGGCACGGCACAAGGGCTAAGGGATTCACGGATAAAACCTTTGTCGAGTAGTTCTTGGATTTGGCGCTCAATATCCTTAGTTTCCTCGGGGTTGGTGCGGTAAGGAGCGCGGTTTGGAAGTGGGGCACCCGGGATGAGGTCAATGCGGCGCTCGATTTCTCGTAGTGGAGGTAGACCCGGAGGGAGTTCATCGGGAAACACGTCTTCAAATTCCTGCAACAAAGGCAACAAAGATGGAGGGAAACTTGTCATGTCGTTAGTGTCAAGTGCTTCCCCTTTGCACACGAGGACAAAGTGGAGGATGGATGGGTCATCTCGTAACTCTCGCATCTCCCTTTTGGTTGCAAGTAAGGCAAGGCCTTTGGGAACACTTGGACTTTTTCCACTCATATTTGGCTTGTGGCTCTCACTCTCTTTGAGGTGGATCACTCTCTCACCACTCATCTCACAAGATTTGAGCTCTTCTTGTTTACGTGCAAGAGTCTTGGCATTGTTGGCGATCACTTGGCTAGGCGACATGGGACGTAGCACAAACGTCTTGTTATTCCACTTGAAGCTATAGTGGTTGGTACGCCCATCATGAATAGCACTCTTGTCATATTGTCAAGGTCGTCCAAGAAGAAGATGACACACGGTCATAGGCACAACGTCACACTCCACCGTGTCTTCATAAGGGCCAATCTTTAATTGCACGGAAACCATATGTTGAATCTTGAAGGTTCCGGAGTCACTAAGTCATTGGACATGGTATGGATGAGGATGTTGCTTGTAAGTCAATTGGAGTTTGTCGCAAATCTCTTTGCTAGCTAAATTGTGACAACTACCGCCATCGATGATAACCCTGATTGATTTGCCATTGATGCCGGCTCTAGTTTGAAAGAGATTGCAACGTTGGTCATGCTCATCTTGGGGAGAAGTTGTAAGGACTCTTGTCACCACTAGCGATGGATTCTTGTCCTCATCGCAATAGACACTTTCTTCATCATCATTGGGCACGTCCAAGGAGTTGAGAGCAACTTGATGCAAGGCATAGTATTCGCCTTCACTCATAGAATCACGTTCACCGTCTTGGTTGACAATCATGATCATCTTGTTGGAATATTCGAAGGACTTGTGGCCACTTCCACCACATTTGAAGCAAGTTATAGTGCTTGACTTGACTTGAGGAGAACTCGAAGAGGTGGTGGGAGGCACTTGTTTCTTGAACGGTTGTGGAGACTTGTTGGGAGCACTAGAAGCTCTAGAGGTGCTGTTGTTGGTGGTTGGAGTAGTCGATTGTGTCATTGGAGACGAAGAGGAGGGTCTTGAGGCAAAGAAAGCCTTTTTCTTGTTGTACTTGAGATCTTCCGCAATTTGACGTTTGGCCTTGAGAGCTTGATGGACAAGGGCCACAATGTTGTCATACAATTGATACTCGATGATCTTCCTTATAGGATAGTTGAGGCCATTGAGGAAGCGGGCCATTGTTTGTTCTTGAGATTCCATCACATGAGCTCGAATCAAAGATGTCTCCATTTCCTTGTAGTACTCATGAGCGGACTTCAAACCTTGACGAAGTTCTTGAAGCTTCTTGAAGAGGTCACGCTTGTAGTTTGGAGGAACAAACCGAGCATGCATGAATTTCTTCATCTCATTCCAAGTGGCAATAGGAGCAATGCGGTTGCGGACTCTTTAGGCTTGGATAAGGTCCCACCATAAGAGTGCATAGCCTTCGAATTCCAAAGATTCCAAGTCAACCATTTTCTTGTCGGTGAAGTTGTGAATGCCGAAGATCTTGTCCACCTTGAGATCCCAAGCAAGATATTCTTCGGGGTCATTCTCACCATTGAACTTTGGCACATTGAAGCGAAGGGCACTCCTGTTGTTGTCTTCTTGTTGACGATGGGGACGCTCATGGGGTTCTTCATCATAGACTAGTGGTGAATCATCGTATGGGTCATCCTCATTGTCTTCGTGGTGGAGATCATGATGGGGAGGATGACGCCGGTGGTCATTAGGAGGTGGTTGTTGGTGGTGACGGAGTCTTGCTTCACGGCGTTCACTATCATCATTGTCATGTCGATGTTGTTGAGGACGTTCTTGTTGAGGTTGAGGGTGCTGCGGAAGCACTTGTTCATCTCGAGGGTGTTGAGGACGATCATGTTCTTGGCGGTCATTGTTGTTGGGACGTGCATTGCGCCTTCGTGGCCTTCGATGTTGACGAGCACCTTCCACGAAGTCATTGTGGCCATAGTCTTGAGCGTGGCCTTGTGGAGGTGGGTGATGATGTTGCCGAAGGTCCGGGGGTTGCGGTTGTTGAAGAGGGTCACCACGGCCTTGGCGATGTCGAGGAGGTGGTGATGGCGAGCTATCTTCGTACCTATGTCGTCGCGGAGCTTGTTGTTGAGGAGGTTGTTGTGGTTGTTGAGGAGGTGGTTGTGGTTGTTGAGGTTGTCCACCGTCCTCCATGTTGTTGTTGCGATCATGGCGGTCATGGCGACGAGCTTGGTGAAGATCTTGATTGTGGTGGTTTGAGCGACGAGACCTTGAGGACGATGATGAATGACGGAGATTGGCAAGATTGGCCAAGTTGATGTTGATGCGTGTCATTTGATCATTCAATCGAGCCTGTTGCTCTTGGCGTCGACGCTCATAGCGTTGCAATCCTTCCTTCACGAGTTCACGGAGTTGGAAATGGTCATTGTGGGTGACGAAGTTGGCGTAAGCATTGTCGTTGAAGAAGGGGTTTCCTTCATCCTCCAAGCTCGGACTTGTGAATACTCCTTCCCTAGCCATCTCAAAAACACACAAGGGTGATATATAGAAATGGATGTCTCACTTACCCAACGTTACCGTTTTTGTTCGTATTGAGGCTGGTGGACGATCCTAGGTGTAGGGAGGTATGTCAAGAGCGAGTCCAAAAAAATCGAAAGAAAACCGCAAACGACAACACACACGCTTTATGTGGAAGGAAAATGGGTTAGGAAAGTGGCTAGGAAAAACGACAAAATCCGAAGAAAAGGTTGTTGTTAAACGTGGAGAAGAACCAAAAAGAAAAGTTAGCACAAAAACCAATCCAAGTGGAAGAAAGTATAGGTGCAGCACACACACACACAAGGGACAAATAGGGTTAGTGCGGCCAATGGACAAGCGGAGACGAAATGTACCTAATGAAGACTAAGCTCAATGCCACACCAACACAAGGAGGACGCTAGCTCGAACCGCAAACTTTAAATGGCAACAAGATTCGCACCGTCGCAAACGGTCACTCTTTTCTCTTTTGCGACGCAAAGCTACACGTTCCTACAAATGATAGCAATTGGCATCGATCCTTTGCTTCTTTTTCTATTTTTTTTATTTTCTCTTTTTGATGGATTCCAAAATGCCAATGCCTACTCGTAGCTAGTCTCTCACAAGTGCCAAACTCGCACTCTCGGTGCCACTAATGTGATGCCAAGCGGTGTAAAAGAACTAGTCCGAATAGGTAAGGTACACAATGTATGGGTTGTGTCAAGCAGAAACAAGCTATACCTCTCTTGTTGATGATCATAGACTTACGGCCGGTGGATGTCGATGTCGTGGCAATCTGTTGATTTGGTTGCGTAGATGGTGTTGTGGGCATCGCGTGACAACTTATTGCACTCAATTCGGATAAAAACGGCAAAGAAAAACAAGTTTCAAAATCTGTCCAGAAATCGAAGAGCAGAGATTTTATGTGATTTTTGCTCAAATTCGAAATTCCTTCAAAATCAAGAAATGTTTTGGACAAATTCGGGAAAAGTGGCTGAATAGAAAGGTGGGTAATGGTCTTTGGCAACAAATCTATGGATCAAAACCACGAAAAACTCAACAAATCGACAGATCGGTCGAAATCCCTTTTGGCTATTTTTGGTGAAATAGAAGAAAAATTGGTGGAAAGGAGAGGGGTGGGGGTCGAATTCGTGTCAATCTAGCTCTGGATACCAGATGATGCAGAGGGGTTAGCTCCTAGGTGGCCCGATCTTCACGAATTGACCAAGAACACGAAGAACGAACGAAGAACCCGTTGAACACGAGAGGGGGAAACGAGGGGAAATCGAGGGCAAACGCAAAGGGGGATAAATAGCGAGAACCGAAAGATCCCAAACCTCCCGTCAACTAAACCCCGAGGGCCACCTACGGGACAATCGATCCAACTGAGCCCACCTTGATTGAAACCGATTCAGACCCGTAGCCGGTCCACTACGCCAATAGAACCTCAAGGGTTAGTTGAGGAAGATTGGAAGGTCCCTAACTGAATTCCAAGGGGAGAGGATAGGTAACCCGGTGAATCTTGATACGTTCCTAGATACAAATCGTAGGAGTAGCCTTGATAAGGTCCTAGGTACAAACGATAGGAGTAGCCTCAGAAGAGGGGTAAAGAGCAAAGCTCAAAAGTCTAATTCATCTCTAACCCGAGATCTAGCTCGGGGAAGTCCTTATATATCCGGGGGGTCGAAGCAGGTGAAAACGGGGGAGAAAACGGTGCTTTTGCGAGTCTTGAGGGCGCGCCGGCCTGGGAGGCCGGGGTGGGGCTGGGGGCGCCTTTGCCCACGCCGGCCTGAGGCCAGGGTGGAGAAGGGGGCATGCCAACCTGGGGCCGGGGTGGAGGTCGGGGCTTTCCGAGGGGAGGCGAGCCTGAGGGGGAAGGGAGGCCGGCCTGGGGCGGGGTGGAGGCCGGGACCCTCTGCATGGGGGCCGGCCTGGAGAGGGAGGAGGCCGGCCTGGCCGGGGGGGGGGGTTGTTTTCCTCCTTCTCCCTCCGTTTGTTCTTCTTCCTTCACGCCATCTTCTCGCACTTCTTCCATGACTTCTTGGGAAACTTCTTGGGCACGTTCCGGGCATCTTGAGCATCGTCTTGAGGGTCCATGGTGGGTTCTCACCTAAGCACACAAAGGGCATTTCCATGAGGTAGCGCACCATTCACCAAGTCACCGAAAGCATGAAGAGAGAGGAGTGAGTTCACCTTGTCATGTTTTGCTTTAGCTCTTGATCTCGCCATTGGTCCACTTGGTGATGGGCTTGGTGGAATGGTGTGTGCTGCATTACACTGTGCTACATCGCACGCCTCCGTGTCCTCGCTGACAGTCGCCGAAAGTCTTCGCGGTTGGGACGCTGACATGTCATGTCCCCCTTGTCAGTGACATGACATGGCCTCACCCATACCGCACACTGTACCCACGTGTGGATACACACCATCACGCGCCTAGTAAGTTGAACCGCATGCTTGTACTGCTCCTGGATACGCGGGATACACCCAACGACTCCATTGAGTTTGCCTCTGGGTATACCTACTTCCTTCTCTATCCGGGTCCTCCAAGAGCTACTCGGATGACCCAGACAATTACTCGAATCTTCCCCTTGTATCTTGCTCTTCTTGCCCTGGCCGGGTACCATCCTGTCCGGCCCGTACCTACTCGGTACGGCCGAACTCAGTAACCAGTACCTTGAACTCCATTTCTCACCAACCTTACCCCTACTCGGGGGTAGCCCCCCGACAACAACCTATAGGCTACTAACTGCGAGACGTTCATAGTTCGTGTATACATTGACGAAAACTTCATATTCAACCTCCTCGAACTGTTCCCCAAAGTATGGCCAGTGGAAGCCAGGGACAAAAACCGTGACTATGTGGAATTGTACACGCAAGTCATGGCAAACAATAACATCGAAGCTATTCACGATATGTTTAACGCTGTGGTAGGAAAGTCTCTACCTAAAAAGGTTTCCTTAAGATGATTGTAAGAGCCATCTTACTGTATGACAACTCTTATTTTTCTTTGTTGAGAAAGATACTTCAAAAGATAAATTTTATGAGAAAAGTAGTTTCTATTCTAGATAATGCAGATCCACAAGGTTTTATAAAATATTTCTAAAACAATTCTTTTTCTTTGCAAAACTTCTTAATCAGGCCACTCCAAGTATCTCAATCAAAACACTGTACCTCCAAGGTACGATAATTTCCATATCGCAGTACCTCCTAGGTACATTGAACCCTTTTACGAATCCTATTTTTTCCACAAAAACTCTTCTTTTGAAAACACGACACAATGGTAGCTACATGGGCTTCCAACTGTCCATGACCGAGGACACACCCTATTCAGAATAGTTTTACTCTACATAGGTCTACACATTCCACAAGATCTAGTACATCCGTTGTGAACAACCACGGACTACCCGGCGACAGTATGCGAGCGTCGGACAAACCAGCCAAAACTATCCACTATGTCCATGCCAGTAACTGACAACCTCTTCGAATGGGTTTGATCTCCCCGATACCGAGTCAGTCAGTCGTATCGACTCGGTTGCACCCCAAAAACACACCGCTAAGACAGGAAACCCAATCGTTACCTCTATTATGAACTTAATCCCCACAATCTACTTTGCTTCACACATGACACAATCTAGTTCAGGGTACTCTAACCCCTATAACATATTGAGGTAGAAATCATACTAATACATACAAGCTTAAAGCTAGGCTCCTTCCCATACCAGAGTAATGTGGCAGTACGGTATGGTTGTCCAGCGAAGACTAGGCTATTTGTCATTTTTTTCAAAGAAAACCTTTCCCAAGAAAAACACTTCCTTCTCAAGCCACCACTTGGGAAAAGTCCCACTTTCCCAAGGGTGTTTCATAAACATCCTCGTTTTGTGAAAATAACAAGGAGCATGTGCAACCTATAATTTCTCTTTGTATATAGTAAGGGGATGTTTGGGTATGGTATCCTACAATTTGTTTACTGAGAGGGCTTTACTACCTGAAACATTCTATCTAAACAAGTGCAGTGAAAAATAATTTTGGTGAATTTCTTGGGATTTTCTGAGAAAGTTGATTTATGCACACAAATAGACACCAAGGGTAATTCTTCTGAAAACAACGTCAGTGCATGTTAGTTTGATCTAAATCGTGCAAGTTAGAGGGAAAATAACAATAAAAGTGTTTGGAAAAGTAGATATGTTTGGAACGTATCACCTCCTTCCAAGTTTAGCTTATTGCTTGTCCTCAAGCAATTCAGTCGATAAACTGAATGCGATAAAGGAAACTTTGACAAACACTTTTCTTCATATGATGTGCATAATACTATTCTATGATTAGTATTTAATAAGTGCATGATAACTAATATAAGGATAATAAATCTTATGAGTTCATCCTAGCACATGAAAAGTGTACAAAGAACTAAGGATTAATAATATGAAATTATAACATCAACTAGGTTGTAATGATGATAATTTAGTATGGTAAGATGGTATCCCATTTGCCCTTAATTGTAGATCAAAGCATTAATGCTAGGGCACCTCCAAAGCTTAAGTGGTGACTAGGTATAATAATTTCAGGAGAAACAATACAGTAAACATTATACTCAGAATGAAAATTATGATCTCCTAATCGGTGCGTTAAGTAAGAAGATGGAGGCTCAACCTAATTCTAAATGAAAAACCCTTCGCGGAGGGAAGCAGAGATTACTCATGTGCTAGATCTTTTCATTTTATAAAACAGAGCATATTGAAAATATAATTTTGGGAGAGGTGTATGCTTATGACAATGAATGCTAATAAATTTCTTATTATATTTCATGTCAAATGGCTTCAACGAGCGGCTCCTTTGTTTACATAAGCTAACTGATTTTTCAGTAACAAAATCTGAGGACATTGATTGTTATTGTTGTAATTTATCTTTTGTTGGCTAGGCACTCATTTTCCAGTTGTTTTGCAGTATTAAGGACAATCACACTATGCATGCAATTCAAGAGGTGAAGACATCCAACATGAAGAAATAATAAAGCATTTAATACTTACATATGAGCTTAAACAGGAACACAAAACAAGTTTAATAATTTTGAAGGTTTTAAAGGTAGCACACGAGAAATTTACTTGGAATGGCATGGAAATACCATGTATGGGTAGGTATGGTGGACACATTGGAGTAACTTGGTTTAATGGAGTTGGATGCACGAGTAGAGCTCATACTTAGTACAGGTGAAGGCTAGCAAAAGACTATGAGCGACCAACTAAGAGAGCAATAACGGTCATAATCATGCATTGCGACAAATAAAGCATGAATGTAATATTATTACCCTGAAACAAAATATCATTGAGGCTTGGTAGACTTTATTTAAAGTCTTTAACATGTGTGATCATGTGCCAAGTCGATCCAAAAAAAAACTTCGGAGGGAGGTACCACCATACAATACCATGTAATCAATAAAACAACACATGTGACATTCTAATAACACATTATGCACTCTTAATTATTTGAGACTGGTCATAAGAAAGTATGAACTACTAAATCAATATTATACATACATCTATCTTTCATGACGAGCTAATATAAGATCATGCAAAGAGTCATATGTACAACGATGAAGAGAAAAGAGTTCATACCAGCTTTCCGGATGATATAAACATAATAATATAGCGCAAGTGTCACCATGGACGTGAGCTGAACTCTGCAACAACTATACAATAACAAGAAGAAGGGAAAATATTTTTTTTGTTTCCGAGTTTAATAAAGCGGCGAATGAAAGAAAAGGGAAAATACAAACAAAGAAACGCAAAGAAGGAAAACTAAAAGAGGAGAACAAAGGAGGCAACAAAACAAACAAACAAACAAACAAAAGGGAACATTTATTGTCTTTTTTATTTGTGGAGAGAAGAAAACCAAACGAAGAAAACAAAGCAAAAATAACAAAGAAATATTTTTGGTGTTTTCTAAATAAGCGAAGATGCATTTAAAATGAAGAGACAACAAAGGAAAAATATTTTGGGGGTTTTCAATAAGAAAGACAAGAACACAAAACAACGAGGAAACTAAATAAAATCGAAACAACGAAGAGAAAGAGAAGACTCAAAGCAAGAAGAACAAACAGGAAATATTTTTGGGTTTTCGATTCTGTAAGGAAACAACAAGAGAAAGAGAGAAATTAAACAAGAAGAAAATACGAACAAGTATAAAGAATATAAAATGCAACAAGTACTACACCGACATAAGTAATGAATTGGAATTATGAATTGAGTGTCAGCGTATACATACTTCCCCAAGTTTACGCTTTTGTCCTAATAGTAGCACTGATCCCACAGACTCCATTCGGATGGTGGTCCTTGTAGCGGTTGTTGCGTTGACTGGGACTACTCTTCCCATGCCAACGACTGCAATGAAAGTGTGTCCAATGATGGATGTTGTGATGAAGATCCCTCCTCGTAATTAATCGAGGATGGCCTTCCTGCATGGGTGAATGGTGGTGGCAGTGAGGTATCCCAGGCATGAGATACTTGTTTAATATGCCTTGAAGTATCAAACAAGGCAGGTGCAGACAAACGAACAAAGTGTGGTGAAGTATCACCGGTCTGAAATAAAAGTCTGTAGTGATAATCTCTAGGGAAGATTTCGATGAAAAGAATAAATGGTTCATCATGGCATTAAAGTAAAGCCTACTAGGATGAAGTAACTCATCATTAGGATCAAAATGTACGTCATTCTGAGAAAATAAAATATGTGCAGCAACGATGCCTCCATAAGTACGCCCCCTTCCAGAGTTATAAACAATACGTCTAGCAATTTGATCACCGATGCTATAAGAATAATCTCTATCAATAGCAGCAAGCATGATGGTAAGATCAAGATTTGAGGAAGTACTAGTATTTTACCTAGCAAGGACTCCTCTGGAAAGAAAGTACGGGAAATACCTGACCGCGGGAAATTGCATACATGAAGTCTTACTAAGTTGCGTAACTCTTGTGTCCTGTTGGCAGAGTCTCGAATAAATATGATGGAGATATACGAGGTTCTGAATCTTCCTCGTGTCCCCTTTGTAGGTCACCCCAAGTTCCCAACAAAATTCATCAAGGGAAATTCTTCTTCTTATATTGTAGAGGAAAAAACTTTTAGAAGGGTTATTGTCATCATAGAATATAAAAGTTTACACAAAAATGTAAGTGATCCTTCTGTGTTGTTCCACTTCATTAACAGTGAAGTCCAGCAAACCTGCATTATTTATTAGCTCATAAAATTATTCATGAATACCCAAAGCTATTAGAAGATCGTTGCAATGATATGAAGAGGCTCGAACATCCTTCAACCCATTGAAGTTTAAGAATCTCAAATCTACAAGGTATTCATTTAGAGAAGGCCTCATGTTTGATTTATTCTTGGAGGATCTGGTCTCCCTTGAGGTGGAAGGAGGAATCATGCCCAAACCATCCACTAGCTTTCTTCATACCTCCTATTCTGAAATTTTTAGCAAGTACAATAAAAATAAACTATGGTGTATAAAACTTATATAAGACTACTGTAGCAACCATAAGGGGACTAATACATGAATCAAAACAACTTAAATCATCCTAAAACAAGCATGCAAGCTCAAATAACCATTCCCCTAGTGTAGCAAAATACTCAAATACAACACCTTTCAAAAATCTACAAGTATATGTGCAGGAGTCACATACCGGTGAAGTGATGCACCCAATTTCAGCACGAATGATGGGGTAAACAAGGAGATCAAAGAAATCCGAGGAAGAACAACAAGAACACGAAAGGTCGTTGTGGCAAAGTTATTTTTTGGGAGAGAAAAAGGATGGGGAAGTGGACTTGCAAGTAGGGGGCCTGGGCCACCAGGTGACCCCATAGCACGGCCAGGAGGGTACCCGCGCCTGACACCCCTCTGGTGCATGTGAGGGTCCCCCTGGCTAGCTCCAGGTGCCCCCGTGGTTCTTTTTATGCACAAAAATTGATTCTAAATTTTTTGGAATTTTCCGAGAAATTTTGTTTTTGGGCATTTTCAGAAATTTAAGGAATGAATATGATGCAAAATACACTTGGTAGAATGATGGAAAAAAATGCAAAACTATTACTATAGACGTGCTATAACATTCTACAATGAAAAGGACAAGTGAAAACATAAGGGAACATGTGAAAACATGGAGAAGACATGCGGGAAACAAGTGAAAACCTGTGAAAATATGGTGAAAACATGTAGAGGGCATGAGAAAACATGTGAAAATGTAGGGAAAACATAAGAAAACATAGTTTCATTCATGCAGAATTGTTTTTTTAACAAGTTCGGTCAATTCTTCTTACCAAACCAATTTTATATGGCATAAAACCTTTGAATTTTACTAAATAATTATGTTACCTCAACATTGATTGACATTGTCCCAATCATAACAATTTCATATTACTTTGTGGCACTTGAATGGGACAATAGAATTCCCCAATCTTGATGGTCTCAATATTTTCAATTGAATTTAGACCACATTTCTTATCAATCTTCTTTGGAAAATAAATTGTATGTTATTTATCAATAACATTGAAAGTGACCTTCCCTTTATTACAATCAGTAATAGCCCCTGCAGTATTAAGAAAAGGTCTTCAAAGAATAATAGACATATTATCATCCTAAGGCATTTCCAACACAACAAATTTCAGCTAATATTAAGCAATCAACAACTTGGACAGAAACATCCTCACAGATACAAATAAGAACAACAGTAGACTTATCATACTTTTGCAAATAAATATGAGTATGTATCAGTTAATCTAAATAAAGAATCTTATAAAGAGAGAAATGCATATCACTAACCCCAACGTCAAGATCACATAAAGCAGTTCTCACACAATTATTTTTGATAGAGCAAGGAATAGTGCGTATACCTGGATCTCCCAGCTTCATAGGAATTTTACCATTGAAGGAATAATTAGCAAGCATAGTGGATGTCGAGACATCGTAGTAGTTTTCATAGACTGGGGTGCCATGAGACTACGGTAGAGACGTGGGGTAACGGGATAGCGTAGTAAACACAGAACACGGGATTTACCCAGGTTCGGTACGTCGCGACAGTACGACGTACCTACTCCTGCACTTCTCACTATGAGGGACTAAAGCCCGTATAATAAGGTTACAATGTAAGGGAATAGATCTAGCTACTCGTCGAGGATGAACTTCCCGGCGAGTTGCGCCAAGCTTAAGCTAGAACCTAGAACCTTGGAACTAAAGGAACTTATTGAACTTATGAAATCTATCTCCCGTCCGGCTTTATATAATAGCCGGATTAGGGCTTACAGAACCAGAAACCTAGAAGACTACGTTTAACTTGTAACTTCGAAAGTAAGGAATCCGTCTTCTCCTCCAAGTCAGATCACGCGGGCCGTGATCCGGGTTCTTCTAGAATCCGGCTTCTACGCGTTGGACTACTGGGCCGCCCAATGGACCTAAACCCATTACCTTGCAGGCCACCCTGGTAGTCCAGCTCTTTTGTCTACCATCTCCTATACCCCTATTCGGTATATATCCGACAGTAGCCCCCAGGAAGGATCAAAACTCTGAAACTCCGCCTTTCGTCAAATACATTTTGTCCGGGAAACTTGATTCAGCAGTCTTGATTCTTTCTTCTTTCCTTTTGAAGGAGATGGTAACATAAAACTCGGAACTACGAAAATCCGGCTTTTCTTCTCGCGATCCTTCGCGGAAAAGGAACATGTGACATCAGCGCTTTAATCATACTGACGTAAGCGCCGCTTGGTTTCACGCGGGAAACCCTGCAACGTATCTCTGACAGATTCTCACGAGAAACGAGGAGATAGCCATCATTCCTCTGTCGTTCCGTTTCCCGGATTTTCCGGCGAACGACACGCGTCGAACATCCAACGGTCAAAAGAGCCGTTGGCGCGTATCTAGAGGGTTTTTAGGCTATAAATAGCCGTCTTCGTCGTCTCCGAAAACCTTTCCTCACTCCCTCTGCCCACGCCATTGACGCAAACGCGAGCACGAGAGCTTAGAACGAATCCTTGCCCCGACGAGCCCTTTGCACGCCGGAGCGCTCCGTCACCGCCGAAAACGATGGCCTCTCCGTCGTCCTCACCGGCCCGTGCCTCCATCGACGAGCTTTTGGGCGACCTGGATCCACAGCTGGGGTCGCCCAAGCATGCCGGCGGCGGGCCGGAAAGAACCACGGCATCCGCGGCGGGCGGAGGAAACGCTTTCGCCGCCACGGACGTAGCGGGCCCAAGCACGACAACATCCCCGCCGTTCGCACCGGAAACGGCGGGGGTCAAGACTCACTCTCGTGGCACTGAGCGCTTCTCCGCCGGAGCTGACGAAGAAGCAGAATTTGTCGGAATTTGGAATCAGAGTGATACTTCACTCGTCCTCCTTCGTCGGATGTCAAGGGACAGATTAATAGTTAAAGGCAAATGGCGGATCTCGAAGAATGAGCCAGAGCCCAAGCCAAAGGAAGGTGAACGCGTCCTCCTCACTTCTCATATCACGAGAGGTATGGGTTTTTCCCCTTCCGCCTTTTTCCTAGACGTCCTCAATTTCTATGGTGTCCAACCACATAATATCTCTCCAAATTCCATCCTCCAATTAGCTAGTTTCCAAGCTCTTTTCGAAGGGTATCTTGGAATAACTCCCAATTTAGACTTCTGGCATTATTGTTTCGAGGTAAAACACAATATCACAAACGGTGTCTCGCCCATCTGCGGTACCATATCTTTTATCCTCAGAAACTTTAGGGAAGAATGGTACCCCAGGATAAGAATGCCGAAACCTGACCAATCTTGGCTAGGTTCTTTCTTTTATCATCAAGACATTCCGTTCCCCAACAAAGAAACCGGACTTCCTCCCTTTGTTAATTCTGCCGCCATTCCTCATGAAAATTGGACACTTGAAATAACAGAGGATTTGCCTGAAAGCCTGATGAAAATAAAGCGTCGCATTGCCAAACTTTCTTCTTCTCAACCACCTTTGGTTTGGAAAGATATCGTGTTATGCTGGTTTGGACGTCGCGTACAACCTTTATCCCTTCGTTCCCGACTTCTTTGTGAGTACACGGGACCGGAAGACAGCATGAGAGGCACTGATAGATCCTTTAGCAAGAAGGATTTTGTCGAACGCCTTCATCAGATAGTTGCCGCCGATAGCCAGGTTGAAGAGAGTCTAGCCATATATCATGCGGAAAATCTGGTTCCTAAGGTACTTTTCTTCCCTTGTTTCTGAGTTTCCTCAGATTATCTTCTCTCTTCATTTTTAACATACTGCTGATTCTTTCCTAGTTTAACGAACTTGGAGAAGATGATCTTGCTTCTGATGCTGAAATCAGCCAATTGTATGCCGAGTTTTACAACACCCAAAAGCGCAAGAGGCAAACTACCATCAAAGAAGAATTCCCTTCTGCAGCTGCAGAAAAAAGGGGGAAAACGAATATGCCAATGGGCGGAAATCTTCAATCACCCGTCAGAAACGAATCCATTCCTGCTCCAGATGATATCCGAGTGAAAGAAGAACTTTTCGACGAACTCGGATATATTCGTCCGGAAGCTAAGAAGTTTTTTGCTCCTGCGCCTCTGGTTCGCCCTTGGCCGCAAAATGGATTAGTTATCCGCAACAATATCGCATTCTCGCCCCGGCAGGTCATACACGATGGCCTTCACCACGTAGGAATTCTTTTCATGGAATATGCCCGAGAATTCAAGGAGACCTTAACTGATTTGCGAGAAATGAGCCAGGTAATACCTCTAGCCCCCAAGCATTAAGTTGAAAATCTAAATTCCTCTTAATGATTCTTTGTATGCTTGTTCAAACTTAAGCATCTGGCTTTCATTTCCATGTTTCAGCATTCCGCAGATGCCATAAACGTGGAAGTTTTGAAAAAACTTAGCCTCAAAAGCAAAGAAGTAAAAACACTTCAATCTGCTATTGAGTCAAAGAGCAACGAACTGGCGTCGACTCAAAAGCAATTATCCAAAGCCACCGGTATTTTTCTTCGTGTTTGTTGACTTTTGCTGGAAAGTTTTTTCTAAATCTTGCCGTAATGTCGGATTATTTTGTCCCTGCTTTCCAGCTGCTTTAACCAAAGCCAAGAAGCTCACAGCGAACGCTGCTTATTTTTCTCAACTTCGTGAAGAAAACTCCAACCTTCAAAGAGAACTTTCAAAAGTTCGAGAAGAACTGGAAGCCAGTAATCTAGCCCTTGGGATTGCGCAATCCAAGGCTTCTTTGCAGGCAGCAGAGGATAAATCCATTATCAATGATTTAGAAAGTATGCTATTTCCTCGTATGAAAGAAAGCGATGAAATTGACGCGGTTCTTGGTAAGTTGACTTCTTTTACCAATACTTTCATGCCATATTCTTATATTTTCTAATCTTTGCCTTTTGTCAAAAAAGCAGGAAATTTTCCAGGGATTTCTCGGACGGAAAAGATCCGGGCCTTTGGGAAGATATGGAATTCAATCAGAAATGCAGGAATGCATTTACTTAATAAATTCCTGCCTACAAGCAGTATACAATTCTCAGAAGTTTACCGACTTCCGGATGGCATTATGGAAGTAGCAAATTCGAAGGAATCTTTCCTTCGCTCTGCAGCACGGGGTGGTGCGCGAATGGCACTTGGCCTCATGCGCTTACACTACCCTGATGCAAAATCCTGGCGTGTAGCATCCGGTATTCCTCAAGAATGCTCAGAAGCACAAATAAATGCAATCTTTAAAGAAGTTGAAGGCCATGCCACGCAGATTGCTTCCATGGTAAATATCTCCATTACTTATCCGGAAGAAGAAGTGCCCGCAGCCCCCGAGAATGATGGCAGTGATGAAGACCCAGAAATTTAAAGGGGGCGCACTTAACCTGGATGATGGATGCGTATAGTAGCTTCTTTACAATGTAACTCATATTGTAATACTTCTATGTCATTTGTCGAAACAAGAACTCCGCCTTTTGCGATTTCAAACTTCTTGCAAAGTTTTTCCGGGTTTGGCTGCTCCTTTATCTTCTAAGTAATCTGGTATATATGCTTTAACTGTTCTTAGTGTTTGAAATGGCTCAAATAGCACTATGAATCGTTATGCCGAGTAACTGGGGACGAACCAAGCAGTTTTGAAACTCGAAAGCATGAATCATGCTAAAGGCATTTTTACTAACGAGTTCCAGTAACCCAGCATACGCACGATCAGATAAGACTTAGAGAAAACAAGGAACTGTTCTGAAACTTGGGCACGCAGGCACAATCCGAGTTTCCTTTAACCTTTAACAGGCCGAATCATTCAGCTTTTAAACACCGAGCACGCAGGCACAATTCGGGTCAACATTGAGTATTTGTAAGATCATTGGGAAATAGAAAAAGCGGAAATATTTTGTACTTATAATGAATATGAATTCCGATAACTTTATTTCATGATCTCAAAGATGTTTACATAGAAATTGAACTAAGTGTAGAAGGGACGTAATTGCTGGATACTCCAAGGCCTATTTGTCTCTCCTAGTTCAGCATCTATTTTTCTCTTTCTTTTGCGATTCGGCTTTTTGGGATCATCCTCCGTATCTCGAATGTCGACAAGATAATATGATCCATTCTTCATGGATTTACTGATGACAAATGGTCCTTCCCATACTGGGGCCAATTTGTGCTTTCTTTGCTGCACCAATCTCAGCACCAAGTCACCTTCTTTAAAAGAGCGATGCCTGATTTTCCGACTATGATAACGTCGTAAACCTTGCTGGTAGATGGCGGATTTGTGCTTTCTCTCGTACTCCTCAATTTCTTCCTTCATAATTTTGATGTCATTATGGGTTTGTTGGAGGTGTTGCCGAGATCTAAGCAGTTGTTGCTGTTGCCGTTGGAAAGCTTGTCTCCTGGCTTCCAGCATCTCAGGGGGTTCATTGGGTCCCACTGGAGTTTGTAATAGTTCTTGCTCTTCCAGTTCTGTCATTGGTGGAGCAGTGATTTCCTTAGATTTCTTTTCCGTGGGCTTTGTGCCACTAATATCTCCAACTTCCAGGTTTTCATCAGCGAGATCAGCTGACTTTTTCTTCCGGAGTTTATACTGGAGTTTTTTAGAAGCACGGTGCTTTTTCTTGGAAGAGGGAGGTTTTTTGACAGGTTCATCCTCTGTCATCTCCTTGACATTAGGAAATATCGGAGAAGTTTCTCCGTCTTCCCTCTCCTCTGCTGGCGGAGGGGTTTTAGGGCTTTCCTGGCTATCGGCACCCGTTGTATCGGCTGGTTTTGCCATTAGCACTTCATGGAATCCCTCTTGAAAGGACTTAACTTTTCTTACGAAGGCATCATCATCTTCGTCTTCGGATTCGAAGTTATCCGATCCGGTTTCCGACTCCAATCTCGCGTCAATGGCGGCAAGCACGGACTCTGTTTCCGAGTTCATCGTCTGGTTGACAGATGTCGGATCTTCCGTCTCTGTGACGGGTATTGGTTCTTCCGTCTCTGTGACGGGTGTATCGTTGTCTGCCTCTTGCACGAGATTTCCGTCATCCGTGTTTTCGGCGATCTCGGATTGCACCATGCCGATAAAGTGCGTATCACTGTTTTGTCGGCGATCTGAGCAAAATCCGGCATCATAGTCGTCTTCGACTTGGTATAGGGCGGGTGGGAGATAATTGCTTTCACCGCAAAACCCCATTGCTTCCGCGGTTAATCCGATAAAGATATTAGCAGATCCAATCGGTAAAACGCAGGCACTTACCAGATGGTTTTGCGCCGGGATGTAGGATCCGTTGTCGAGGAAGCGCCCGACATCGTTGTCGAATTCCAAGCTTCCGACGGTGATCGATCTTCCGATTCCGCCCAATATCCCAGATCGGAACTTCACGCCAGACGTCGTTTGCCCCACGGTGGGCGCCAACTGTCGAGACATCGTAGTAGTTTTCATAGACTGGGGTGCCATGAGACTACGGTAGAGACGTGGGGTAACGGGATAGCGTAGTAAACACAGAACACGGGATTTACCCAGGTTCGGTACGTCGCGACAGTACGACGTACCTACTCCTGCACTTCTCACTATGAGGGACTAAAGCCCGTATAATAAGGTTACAATGTAAGGGAATAGATCTAGCTACTCGTCGAGGATGAACTTCCCGGCGAGTTGCGCCAAGCTTAAGCTAGAACCTAGAACCTTGGAACTAAAGGAACTTATTGAACTTATGAAATCTATCTCCCGTCCGGCTTTATATAATAGCCGGATTAGGGCTTACAGAACCAGAAACCTAGAAGACTACGTTTAACTTGTAACTTGGAAAGTAAGGAATCCGTCTTCTCCTCCAAGTCAGATCACGCGGGCCGTGATCCGGGTTCTTCTAGAATCCGGCTTCTACGCGTTGGACTACTGGGCCGCCCAATGGACCTAAACCCATTACCTTGCAGGCCACCCTGGTAGTCCAGCTCTTTTGTCTACCATCTCCTATACCCCTATTCGGTATATATCCGACAGTGGAAATTTCCTCTTATTAGTATCAATATCTTTCATATACTTGGAATAAGGAGGTAACTTAATAGCACCAGTCAAAGGAATTTGCAAGAACAGAGGTTTCATCCACTCACAAAATTTATTATAATGTTCTTCTTGTTTAGTCTTAAGAGAGTTACTAGGAAAAGGCAAAGGTTTTTGCACCCAAGGTTTTCTTTCTTTACCATGCTATCTAACAACAAAATCTTCTTTGTTATACTTTTTATGTTTAGGAGGTGTTTCAGGTTCTTCTTCACGTTCTTCCTTATTGGAGGTATCATTTTTATCATTATCATTAGCATGTTCATTACCACTTTAAGTTTCACCATCAGAAATAGATATACTATTAGGATCTTTAATAGGTTGTTTATCATCATCGTTATCATTAGACTCTCTAATTCTTTTGTATTTCTTATTATTATTATTATTATTATTATTATTATTATTATTATTATTATTATTATTATTATTATTATTATTATTATTATTAGGACAGCTAACAACATTTTCATCTAGCATACTCTTGTTCAAGCCTTTTTGGGTGTCCCTCATGATATAGAGGATCCTGAGTGGAAGTACCACCTCTAGTTTTAACACTACAAGCTTCTTTTTTAACATGATTAGACATCTGAGAAAATAAATCATTTTGCACTTTAGTGAGTTGTTCAATTTGAGTTTGAATCATTTCAAAATGCTTAACAAGACCCTTAACATCATTAACATGTCTTCCCAAAGTATCATGCAATTTTTTAATAACGAGATAATTTTCATTCAGTTGGTTTTGAACTTACTCATTAAAATGAGTTTGTTTAACAATGAAAACATAAAATTCATCTAAGCATTGATTAGAGGTTTATTTTAAGGAATATAGCCAGCATCAAATTCATAAGATAGTGTACCTCTACCATAGAAGGGTGCGTGGTAGGCTCACATAGTGTTTTAATATGAGGTATATTCTTGACATCTTCAGATTCAATACCCTTCTCTTTAATAGTTTTCTCAGCTTCTTGCATATCTTTAGGGTTAAGGAAAATATCTCCTCTCTTCTCTGGTGAGGGTAATGGTGGAGGCTCGGGAATATTCCAATCATCATGGTTCTTGGCTATATTACCCATCAATTCTTCAGCTTCATCTGCGGTTCTTTCCCTAAAAATACAACCAGCACAACTATCCAGGTATGTCCTAAATTCAACAATTAGTCCATTATAGAATATATAGTAAGCTCATTTTTAGTTAAACCGTGGTCAGGTATACCCTTAAGTGTAGCACAAAACCTCCCCCGAGTTTTGGGAAGTTTTGCATCCTCAAGTAGTTTGAAATTAAAACTCTTTTCTAAAGCAACATGTTGCTTATGAGCAGGAAAATATTTCTCGCAAAAGACACGAGTCAAGCATTGAGGGCTCTCAACACATTTGTATGGTAATTATCAGACCAAATCTTAGAATCATTCTTTAATGAGAAAGTAAGCAATTTAACCACATAATAACCTCTTATCAATTTTTTATCAGAAAACAGAGCACCAGTCTAAAAAAGTTTAGTCAAATGAGAAACAACATCATCATTTTATTTACCACAAAACGGGTCAGCTTCAATCATAGGAATAAGTGAGAGGTCAATATAGAAATTAAACTCACCATCTTTAAGGTTTATACGTGATTTGGCAAATTCAAGATCAGCAACAAACTTGTTTTTCATTGAATGTTTCTCAAGCAGCTTCTTAAAACTCTCAGGATCAGGAGAAATTTCATAACCCATATATTCTTTAAAGAATTTAGCATCAAGTGAAACATATTTATCATTAATATAATCACTTTTACAACTCTTAGGACCGGGATATTCAGGTGATTGTTCACATGAATATAACAGTTTAGCAAAAAATTAGCATGTTTAATTTCTTTTGCTTTAGCAATTTGTCTTTTAAGAAAGGAACCCAGCGAACCAGAAGTATCAATCATAGTATAAGCATCATCAAATTCAACAAACTTGGCAGTATTAGCATGTGATGGTGTAACAAGCTTATTTAAAATAGAAGGTGAATCAACTGTAACAAAGGTGTTCAGAGTTGTACCTTTCCTTGCGGTGGAAGATAATATCGGAACCTTTGGAGCTGTGATCTATACCATGATGGATAATAAATTGTAGCAAACAAAATAATTCTCAAATGAACTTATAAATAAAGCTACAGCCCCCGGCAACGATGCCAGAAAATAGTCTTGATGACCCACAAGTGTAGGGGATCGCAATAGTCTTCGAGGGTAAATATAGAAAAATTTATTAATTTGACACACGGGGAGCCAAAAAAATACTTGACTTAATAACTGAGTTGTTAATGCAGCTGCACGTGGAAAATAACTTTCTTGACACAATTTGTTAGTAGTAACGGTGAGATGGTGGCGGTAGTAGTGTGATAGTAGCACTAGCAGTAAAATAATAGTAGCAATAGTAACAACAAATGTAAACAAAGTGGACAACATTGCTAAAAACACCGTAGGCGTAGGGATGAATGTACGGGCGTTGCATGAATGAGATAAACCATGTAATAGACTTAACATAAGGTAGCACAAATATATAAGAGAGCATCCAAGTCAATAACAATCATAGGAATGTATCCCGAAATTAGTTGTACGTGCTTGCAATAAGAACTTGCACAACATATTTTGTCCAACCATCCCATTGATGCAGGACAATTTTTAACTAATGGTAATTAAGGTACTTGTTTCACCAAGTATCATATCAAAGCATTAACACTCAATGGATACATGCAATCCTCAAACTAAAATCCATCCCCTCTGATATCCCAACCTCGCACCTTCGTGTTCGCAGGTTCCGGACAATAATAGCTACATACAACTCGTACATATGATCTAAAACAATATTTATATTCATGAAAATATAACATGTTCAAATCTGAAATCATGACACTCGGGCCCTAAGTGACAAGCATTAAGCACTCCAAGTTGCAACAATGATAATTAACAATAATAGTGGATACTAGGCATCATGCCCTATCAATCTCATGAACTATTACATGATCGATTACATCCAATTCCTACCATCCCTTCTGGCTACATCAGATAATTACTTACACATCAAAGGGGGAATCATGGATGGTTGATGAAGAGATATTGGTGATGACGATGGCGACGATCTCCCCCGAATCCCCATCCCGCCAGGGTGCCAGAACAGGAAGTTCTATCTCCCATATTAGGGTTTCGGGTGGCGGCGGAGCTATGTATCGTATTTGGGAAAATCCTTCAGGGGTTCTCTCTTTTGGGGATGAAATGTCATATGTACCAAAGGAGAACCCCGGGGGCTAGTCCTAGGACACGAGGTGACTCCAGGCGTGTCCCCTGTGACATGAGGTGGCCTCTAGGCGTGGCCAGTGGGCACGATTGGCATCCCTCTAGTGTTCCTGGGGCCACCTCCAGATGTCCTTCCGACTCCGAGAGTCTTCCGGTGAAAAATAATTTTGGTGAATTTCTTGGAATTTTCTAAGAAAGTTGACTTCTGCACACAAATAGACACCAAGGATAATTCTGCTGAAAATAGCGTCAGTCCGTGTTAGTCTGATCCAAATCATGCGAATTAGAGGGAAAAGAACAACAAAAGTGTTTGGAAAAGTAGATATGTTTGGGACGTATCCTGAAATTAAGGGTCACACACTTAAAACAGTAGAAGCAGAATTGGGCTGGAAATGGACTCCAAAGTGAGTTGTTTAGTAGCAGCCCATTTGGAACCTAAAGGGTCACACACTTCAACTTAAGGAGTTTGGGGTTTTAGGGTTGCCATTTCCGCACCACTTTCCACCACAACCACCGTCTCTCCACGCCCTTGCCGCCCACGTGGACCTAGCAGTACGGTGAGCGGTGCTTCCACGCTGCACGTGTGGATACCGATAGAGGTGTTCCATCTGTAGAACTTGGAAAAGCCGCCAAAATGAGCTATTCATGGGTGAGATGGGACCCGGAGGATTCGTACGACTAACCTTCCTCGACCCACTTCACCAAGATCACACAACGCATCTAGTGGTAATCCCGTGATCTATACCATCAGCAGAATTTGGTTGAAGCGGTAGATTTTTCTTATCTGCGCTAGTGTAGCCTATCCGTTTTCCTACAGTTACAAATCTTGTTTTGATTACTCAAAACTGTAGAATTCACACTTTAAGTATAGAGCCTTCATGATGAACCGTCTAACTTGTCACTATGCACCAACAATTGTAGATGACCGTATGGGCGTGTGCAATTTAACCTAAAATTATATACCCAAAATATGGTACCATGCTAGTGCAAATTCAATTCTAGTAAGTTCTACATCTTGTTTGATTTTCTCCAATTAATCATATCTATAGAAAATGATAAAATAATATTTTTATTTCATTTTTTTTAATACATGGTATACGCAATGCTAATGATACAACAAGTCATATGCACAACATGGGGTAAAAATATTAAATATTTTTACAAACCTAGATTGGGTACTCAAAAGTAGAAGGTCCGTGTCACACCCCAGTTTTTGGATCCTTGTACTGTAGTTAAAGGAGAAAAAAATGTGGGCCAACAATTTTTTTCTTTCAACATGTTTGTGTGGACCAATATGTGTATGTGACAATATTCATATATGAAATGTAAGAAATATTTTCTTTCAAAACAAATATAAATTTTCCTGATGATTACTATTGTTTCTGTGATGTTTTCCATATGATGCTTTGATGAATTTTTGTCCCAAGTGTTGGACCAAGGTTGTTTTCAACTTAGCATTATTATTTGTCTTTGTTTGAATTAATAAAACAAAATGGCAATTGAAAGATTGATGTTCTCCTTTGATGTTTCTATTAGGTTTTATCTTTGAAAAACTAGCCAAATATCACTTTTTAGCACTTGTTATCTATACATTAGAGAATCCAATTTTATGTTTTCTTGGCATATAATTGCTCTCTGATATGTGGACTACAAATCTATAATCTTGGTTTGATTTGTGGAGTTTGAAAATAATCAATTGCTTGTTCGTTTTGTGGAGAGAAAATAGAACAGAAAAACGGATTATTTGGAAAACAGAGAAAAATAGAAACTAGCTCTTTTTCCACTTTGTTTTCAAGGCCTTCCACAATTCCAAAACTGTTTCAAAAGAATGTTTATGAAATTACAAATCATGCTTAACAAACTCCAACTTGGAACCAAAAAATATGAACCCATTTTCTTCTTGAAAACAGGATGAACTTTTTGATGAAAATGTGTGTGTCCACACTTAGCAAAAATGGCTAAGTCTGGTTAACTCAATTTTTCTGAACTTATTGTTTGACAGAAGTTTGAGTGGATGAATTCATTTGTTTTTGTGCAAATTGGACAGTGAGACCTTGCCAAACCTATAGCCCTATGTTTCTACTCGTGATTGCTTGCCTTGGATCCTTTTTAGATGAACCAGAGAGGGACGGAAACAAGAGGGAACAGAGGGAGAGAAAACAGGAGGGGACAGGCCGCGGGCGCACAGTGCGCGAGCACTTTGGCCACGCCGCGCCACCACCGCGCCTCTCCTCGACTCCTTTAGCAGTGCCTCGCCACCCTAAGGACCCTAGACATCGTGGCCATCCGTGGCACGTCGAGCACACGCCCGGGAGCACGCGCCCGTGCTCACCACGGCAATGCCGAGAGCATGCGCACAAACCCGACCACAGCTCCACACCTATAAAACATCCCGCATGCCAATCTCTCGCCACTACCCTCCACACCCTCACTGCAACCACCTTGATCCACCCACTCGAGCCCGTAAGCTCCGAGTGAGCACCACGGGGTAGATTTTCGCCGCCGACACCGAGCACCTCCCGAGAAGGTGGAGATCGACTCTGTTGTTTTCACCGCCCCATTTTCTTCTTGCGGTGCTCTTCGTAACCCATAGACCCTCCCTGACCTCCCCATTTGATCGATCGCTTGCAGGGCAGACGCCGCCGTCGTCGGAGCCGCCGCAGCCGAGCTGCTTCGCACCGCCGTTTGGAGCCACGCCGACTACCGCCGTTTGCACCCCTCCACTACCCCGAGTCCCTGCAATGTCCACGACCCTGCGCCACGTCCCTACAACGCCCCTAGGTGAGCAAACAAGCGCCACCATTTCTCTGTCGTGTTCCGATGAGAGAGAAAGAGAGAAGAGAGGAAGGAGATGACCGCGGACCGTAGATCTCGCGATCTACGACTCCGTTTGAACAGAACTTTTGTCGCGCAGGGCGAGCGCGTGCGCGTGCGCCTAGGCCATATCGTCCGTTAGTTGGGCCGCACGGTTAAGATCCAGCCCGTGCGCTGTGATTCTTTTTCTTTGTAAAAACGCCAGAGAAATGCACCCTAGCTTTTGGCCTAGGAAAAATAGAAATATTGAGATATTATTCAAACCAAAAATCATGACAGTAGCTATCATTTTCCTAACCACATCCAAGTTGTAGATCTAAATTTTTGGTCTATTTTTGCAATAGTAGTTAAAATTCCAGAGACTGTCTGTTAAGCCATTTTGTGCATAACTTTAAAAATATAAATCCAAAACTTGCGAACCAAGTTGTTTTCAGTATCCCTTGATGATATGTAGCAGTAGCACTTGGCCTTGCATCAAGGAGAGTTTCCTTTAGAAAATACCATCCATTTTGGTAAATGTTCAGTAGGCGTTTCGAGGATTTTTGTAGGTTGTTTCATAATGATTTTTGATGTGGATCCAATTTAATGAGCTTGTGTATGCTTAGATATATCTAATCCTAGCTTGGTGAAATTTTTAGAGATCTAGATTAATTATGGTGTGCATATCTAGATTCAGCACTTTTCTGTTTTTATTAGATCTTGTGTAAATAGTTTTAATTAAATGTTTGTGTTTTAGAATCTTGTTTTCTAGCATGTGTAGGTGTGTTAATCTCTGTTACCATGATGTTTTATTACATTAATAGCATGTTAGGAAGTTTGGTCTTGTTTGGAAACAAATAGAAATAAAGAGTAGCATAGTATTGTATTCTATTCTTTTTATTAAATAGAAATGCGAGCAAAGTATTGTGAGGTTTATTACATAGATTTTTGATGTTTTTATGAGGAGTCCAGTACCACTTTGGTACTGATTTCATTTTTTTATCACCTCTGTTAGCTTGCACTTTAATTTATAGGAAAGCATGAGTAGCATTTGCTTGATTAGATGCACCATATTATTTTCACTGGTATGTGTAGATTGGTGATGATTGTGTAGTGGGATGTTATTTTCCCACAAGTGCAACCATAGGCATTGTGGCCCTCAAATGCCTTGGAAGGATAGTGGAACACCCACTGGTCCCATTTCATTTTGGCGAGAAATACAATTTCTCCACCATAGGCATATTCCTAGTAGTCTAGTTTTTGCTCATGTGTGTTATTAATTGTTGCCTTTGATTAATTGAGTGTTGTTTTCACTAATAGAAATATTTCCTAGTGTTGAGGATTATGTGTGGATAGAAATTCCCTTGAGTGGCTTAATCTTAGAAAGTGTTGTTTGAGCATAAGGAGAGTGCTTAGCTATTGATTTTATAACATGTTATTTTGATGCTTGTTCTTGGTTGTTAGAAAATCATAGTTAATTAGACTTGGTTGATTCTTGTTGAGTAGTTGTTTCACGGAATTAGTTTTGGTAATAATTATTTACTAGCATGTGTAAAGTGTATGCTTCTGTTATTGGAATGCTCATAACCATGTGTGGCTTGTTAAGGAAGATGCATTCTTGTAGTATTGGTTGCTTATCTATTATTACTAGCTAAATGCCCGTGCGTTGCTACGGGTGACACAAGTAGACGAATTAGAGTGTTTTCTAATTATTTCATATTTCTTATATTTATCCATATGTGCCTACCATTACTCAACATGTTGCCTCTTATGGCTTTTCGGATATTTAGGTCTTGCGGACTCTATGACGCATGTTTCTCTCCATTACTAACGTGATTGTCCATATAAACTATAGGCACGATAAAATGAGAATAAGCTAGAAGTATTTATATTTTATATTTTTGGAAATGAGAGGCCAATTGGGCGGCCACCCGATGGGGAGCGTCAACGCTTTTGTTTTAGATGAAATCACCGTTGCCCCAACATTCCTCCTCTTTCCCATTTTTGGGGATTTTGTGGCCTAGAACTGCTCGCCTAACCACTTGCCCTTGATGGCCGAGGCCAGCTCACTCCATTGTCGCACCGCTCTCCACCATCTCTGCCGCCCTCTATTCGGTCATCCCTCTAATTTTGGTGCCACGGGCTTTAGCTCGACATGGATGGTCAGGATCATCCCCACCTCATCCCCACCTCAGACGACCTCCGACTCGATGGCCACTTCTATTCGCCCTTATCTCTCATGTGGCCGTGTTTCGTGGAAAGAAGTGGATAAGGTTGTAAGGCTATGGGAGATGTAAGGGAGAGAGGGATGTTGTGGCCCCAACCCAAGCTTATCATGTGAGATCTTGGTTACATGGATTTCATTTGGAAAGCTTGTAGATTTGAGCTTATTGCATATAGTGAAAGAAGCTAAAACTATAAATTACTCCTGAATTGGCAATTATGGGTACAAATATAATAGCACGCTATGCACAACTTGCCGATCTCTCAACTTACAGTTAAACACTCGGGGACAAACACCACATCTCTCTGAAGTATCTGGGCATGTTTGCTATGGAAGAAGTACATATAAATATATCATCTCCGGAACAAAAAAAACATGTATGTTTTAAGCCCTCATGAACTTCTGATTGCACATTATCTATTTTTGGTAGTTGCGAATCCATTTACACATAATTTAGATAACACAACTGCTTTTTGTGGTTGTGGTTCCATACACACAAATTCAAAGAAAGAAACAGTGTTCTGCCCCATCTCAGCGTTGGAAGAACAGACTAATTTCCAATGCATGAAGACAAGAACTTGATATCATTGCATCAAGATATGACCTTATGGAAACAACCGGCAACACATGTATTTATTAGTGCACAGTAGTTCGTCCGTAACTTGTTCTAATCATTTCATCCAAATATTGACGAAACAAATTAAAAACCAATAAAAAATTACTGCATATAAAAATTTGTAACTCGTCACATGCACCTTGTGAAACTCATCATGGACTTACCGAGGCCTTGCATCATTAGATAGCCTTCTAAACACAAAACACTGGGGGAAGAAATGAACTGAAGATCTGAATAAAAGTAATTGTAAGGATAAAATAAATATGCGGAACTGAATTAGCAAGTTGAGTCTACATAAATGTACAGAACTGGACATGTCTCTAGCAACTACAAAGGAAATTCGAAGCAAGCACAACGCAGGAGCTGCAGACCACTTACTTGATAGTGATGGAAGAGATAATTATTAAACAAAGACCTGCACAGTATCCTTGCGTCATTGCCTATCTATCTTTGTGCCCTTTGGTCAGATGCTACATTATTTGATTTTTGAATTATTGTGCTATAATATTTTGCCACAGAGAAAATGAAATATGTGTGTACCGGTGGCTTTATTAACTACACTATTTCTTGTAAACTACTATAGCTCGTTGTTTGTGATTCTAAAAGTGTATTACTTGCAAATTTATTTCAGCTATAGTAACAAATCTGGTCAAACAGAGATAACTATCTTCTATATAGTCCACATACTAAAAAATCTGAAGTGAAAGGCTTAATAAATATACGGAACTGAATTAGCGTCATGCAATTGTATCGGAGAGATAACTTGCAGGTATAGTGCAGGCTACATATCCTGGTTTCTCTGTAGCCATGTAACCATACACAGATTAGAATGAAATCTCCAATATAACACGGAATGGAAGCAAGAGAGAAATCCGCAATGAACCTTTGGTTCAGAGAGATAAGAGAACTACGTGAGAATATTGGTATATTTTCAGAAAGTAATGTAAAATAGAAGGTGTACAAAAGCACTCACAGAAGCCAGCCCATGCCATGGAAGGCGACCCATTTTCACGGGTCTTCCTGCAACAACAGGGTCAAAACCAAAGATGATAGAAATCGGATGATCGTATAAATATATAAGATATATGTCTACTGTCAGTCTTGGGTGAGAACTGCTGGTTATTGGTGTGAGTCTAAGAACCGTCCGCACCTCAATTACTGCTACAAGTACTAACCAAAACTAATTCAAGGTTAGCAGTATCTCAAGCTAAAGGAATATACAGTGTGTACCAATGTAGTTTTTTTAGTTTAAATATCAGTTAGCCCAATTAGCTCGGAATCCATGTGGTGAGGTACTGAATTTACAAGTATAATCATCCGAGAAGAATAAGGTGAGTGATGGAATCTAGATCATGCATACAAATTACGTTCAGACACTTTCTGAAGATGCATATACAACCGAGAGATTTTGCATCGACCCAACACCAATGGATCTGCGAACCAGGTCTGCAGCTCCACAAAAATCTTGAATTGCACAAGCTCCCCATTTCCAGAATCATACCTGCGCGTACGGCTACTGCTGGTTGTGGTACCGGACGGGTGAGGGTGCAAGGTGCCGTACTGGTACAGTGGTACTGGCAGGGGTCTTGGCCCTGCAGGTGTGGCGGATCCGACGGCGGGAGGGGTCTAGAGGAGGAATGGCCCATCGTCTGTCTGCCGCCAGCGGCGTCCGGGTCCTTCTGGCCGCCTCCCATGGTCGAAGTGTGTGAAGTGTACCTGGCGGTGACAGAGAGAGGCAGCGTTAGTGCACGAAATGGATCTGCAGGGGTTCCCGCACGCGGTGGAGGAGACTGGAGACCAGGGATGGGGACGGTCGTGCAGCAGGAACATGGGCTCGTGTCGTCGTGGTCTTGGAGGGGAGGTTTCCTGATCCTTGAAGGCGATGCAGTGGGCTTCACGGCTGTAGCGGCGGCGAACTTGTGTGGCGGCGCCGCCGTGTGGATGGACGACGAAGTACACACAAAGGAGGGCGGTGGAATCGTCGACTTCGGCGGCCACGTCGCACGCGGAAGCGTCGGTGGCAACCTCGAGGAAGCAACCATGAGCAGGGAGATCGTCACCTGCGGGCGCGTAAATGGCGCCCTTGATCTGGCAGCCATGTCTCACGCTGGTACCGTAGGAATTTGTGGCTATGCGGAAGAAAATTCTATTCGGGGGCTCCGACGGAAAAAAAGCCAGAAGTTTCTGTTGGCCCCCACCTGTCGGCGCATGCGAGTTGTCGAGCGAGAGGCAACGGACGAAGCCACCAGCGAAACGCAAAGAGGCAGAAAGAGGAACCAAATTTCTTTTTTAGGTAGTAGAGATAGGTGGCATTGTGTGTAATTTTTACCAACTCTAGGGTTAGTTCCAATGACTTACCAACCAACCATCATCACCTTAAGCCTTTTTATATAGTAGAGATATTAGTGGTACCCCTAGAATTTATGAGTGGCTCTATTATTATTGCCTTCCTATTTTATGGGTGTATGTTCAGCCTAGATTGTTTAACATGTTTCCACTCATGTTATTTTGACATGACTCTTTTGGTGCTAGTGGTATTGGTTGAGGAGTACACTACTTTTAGTCATGCATGTATAGTAATCTTTCATACTAGTATGCTATTAGTAAACCCCTGTTTTTATAATATTTCTAGCTATACTTGTTTCATATGATGGTTGTGTTCTAGAGTGTGTCTTATGACTTGTTACAAGTGGTTGAGCCGATGGTTTGTTTAGTTATATTTATGATCGAGTGTTTCTTTAGTCTTTGTGTAGGTATGAGCATAGTCAGTAACTACCTTGTTCATCTGTGGTTTGCTTTGCTATGTAAAACTAGCTAAATGCCCGTGCGTTGCTACGGGTGACACAAGTAGACGAATTAGAGTGTTTTCTAATTATTTCATATTTCTTATATTTATCCATATGTGCCTACCATTACTCAACATGTTGCCTCTTATGGCTTTTCGGATATTTAGGTCTTGCGGACTCTATGACGCATGTTTCTCTCCATTACTAACGTGATTGTCCATATAAACTATAGGCACGATAAAATGAGAATAAGCTAGAAGTATTTATATTTTATATTTTTGGAAATGAGAGGCCAATTGGGCGGCCACCCGATGGGGAGCGTCAACGCTTTTGTTTTAGATGAAATCACCGTTGCCCCAACATTCCTCCTCTTTCCCATTTTTGGGGATTTTGTGGCCTAGAACTGCTCGCCTAACCACTTGCCCTTGATGGCCGAGGCCAGCTCACTCCATTGTCGCACCGCTCTCCACCATCTCTGCCGCCCTCTATTCGGTCATCCCTCTAATTTTGGTGCCACGGGCTTTAGCTCGACATGGATGGTCAGGATCATCCCCACCTCATCCCCACCTCAGACGACCTCCGACTCGATGGCCACTTCTATTCGCCCTTATCTCTCATGTGGCCGTGTTTCGTGGAAAGAAGTGGATAAGGTTGTAAGGCTATGGGAGATGTAAGGGAGAGAGGGATGTTGTGGCCCCAACCCAAGCTTATCATGTGAGATCTTGGTTACATGGATTTCATTTGGAAAGCTTGTAGATTTGAGCTTATTGCATATAGTGAAAGAAGCTAAAACTATAAATTACTCCTGAATTGGCAATTATGGGTACAAATATAATAGCACGCTATGCACAACTTGCCGATCTCTCAACTTACAGTTAAACACTCGGGGACAAACACCACATCTCTCTGAAGTATCTGGGCATGTTTGCTATGGAAGAAGTACATATAAATATATCATCTCCGGAACAAAAAAAACATGTATGTTTTAAGCCCTCATGAACTTCTGATTGCACATTATCTATTTTTGGTAGTTGCGAATCCATTTACACATAATTTAGATAACACAACTGCTTTTTGTGGTTGTGGTTCCATACACACAAATTCAAAGAAAGAAACAGTGTTCTGCCCCATCTCAGCGTTGGAAGAACAGACTAATTTCCAATGCATGAAGACAAGAACTTGATATCATTGCATCAAGATATGACCTTATGGAAACAACCGGCAACACATGTATTTATTAGTGCACAGTAGTTCGTCCGTAACTTGTTCTAATCATTTCATCCAAATATTGACGAAACAAATTAAAAACCAATAAAAAATTACTGCATATAAAAATTTGTAACTCGTCACATGCACCTTGTGAAACTCATCATGGACTTACCGAGGCCTTGCATCATTAGATAGCCTTCTAAACACAAAACACTGGGGGAAGAAATGAACTGAAGATCTGAATAAAAGTAATTGTAAGGATAAAATAAATATGCGGAACTGAATTAGCAAGTTGAGTCTACATAAATGTACAGAACTGGACATGTCTCTAGCAACTACAAAGGAAATTCGAAGCAAGCACAACGCAGGAGCTGCAGACCACTTACTTGATAGTGATGGAAGAGATAATTATTAAACAAAGACCTGCACAGTATCCTTGCGTCATTGCCTATCTATCTTTGTGCCCTTTGGTCAGATGCTACATTATTTGATTTTTGAATTATTGTGCTATAATATTTTGCCACGGAGAAAATGAAATATGTGTGTACCGGTGGCTTTATTAACTACACTATTTCTTGTAAACTACTATAGCTCGTTGTTTGTGATTCTAAAAGTGTATTACTTGCAAATTTATTTCAGCTATAGTAACAAATCTGGTCAAACAGAGATAACTATCTTCTATATAGTCCACATACTAAAAAATCTGAAGTGAAAGGCTTAATAAATATACGGAACTGAATTAGCGTCATGCAATTGTATCGGAGAGATAACTTGCAGGTATAGTGCAGGCTACATATCCTGGTTTCTCTGTAGCCATGTAACCATACACAGATTAGAATGAAATCTCCAATATAACACGGAATGGAAGCAAGAGAGAAATCCGCAATGAACCTTTGGTTCAGAGAGATAAGAGAACTACGTGAGAATATTGGTATATTTTCAGAAAGTAATGTAAAATAGAAGGTGTACAAAAGCACTCACAGAAGCCAGCCCATGCCATGGAAGGCGACCCATTTTCACGGGTCTTCCTGCAACAACAGGGTCAAAACCAGAGATGATAGAAATCGGATGATCGTATAAATATATAAGATATATGTCTACTGTCAGTCTTGGGTGAGAACTGCTGGTTATTGGTGTGAGTCTAAGAACCGTCCGCACCTCAATTACTGCTACAAGTACTAACCAAAACTAATTCAAGGTTAGCAGTATCTCAAGCTAAAGGAATATACAGTGTGTACCAATGTAGTTTTTTTAGTTTAAATATCAGTTAGCCCAATTAGCTCGGAATCCATGTGGTGAGGTACTGAATTTACAAGTATAATCATCCGAGAAGAATAAGGTGAGTGATGGAATCTAGATCATGCATACAAATTACGTTCAGACACTTTCTGAAGATGCATATACAACCGAGAGATTTTGCATCGACCCAACACCAATGGATCTGCGAACCAGGTCTGCAGCTCCACAAAAATCTTGAATTGCACAAGCTCCCCATTTCCAGAATCATACCTGCGCGTACGGCTACTGCTGGTTGTGGTACCGGACGGGTGAGGGTGCAAGGTGCCGTACTGGTACAGTGGTACTGGCAGGGGTCTTGGCCCTGCAGGTGTGGCGGATCCGACGGCGGGAGGGGTCTAGAGGAGGAATGGCCCATCGTCTGTCTGCCGCCAGCGGCGTCCGGGTCCTTCTGGCCGCCTCCCATGGTCGAAGTGTGTGAAGTGTACCTGGCGGTGACAGAGAGAGGCAGCGTTAGTGCACGAAATGGATCTGCAGGGGTTCCCGCACGCGGTGGAGGAGACTGGAGACCAGGGATGGGGACAGTCGTGCAGCAGGAACATGGGCTCGTGTCGTCGTGGTCTTGGAGGGGAGGTTTCCTGATCCTTGAAGGCGATGCAGTGGGCTTCACGGCTGTAGCGGCGGCGAACTTGTGTGGCGGCGCCGCCGTGTGGATGGACGACGAAGTACACACAAAGGAGGGCGGTGGAATCGTCGACTTCGGCGGCCACGTCGCACGCGGAAGCGTCGGTGGCAACCTCGAGGAAGCAACCATGAGCAGGGAGATCGTCACCTGCGGGCGCGTAAATGGCGCCCTTGATCTGGCAGCCATGTCTCACGCTGGTACCGTAGGAATTTGTGGCTATGCGGAAGAAAATTCTATTCGGGGGCTCCGACGGAAAAAAAGCCAGAAGTTTCTGTTGGCCCCCACCTGTCGGCGCATGCGAGTTGTCGAGCGAGAGGCAACGGACGAAGCCACCAGCGAAACGCAAAGAGGCAGAAAGAGGAACCAAATTTCTTTTTTAGGTAGTAGAGATAGGTGGCATTGTGTGTAATTTTTACCAACTCTAGGGTTAGTTCCAATGACTTACCAACCAACCATCATCACCTTAAGCCTTTTTATATAGTAGAGATATTCTGAGTGGTTACTTTAGCATGAGTATGGTACCAGTGCTATTGTTGTGACTTGTCTTATTTAGTTATCTATTCAATGGGTTAGTGGTAAACTTATCTAGTGATGCTTGCTTGTGTTGTTGTTAATACCCACTAGCATGGGTATTGCTTTGGATGTTTGTTATTACTTTAGTAGTCCCACCCTTGTGACCAAAGTCTATTTTTAGCTTCTTCAATGTCTTGGTATGAGAGTGGTACACCCACTCAACCTATGATGTTTAGGATGTGGAGTGTGGTTTTCCAACCATAAGTATTCTAGTAATAGCATTTATACCATGTGTGTTTGTGTGGTAGTTTTCTCGATAACTTTTTGAGTGGTTGCATTAGTATAAGTTTTCTTGTTGTATGTGTTGGTTGGTATTATTTTTGCCTTTTTTGGTTCTGAGTGTGTGTCCTTTATTCTTTTTACAACGCTAGAACACGAAGGAGAGGGAGTTGTAAAGATTTGTGTCAAGTTTGAGCTACTTCAAAGCCAGAGACACAAGGAGTTTCAAGGCAAGCCATTCTGATGCTTGCTAGTACACTTATCATTATCTATCATGCATGTTTTCACCCATGAAGCTTTACAAAACTTTGATTAACAAAACTATTTTTGTTGTGGCTATTACTACTATTAAAACTATATAAGTTTATTATCATGCCAATAGTTAAAACTTGGTGCTACCAAGCCCATAGCCACCATATGGTGTTATTACCACCAAAAATAAAATAACATGAAGTCCCTAAGTGGACACCCTAAAAATAACAAGAAGTTTTGCAAAGAAAAACTTTCTTTTCTAAACAAGTCTTACAAAACCTCTTGGACATGCAATATCTACAGGAGAAAGAAAACTACATTATCTTCTTTTGAAGTATCTTCTTCAACAAAGATATAGAGATGTTAAAATCAACCATGATGGATCTTTCATCTATTATGGTAGTGAACCCTATGTATATCCTACCCACTCCACTATATAAGCATACTTGAATTCTTAAGCTTCATAAAGGATGTCTTGCAGAGTACATTCAAATGTACTCATATTGGTTTCGACCCTGGTATCTACTTGCCAGACTTCGAGGAGCAGCCCCAGGAGGAGTTCTACGAGGAGTACTGCACCGATGGCCCTACGAACTAGGCTCGTCTCCCGTTCAGCAGCCTATAGGTTAAGGCGTGACTTGGGCTCTATCGTGTTCTGTGTTTTTGAGTTCCGCTGTGTTTGTTGAGTTTCCTTCCTTGCGTGGCAGTTGTGTTAGACTTGTTCATGTGACCATACCTTGTTGTAAAACCTTTTTGTAACCGTGTAATGGATGTTGTATCTGTATGCCAACTCGATATGTTGTTCCCGACTGGTGTGACCTGGGTGTGACGCCCCGAGATCGGGCACTATGCAGATTTCAGCATTCCCGCCAAAATCCACATAATAACCGATTCCAGGTTGCCACTTGTGATAACATTACAATAGTTCACGAATATTCCACAATTACAACAGAAACAGATAGATACAAGATGACTCAGACGAGCCAGGGATACAACTGATACAATACAAAGATCCAAATAACAGCGGAAGAAACAACATATCGTCCGTCTACGGACAAGATACAAATTGGACTAAGAGTCCTGAAGATAACCGAGAGCGTCCAATCCCTGCCCAGGCCAAGCCGGAGGGATTCCCAAGCTAACATCGTCAGACTTCAAACCTGTTGACTGCAATATTGAATATGCAGCCACGAAAAAGATTCGTGGGTTAGTACGGTTAAGTACTGGCAAGTGGATAAACCATACTCACGAGATACCGGCGTAGCCAGTCATCACAGGATACAAATACTTTGGGATCAACGGAAAGAAAGGGGTTATTGCAAATAAGCGACAGCGGGCTGCACTAACCAACTACAGACACACACTACAACTTCCGGCTAACAGAAAGAAGATAAGATCGAGTATTGTAACCAACTGAAAGATAACTTCAAACAAACCCATCCTGGATCTCGCCCCTTATCCGAAGAAGCAATCCGAGGATAACTCACCCAGTTGGATTAAAGATGAATCAAGTTATTGTGTCAATAAGCCTATTACTAGTCAAGTTGTTAATCATTGGGTGTAAGGTTGTTAATCATTAGGTTTAAGTTGTCCTGAGTACTTGTTAGCCAGTACTTTCACCAAGTAATCCATAACCGCGGAAAACACGGCTTCTCGAGAAGATTATCCCTGGAGGGTTGCACCAATTTGGCCGTACACGTAAGAATAACCCGCCAGACGGGGGATCAACCCACCAAGCGAGGTACTCAACACAACTCAACTCTTCTTCGCATCAAGCCCAAAGAACCTTGGGCGCACGGCTAATCGAGCCCAGAAGAAAATGGACCCTCATAGCACTCTAAGACCGTGTCCCCCTATATGCCGACTACGAAAGTTCCACCCGGGTACCAAGGGCTCGCAAGATCATGCATGCAGCAAATGGAAAACCCGAACTAAATGAGGCGATTTGGACGAGATGCGAATCGAGTCAAATTGAGGGGGGCGCCCATACTCGCTTCCCACATGCGGGTAGTGCGCTCATCATGGATCAGTAGACAAGACCCTTTTCCTATTAGGGTCGACACTAGCAGGCCTCAAAACCACAAAGGACCTCCTGCCGGTGCCTTATCATCAAATTATTATTACCATTAGCATTAACAGGATTGATTGATTAACATCGAGCCCCCAAAACATAATAGAGTAGTAACAGAAAGTAACGGGTAACAGACTCGAGCAAAACAACCCTAAGCATGCTAGTAAGACACGGGCAACAAGCAATGGTTATAGGTATGGAGGTGAGGCAATATCAAGGTTAAGGGATTCATGTGATGGGTTCGTAACAGAAACAACTACTACCAAGGCTAGCAGAAAAGAACAACGGAAAGAATCGGTAACAAGTGATGAAAGGCAGCCATATGGCAGCAAGTGAGTATACTTGCCTGAGATCCCGCAAGGTAGCAGAACTTGTCGTTGCTCACATCATCTCAACGTCCTATCCGGGAAGAAGCAACGAACCTCGAACAAACACCGGATGCAACAATTACTTCTACGACAAAAGATCCAGCATGATCCTATTTTATATGCATGACATGGCAAGATGCAACAGGGGAAACAACTTAAGCAATTTAATCGGAACTGGAGTCCAGAGAAAATAGGAATTGGTTCAAGTTGTTTAGCTAACCGTCAATTTAATTGTTATTTAGCATGGCAACAATGGAATAGATGAGTTAGGCAATTTAAATGGAAGGGGCAACAGCTGGAAATAATTAGCCCACACATTCCATATGTTGTCATATAGGTGAACATGCATAACAAGATCTAAAATGCACAAGATAAGATGCAAGCAGAGATATGGATGGCATGAACAGATTCCTTGCAATCTTCTGATTGGAAAACATATTTTATTTGTTTGATTTGGAATCAAAATGAATTAGTTATGAATTTTGGCAATTTGAATTGCATTAAATAAGAGGTGAAACAATTATTCAAATTAATTGTTGCAAACCAGAAAACAAAGTTGATATCCAAGTGTGGCATGTAATTTTGGATGAAAAACATGTTTTGAGTATTTAATTGGGAGCAACCATTTGAAAGTTATTAATTATGCCATTTAATTAACCAATTTAAGGATTATTAAATAACATTAATTTTAATTGCCCAAATTGCAAAACAAAGTTGATAAACAGAAAGTACATTGAATTTGGACTGAAAAACATATTTGGTTTGGGTTATTTGAATTAGGTATGAATTAATTATGGAATTAACCAAATTTGAGATGAATTGTTTAAATTTGAAATTTGAAACATTTTGAATTGTGCAAAACAGAAAACAAATTGCATATTTGAAAAGTTCATGAAATTTTGATGGGGATACATATTTGGTTTGTGCAAATTGGAGTTATAAAGAAGGAGATATTATTTGTTCAATATTCAGGTTTAATTTGCTATTTAAAAGAAAAAGGAAAAATGGATTTGCACAGTGGCAGAGCCAGCCACGCCGGCTGACTGTGGGGCCAGTCCAGCGTGGCGCCACAGTGGCGCGGTTGGAAGGTGAGGTGGCAGAGAGAGGGTATGACGGGTGGGGCCTGCTGCGCGCGATGGGAAAGATCGAGGGAAGGGAGAGGAGAAAGAGGCGATCACCTCGGTGGTCGCTGTCGTAGTCGGTCGGGGTGCAGTGGCGAGGGAAGGTTCCCGGCGATGGCGCGGCCACCTCGGAGGTTCCCAGCAGACGGAGAGGGGACGGGGAGCCTCCGGGGACCGCCGCGGTTCCATTCCCGTACCCCGTTGCTCCTCGAGACGGATGCGGTGATCGGAGCTAGGGGAAGTAGGTGGTGTCTGACGGCGGTGGTTGCAGACTACAGAGAAAAAGCAGAGGGAGGGAGGTAGAGAGGACGGCGGCGCAGGAGGAAGGGGACTAGGGTTGCAGAGGGGGAGGGCAGAGGGATGGATGCTTTAAGGGGGGAGAGGCCTGGTACGACACCCATCGGAGGAGGGGGGAGGACGATCGGGTGGTGGAGGAGAGGACGTACAGAGATGACGTAGGGGTTGAAGAAGACGACAGAAAAGAGAGGGGGTGGGCCAGAAATGAGATGGGCTGGGGGGAGAAAAAGGGAAAAGGGGGGTGGGCTGCCTCTCTCCTTGGCTATTTTTTTCCTTTTCCATTTTTTTGCAAGAGATCAAAGAGGGAGAGAGAGAAAGGATTTTGGGGGGTTTCCTTTTAGGAATTATTTGTGTTAATTTTCCAAAACAACAATTAAAGCAAGAGTTAACATTGTTTCACAATTTTGAAAATTTAATTTGGTTTAAAGGTTTTAGTTGAATTTCAAACAATGTTTGATTTGGGAATTTTGGAAATAAGCAAATTCCATTTAATAAGTTCAAACCATTATGCAAACATTATTGAAAAATTTGTTTTGCAAGAATTTAATTTTTAAACCTCAATTTGGATCATATCAACTATGATTTTATTTGAAATTTAATTTGCCATTAGGGTTTTAATAACAGGGAAATTTGTATTAACAAGCAATTTGATTAGAACAACTGCAAACTATTTGAAAACAAAGGAGTTGTTGTAGTTTGCAATTGTTAAATTGGAAATTTTTGACATGTGTAAAATTTTAAATTGTTTTGAATTGTTGTGATGCAAACATGGTGCAATGCAATATGATGCATGTGATGCAAGCAAAAACAAACAGGTAACACCCTAGGTGTTACACTGGGATCGTTAATGTATGCATATCGGAGGTCCTTGGACTGTTGTTATGGGGGCCTTACAGTCCGCACTCTAATTCTAGTGACTCTTCACGCTGAACCGTCTATCTTGTGAAGCACCTATACCCTTTTAGATGACCGTATAGGCACGTGCAATTTAACCTAAGTTTATATAGCTAAAACATGTTACCTTCCCTATGAAAATTGAATTCTGAGAAGTTTTACATTTTATTTTATTTCCCTAATTAATTACCTCTATAAAATTAATTTTCAGTTCAAATGTATTATTTCAATACACTTTATGAAGTTTTAATGATAAACCAAGACATATGCATATAAAATCAGCTAAAAAATATTGAATCTTGTTATAAATCTTTCTTCGGTTATTCAAAAGTGGAAGGTTTACACTCCAAGGCTAGAGAATTCACGCTAAAGTGTCTAGCTTGTGAAACACGTGCCATATTCATATGATTGTGTGAGATTGTAAAATTTAACCTATGTGTAGGAAAACGGGGTAGGCTACACTAGCGCAAATCAAAATTTCTACCGCGTCAACCAAGATCTGCTGCAAGATATAGATCACGAGATTACCACTAGACGCGCTGTGCCGATCTCGGTGAAGCGGGCCGGGGCAGGGTAGTCGTACGAATCCTCCGGATCCCGTCGCTCCCACGAACAGATCCTCTTGGCGGCTCGTCCAAGTGCTACAGATGCAGCACCTCTATCGGTATCCACACGTGCGGCGTGGAAGCACCGCTCGCCGGACTGCTAGGTCCGCGCGGGCGGCAGAGGCATGGAAAGACGGTGGCTGCGGTGGAATGTGGTGAGGAATTAGCCACCCTAAAACACACAGCCTCCTCTCCTTTATATAGACGTCCCCATAATGGGCTGCCACTAAAACAGCCCACTCTAGAGTCCATTTCTAGCCCATTTCGGATCCAATCCGAATTCTGCTTCTTCTGCCTTAAGTGTGCGACCCTATAGGTTCACGCACGTTTAGACATGACACGAGTACACCTACTCAGTCAATAGTTGGTAGCGGCTTCTAGCAAAACGTGCCAACTCCCAAACGTTCATAAAGATCACATCGGACGAACCATCACATGTTTATGTTATTTCTTTTGCCTCACGATATTTGATCATGCTCTTAGCTGATCACTCTTTCTCGATCTTGTGAATCGTAATTCCTTTCCAGGTTAACTATTAACCTTATTCGGCATGGCCATGTATTTCTAGATCCGATCACTCGAGGGGCCTAGAGAAATATCTCTCTCTAGTGAAGAGAGGGGCAAATCCCATCTTGACTGACCATGCCTTGCAGCATGCTTCATGACAAATCCGAAAGCTACCTTTATAACTACCATGTCACGATGTAGCGTTTGATAGCCCCAAAGTAGGTTGATTCACATCTCAAGAACATGTGACAATCTCAGGTCTAAGGACAAAGCAAGAACAACGTGTAGAGAGAGAACTATTAGCATTGTTGCAATGTCTCAAGTTGGGTCAGTCTAACACCATGTTCGTAACATGAGTTCACATTATTAGTTTGACATCACCATGTCTATGACTTGTGAAACATAGCCATCAACCAATACATGTGCTAGTCTAATGTTCAGGTGTGTCCTCACATGAACTCCGACTAGGGACATATTTAGAAAAACCATGTAAGTAAAGAGTTTCACAAACAAGTCACATACTTGCCAATCAATATAAAGATATTATTCAAGGCACATTATTATAAATCATGGATACATAGATATATCATCATCTCTATGATTGCCTCTCGGGCATATCTCCAACAGTCTCCCACTTGCACTAGAGTCAATCTAGAAGATATCTAATACCCATAGCTCTTGTGTGCGCCTCATGCTTAGGCTTGGGGAGAGGTTTTGTCAAAGGATTAGCAACATTCAGATCCGTATGTATTTTGCATAAGCTTACTTCTCCTCGTTCGATGAACTCTCGAATGAGATGATAATGCCGCATAAAGTGTTTGGTTTTCTGGTGACTCCTTGGCTCCTTGGCTATCGCAATGGTCCCACTATTGTCACAGTAGAGATCCAATGGATGGGACGCACTAGGGACAACACCTAGATCAGAAATGAACTGCTTCATCCAAACACTTTCCATGCCGGCTTCAGCTGCCGCGATGTACTCGGCCTCCATTGTAGAATGAGCAACTGTGGCCTTCTTGGAACTCTTCCAGCTAACCGCTCCACTGTTCAACATGAACACATAGCCCGATTGCGATTTGGAACCATCCATATCGGTTTGGATTTAGCATCGGTGTAACCATTTACAACGAGGTCCTCCTCACCTCCGTAAACTAGGAACATATCCTTATTTCTTCTCAAGTACTTAAGGATATTCTTTACCGTTGTCCAGTGACTCCCACCGGGATCAGCTTGGTACCTGCTCGTAGCACTTAGAGCATATGAGACATCTGGGCGAGTACATATCATTGCATACATGATAGACCCAATTGCTGAAGCATATGGAATCCTACTCACGCGCTCTCGCTCATCAGTTGTCGAAGGACACTGAGTCTTGCTAAGATTTATGCTGTGTGACATGGGCAAGAACCCTTTCTTTGCCTCTTCCATGCTGAATCGTTTCAGCACTTTGTCAATGTAAGTACTCTGGCTTAATCCTATTAGCCTCTTTGATCTATCTCTATAGATCTTAATACCCAGAATGTATGCCGCTTCCCCTAAGTCCTTCATGGAAAAACTATTTTTCAATGAGGTCTTAACGGACCCGAGCATAGGAATGTCATTTCCAATCAGTAGTATGTCATCCACATATAAGTTTAGAAATACGAGTGAGCTCCCACTTTCTTTCTTGTAAAAACAAGACTCTGATTCATTTTTGATAAAGCCAAAACCTTTGACTACCTCATCAAACAGAATGTTCCAACTCCGAGATGCTTGCTTCAACCCATAAATGGATTTCTGAAGCTTGCATACCTTTCCAGCATTTTTAGGATCGACAAAACCCTCGGGCTGCATCATATACACGTCCTCGGTTAGGTTTCCATTTAGGAAAGCTGTCTTGACGTCCATTTTCCATATCTCATAGTCGAAATATGCAGCAATAGCTAGAATTATCCGAATAGATTTAAGCATCACTATGGGAGATAAGGTCTCGTCGTAGTCAACTCCTTGAACTTGCCGAAAACCTTTTGCGACAAGTCGAGCTTTATGGATATGAACATTTCCATCCATATCAATCTTTCCCTTATAGATCCATTTGCACTCTATGGTCTTATGACCATCAGGCAGATCAACCAAGTTCCAAACTTGATTGTCACGCAGGGAATCTATTTCGGATCTCATGGCACTTTTCCATTTCTCGGAGTCTGGGTCCATTATTGCTTCCGTATAGGTCGTAGGCTCATCATTGTCTAACAATAATATTTCCCGCATATCATTGTCTAACAATAATATCTCTCGCGAGTTACGGAGCCTTTCCGACCTTCGTGGTGGTGGTGCTTCTCTTGCCACGGGTTCTTCAACTTATTCTACCATTACATCATCACTCATTCAGTCCTTCCCGGTAGGCTCATCTTGAACTTCATCAAGCTGTGCCGTTCTTCCACTTGTCTCCTTTGTGAGAAACTCTTTCTCTAAGAAAACAGCATTCCGAGCGACAAACACTTTGCCCTCTTCTCAGTTGTAGAAGTAATACCAAGATGTTTCCTTTGGATATCCCACGAAAATGCATTTATCCGACTTGGGTGTGAGCTTGTCCGACTGAAGTCGCTTGACAAACACGTCACAACCCCAAATCTTTAGAAAAGACAAGTTGGGACTCTTCCCATTCCACATCTCATATGGTGTCTTAACTACGGATTTAGACGGTACCCTATTTAGTGTGAGTGCTGATGTTTCTAGAGCAAAACCCCAAAATGACAATGGAAAATCTGACTGGCTCATCATTGACCGAACCATGTCCAACAAGGTTCGATTACGCCATTCGGAGACCCTGTTCCTTTGAGGCGTTCCAGACGGCGTAAGTTGAGGAACAATTCCACAACTCTTAAGATGATCGCTAAATTCGTGACTCAAATATTCTCCTCCACGATCGGATCGTAGAGCTTTAATTTTCTTGCCACGTTGATTCTCTACTTCATTCTGGGAACTCTTTGAACTTTTCAAAAGTTTCAGACTTATGCTTCATTAGGTAGACATAACCGTATCTACTAAAATCATCAGTGAAAGTTATGAAGTAGTGAAAACCACCTCTTGCTGTCGTGCTCATCGGTCCGCATACATCAGTATGTACGAGTTCCAATAAGTTCGTCGCCCTCTCATAAGAACCGTTGAAAGGCGACTTGGTCACCTTTCCAAGTAAACAAGCTTCACATGTCTCGTATGATTCAAAATCAAACAAAGTTAGAAGACCATCATTATGGAGTTTCTTCATACGCTTTTCACTTATATGACCCAACCAACAATGCCAAAAATAGGTGGAATTCAAATCATTAGGCCATAGACTTTTAGCACTTACGTTATAAACATGCGCATCATCATGAGCATCAACATGATTTATAATAAAAAGCCCATTCACAATGGAAGAAAAAGCCACAAACATATCATTCTTGGAGATTAAACAACCATTGCATTTACCCGCAAATGAATAATCATCTCTCACCAAACATGAAGGAGAAATAATGTTTCGGTTAAAATTAGGAACATAATAACAATTATTCAATTCCATAATAAATCCTGAAGGGAGGTGCAGTTGGTAGACGCCAACGGACAACGCAGCAACCCTTGCATTATTTTCGACGCGAAGATCAACTTCTCCTTGTCTCACGCTTCTACTCCTTACTAGCCCTTGCATCGATTTGCAAATGTGAGCAACCGATCCGGTATCAAATACCCAAGAGTCAATAATAGAGTTAGCGAGAAAAATGTCTATAACATTAATTACAAGCGTACATGAGCTAGAAGTCTTATTTCCACTCTTCTTCATTGAAGCAAAGTATTTGCTGCAATTTCTCTTCCAGTGTCCAGTATCATGACAGTAGAAGCACTATGTGTCAGGTTTAGGTTCGTCCTTAAGCTTAGGATTTGGCTTAGAGATCAAAACTTTAGCCTTCCCTTTCCCCTTAGACTTACCCTGCTTCTTGAAGCTAGGCCTGTTCTGCACAGCCAACACTTGTCCATGCCATGCACTCTTCTTAATGTCATTTTCTGCCTTCTTGAGCATCCCACAAAGTTCATTAAGGTCCTTCTCCGCCCCATGCATATGGTAGTTCGAAATGAAGTTCCCATAGCTAGATGGAAGCGAAGCAAAAAATGAAATATGCGGCCAACTTAGGGTCCAATGGAAAACCCAGTTTGTCCAAAGTCTGCACATAACCAAGCATCTTGATCACGTGCAGCCCTACTGCTCCGCCCTCAGCTAGCTTGCATTCACCAAAAGTCTTAGCGACATTGAACCTTTCAGTCCTGGCTTGAGTCTGGAACATATCCTTCAGCGCGACGATCATATCGTACGCTTACTGACCATCAAATTGCTTTTGAAGGTCGGGTTTCATGGATGCAAGCATAAGGCAGCTAACCTCAAGAGACTCATCACATGCTCTCTTAAAGGCAGTTCTAACGGCAACAATGTCAGTATCAAGAGGCACGTCTGGGATTGGGGTATCCAGAACACTTTCCTTTCTCTCAGCCCTGAGAACAATTCTCAGGTTTCGGATCCAATCCGAATAGTTTGTTCCATTTAACTTTTCCTTTTCAAGAACGGATCGCAACGCAAAAGGGGTGGGTTGGTTGTTACGTGCCATTGATCTACAACAGAAATACATGCAAAATACTAAGACAAAATCCATGATAGAGTAAAAGACATTAAACAATTTAACATGGTCTACTCCCACTAAAACCAACATCCCTCTATTGGTACTTAGTGATTCAAGATCCGCAACGAACAAGTCGACTAGTGACGTTTGCATCACTGCTAGAAGACAAGGTAGATCGGTAAGCAACACTTGCTAATCATATCACATATGACTCCTATTGTTGGGTGACATCTCCATGTCAAAAACACCAACCTTTATGCCCCAAGGCGCATAACCATTAAGATTGCCTTGATGAGTTAACCAACCCTTTATGTGCGTAAGCATTAGCAGATGGCACCCTGCTGCAACAGTCGTACCACCTAACCGATACATACCCACCTAGTCAACGAAAACCGATGGCGCTCTGCTGCAACAGACCCACCATCAATCGTAGAAGACATGGGATGGTGCAAGTTTTAGTTGGGGAGCATGGGAACTTAACATTTGCAAGGGATCGTTCTACTTCTACAAATCTAACATGCATAGGAGTAAAACAACAGGAATAGCAATCACATAGCTGTGACACAATATGGCCCGTTTCACATGGTGATCTCCATCTCCATGGGACCCGTCCACCATGATGATCTCCATCTCCATGGTCCATATGCGCCATCCCTCCGGGTGATGAGTACTCTAAGAAACTTCTACAAGCTATTACTACTAACAGCTAGAAAAGAAGATTACATGGATAGAGGGAATCATCACAAGTCGGCACGCAGGCCGTTAATATAATAAGTGACAACACAATATGGCTCCAGCCGTGTTGACATACTCACGACACGCAGGTCATGAAAATATTACACACATGCATCACATACACATAGGGCCATACCGGTCACAAAATCTGCAAAAACGAGTTAGACGTTCTAACGCCGAAACTTGTGGGGCCTAAAAGTCTGCCTTACAAATGAACTAGCAGACGCCAAAATCGGTCTCCGCCGCTGTCATCCCGCGCATCTCATGCACATCGTATATGATCTAGACTCCGATTCGACCAATCATATTGATCTTCACGTGCTGCAATTGGATTTACATGTCACAGTCTACCCCGATGGCGGAAACCGACCGGTAGGGGTATGTCGTTCCACGACCTCTCGCATCATGATCACGGAATCCAAATCACAGATCAAAACATCTACTCCATACAATCGATCACATCGATCATACCCCATCTACATATCATATATGCAAACGATCCGAATCTATAACTATGCAGCAGCGGCTCTGATACCACTGTAGGAAAACGGGGTAGGCTACACTAGCGCAAATCAAAATTTCTACCGCGTCAACCAAGATCTGCTGCAAGATATAGATCACGAGATTACCACTAGACGCATTGTGCCGATCTCGGTGAAGCGGGTCGGGGCAGGGTAGTCGTATGAATCCTCCGGATCCCGTCGCTCTCACGAACAGCTCCTCTTGGCGGCTCGTCCAAGTACTACGGATGCAGCACCTCTATCGATATCCACACGTGCGGCATGGAAGCACCGCTCGCCGGACTGCTAGGTCCGCGCAGGCGGCAGGGACGTGGAGAGACGGTGGCTGCGGTGGAATGTGGTGCGGAATTAGCCACCCTAAAACACACAGCCTCCTCTCCTTTATATAGACGTCCCCATAATGGGCTGCCACTAAAACAGCCCACTCTAGAGTCCATTTCCAGCCCATTTCGGATCCAATCTGAATTCTGCTTCTTCTGCCTTAAGTGTGCGACCCTATAGGTTGACGCATGTTTAGAGATGACACGAGTACACCTACTCGGCCAATAGTTGGTAGAGGCTTCTAGCAAAACGTGCGAACTCCCAAACGTGCATAAAGATCACATCGGACGAACCATCACATGTATATGCTATTCCTTTTGCCTCATGATATTTGATCATGCTCTTAGCTGTTCACTCTTTCTCGATCTTGAGTCGGAATCCCTTTCCAGGTTAACTATTAACGTTATTCAGCATGGCCATGCATTTCTGGATCCGATCACTCGAGGGGCCCAGAAAAATCTCTCTCTCTAGTGAAGAGAGGGGCAAATCCCATCTTGACTGATCATGCCTTGCAGCATGCTTCACGACAAACCCGAAAGCTACCTTTATAACTACCCTGTCACGGTGTAGCGTTTGATAGCCCCAAAGTAGGTCGATTCACATCTCAAGAACATGCGACAATCTCAGGTCTAAGGACAAAGCAAGCACAACGTGTAGAGAGAGAACTATTAGCATTGTTGTAATGTTTCAAGCTGGGTCAGTCCAACACCATGTTTGTAACATGAGTTCACATTATTAGTTTGACATCACCATGTCTATGACTTGCGAAACATAGCCATCAACCAATACATGTGCTAGTCTAATGTTCAGGTGTGTCCTCACATGAACTCCGACTAGGGACATATTTAGAATAACCATGTAAGTAAAGAGTTTCACAAACAAGTCACATACTTTCCAATCAATACAAAGATATTATTCAAGACACATTATTATAAATCATGGATACATAGATATATCATCATCTCTATGATTGCCTCTCGGGCATATCTCCAACACTATGCTTATATACCAAAAACATGGTACCTTGCCGTTGCATATTGAATGCAGGCTAGTTTTACATTTTCTTTATTTTTCCCAATCAATAGTCTCTTTGAAAATGGTAAAATAATTGCTTTTATCAACAAAAATATATTTTAATACACATTATTTTGTATTAATGATAAAACAATGCATATGTACAAGATGGGCTCTAAAAGATGAATTCGTGTATGAAATCTTGGTTCGGCTACTCCAAAGTACACGCTTAACATCGAACTTTGAAAACTATTGTGTAGATATATACCATTTAAGATAATCATATTGGCTTGTGCAATTTAACTAAGGACAACTTAAATTGATTCAAATGGCCATGCCAACAATTTAAGACATGAACACCTTTGTTCAAATGGCCATGCCAACAATTTTGACATCAATTTGAAGGCGCATGTGCACAAGAAGATATCAAAAAGATGAAACATTGTTAAATATCTTGGTCTACCTAATCAAAAGTGAAAGGTTTGCACTACAAGTTTACATACGTCACACTAAACCGTGTAACTTGTGAAGCACGTGCCATTCCAGAAGATCGTATGTGATTGTGCAATCCAACCTAAACTTGTATACCCAAAACATGGGGCTAGCTTGTAAGTGCAAATTGAATTCTGGCAAATTTTACGTTTTTCTTATTTTCCCAATCAATTACGACTAGAAGCATGCGACATTGTCCAGTTTGTGAAGCACATACCATTTTCATTTTTTTTTCTACCAAAAACATGATACCTTGTGTGCGGAAATAGAACTTTTACATGTTTTACTTTTTTTGTAATTTCCCCTATTAATTAACTCTAGAAAATAATAAAATAATATTTCCAATCTAAAAATATTATTGTATTACACTTTATTCAGTACTAACTACAAACCAAGTTATATGCACAACATGAGCACGAGAATATAAAAGCACGTTAGAAATCTGTCCTTGGTGACTCAAGGTGTATACTGAACGGTCTAGCTTGTGAAGCACCTATACCATTTTACATGATCATATTGGGTTGTGCAATTCAACTTAATCTTATAAACCCAAACTTGGTACTTTTCGGTGGAAATCAAATTCTGACAAGTTTTTCATTTTCTTTATTTCCCCAATTAATCAACTCTACAAAATTATATAATACAGAGGGAGTAATACTTTTGGTTTAAAACATGTTATTTTAATGCACTTTACTTAATATTAATGATAAAATATCAATGCACTTCATTTTGGCCATTTGGGAATTTTTGGCCTAGTTTCGAAATAAAGTCGTATGAACTGGTAACATTTTAAAAAAGACACTCTAGCATGATTCTATGGAATAGCCCTTAAGCATGATAAAATTCCAATATTTATCAAAGGCTTCACAAAATGGTTGTGCCGAAAATTTTGACCCAACTTTGGAAACCTTTGATCAAAGAATATATTCATGGATTTTCTACATTAACAACCCCTCGATGTGGCAGCACACACATCACCTGGATGAAAAAAAACACAAAAATGAAATAATAGTCACTCGATTCATGCTTTTGCGCCACTCTTTGATGACAAGGCATCAAATCTACTCCCTCTGTTTTTGTATATAAGACCACTACCAAATATACAATTTTGCTTCTTTACAAGGCCACTAAGACTACTCATAGTGGGAGTAACATAGGTGGTAACATAATTGCCACATAAGCAAAAAAGATGATGTGGCACCCATTTAATGAGGAGAGAGGTGGTAGTGGTATCATAGGTAGATACCGTAACATAACGCATTCCAATACAAGATGTGTCTGTAGTTTGATAAATGTACTAGTATATGATACCACATATATGTTACTATGCATTATGGAGGTAGTAACATAGACTAGTATCATGTACATGATACTAGTATATGATACTCCCCACTATGACTAGTCTAACACTAATCGAGGTAAAAATAATGATATTTTCCTCGTATTGAGCAAAGCAATTGATGACATAAATTATCTAACCCAATCAACATTGCATGCATGCCCAAGGGAGCGAATAGAAAAAAAAAGGAGTTGGATGCACCCATTTATTAACCCAGAAAACGAGACTAATCAAGCTAGCTTTCCTAGGCATTAATCACTTTAATTTTTTTACCTTGGTACCTGTAATATGAGTTTGTGACCTTGTATACAAAAACAAAGGGAGAAGCCTAGATTGCTCATTTAATGCAACAAGACGGCTACCTCGGAAGTTAACTAGTACCAAACTTCCCTAAGTCGGAGCCGATCGTTCCCACCCTTATTGCAAGTTGCAAAAAAAAAATTGACATGTTGGATGTGTGCCCAAGAGACAATAAAAATACATCATTTTCATGATTAATGTATTATGTTTTTATGCTATAACTGCTATGGTCACCGAATATGAGATTCAGAGAAAACCCATACGCACGTGTAGAAACATAGACACGCCGTTATAACCCTTTGTTATGTCTCACATATAAACTCATTAATATTAGACGACCATATTTTCCTGGTCATGGACATTTGTTATGTCAATATTAATGGGAGCACATTGTTGTTTCAACATTGTGGCTGGGTAGACCCAAGTAGTTGAGATAATACTAGGTGGTCACAAATTGATCGTTTTTTTTGGTTCCCTAGACCATGAGAATATTCAATGATGTTTACCGTAAGAATCATTTTGGTATAGTCAAATATCACACCATAAAATGGGTGATAAAAAAGGCCAACACTAGGTGGTCACAAAAGTATTCATTCATTTTGATAGTTCAAGATTAGGAATTACTCCTCTATTTAATAGATAGATGCATTCAGGATCCACTCGCTGAAATAGTATTGGTAAATAAGTCTATGCGGACAAGGACATGACACTAGTCATGGGGATACTATGACACGGTAATGAGTAAAAGGAATCATATCGGATATCGGGAATAATGTGATAAGGTGATTAAAGAGTTTAATCATGGTCTTATCATTTATCTTGTCCCAAGGTATTGATTGGAATCTGGAAGTAATAGGAGCTTGATACTTTCAAAACGTATCTCTTTTTCCGATCACTTTTCTTATGGTTTGCCTATAAACTTGTGATTTTGGGATATCACTAACACTGACTAACGCTATTTTCAGCAGAATTACCTGGTGTCTCGTTTTTGTGCAAAAAAACAACTGTATGGAAATTTCCCGAAAAGACCCCATTGAGCTTATTGCACCAGAAGACCCCGGGAGCCAGAAGGACACCTGGAGGGGGCCAGGAGTGGCCCAGACCACCCCTGGGCGCGCCCCCTAGGTCGCGCCCGCGTGGTGGTGTGGGGGCCACCTCCACCCCCTCGGGCTCCCCTTTCGACTACATATGCCCCGTAAACCTAAAACGTGAGGGGGTTCGTTATATTCCACAGAAACACAACACAGCGTCGCCGCCAACTCGAGACTCAATTCGGGGATCAGAAGTTCCTGTTCTGGCGCCCTGTCGGGACAGGCATTGGGAGGATATCATCGCCATCGAGACCGCCACCTCTTCTCCATCAACCATCCATGTTTCCCCCGTCCGTGTGTGAGTAAACACCGCTGTAGGCTGAGAGGGATGGAAGGGATTGGATAAGATCGATCATGTAATAATGCCAGATTGTTAGGGCATAGTGCATAGTATCTATTGTTAGTGTTTTCTACCATTGTTGCAACTTGTTATGCTTAATGCTTGTCACTAGGGCCCGAGTGCCATGATCTCATATCTGAACATGTTATTGTTTCATGAGTATAATTGTGTTTCTTGATCATATCTGCAAGCTGTTTAAACATGTCATTGTCCAGAACCCGAGGCCCCAAAGTGACAGAAATTGGGACAATCGGAGGGGATGGTTGTGATGTGATGATCACGTGCGTTCACGGAGTGTTAATGCTTTGCTTTGGTGCTTTATTAAAAGGAGAACCTTAATTACCAGTAGTTTCCCTTGAGGCCCGCTGAAAACGGGCTGGTAGGACAAAAGATGGTGTGCAAGTTTCTCATTGCGAGCACGTATGACTATATTGGAGCACATGCCTATGGTTAGCCTAGAACTTGGACGCTTTATTATTATTATCTGCAATGCCCATGTTATTATTATTACATGACCTATGTTATCCATGCAACGCCCGTTCATCCATTCCCTCTATGCCTACGGTACTCCCATCCTGCTGTTTTCCGCGATTGCTACTGATGTTACTATTTTATTCATAATGTTATTTTATTACTACTGCTACTATAAAACTGTTACCACTCATAAATTGTTGCGAGCAAGTCTAGTTTCAGGTGCAGCTGAATTGACAACTCGGTTGTTGAGGCTTATAAATATTCTTTGGCTCCCCTTGTGTCGAATCAATAAATTTGGGTTTTACTTCCCTCGAAGACTATTGCGATCCCCTATACTTGTGGGTCATCAAGACTATTTTCTGGCGTCGTTGCCGGGGAGCATAGCTTTATTTACTTACTCACTTGATCGTGATATTGTTTACTGCAAGACTTTCATCACGGGAAAGACTCATGATGGAAAATTTCCTATATTACCATCCACTACAAGGGGAGGTACAACTCTGAACACCTTTGTTGCTCTTGATTCACCGTCTGTTATGAGTAAGCTTCTTACACCACCAGATGCTACACGTACTATTACTTCTGCTGAGTCTGAAAATGCTTGTGATACTTTTGATGATGATTCTACCTTGCTTGATGATACTGGTTCTTAAGGTCCTTTCCTAGAGGCTACAATTGCTAAATCCAAACAAATTGAAAGGGCTGAAATTCTTGTTGAAAATATTGGTAAAACTGTTAATTCACCTGAGTTTATTGATGATCTTGATGAAACCTATATTGAAGTTAATGATGATTTTGTTAAGGAAGCTCAAGCTATTACTAGTGCAAGTGCTCTTAAGAGTCTTCTTACAAGACATGCTGTGAAATATAAATCTTCTCTTGATGCTAAGTTTGCACATATCCCATACACATTAGAGACAACGATTATGATTTCTCTTTAGATTTATGTTATATATCTATTGTTGAGAAGGAACCTTTTTTGTGGAACTGAAAGTAAAAGTGCTATGGAACACATGAATGAGCTTTCATCTTTGAGTAGTTTGTTTTATGATTATACTAAGTTGCATACTTATTTTGTTACCAAGATTTTCCCTTTCTCATTGAAAGATGAAGCTAAAACTTGGTTTAACAATCTGTCACCTGGATCTATCACTAGCCCTATGGATTTGGTTAATGTTTTCTTTCAAAAATATTATCCTGCTAGTGCCCAACATGCTGTTGTGCGGTACATCTTTAACTTTGAGCAAATTGAAGGAGAGAAATTTCCTAAATCTTGGACAAGGTTTTGTTCTTTGATAAGAGCTAGCCCTGGTTATCCATTACCTACAAAATGAGATCCTAGATATATTTTATAATGGACTAACTGTTGAATCTAGGACATACCTAGATAGTTGTGTTGGTTGTATTTTCAGGAAAAGAACTCTAGAAGAAGCTGAGGAATTAATGGCTAAAATAGCCAAAAATAATGATGATTGAAATATACCTGAGCCTACACTTAAACTAGAGCCAACACCAATACCAACACCCAAGAAGATAGGGATGATTGAATTAAATTATGAAGTGATGAAGGAAGCCAAAAAATCTCTTAAAGAGAGGGATATTAAATCTGAAGATGTGAAGAATTTACCTCCTATATAAGAATTATGTAAGCCTATTCCTCATCCATCAACAGTTGAGGTACACTCTCTCCAATACTTTGATAATAGAGATATTCCCTACTCTAAAACACCTGATGAATTCTTAGATGAATTTGATAATTATGTTGTTAAGCAAGACAACTTTAATATGAGAGTGCAAAACCATCTTATGGAAATCTCTAGAGCTGTTGATAATTTGCATGGTATTATTGAGAGAACCTCTAATGATGTTAAAATGCTTATTAAACATTTTCATATGGTTCAAACTCAAATTTATCAACTTACTAAAGTGCAAAAAGATATGCTAGCCAATTCTTTTAGAGATAAACATGTTTGTGAAATAATTACTAGAAGTGGTGTTTCTACTCATGACCCCTTGTATCCTGAAGGACATCCTAAAAGAATTGAACAAGATTCTCAGCAACCTAAAAACAATAGTTCTCCTTCTAATAAAAAGAAGATGAGACATAAAAATGTTGTAGAATCTCCTGAACCTACTAAAGATCCTAATAGTATATCTATTTCTATGCTGAAACTGAAAGTGGTAATGATAAAAGTGATGCTACTGATAAAGAAGAAACTGTAGCTGAACCCTAAAAGCAACCTAAAACTGTGAAGTATACTAAGGAGGATTTTGTTGCTAGTAAACATGGTAATGAAAGAGAGCCATGGGTACAAAAAGAAATGCATTTTCCTAATAAGAAACACAAATCAAAGGGAGAAGAACATTATAACAAGTTTTGTGAATGGATGAAGCCTCTACTTTTGCAAATTCCCTTGACTGATGCTATTAAACTGCCTCCTTATTCAAAATATATGAAAGATATTGTCTCAAGCAAAAGAAAGATTCCTAATGAGAAAATTTCCACTATGCTTGCTAATTACTATTTCAATGGCAAGGTTCCAAAGAAGCTTGAAGATCCTGGTATTCCTACTATCCCTTGTTCTATTAAAAATAATTATGTTAGAACTGCTTTATGTGAGTTGGGAGCTGGAGTTTGTGTTATGCCTTGTTCTCTCTATAAGAGGCTCTCTCTTGAAAAATTGATACACACTGATATATATTTGCAAATGGCCGATAAATCTACTACTATTCCTGTTGGTATATGTGAGAATGTTCATGTTCAAGTTGCTACTAGTTGTTTAATATTAACTGACTTTGTTGTGTTGGAAATGCCTGAAGATGATAATATGTCTATTATTCTTGGGAGACCTTTTCTTAACACGGCAGGGGCTGTTATTGATTGCAATCAAGAAAAAGTAACTTTTAATGTTAATGATAAGGAGCATACTGTTTATTTTCCCAAGAAGATTGACAGAAGATATGGCCTAAATTCAATTGAAAATATTGAGACCATCAAGATTGGAGAATTTTATTGTCCCATTCCAATGCCATCAAAAGAATATGGAATTATTATGAATGGGACTATGTCTATCAAGGTTGAGGTAACATAATTATTTAGTGATATGCAAAGTTTTGCTTCATATAAAAATTATTCTGGTAACAAGACTTGATCACCCTTCTTAAAAAAATGATTTTTTATGAAGAGGACAATGCTTTCACCATGTTTTCACCTTTCCCATTATGTTTTCACCATGTTTACTTCTGTTATCACCTTGCTACTTTATCGTAATCATGTTTTCCATCATCCATAGTCATGTTTTCATCTTGAATACTGTGGTTATGCATGTTTTCACCATCCATATGTTTGTTTTCACTACTTCCACCATTGTTTTCACTAGTTATTTTTCCATTGGAGTGTCTTAGAACCTCTGCAGTTCTGTTTTTCGTTTTTTTTCCATATTTCCACATTTTTTTCTGGGTTTTAATTAATTATTAAATTCCGGAAATACCTCAAAAATAAGGTTTCTCGAAAAATTCCAGAAAAATTATAATAATTTTTACGTCAAAAATAAGGCAGAGAGCCACCTAGGAGACCCTAGGGGGACCCACCAGTCAGGCACACCATAGGGGGTCGTGGCCTGCCCCTGGTGGCGCCAGCACATGGTGTGGTGGTGTGGGCCCCCTGGCCCTCCATTAACTCTCTCCCCTGCCAAAGATTCCTCTCTCACTCCACAAACTCAAAAAAATTCCTGGAACCCGAGTTCTTGTTGTTCTTCCTCGAGATTTTTTGATCTCTTGGCTCAGCCCACCATTTTTGTTGAAACTTGGTGCATCTGCTCTTCAGTATGTGAGTGACTCCTCCGATTATCCAAGTAGAATTTTGTTTGTTGGAGTATTTCTTGATTATTTTGGTACTGTAGGTGACAGCTTATGTGAGTTTTCATGCTTTATTTGAGTATAAATAATATAGTTTGATGCATGTTTAGCTCTCCTATAAGTCTCTATGGTAGTTTCCACCTTATAGTTGATTGAAATCAATTTTTGTGATGATTGTTGAAAATATTTCAGAGATGAAGCACAATATACATCAACTAAATCAGCATGAGTTGGAGTTGCATGAGGTCATGAATGTGCACCATGAACAAAGAGTGTTTCCATCGATCTATCCATGCCAGGAATTCATGCGTGTTACAAGAATTCTATAGGATTTCTATACTCTTGTGCATAATGCAGGATTGGACCGCTTCATTGAGGATGAACCTACCCAACATGTTAAACTAACTATGTCTGTGGTGCAGGACTTTCACTTTAGATGGTCTTTGACTAACCCTATGGTCCGTCACAAAATTTATAATAAAGTTGTAGACTTGCCTTTCAGTGGTTTTTGTGCAGCTATCAAGGTACCAGAGTGGGATTCATGTGAGAAAATAAGAGGTCCGCCTAAACCACTTCTAGAATTATATGAGGAGATTTGCCAAGGCAGAAGCTTCATGGGGGAGAGTGGTAAAATACGAGAAATTCAACTCCCTAGCATTCGATACTTTTCTTATTTTATTTATAAATGTGTGTTAACTATAAAAACTGCCAACAAGCTATCTGTTTATGATCTGACTTTTATCTCAGCTGCCTTACGATGTGATAAGTCTTATAACTTTGGTGCTTTAATTGCTTATCGTCTCTCACTTAACCGTGAGAAGGAAGGAATTTGTGGAGGTCTTATTGCCTCACGCTTGTTGGCTTTGCATGGTGTGGAGACAAACCCTCTGGACCTGCAGTTTCCTTTAGAGAGGCTGGACTTTGTTTCCATGATTCAACATAAGTTTCTTTCTACCCATTCTCACCTGAAACAATTTATCTTATGGAATAACTTTCTCCAAACAATCCGGGTAGAGAGTGACTAAAACTGATAGAGTAGTACTTTTGCCTGCGCCTATTTTGTTTAATCTTAATGACAGGCAAGGATGGATGCTTTCTAAGAGTGAGTTGGATTCATACATTGAGCACCACCCCCAGCATGGGGAGGATGCCGAAGAGAGGGACGATAGTGATTTCGTCCAGCCCTCCGACACTGCGGGGATCCCATACCACCACTCCGGTTATGACTATGCGCGTGCTGCTTCATCTTCTTCGTGGGCGCCCGAGTACGACCATGCGAGGGACGACCCACCACAGTGGGGATACTTCCCACACCGTGATTGATCTCCACTTAGGCCAAAATCCTAAGCTTGGGGGAGATATACCGACATCACACTCATCTCTATATTGTGTTTCCGTCGGTTCTTTGTATATCCATGTTTTCGTTTCTTTCTTTTGTTTTCGTTTTATTTTGCTTCTTTCGTTTCTCTTTGTTTTCATCGTTTTGTTCTTGCTTTCCAAAACACAAAAAGACCAAAAATATTGCTTTTGTTTCTCTTTATTCGCTTCTTTGGTCTCTTTTGTTGGTTTGCTTTACTTTCTCGTTTCGGTTTAATATTCAAAAATCCAAAAACTTTTTTTTGTTTGCTTGTTTCTTTCTGTTCTTGTTTTAAATTCGAAAAACCAAAAATATTTGTTGTTGTTCTTTGGTTTTGTAAAGTTTGTTGCAAAGTTCACTGGACTTCCGTGTCTCTGTTAGAGCTTGGTTATCATTCTATATATTCAATCCACACGAGTGAAGAGCGGTAATGATGATTTACGACGATTCAATTTGTGGTGAGAGGATGGTATGGATTCTATCTATTTAATTTTTGTACATATACTCATCCATGTGAACAAGATTAGTTTGTTCGTGTAATGTGTATGTTATTTAATTGATACTTAGTAGTTTATGCTCTCTCATGTTTTAGTTCCAACTTATTAATATAAGATAGCATGTCGTATAAATGTTTGCTTGCATTGTTTTATTCATAAAAGGGTATGACATTGTGGTATCTCCCTCTGATTGTTTCTCTTGAATCAACTTGGCCCATGCTCACGCATGCTTATGACTGAAAACAAAAAGTAAATTAAATCTTGATTATTTATTTTGCCTCAGAGTATTTGTATCACTTTTATGCCGCTGTTATTTTTTTTGCCGCAAGCATGATTATGATAGTTGTTGCTCTCTTGATTGTCGCTCTCGTCTATTGCTAGCCTTCACCTGTACTGAGTATGAGCTCTATTCGTGCATCCAACTCACAAAACCTAAAGTTTGCCAAATGTGTCCACCATACCTACCTATATATGTGGTATTTAACCGCCACTCCAAGTAAATATCTCGTGTGCTACCTTTAAAACCTTCGAAAATTTATTCCTGTTTTGTGCCCCTGTTTTAGCTCATGAGGACGTAAATAGAGAATATTTATCTCGCTTGTTGATTGGATTTCACACCCTGGACTAGTGGCTTCATCCGCTTATCCAATTGATAGAAGAGCTAGCAACGGGGTGCCCAGCCCCAAATTAATACAACAAATTCTCTTCACTATTTTTGCCCCTGATTTATCAGTCAAAGCATAATTGTGTAAACAAAAGAGAAAGAGGGATGAACTTCTATGCAAGTTGCGTCCTTCTATGGTAGCCGCTCTTGTGAAGTCTAGTTGGCTCGTGACATACTGTATTGTCTTTTTACCATTCGTTGACATAAGAATACACCCCTCTTAAAAAATGTTTTCAATACCTCTATTTAATAAAATAAAAATCTCTAGCACATGAGTTAATCGCTGCTTCCCTATGCGAAGGGCCTTTTTTTATGTTGAGTCTTCACCTTCTCACTTTATGCACCTTCTTCAGAGCATGATTGTCATTCTTAGTGTAATGTGCTTGTCCCAGAGCACGGTTGATTGTGGTATAACTTTGATATTTGTATCTTTGATATCTTTATTTCTAGTCTTCATTTGAACTTCAGAGGTGCCCTAGCATTTGTTTTGCTCCATTATTAAGGGCAAGTGAGTAAACTTTATCGTACCCTATTATGAGCATTGCAATCCTGCAGATTGATATACTTCATATTGTTTATTATTAGTTTGTTGGCATCTCTTCATGGTTTGCATAAATTCTAGGTGACTTTTATCTTCCATACATCTTATTATGAATTGCCTCAGCACTTGATCATATAGTGAGTATATTTACATCATATGAAACAAATGTGTTCATAAAAGTCTTTTATCACACTTAGTTGTCACTGAATTGCTTGAGGACAAGCAATAAGCTAACCTTGGGGGGAGTTGATACGTCTAAAACGTATCTCCTTTCCGAACACTTTTCTTATGGGTTGCCTCTAAACTTGTGAGTTGTGGATATCACTGACACGGACTAGCTATTTTCAGCATAATTACCTTGGTGTCTCGTTTTTGTGTGCAGAAAAATCAACTTTATGGAAATTGCCCCAAAAAAGACCCCATTGAGTTTATTGCACCAGAAGACCCCGAGAGCCAGAAGGACACATGGAGGGGGGCCACGAGTGTCCTAGACCACCCCTGGGCGCGCCCCCTAGGTCGCGCCGCCTGTTGGTGTGGGGGCCACCTCCACCTCCTCAGGCTCCCCTTTGGACTACATATGCCCCGTAAACCTAAAACGCGAGGGGGTTCGTCATATTCCGCAGAAACACAACAGAGCGCCCCCGCCACCTCGAACCTCAATTCGAGGATCAGAAGTTCCTGTTCTTGCACCCTGACGGGACGGGGATTTGGAGGAGAATATCGCCATCGACACTGCCACCTCTTCTCCATCAACCATCCATGTTTCCCTCGTCCATGTGTGAGTAAACACCGCTGTAGGCTGAGAGGGATGGAAGGGATTGGATGAGATCGATCATGTAATAATGCCATATTGTTAGGGCATAGTGCCTAGTATCTATTGTTAGTGTTTTCTACCGTTGTTGCAACTTGTTATGCTTAATGCTTGTCACTAGGGCCCGAGTGCCATGATCTCAGATCTAAACATGTTATTTGTATAATTATGTTTCTTGATCATATCTACAAGTTTTTTACACATGTCATTGTCCGGAACCCGTTGCCCCAAAGTGACAGAAATTGGGACAGTCGGAGGTGATGGTTGTGATGGGAGGATCACGTGTGTTCACGGAGTGTTAATGCTTTGCTCTAGTGCTTTATTAAAAGGATCACCTTAATTACCAGTAGGTACCCTTGAGGCCCCGATGAAAACGGTCTGGTAGGACAAAAGATGTTGTGCAAGTTTCTCATTGCGAGCACATATGACTATATTGGAACACATGCCTATGGTTAGACTAGAACTTGAATGCTTTATTATTATTATCTGCAATGCCCATGTTATTATTATTACATGACCTATGTTATCCATGCAACACCTGTTCATCCATTCCCTCTATGCCTACGGTACTCCCATCCTGTTGTTTTCCGTGATTGCTACTGCTGTTACTATTTTATTCCTGCTGTTATTTTATTACTACTGCTACTATAAAACTGTCACCACTAATAAATTGTTGCGAGCAAGTCTACTTTCAGGTGCAGCTAAATTGACAACTCAGATGTTAAGGATTATAAATATTCTTTGGCTCCCCTTGTGTCGAATCAATAAATTTGGGTTTTACTTCCCTCGAAGACTGTTGCGATCCCCTATACTTGTGGGTCATGAGACCTTACTTAACAACCAACAGGTGCAACAATTTTCTTTGTATAACTTGTAGGAATCAATATGGATGTCCACGGTCCTTATGTTGATTATTGATTGCGAAATATATTTTAAATCATGTATACTAGTTGTCGAACCTATTAGGGTCACGCACTTAAGGCATCAAAGTATGTTGTTTGCATTTGATTGGTCTGGAGGAGAGTAGGGTATCATTCGGGTAATTCAGACGTGATAGAATAAATATTCAAGATAAATTGTGGAGGACATGAGATGTCCATATAAACAAGTCCAGTGTCAATCGGTGTCGTTTCGGGGAAGTTACCATAAGAGAGAAATAATACTGGTGTAGGCAGAATATTATATGAGATATAACGGAGGATATGAGATGTCCCGGGATGTCGGGAATATGTTTTTGGCATTATTAGATAATATCTATGATTTTATCTATAGGGGTCACGGGGTTCTTGAAGAGTTCCGGGGACTTTCCATATATGGAAGCAGTGTCGAAGAGAAGAAAATTTCCCCCTCTGGGCAAACCCTAATTTTAGGGGATCTCAGGTGGGGCCCATGGTCTCACAAAGAGCACTAGCTTTCCATTGGAATTATCCCGAATTTATTTGAGAAATAAATGAGTGGGAAAAAAAGAAAAAAAAAGGGACGTGGGATTGGACTCCACAAGGGAGTCCAATCCGAAATCCCCTAGGAGAGATGGTGTGGCCAAGGAGAGAAGGGGGAAACCGATCCCCTCCCTTTGGCAGGTCCCCTCCCTTGACCCACTATATAATCCTCACCCCTCCTCTCTTTTAGACACACAATTGAGCATTTTGGGATCTCTCTTTCTCTAGAAGAATTAGAGGACTAATTAGAACACTTCTAATTGAATTAGAGACTTCTTTAATAATTAGAAGAACTAATTAGAGCTTATAATTAGAATACTTCTAATAGGATTATAATCTCTCTAATAATTATAAGACTAATTAGAGCAATCTAATTAGAGCCCTTCTAATTGGTTTAGAGATTCTAATTGCATTGTAGCCTCCTCTAATTAGATTAGATCTCCCTGTAGTTGGATTAGAGCTTCCTCTAATAGAATTAGAGCTTCTTCTAATTAGGCTGAGATGATACTTGCCCGATTAGACCTAGATCTAATCTTTGTCCCTCTCTCCCATGTGTTGGGAACTTATTCACCTCAATTGCAAACCTGCGGTGCCTAGTCCTAGATGGCGAAGCGTTTCAGGATTTTGACAGACGTATGTGTGCAAACTCTTAGTAGGGTAACACATGACCCTCACTCTGCTAGATCCAGGAGGTGGCATACGGGGAATCGGAAACAGTCCCACCGCTAGGCTTAGCCGTGGGGCTCTTCATTAGGCATGACCGACATCGTCATCGATACTACTTCCGCACTTCATGTCGGTAAGAAATCAGATCTATCCACGCCTTTATCTGCATAGTAGATCCCGTGTGCTTGGTAGGACGCAAATTTTTAAATTCTGCTACGTACAACAATACCACCCACCACTACACAATGTCTGGGTGGTTTTGTTCATCATCGGCAGTGATGGTAAGTGTGTCACACTCCCACTTCCCCCTTGTTTCCCTGTTCTACACGTTCATGACGTAGGATACCTAGCGTTATATTTCCTCTTCTATTGATAGGATTACAATAATGAATGATGCGGCACACCCCATTCCACCAAGCCCTACATTGACACCCCTTAGCCCCATGACAAGATCACGTGCAAAGGCGATGCATGATAAGGTGAACTCACTCCTCTATCTCTATCCATTCGATGACTTGGTGAATGGTGCGCTACCTCATGGAAATACCCTATTTGTGCTCAGGTTTGATCCCACGATGGAGCCCCACGATGGTGGCCAAGGAGCTCAAGAACATGCCCAAGAAGCTAGCAAGGAAGGACAAGAAGAGGTCACCGAGGAAGAAGAGAGGAAAGAGGAGGAGGGAGTGCAGGAATCCCGGCCTGCACCCCGGCTAGGCCGGCCTCAAGGCCGGCACCCTAACAGAGCCGGCCGACCTGCTGCCTGGCCTACGCCGTCTTTCCTACACCCCTCCAGGCTGGCCCCCTACCCGAAGCCTCCGGCCTCCAGCCCGGCCTAGGCCGGCCTTCCTGCGTCCTAGGCCGGCCACCCAACCGAGCAGCCCGGCCAGGCCCGGTTTCCTGCACCTGCGAATTTAGGGGAATATTCCCCTTGTAACCCCCTACCTACCCCCTTGACTATAAATAGGCACCCCTTGGACCAGATATAGGTTAGAGATAAGGAGCGAGGTTAGATCTGATTGTAACCGACACAAAGAGTGAAATATGTATCGATGACGATGACTGTGATGCCTATTGGAGAGTCCCGGAGCTAAGCCAAGAGTTGGGACTATTGCCATCTCTCCATATCGTGCCTTATGGATCCCACGATGGAGCCCCAAGACGGTGGCCAAGGAGCTCAAGAACATGCCCAATAAGCTAGCAAGTGAGGTCAAGAAGAAGTCACCAAGGAAAAAGAAGAGAGGAAAGAGGAGGAGGGAGTGCAGGAATCCCGACCTACACCCCGGCTAGGTCGGCCTCTAGGCCGGCACCCTAAAAGAGTCGGCCGGCCTCCTGCCCGGCCTAGGTCGGGTTTCCTGTGCCCCTCCAAACCGCCCCTACCCGAAGCCGCCGGCCTCCAGCCCGACCTAGGCCGTACTTCCTGCGTCCTAGGCCGGCCACCCAACCGAGCAACCCTGCCTCCAGGCCAGCTTTCCTGCAACTGCGAATTTAGGGGAATATTTGTCGCACTCCCTCCATTAACAGAACACTTTCCTATATTTGACGCTTGCATCGCGAAATCCGCGTGGATAATTACTACCCCATAATTTCCGATTTCCGGCCGTTATGACAGACTCACCCCCTCCTTATAAATAGTGGCCAGAGGAGAACCCTAGGCCCATCACTTTGCCTCAGCATTCCATTTTTCTCCTTGTCCCTTACTTCCTCGCAACACCGCCGCCAGAAACTCGTGCGCACCACCGGAGGCGAGATCGCTACCGGCCGCGCTCGCCCTCGAGCCATTCCGTGCCGCCATCGGGCGTCACCGTCGCGCTCTCATTTCTTTCGTCAAGAACTGCGAAGGGGCATTCAAGCCACGCCACACGTCACCTTCGTTCCAGGCTTCAATCTCTTCAGTAAGCCTCTCGCAATTATCCACTTTAGCCTCGCAATTTTTCAATTTACCCAGGATCGGATCTAAGTCAACCCATAGACCATTTTTCCGATGTCATCAAATTAGACCAATTCAACGCTCCCCTACTCTTTTAGCCATCTGCTACGTAACCACAACTCATCCCCTTACCGTTATTGATCATCAAATCTTCTGTAAGATCACCCACAAACTTTCCCATCTAGATCCGTTCCTCGATTTTCCGCTCATTGCATTAATACTCGGCAAATCCTCCTCTTCCAGCTGTTTTACTTGCCATAGATACATGGGTAACCACCCATCATCCCCAAATGCCTTCCCACATGTAAGTAACTCACAATTTCCACAATCATACTCAACACCCGGATACCTTGTAATTTCCACTTCCTAGCGTAACACCCGGATAATTCTTAGCTTCATACTTTCCTGATATCTTATACTCGGATGCTCTAATACCTTCGAGTTTTAATTCTTGTTCCCCTTGTGCTCTGCAGGTCCACCCTATGGCCCCAAAAAGGCAAGGGAAACAGCCGGCCCCGGCAAAGGCTACCCAGACCATATCTGCAAACTGGGGTCGGTCTACAGCAACAAAGGCCAAGCTGGATGGGATGGCCGAGCTTGGAATCCTCCCTTCCCAAAAGGATATACACTGGAGAGCACCAGACGACGAGACCCGGCCCACTCCTGCCGGAAATGAGGTAATTTGCTTTACCGAGCACGTGACCCGGGGATTCCGTCCTCCGGGTCACCCTTTCTTCCGAGAAATCTTAAGCCACTACGTCCTCCGGGTGTTCGACATAGGGCCCAACTCTATGTTGAACATTACCCACTTCATAGTTTTATCCGAGTCTTACTTGTGCGTTCCGCCAAGTCTGGCTCTTTTCATCGAATTATTCCAGTGCAAACCGTGCCGCGAGAGCGGTGACGGAGCGCTTCTTACTTGCGGTGGGGTATCTATCCAACGCCGCAAGCACTCACCAATGCCAACCCTTAACCTGAATTCCCACGTCAAAAACTGGCAACTATCTTTCTTTTATTGCCACGACACTTCCCCGGATGGCGAGAGGAAGTTGCCAGGTTACTCGGAGAGCCTCCTCGAGCCCTCCGAGTCTTTCAGCGCCTTTGCCCCTGATCCTGACAGGGAGACAATCCAGCCTTGGCTGTCTAAATTAGCTGCTCTCTCGGCCCAAGGCCTTCTTGGGCTTAACCTAGTGAAAACATGGGTGGATTTCCGGGTTCAGCCCAACTCCATCCGTTCCAAATTGCTATACGAATACTCGGGGCACATCACAGACTCTCTCCGATACTCCACCAAAAACTTCGCCGCTGGTGATACCAACAAGACCATCAAAGGCTTTCTGACGGAGAAACTGGAGGTGATAAGGAACATTACCGGGTTACCCCCGTTTACTCGGGAAAACCCGGCCCCAGCGGTGAGACCTGATTTCTTTCGCTTGTGTCAGCACTTTTACCAGTCACAGTTTCTAATTCTTGCATTCATCTCCCTGATCACAGGCTGACGATCCCTTCTGGAGGATTGAAACCTCTCCTCCTTCCCACGACCCTGAAGAGGAAGACGAGCCGGTTGACAACGACGAAGGTAGTTTCCTTAATTTTATACTCGTCTTTTACCTGTACTATTTTTTTTTTATCACTCATCTTTCCTCAACTGGCATATACTTGACTTTCAGGGTCAGAAGACGAGGAGGAAAAAGAGGAAGATGACCCGGAAGCCACCGAATCCGACCAGGAACCCATGGTTGGAACCAAGAGGAAGGCCAGAGGGGTAGTCGCAAAGGTTCCCTTCTCTTCCATATCTTCTGAGCCTTACTCCTTTGGCACTATGCATAAACTTAATAAACGATTATCACATGCTCCATTCTTGAAGGATCCCCTCCCGGCTAAACGCAGGGTGACCCGGAGTTCCCCGGGGGATGATCCCCTTAACCCGGGTATCCCCACTTCACCTGCTCACCGAGCTAGTACTCCCCCACCTCAGCCTCCCCAATCTCTTCAACGTCACCCATCCCCTAATCATCCACTAGCCGAGCAATTCCGGGTACCGCAGCCAATACCTTTGCCAACATCATCTGCCTCCAGCTGCGAACTCCCCCCAGACTATGCCGTGAACACCAGGTAAGCAACTCTTGATCGATATTCTTTCATACTTATTGTCCCCCTTTTCGTTTATTCGTGCCACTAACCATTGTCTCCTTCTTTCCCTTTAGTGTCCAAGTTACCCTTAGTGACCCGGATATTCCTGAAGCAGAAAAGCAAGGAGAGGAGGAGCCAAATATTAACACGAATGTTGCGGCTGATGACGAGGCTGAGGACGGACAGGATCAAGACCCCTTTAAGGACCCAGCTCCACCGGAAACCGCATCACCCAAGTCCTCTGAAGAAGTAGACGAAGATATCATCTTGGAGACCAAGCCGGGTTCTCCTAACCCGGACACTCAGACAGTCCGGGTTCCAACCCCAAGACCCGGAAAGGTCCTTCAAGAGGAAGGCCAATCTTCCGGCCCTTCAAGACTTCGCCCTGAAGACATGACGTTTGCCCAAATGCTTGATGCCCTCTACACCTTGAGGGCCAATGAAGAAAATATCCTAGATGCCTTGATAACCAAACACAAAGTAAACCCGAGTAATATCATCTGTTTCCTCATATAGTCCCCAAGTTCGAAGTGAATTACTAAGTAATTTTCTTGGAACTTTGCATGATATTTCCGACTGACCCTTCTTCGATTTTTCTCCTAGGACTTCGTTGCGCAATCTGAGAAAAAGCTAGCCAAGGCCACCAAGCGTATCGAAAAGGAAACGGCCCTTCGCGAAGCAGCTGAAACTGAGACTCGTAGGAGCCAAAATATCATGAGGAAATACCGGAAAAGAGCTCACGTGGCCGAAGATAGGCTGACGACTCTTTCAGTGCAGATTGCTGATATCCATCGCGTTGCAACTGGTATGATCTCTGAATTTTAGCACTCATGATCCGGATTCGCTCTAGATGGTCAACCGTATCCCTTTACTTATTACTTTTTCTTTGTCTTTTTAATAGGCCCGTGTGACGTAGCCCCTGAAGAAGATGACACTACCAAGTTGAAACTTATCAAGGACACTATCTGGCAGCTTAGTGCCGGAATTGGTTGGATTCTTGACGAGCTGCGACTGCCGGGTATCAGGCCAAGCAACATGAAGAAATTGCTAGAATTCTGCTCCACTATCCCTGAGTGGATTTGGCACTGGAAGCGTTCATCTTGCCGATTTGGTGTGACCCGAGGACTCGCGCTGGCTAAAGCTTATGTTCCTAAGCTAGAGCCGGCCAAGCTGATGGGCGGGTTTCCGGAGTTCAACCCGGATGGATCCAAGTTTTCGCCTAAGGACTTCAAGGCTATTCAAAAACAAATCCGTCATCCGGCTAGCGTTATTGCTGATGGTTTGGAGATTGATGTAATTCTCCCTGCGTATGATGCTAACGATAAGATCATCAAGGCAAACCGCCCCAAGCCGTACGACATGCTTGCCCGGTGGAAGGAGGAAGCAACCAAGATAAGGGAAGAAGCTGCCAAGAAGGCCGAAGCCGACTCTACTCCTGCTATTTCTACTCCTGTCGTCCCTCCACCTGCACGAGCCGGGATTTCTACTGACCCGAGTGGCACTGCTACCACGAGTGACGGCAAGGGCAAAGCCAAGATGGACCCTGCAGCTTAGAATACCAAGTGTCGTCTACTACTTCATATGCATCAGTCGGCCGAAATGCTATTAAAAGAACTTATATTTCTTTTGAATGGGGCGCCTGTGCTCCTTTGATTTTTTAGTAAGACTTTGTAATAGACTCCCGATGCATCTTGCGCCTCTTTGGGCTTTTGATTTATATGCTTTTACATCCATTTGTTCTTGATATCCAACTTGCTTTATTTTTCCTTTTGTGAGACCTGGCTTCCGGGTTACATGGGTGCTTAGCGAACGGACTTATTTCCAAGTCCCCAAGCCCCTAAGACCCGGACGCTTGGCTCCTTGGAATCTTAACAGTTGAACAACGCTTTTCTTCTTTAAAATTCACGAGTCCCCAGGTCCGGATTTTCGAGCCTAAGACACGTGATTTTTTTAAAGGAGAACGAATTCCCTGCTGCTAGATTCACAAGGGCCCCAGGATAATTTCACATAGGATTTGAAGTTATGCTTAATAGTCGTTGAGTTTCCGGCTATGAGCCTTATACTCTGCATAACTTGTGGTTTAGATGACCCTTTCGACTATCTTGTACTATAAGCCGGCTTTCGCGTGGATACCATGTTTATTACATCTATACGAAAACGGGGTCAGGCAAGTCCCATTGGGCTTCATGGCTGACAGTGATCGTAAGCGAACAAATCATGCCACTTTGATGCGAGTCACATCAAGCTTAAGTAAGAATAGCCGAGAAATTTGGACTTATTTGTCCGGTTATAAGATTGTAGCCGCACTCGTTTTTGAGTAACCGGCCCTTATAACTCATTGGCATCAAGGCCGGGTCTTTTTGAGTTAGCTGCGCTTATATGAGCGATCAGCCCTCAAGACCTAAAGATACACACCGCATAGATAATAATCACTTCTTTTCTCGATAATCACCTCTTTATTTGATATGAAAAAATTAAGCCAGCAGGCCGCCTCATCAAAAACCCGTCCAGTTCCCAAGGGTACCCTGGATAGGAAAAGAGTGCGTCTGAAACCTGCTGCCTGTTACATCGCTTAATTCCATGCACCAACATAGTCCTTGCTAAGTATAATACGGGCGTAGCTGAGCCACGTTCCATGGTCTGTCTCTTTCTTGCATAGGTGCAGTGGTATGAGCAGTGTCATTAGCTATGGCCGATTCTTCCCTTGCGTCTATCAAGTAATATGACCCATTATGCAGATTCCGGCTTATGATGAAAGGTCCTTCCCACGGTGGTGATAGCTTGTGTTTTCCTTCGTTTGTCTGAACCAGGCGCAGAACCAGGTCTCCTTCCTGGAAGACCCGGGTTTTCACACGCCGGCTATGGTACCTCCGTAAATCTTGCTGATATATGGCGGATCTTTCCAAGGCTTGTTCTCTTTGCTCTTCTAACATATCCACGGCATCTTGCCGGGCCTTTTCGTTCTCTACTTCAACATAAGCTGCCACTCTTGGTGAATCATGAATAATATCGCTTGGTAATACCGCTTCTGCCCCATAGACCATGAAGAAGGGTGTCATCTGAGTGGATCTGTTGGGTGTAGTGTTGATACCCCAGACCACTGAAGGAAGTTCTTCGACCCAAGCTCCAGCGGCCCTGACGCAAGGAACTCGCAATCGCGGCTTTAATCCACGAAGCAACTCTTGGTTTGCTCTCTCTACTTGCCCATTGGCCTGTGGATGAGCCACTGACGCTACATCGAGCCGGATTCCGTTGTTGCCACAGAATTTTTCCATCTCTCCAAGGGACATGTTGGTTCCATTATCGTTAATTATGCTGTGAGGGTACCCGAACCGGTAGATAATTTTTTTCAGGAACTTGACTGCTGTAGCTGCTTCGCAATTAGTAACTGGCATAACCTCGACCCACTTGGTAAACTTATCAATAGCCACTAAAAGATGTGTCTTCTTTCAAGGTGACATATGGAAGGGGCCAACCATGTCCATACCCCATACAGCAAATGGCCAAGTTAACGGGATGGTTCGTAATTCCATAGCCGGCACATGGGTTTGGCGAGCGTACCTTTGACATCCGTCGCACCTTGCTACTAATCGTTCCGCGTCTGCTAGAGCCGTGAGCCAGAAGAATCCATGTCGATAGGCTTTGGCCACTAGGGATCTTGTGGATGCGTGATGCCCGCAATCACCTTCATGGATTTCCTTAAGAATCTGTCGGCCTTCCTCTGGTGCTACGCAGCGCAAAAAGACTCCTGCTGCACTTCTCTTGTATAACTCCCCACTGATAATAGAGTATCCTTTCGCTCGCCTCAGAACTTGTCTTGCTAATACCTCCTGTTCTGGTAACTCGCCCCGTGATAGGTAGGCCAGGTATGGCTCTGTCCACTCGGGAACGGCACGTACTGTGGCCACGAGTTCCAAATCCGGGTCTTGATTTGCCAGTTCTTCCTCAGACTCAGTTTTAACTGATGGTCGCCATAACTCGTCCAGGAAAACATTAGGTGGGACCGGCTCTCTGCGCGAGCCGAGTCTGGCGAGTGCGTCTGCTGCCTCGTTTTTTCTTCTGTCTATGTGCTCCACCTCATACCCGGAAAAACACCCGGCAACCCTATCAACCTCCCTGCGGTACGCTGCCATAGTTGCGTCCTTTCTATCCCAAGTTCCTGATACCTGTTGTACCACAAGATCCGAATCTCCAAAGCATCGTATCCTTCTAATGTTCATCTCCTTGGCTACCTTCAAGCCATGCAATAGGGCCTCATACTCGGCCACGTTATTTGAACAGTCAAAGTGAATCTGCAGTACGTAACTCAATTTGTCTCCCTTGGGCGATGTCAGCACCACTCCAGCTCCTGATCCCTCGTATTGCTTTGATCCATCGAAGTGCATGGTCCATGATTCGGAATTTGGAACTATGGTAGCCATTCCAGTGTGCGTCCAATCGTTAACGAAATCGACCAAAGCCTGGGACTTGATTGCTGACCTGGGCTCGTAGCTGATATGATAATCCCCCATCTCTATTGCCCACTTGGCTATTCTTCCCGTCGCATCCGAGTTTCTGATAATATCCGACATTGGTATTGAACTAACCACTGTTATGGGATGTTCTTGGAAATATGGCTTCAACTTCCGGCTGGCCATAAAGACCCCGAATACCAACTTTTGCCAATGTGGATAGCGCTGCTTTGCTTCTGATAATACCTCGCTGACGTAATAAACCGGCCTCTGAACCGGGTAACCTTTCCCATCCTCTTTGCGTTCCACGACAACTACTGCGCTAACGGCCCGGGGGCCAGCTGCCACGTATAGTAACATAGGCTCTTTAGGACCCGGCGCCGCTAGTACTGGTGCTTCAGATAACTGCTTCTTTAGTGCTTCAAACGCCTCATCTGCTTCTTGATCCCACACGAATTTATCTGATTTCCGCAAGAGCCGGTACAAAGGTATTGCCTTTTCTCCAAGTCTGGATATGAATCGGCTCAAGGCTGCTACGCAGCCCGTGAGCTTTTGAACATGCTTCAAATTTTCCGGTTTTTTCAGATTCTGGATGGCCTTGATTTTATCCGGGTTTGCCTCGATTCCTCTCTCGGAGACTATAAAGCCGAGTAATTTCCCAGTCGGAACTCCGAACACGCACTTGGTTGGGTTAAGCTTCATCTGGTATCTCCTCAAGTTTTTGAACGTCTCCTTTAGATCATCGATAAATGTCTCTGCCTTCCGGGTCTTAATAACCACATCATCCACATAAGCATGCACATTGCGCCCAATTTGATCTTCGAAGCACTTCTGAATACACCGCTGGTAAGTTGCACCCGCGTTCTTCAATCCAAATGTCATGGTTTTGTAGCAGAAGGCCCCAAAAGGGGTTATAAACGACGTTTTCTCCCAATCCTCCCTTTTGAGTTTAATCTGGTGATATCCCGAATATGCGTCCAGGAAACACAGCAAGTCACTCCCGGCTACCGCGTCTATGATTTGGTCTATCCTTGGTAGCGCGAACGGATCCTTTGGGCAATGCTTATTGAGACTTGTGAAATCGATGCACATCCTCCACTCGTTTGTCTTTTTCATCACAAGAACCGGATTTGCTAGCCAGTCCGGGTGAAATACTTCCATGATAAAACCTGTAGTTAATAGCCGCGCGATTTCCTCGCCTATGGCTCTTCTTCTTTCCTCATTCATTTTTCTCAAACCCTGCTTCACAGGCCTAGCCTTGGGATCCACATGCAAACTGTGCTCCGCTAACTCAGTGGGGATACCCGGCATGTCGCTGGGCGTCCAAGCAAATACGTCCGCATTTGAACGAATGAACTCCACAAGAGCCTTTTCTTGCTCGCTTTTCAAGTTAGACCCTATAGTGAACTGCTTGGTGGGATCTCCCTCCACGAAATCTACTTTCTTGGTGTCCTGTGCTGCTTTAAACTTCACTCTTTCGTCCTCGGAGTCCGGTCTTCTCAATGTTGTGCCATCATCCGGATCTACCTGAGACCGGTAATATTTGAGTTCTTCCTTTCTGCAAGCTTGCTCAGCCATCACTGAATCCCCTTCATCGCACTCAGCTGCTATGTCCCGGCTCCCATGGATGGTGATGGTCCGTTTGGGGCCCGGAATCTTTAGCTGCAAATACACATAGCACGGCCTAGCCATGAACTTGGCGTAAGCCGGCCTTCCGAACAGCGCATGATAAGGACTATGCAACTTGACCACTTCAAACGTGAGCCACTCCACGCGATAATTATCCACCGACTCTCCGAAAGCGACCTCCAATGTGATTTTTCCTTCGGGGCGCGCCAAATGACCCGGCACGATTCCATGAAAAACTGTCGAAGTTTTCTGTAGCTGTGATTCTTTGAGGTTCATGCGCAAGAAGGTCTCCCAATACAGGATGTTGATGCTGCTCCCTCCATCCACCAAGACTTTTTTCAATTCATAACCATTGACCTGCGGAGCGACCACCAATGCCAAGATTCCGGGGCGCTCTATTCCTCCCGGGTGATCCCTTCTGCTCCACGTTACCTCTTGCTCCGCCCATCTTTGGTATCTCGGAACGGCCGCAGAAGTTGAATTCAACGTTTGATTTAATGCTCCTTTGTCCCTGCTAGAAGTCCCTGTAACATGCACGTGATATTGTCCTCTTAAATCAAGCGTACGTACCATACCGATGAAGATACTGATTTGGCCGATCGCCACAGTAGATCCGGATTCGAGATGACCCGGCTCTAGCTCCCAGCCGGAATCGTCCACTATCTTTTCTCCTTCGTTATTGGTGTAGATCTCGCCGACGATGAAGTTCTTCATGCTCTTCCGAGCTTCTCCCGTGATGTAAACACCTTTGGACGCAGGCCCCACGGTGGGCGCCAACTGTCGTGGGATAATCACGGCAGATGTTACCTGGGGTAACTGATCTTGGGGCAAGTCGACACAGGTATTCGGGAGAGGGTTTAGCTCGAAGGAAGGCATGGCGAAAAACGATCTAAGGACCGGAAAGCAACTCGCCGGATCTCGAATACGAATTATACTGGATACTCGATAATCGGCGATACAACTATGACTTGAATCTGTCAAGCTAAACCTAGGGGCCGGTTTATAAAGCACCCGTACCCCCCCTGACTTAACCTCCAAGGCACATCTTGAGTCCTACTCGAACTCTGCTTACAAACCCTAACTTTCCTCTTCGCAACCCATAATCCGGATTACAGAGCCTACAAACTTTGGGCCTTCCAGAAGCTTCTTTATCCTTAGCCGGACGCTGTGCAGCATATCTTGGGCCGGGTTACACCTTGAGGTTAACATACCGGGTTATTATCCCCCCATCAATATTCCCCTTAACCCCCTACCTACCCCCTAGACTATAAATAGGCACCCCTTGGACCAGATCTAGGTTAGAGATGAATTGAGATTTGAGATTTGCTCTCCTATGTTCCTCTTGTGAGGCTACTACTTAGATGTGTATCTAGGAACGAATCAAGGCTACTCTATCTACTCTTGTATCTGGATCGAATCAAGGTTACTCTGGAATAGCCATCCTTTCCCCTTGGGAATCAGTGGGTGTTCTCACAATCTTCCTTGACTGGCCCTCGAGGATCTATTGGTGCGGTTGACCAGTCGCAGGGTTGAATTGTTTCCAATCAAGGTGAGTTCGAGTGGGTCGTTTGCCGGAGGCATCCTCGGGTTTAGTTGTCACCTTTTCGAATCCGATAGTTTGCACTAGTTATAGGTTACCCCCTTTTGTTACCCCTTTGATTTCCCCTCATGTTCTTCGCTCTTCCCTTCGTGTTCTTCGTGTTCTTAGTCAATTCGTGAGATCGGACCACCCAAGAGCTAACCGCCTCCATCATATGGTATCAGCAGCCTCGTTGCCACGAATTTTACCACCCACAAACCCCCTTTTTCCACCAAAGTTTGTCTTCCTCGTACCTAAATTCAAAGATTTCCCAAAAATCCTCAAAAAGGATTTTGACCGATCTATCGATTTGTTGAGTTTTTCGTAGTTTTGATCTGTGGATTTGTTGCTTAAGAACATTTCCAACCCTTCTATTCGGCCACTTTTCCCATGAATTTTAAAGATCTAAGCAGGAAATTTTGGAGTTATTCGCGTTCTTGACGCTTAGGAAAAAATTTCTGACTTCGATTTCTGGACAGCTTTTGAAAGTTGTTTTTCTTTGTCGTTGTTGGTCCGATTTGAGTGATTAAAAGTGCGCCGCAAAGCCCTAAACAACATCTACAACACCACATCGATGAATCAACACGACATCGACAACCACCGGCCACAAGTCCGCGATCATCAATCACCTAGGTATAACTTGTTTCCGCTTGAACTAACCCCTCTTTTTGTGTACCTTGCCCATTCGGACTAGCTCTTTTCTATTTCTTGGCATTGCACTAGTGGCACTGAGAGTGTATGTTTGCCACTTGTGAGAGCATATTTTCTAGTAGGCATTGGCATTTTGGAATCATCAAAAATTGAAAAAAATAAAAAAGAGAAAAAGAAGAAAATGATCGATGCCAATTGCTATCCATTGTAGGAACGTGTAGCTTCGCGTCGTAAAAGATAAAAGAGTGACCGTTTGCCACGTGCGAATCTTGTTGCCTTTTAAAGTTTGTGATTTGAGCTAGTGTCCTCCTTGTATTGGTGAGGCATTGAGCTTAGTATTCGATAGGAACATTTCGTCTCCGCTCGTCCATTGGCCGCACTAACCCCATTAATCATTTGTGTGTGTGTGTGTGTGTGCTCTTTTTGTTTCCTCCACTTGGAATTTGGTTCTTTTGCTAACATTTCATCGTGATTTTTTTCTACGTTTAACAACAAACTTTTCGTTGCTTTTGGTTGATTTTTCCTCGCCACTTTCCTAACCCATTTGAGCTCCTCATAAAGTGTGTGTGTTGTCACCTTTGGTTTTACTCAATCTACTCGAAATTGCCTTGTGACGAACCATTCCAACATTTGGCAATTCACTTGCTTCAATACAACCTTCAAGGTAAAGTTGGGTAAGTGCCACACATCCACCAACAACATATACATCCTATTGGTATCTCTTGTGTGCTTTTGCAATGTCTAAGGAAGGTGACTTCACAAGTCCGAGTTTGGATGATGATGGAAACCCCTTCTAAAATGACAACACCCACAACATCATCACTCATCACGAGCATATGCAATTCCGTGCCATTGCGCGTGATGGTTTGGAACGCTATGAGCGTCGCCTACGTGAACAAGATGCAAGGTTCAATGATCAATTGGCACAAATCAACATCAATTTTGCAAATCTTGCTCACCGCCCATGATCATCTTCATCTTCACACCAAACAAGAAGTTCCTCAAGGTCAAGCCATCCACGTGAACAAGCTCATGCTCCTCACCAACCTCGTCGCCATGATCGTCATCGCCACATGCAAGATGGTGGACTTCACCACCAAGAGCATGAACCACCACCTTCTCCACAACCTCACCGCCGAAATTGGTATGATGACACCTTGCCTCTTTCACCACATCCTCGACATCAACAAGGGTGTGATGACCCTCTTCAACAACACCATCAACGTCCGACCTTCGTCAACATCACCCACGACCTGCTCCAAAGGCCGCTAATGACTATGGTCTACATGACTTCGTGGAAGATGCTTGCCCACATCGAAGGCCTCCAACGCATAATGCATGTCACCACCATAATGATCGCCAAGATCAAGAACTTCCTCAACACCGTCGCAATGAGCAAGATCATCCTAGACAGCATCACGAGCAAAATGATAGGGAGCACCATGAAGAACGCCTCCACTGTCATGAACAACTACATCCTAATGATCATCGACGTCATCCTACTCATGAAGAACGACTTCGTCGCCAACATGCACGTCAACAACAAAGCGAGGACTACACATATGATCATTATCTCCCTATCTATGATGAAGACCTCAATGAGAACAACCGTCGTCACAATGAAGACAAAAACATGGGCACCATTCGAGTCAATGTCCCTGAGTTCCATGGAGACTCCGACCCGGATGTTTACCTCTCTTCGGATCTCAAAGTTGACAATATCTTCCGCACTCACAACTTTAGTGATGAGAAAAAGGTAGCAACGAATTCTCTTGAATTGGAGGGTTATGCCCTCTTGTGGTGGGAACAAGTACAAGAACAAAGGATAGCCAACCGCTTACCTCCTATAAACACTTGGAATGAGATGAGAGAAGTTATGAATGCACGATTCGTACCTCCTCACTACAGGCGAGATTTACTCAAGAAGCTACAAGAACTCAAGCAAGGATTAAAAATGGTTGATGAGTACTACAAGGAAATGGAAATCGCCATGACTAGAGCAAAGGTAACAGAACCTCAAGACCACTCAATGGCTTGTTTCCTCAATGGCCTCACTCACCCCATCAAGAGAATTGTGGAGTTTCAACCGTATGACAATCTTGTTGGTCTTGTCCATCAAGCACTCAAGGTCGAGCGCCAACTATTCGATGATCTCAAGTATTCGAAGCAAAAGGCCTATTTTGCCTCTAAGTCTTCAACCTCGACATTTCCAATGGCTCAAGCATCTACATCAAGTGTGTCCAAAGGCAATCCAAGATCTACCAATGAAACAACTAAGCCTCCTCATCAATTCAAGAAACAAGTGCCTACAACCATCAACACAAGTGCTCCTCAAGTCAAGTCTGGCTCAATAACTTGCTTCAAATGTGGTGGTAATGGACACAAGTACTTTGAATGCTCAAACAAGATGATCATTGTTGTCGGCCAAGATGGTGAACGTGACTCAATGAGTGAAGATAAGTACTATGCTATGCACCAAATTGTTTCCAACCCCTTGGATGAAGAACAACATGACGATGAAAGCGTCTATTGTGATGTGGACAAAATCCCATCCTTGGTGGTTACAAGAGTGCTAAAAACATCTCCACAAGAAGAGAAAGATCAATGGTCCAACCTCTTCCAAACAAGAGCCGGAATAAATGGGAAGTCCATCAAGGTCATCATCGATGGTGGAAGTTTCCATAACCTTGCTAGCAAAGAGCTTTGTAACAAGTTGCAATTACCATACAAAAGGCATCCTCATCCTTACCTTGTTCAATGTCTTAGTGACTCCAGCACATTCAAGATACAACATGTGGCCAATGTGTCCTTAAAAATTTGTCCATATGAAGACACTGTAGAGTGTGATGTGGTTCCAATGACCGTGTGTCATATCCTCCTTGGAAGACCTTGGCAATTTCATAAGGGTGCAATTCATGAAGGCACACCAATCAATAATCCTTCAAATGGAACAATAAGAACTTTGTGCTCCGTCCTATGTCTCCAAGCCAAATTATTGCTGACAACGCAAAGAAGCTTGCCTGCACCCAACAAGAGCAAAATTCTAGTGAGATGAGTGGTGAGAGAGCGATCCACCAAAAAGAGAGTGAGAGCCACAAGCCAAATATGAGCGAAAAAATCATGAGTGTTCCCAAAAGCCTAGCCTTACTTGCCACAAAACCTGAGATGCGAGAGCTTCAAGAAAACCCATCCATACTTCACTTCGTCCTCGTGTGCAAAGGATAAGCACTTGCAACAAACGCCATAACAAGCTTTCCTCCGTCTTTGTTGCCCTTATTGCAGGAATTTCAAGCGTGTTTCCGAAAGAACTACCACCGGGTCTACCTCCTCTACGAGGCATCGAGCACCGAATTGACCTTATCCCGGGTGCCCCACTTCCAAACTGTGCTCCTTATCGCACCAACCCTGAGGAGACTAAGGAAATCGAGTGGCCAATCCAAGAACTTCTAGATAAAGGTTTCATTCGTGAATCACTTAGCCCTTGTGTCGTTCTAGTTATCCATGTCCCAAAACAAGATGATACTTCTCGTATGTCCATGGATTGTCGACCTATAAATGATATCACCGCTAGATATAGACATTCCATCCCTAGGCTCGATGATATGCTTGATGAATTGAGTGGTGCAACTATCTTTTCCAAAATTGATCTTAAAAGTGGATATCAGCAAATTTGCGCGAGCATAGGTGATGAATGGAATGCAAAACTGCTTTCAAAACAAAACTTGGTCTCTATGAGTGGCTTGTCATGCCCTTTGGTCTTTCAATGCTCATTCAACATTTATGTGTCTTATGGATAAAATTTTGAGACCTTTCATTGGCAAATTTGTCGTTGTTTATTTTGACGACATCATTATCTATAGCAAATCTTCGGAGGATCACCTTGAACATATTTCCCAAGTCTCGTTGGACCTTCACAAAGCAAAACTTTTTGCAAATCTTTCCAAGTGTAGTTGCACCGACAAGATTGTTTTCTTGGGTTTTGTGATTTCCTCCACTGGTATTGAAGTTGATGAGAAGAAGGTAGAAGAAATTAGGAATTGGGCTAACCCAACTTCCGTGGGTGAAATAAGACGTTTTCACGGTCTTGCCGGTTTCTATCGCCGTTTTGTGAAGGATTTGTCAACCATTGCTCGCCCTTTAAACAAACTTACGAAAAAGAATGTACTGTTTGTTTGGGGGAATGCTCAACAAAAAGCTTTCGATACTCTTAAGAAATGTTTGACCGAAGCACCTTTGCTTGTTTTACCGAACTTTGGAAAACTTTTGAGATTGAATGTGACGCTAGTGGCATTGGTATTGGTAGCGTTCTTATGCAAAATAGACGTCCCATAGCATATCATAGTGAGAAACTTGATGGCGCTAGATTAAACTAACCCATCTATGACAAAGAGATTTTCGCTTTGGTTAGAGTTTTGAAAGTTTGGCAACACTATCTTTGGCCTAAAGAATTTGTTATTCATTCCAATCATGAATCCTTGAAATATTTGAAATGTCAAGCTAATTTAAATAAAAAACATGCTAAAAGGGTAGAATTCATAGGATCTTTTCCTTATGTCATTAACTACAAGAAAGGTTAGGAAATTTTGTAGCAGACGCTTTATCTCGTAAACAATGTCTTCTTACACGCCTTGAAATCAATGTGATTGGTTTGGATGAGATAAAAAACTTATACCCTTCTGATGTTTTCTTTGGACCCATTTTCGCAAAATGCTTACTCAATCGAGATTTTGAAGATTTCTACTTGCATAAAAGTTTCTTGTTTAAGGCTAACAAACTATGCATTCCCGAGTCCTCTCTTCGTTTGTTGTTATTGAAGGAATCACACGAAGGAGGTATCATGGGACACTTTGGAAGAGACAAGACCTTTTTGCCATGCTCTCCACCAACTACTATTGGCCTAAGATGAGCCACCGAGTGGAAAGAGTCGTTACAACATGTCCAACATGTCTCTGAGCTAAGTCTACTTCCAACTCTCATGGTCTTTATATGCCATTGCCTACACCACACGTCCCTTGGAGTGACATTACCAAGGATTTTCGTGTTAGGACTCGCACACACAAAAACAAACATATACTCAATATTTATAGTTGTTGATAGTTTCTCAAAGATGGCATATTTCATTCCATGCAATAGAACGAACGATGCTTCACATGTCACAAATCTATTTTTAGGAAAATTGTGCGTCTATGTCGGGGGGATACCCCCGAGTAGGGTAAAGGCAAGTGCTAAGAGCAAGAACAGAAGAGACGCTTGGCAGAGTAGCGGCTACCCGGTACTCGCTACCTGGTCGTCCGCAATTCGGCCGTACACACTGAAGGCCAGGAGGAAGAATCAAGGAAATTATTCTCCTCCGGGTAGAGGAAGTGGTCCGAGTAGAAATGGCGGTCTCCTACTCGGGCCAGAAGTCAAAGGAGTCGTTCAGACACAGGATCCCGCGTATCCCGGGTCCGTACTTTGGCACTGTTCATGACACTGTTCATCTGCAGAGCGCGTGCTTATCCGCGCCAGGGTATCAGCAGGGCGTCGCAGGTTAGGGGGGCCTACCCCGTGACAGTGTCAGTGATGACAGATCAGCTCCTCGGTTCTGCGGAACAACTTTACACATGAAGACAGTCCAGGAAGCCAAAAGGTGTAAAGTGGAAAGCGAGAACCCAGAAGTACACAGTGTGCACATAGTGTCGACATCTTGGCTGTATCCGGCTGGGCACCAGTATATAAGGTGCCCTGCCTCCTCCTGCGCGAGGGACGACGATCTGATCCACGACATGACTAAGGACTACAGTAGCTTAGAGAGCAGAGTGGCTACTCGGTAGTGAGAAACCCTTGTACTGTGGCTACTCGGCGAGACCCGAATATAAAGAGAGAAAGGCAGGAGTAGGGGTTTTACCTCCACACGAGGGCCCTGAACCTGGGTACATCTTGTTGTTTGCAGTGCTAGCTTCACACTCACGTGGCTACTCGCTGCGTGATCCCTCCCCGAGCGCCTCCAGCGTCCATCGTCCCCACAACTTTATCCATCCTATGGCATCTGCCGTGACACCACCACGACAGTTGGCGCCCACCGTGGGGCAACCAGCGGCGCTGGCTGGAGTTTCCGTTCGGACGGGATCGATTTCTGCTACCGGAGAGCGCGTGGTCTGTGGCCTCGTCCACAGATTCGGCTCCTTCGACTTCGTCACCGACAACGCCGGCGATTTCGGCGGCAGGGCCATGCCGGAGGGCGGCTCGGTGATCTCCTTCGGCACGCACCTCGTCTACGTCGCCACCGTCATCGACCGCGCGTACCCCGGGGAGGTGCATGTCGCGGAGGATCCTCCTGCCGTCATCGCGGCACGCGGGAGGCCGTTGGGCCGCTCTGCGGACGTCGCGGAGGTGATGATGACCGGCCCTGCTGCTGACGCTGGGAAGGGCGCGGCTGCTACCGCTGCGGGCGTCATCGAGGATCTCGCTGGCCCGAGTGCAGGCGGGAAGACGCACAAGCCTTACGAGAAGGACTGCAACCTTGCTCCCTCCAGTACTCCGACAATACCCGCGTCCGCCGTGCGGATGGGTATGCCGCCTCCCACTGATCTTGAGCTCTTGTCCATGAAGGCCCAGCTCGACCGGCAGCGCCAGGAGCTGCTCGCCGAGCAGGCGGAGTTGGAGAAGATTAGGCTAGAGCTTAGTCTAGATCAGAACGAGTACAACAAGGCTCACGGTTTTACACCAGTTGTTAGGAGAGCTAGCAAAGTAGGTGCTACGCGTCGCAACTTAGGCGCCGAGATGGCAACAGTTGTAGAGGCTCCCAGTCAGTCCGCCACCGCAAACACCTCCACCAGACCCAGATACAGTACCCCCGCCAAAACCCTTAGAGCTGCTGAGGCTGTAGCCGCAGAGTTGCCGCATCTCGACGGCGACGCGCGCGTTAGGCAGCAGGAGAGGCTCAATGAGCTGGTGCTAGAGGCTGCTAGGCAGAACGAGGAGTTCCGGAAAGCCAATCCGGGTGCTGGAGCTTCTCAGGTGGTGCACTCGCATGCGGCTAGATCTAACGATCAGGCTTCATCTCCGCATCCTAGTCGCGAGAGGGACCGAAGTGGGCACTCCGGTAGAGACAGGCAGATGCAGGTGTACGACCCGGCTGTCGCCGCGAAACAGCTCGCTGTGCCGCGACAGTCCGGTCAAAACCACAACACTGCAGGAGCAGGCTATCAAGCCCAAAAAGCTCACAGCCAGCCGCGGGATGGAGAGCGCCCAGGACCTTCTCGGCATCAGGCTGCTCAGCCTACTCGGCAGAGGCCACAGCCGCGCGCAGTCGCGCCAGCCGCCAACCCGGTGGAGCAGCCTGCAGTCGTGCAGGTGGACAGATATGATGATGGCTACTCGTCCATGGGGTTGGCTGGCTATGACATCCTGGATCGCGTGGGTGAGCGCATGCTGGAGCCTAGTGACGCCAGGCACAAGCTGGACCGGATTTCTCTATCCGCGCAACTCAAGAGCAAAGGGCCGCCTGGCCCAGAGTGCTTTGGTCCCCGCATCATGACGGAGCCATCCGTGAAGCAGTTCCAGCTCGCAAGGGGGACCAAGTGCTATGACGGCAGCACCAAGCCGGAAGATTGGCTCAATGACTATGTCACAGCCGTGCACATTGCGGGCGGCAACCGGAGATGGGCCGTGCGATACATCCCGCAGATGCTCGAAGGACCGGCAAGAACCTGGCTCAACAACTTGCCCAAGCACAGCATCAACTGCTGGCTTGACTTCGCGGAGGCTTTCGTCAGCAACTTCACCAGCACCTACCGGAGGCCGAATAGGCCACAACAGCTATCCGCGTGCAGGCAGCGGGAAGAGGAGACGGACCGAGAGTATCTGACTCGATGGAGCACTCTGAGGAACACCTGTGAAGGTGTGAATGAGGCACAGGCCATCACTTGGTTTGCGCAGGGCTGCAGGCATGGCAGCATGTTGTGGCAAAGGCTCCAGAGGGAGATGCCGAGTACTCTTGCCGAGACCATCCGGATTGCGGATCAGTACGCACTCGGCGACCCGACGCAGCCCCTTCTTGATGCTCCTGAGCCGAGAAGGAACTACAACATCAACAGCAGCAAGCGCAATGAGTTCCGCAACAAGCGCAGAGGTGACCGGATCGACACCCGGTACGACCCAGAGGAGGTGAATGCAGTGGCTACCGGAGCTGGGAGTAGCCAGAGGCCGAAAACTGCTGGAGCTCCATATGGGCAGAACCAGAAGCAGGGCCAAGGCAACAAGAAGCAGGGTAGCGGCAGCTCGGGTCCTGCTCCAAACTTCGTGTTCAAGGACATGAAGGATGGCCCATGCAGCTTCCACACTCGGCATCCCGCAAGACCCGCCAACCACACTACTCGGCAGTGCAGTTGGTGGGAAGAGATCAAGAACGAGGGCCTGCCTCCTCCTCCTCCACTGCCAGCTGCGAATGCCGCTGTACAGCCTGCCCGTGCACCTGCTGCTCGGCCTCCAGCCTTCCCGAGAAGAGAGAATGTGAACCAGGTGGCTTTAGGAGCCAACCGCTACTTCAACAACGATGGCTACCGCAACAACAACAACTACTACACCCGCAACAACAACAGAGGCAACAACAACAACAACAACAACAACCAAGGTAACAACAACAATGGCAACAATGGTGGCGGAGACCGCAATCGGTATCAGGAGCACGACGAGAGCTACATGATCTTCACCTCTGAGCCTGTCGACAAGAAATCCCAGCACAGGCGTGCCATGGAGGTCAATGATGTGATCCCTGCTGTTCCTCACTATATGCATTGGTGCAACCAAGAGATCACGTGGTCCCGAGTAGATCATCCCAAGGTGATGCCCAACCCGGGTAGCTACGCCTTGGTGCTGGATCCTACCTTCTTGGGTCCCGAGAAGAATGTGAGGTTCAGCAAGGTACTGATCGACAACAGCAGCAGCATCAACATTGTGTACAGAGACACACTCGAGGAGCTCGGTATGGCCGAGAACATGCTGCTACCTAGCAAGACCACTTTCCATGGCATTGTGCCGGGAGTCTCGTGCAACCCGATTGGCCGAGTATGGATAGATGTGCTATTCGGCACCAGGGAAAACTGCCGCACAGAGAGCCTGCAGTTTGAGGTTGTTGATCACCAGAGCCCCTATCACGCTCTACTCGGCAGGCCTGCTCTGAGCAAGTTCATGGCCTCTACCCACACTGCATATCTGAAGATGAAGATCCCTGGTCCCAATGGCGTGATTACCATTTCTGGTCATTACAAGAAGTCCATGGAGTGTGCCTCTGCTGGTTCTCAGTTGGCGGAGTCCATGGTGATTGCTGCCGAGAAGAAAAAGATGTACGAGGTGGTGGCTATGGCGCAATCCGCGCAAGCTGGTGCGCCTGGTGTGCCGAGTTCCCAGCACGGGACTGCGTTCCAGGCATCTCAGGAGACAAAGAAGATCCAGGTTGTGTAACATCCAAGTATGAAGACTACCTAGTGTTTCTGTTCCTTCTTTAATTTATGCAATGCATCATGGCATCATCCTCATTTTTATTTCTGTTTGCATTGTTTTCATAATGATTCAACCCTTGTTTTCACACTTGTCTGTTACAATCTTTTCAAATAAGGAATTGCAAACCAAAACCTCCCTTGTTTTCCAAATAATTCATTAATGATCACTTCTCAAATTGTTCCTTTAAACCAAACAAATATTTCAATCAATTAATTCTATTTCAATCCAATTTCAAATCAACTGTATTTCAAATCAGTACCTAATTGAAACCATGAAATTCACCTCACAATTGTAATCCTTAAACACATTAATTCATAGGGGTAACCCTATTTAAATTGTTGTTTCAATATGGTGTTTTTAATAATGAAAATTGTTTCTATTTGGATTCAAATACAAATATCATTTTAAAACTCAACTTTTTGAAATCAAATCTTGGAATATGGTTTCTAATTGCCTAACTATCCTAACCTAATTTTTCTGAAATTTTTACTAAATAAAACCTTAACAATTTTCTTCCAAAAGCAAAACTACAAAAAAAAATATAAAACAGAAAAAAATAAAACGAGCAACAGCTAACCTAGCGTGCGCGGCAGATAGCTAGCCCAACCCACCTAGCCTACGCGCGCGCCAGCCCAGCCCGCTAACGCAGCTTACCGGTTCGATTAGGTTGACGTCACCGTCCCCTCCGCGTACGGCAGCTCATCCACGGCCTCCACGTCGGCGTACGGCCGCGCAGACGGCCAGGAGAGCGCCGCGGCCGCTATATAGCCCCCTGGAACCCTAGGGCAGCTAACCCTAGGCCCTAGGTTCCTTGCTCCCCGCGCCGCGCCTCCAATTTCTCCTCCCTGTCGCCGCTCCCCATCTCTGAAACTCGTCACCGCCGGCGAGCCTCTGAAGAACGCCATGGCGCCACCCACCTAGCCACTCTACCCCTTGTCCACCTACGGGAATCGAAACGCCGTCACTTCCTCCTCCCCTTGGACACCAGCAACCACCACGGTGAGCTTCCGATCGACGACGCGGACCTCTCCTTCTCTCCGGCCACCGTGCGCCATTATCTGAACCCGAGTACCTCGTCGCTGTTGCAGGGCCTCTCGACGACGTTGGAGCACGGGAACAACATCGCCACATCTCCCTCTTCGCGTTGCACACTTGATCTCGCACGGAGGAGCCCGGAGACCACGCCGCCGTCCACGACTACCTCGTCACCGCCGCGGGTTTTCCCTCCGCCGTCAGAAAACGACCACGGCAACCTCACGGTGAGCTCCACCGTCGCGTTTTCCCTTCCTCCTATCTGCTTGCACACGCACGGCACGCGCATCTGCACCATCCAGGTCCACCATCTATCACACAAGCACGGTGAACGCCGCCGGCGAGTTCTCTCTGTCAGTCGATCAAACGTTTGCTCGACAGTTTCGTCAGAGTAGCGCGTTTCTGAACCTCAACATGGCAGCTGCCTCTGTACTGTCAAACAACGTTCAGCAGCGCAGCGGTACTGAACCTTGTGCGCGCAACGAGTGGTTGCGGGTTCGAGCCCCCGCAAGCACAAACCTTTTTTGGTTTTTCCTCTCCAGCGCGCAGGCCCACCAGTCGGTGACTGGCACTGCCACTCGGGCGCGCAGCGCCACGCTGGCCCCTCTGGCCCACGCGGCAGTGGGCGCATGTAGGTACCAGTGCGGTACAAAAAGGATTTCTGCGCATTTCCAAAAATTACAAATTCATTTTAATTGGCAGAATTAAAACAAAACTTTAAAATTTAATAACTTCAAATCTATAATTCCAATAAATACAAACTTTATATGAATTCTGATCCAAATTTCCTAAACTTTCCAAATATCCATTTTGTGTACTGTTTTGGAAACTTCAAATGCAATTAAAATTCAAATTTAAATAATTCAAATGTTAATTTGTAAATTCCATAACTAATTATTTACTAATCCAATAAATGCAAATAAAATATGTTTTCCATACCATTTTAAATAACCAATTCAAATATAATTTTTGTTTTCTGTTTTGAATAATTAAAATTGCCTAAACAATTTAAATCTTGTTTAATTCAATTAAAACTTGTTTAATATTGTTTAATTCATAATAAATTCATCCTAATTCAAATTTCAAAATGTGAAACATGTAATCCAACTAAAATTTGATGTTCTTTTCAAATATAAATTTTGCTAATTGTTTTGCACACTTTAAATTGGTGAAAACAATAATTGTATGTGTGGCATGTTTAAGTAACCAAAATTTTCCAAACTTAATAAATAAGTTCCAAACTTGTTTTATTCCTTTTCCTTTGCATCTATTATTGTTATTTGTTGTTATCCTGTCATCATCATCATGCATGCATCATGATAATAACTATCACATAATAAATAATTGTAAATCATCTGTTCCACTTATTTCAATGGATCCTTTTCCATATGCAACCCTTGCATATGGGTCCATTTAATTTGTGCTATCATGTTAGTCAGTTTATTTTGATGCAACCATTAACTTGTCATGCATCATATTGATTGTGCACAATGCCATGGCAATGATTGTTTACACTCCTGTTGTGTTTGTTTGCTTCTTCTCGAATAGACGACGGCGTTGAGGCAGACGACCTTTACAGCACCCCTTCTGAGGATCTAGCTCAGTACCCAGCTGTTGAGTTTGCAGGCAAGTTATCACTCACATGAACCATTGTGTTCCTTTCAACCCTGGTTGCCGATACTTTCCGTTGTCTATACTTGCTAGCCTTAGTGGTAGATGTTTCTGTTACGAACCTATCACATGAATCCTTTAACCCATGATATTGCCTCATCACCCCTCCTACAACCCATTGATTGAGCCAGTGTCTTACTAGCATGCTTAGGTTGTTTTGCTCGAGTCTGTTACCCGTTACTTTCAGTTACTATATCTTTATTATGTTCTGGGGCTCGATGCTTAATCAATCAATCAATCATGCTAATGTTATTACTGTTAATAATAATTTGATGATAAGGCACCGGCAGGAGGCCCTGTGTGGTTTTGAGGCCTGCTAGTGTCGACCCTAATAGGAAAAGGGTCTTGTCTACTGATCCATGATGAGCGCACTACCCGCATGTGGGAAGCGAGTATGGGCGCCCCCCTCAATTTGATTCGATTCGCATCTCGTCCAAATCATCTCATTTAGTTCGTGCTTTCTATTTGCCGCATGCATGTTTTTGCGAGCCCAGCGCAGGGCGGAACTTTTGTAATCGGCATATAGGGGGACACGGTCTTAGAGTGCTATGAGGGTCCCTTTTCTTCGGGGCTTGATTAGCCGTGCGCCCAAGGTGCTTTGGGCTTGATGCGGAGAAGAGTTGAGTTGTGTTGAGTGCCCCGCTTGGTGGGAGGCATCCCATCTGGCGGGTTATTCATACGTGTACGGCCAAATTGGTGCAACCCTGCAGGGATAATCTTCTCGAGAAGCCGTGTTTTCCGCGGTTATGGATTACTTGGTGAAAGTACTGGCTAACAAGTACTCAGGACAACTTAAACCTAATGATTCACAATATCACACCCCATGATTAACAATTTGACTAGTAATAGGATTATTGTCACAATAACTTGATTCATCTTAATCCAACTGTGTGAGTATCGTCGGATTGCTTCTTTGGATAAGGGGCGAGATCCAGGATGGGTTTGTTTGAGGTTATCTTTCAGTTGGTTACAATACTCGATCTTATCCCCTTTCTGATAGTTGGAAGTGATAGAATCTCTGTAGTTGGTTAGCGCAGCCAGTTGCAGCATTATATATATCCCCTTTCTTCCGTTGAACCCAAGTCATCTGCGCTTGTGTTGACGGATTATACTTTGGTGAACTGTGAGTCTTGCTTGCCAGTACTTGGATGTACTGACCCCGTTGGGGCTGTGGTTTACGCAGACTACGACTACGGCTACGATGACCACCAGGATGGCTACTTCGTGGAGTTTGACGAGACTGCAGACGAGTAGTTAGCTGGACCAGGGCAGGATCCAGGACCTACGTGGATGGGCTTCGTCTTCTTTATTTTCTCCGGCTTCTTAAGCCTGTTGGATTTGTCTGTACCCAGACACCTTTGATTGCTTCCGCTGATGTAATGAATGCTATGTTGGGACATGTGTCCTCTGGATGATTGTATTTGCTATTTCTGCCTTAGTGAAGGCCAGTTGCAACCTTATTTCAATCTTTTGTGTCGTAGAGATAAGTTGTGATCATCATTCGTTCAAAGCTGTTGACGTACAGTGCGTGATTGATATGAAGTACGTCGACAGTAGTGCCTATGACTTCTAGTGGATAGTTTACATCGACGGTGGAATAGCAGGGCTTGTGTTGTCGCGCATAAGCGCAGGCCTACCAGGAAGCTGGGACGTGGGAGCAGTTATGCCCCATAATCCAAGCACCTGCTATCCAGTTCGTACGATGAGTATCCCTTAGAAGCCAGGGTGCGACAAATGGTATCAGAGCCTGTCTGCCTGTAGGATCCCTTTTTACTGGTCGCAGTGGAGTCTAGAAACTATTTTGTAGCTATATAGGAAAAAATGAAACGTGAGAGTAGGAATTCTGCCATTTTTCTTCTTTCCCCACCCACCCACCCTTTTTCTGGTAAGGAAGTGCAACGTTGTTTTCCGTTCTCACCTAAACTTTCAAGTTAGGATTTCACGTGTTTTGGGTTCTCCATAGTACCTCAGGACTTTTGGTCTCGTTTTCCCGATGTTGCTTCGATATCATGTTCTTTTCAACATCCTTATCGTCCATTGAACCTTGTTGTTGTTTTCCACTTCAATTCTTCTACCGGAGTCTAATCAAAACCTTCCCCAATCAACTGCAGATGGATCTCAGGTTCTACCCGCAGGTGGTTCGGATGACTCGCTGTGAGAGCACCGCCGGTTATCCGGAGATGCTGAGAGACATGGTTACCTATCTGGGGTTCCATTGGGCACCAGAGTACCAGGTCTACGAGCAGCAGCGAGAGTTTGACCAGACCTGCTACCGGGCTATCGCCTACATTCTGTCGGATGATGGCAGGAGTATTGCCCACTGCTACGAGGCAGTAGGTTCCACAGTGGATATGGCCGTGCAGCAGGCAGCGTACGTGAGTCTCACCGTTCTCCGTGCTGACTACTGGGGGTTTGATGATTCCATCTATCGTCACATCCCCCGTGGTTACATCACGGCAGCGGGAGTTCACTTCACCCTCCACAGCAACCTGGATACCTACGAGTCTGATAGCTCCAGGCTGCACACCACTGCCCAGTTCGTGAGGCACAGTGACGCAGCTGTTTCCGCACTTTCTCAGGAGTTAGCCTCAGTCAGGGAGCAGCTCTATCTGGCGTTGACTCGTCTGGCGACGTACACCACAGACTTCGTTGGAGACGAGCGCTTTGCACGTTTCACTGAGACACTTGGTTTTCCTCTGCCAGATGCTGGAGGTTACGAGCCGATCAGAGGTCCACTTCTCGACCTCGGAGCTGGTTACACAGGGATTCCCCGCTATGGAGCACAGGGACACGACGCTTTCTACTTCACCACACCGAGAGTTGCTCTCAGAGCAGTTCCTATCTACAGGGATCGTCGTGATACCTACTTCCGGGGGATTCCTCCGCACCGTATCTCTCGTCGTACTACTCACCGCCGTCCTGCGTGATGAGCATGGGAGTACCGATGTATCCGTTCCTAGCTATGTTTAGTTATCCTTGTCTTTCGAACCATGTATTGGTCTGTTGGATATTCTGATGTATTTGAACATGTGATGATGTACCTGTTGGTTATCTATTCATGCGTCGGAATAATCTATCTTTCGTTTACCAAGTCTATCCTTTTCTGTTGTTGTGCTAAAATGAATTTCTGTTCAGGATGCCTCCAACCAGGAACAACCCGCCTCCGCCACCACCAATGGGGGAACTGTTAGCTCAGATGACCCAAGTGGTGACACAGATGGCCCAGATCCAGGCTAACCAGCACCACAACCAGAATGCTCCTCGAGTCAGCATTAAGGAGTTTCTGAGCGTGGGGCCGAGAGCTTTCGTGGCAACACGTGAGCCTCTGGATGCTGATGACTGGATCAGGGAGATCAACAGGGCTCTGGAGATTGCTCATGTTGCTGAGGAAGATAAGGTCAAGTATGCCACCTACCTGCTGAAGGGTCAGGCAGCTACTTGGTGGGACAACTACCAGACCATGAGAGCTGGCTTTCCTATCACCTGGGGATGTTTCAAGGATGCCTTCCTGAAGCACCACATCCCGGATGGTCTCATGGAAAGGATGCGTGAGGAATTCTGCTCTCTCAGACAGGGCAAGCTGGACGTCCTCGGCTACCAGAACGAGTTCAATCGTCTCGCTCGGTACGCTGGTGACGAAGTGTCCACTGAAGCCAAGAAGATGGCAAGGTTCCGCCGAGGTTTTAACCCGGAACTGAAGTACGCTCTCACCAACATCAGGTGCAAGGACTTCGTGGAGCTTGTGAACACCACGCTCAATGAGGAGAATGGGCGCAAGGCGTTCGAAGAGTCGCGCAAGCACTCGCGTGAGGGTGGTTCCTCCTCCAACATGACCACCCCTCCGCAGAAGCGCCGCATCTGGGTGCCAAATGGTGCTGTCACTAGGGCTCCAAATGCCCAAGCTTCTCCAGGCTTTGGTCCCCGCCCACCCAACCCATCTCAGATGCAGGGTCAGAGGATTCCAATGGGGCAGCCAAGGCCAGGTCCTACTCGTGTCGTCACTTGCTTCAAGTGCAAGGAGACTGGGCACTACGCTGATAAGTGCACTCAGAAGCAGCTACCCCTACCTCCTCGCCCCAACACCAACCAGGCTATGGTTCGTGCTCCCCCGGCTAAAGCCTTCAACTCCAACAACAGGCCTGTCGGGAGGAACGCGAGGGTGAACCATATCAAGGCCGACAAAGCTGAGGAAGCTGCTGACGTCGTTCTCGGTATATTACCCGTAAACTCTATTCCAGCTAAAGTGTTGTTTGATACTGGAGCATCGCATTCGTTTGTGTCAAAGATCTTTGCTACAACGTACAATTTAGCTCTGGTTCCACTAAGCAATCAAATCTATGTGCACTCTCCGGGAACTAAAATGATTACTTCCAAGATAAGCATGGACAATCAGATCCTAATTGGAGGTCGCATATTCCTTGCTTCACTCATGTTGCTGGGAAATTCTGACATTGATGTCATTCTGGGTATGGATTGGTTGAAGACCCACAAAGCTAAAATTGACTGTGCTCAAAAGTCAATAACTCTCTCCCACACTTCAGGCCAGATAGTCTATTCTCCATATGGATCAAGTTCTGTTCAGCTGTTCAACCTCGATGCCAAACCCCTTCCTGCAATTGAAAATGTTTCGGTGGTTTGTGAATTCCCTGACGTCTTTCCAGAAGAGTTGCCAGGGATGCCCCCGGACAGAGCAGTTGAGTTCGTGATCGAGCTTGAGCCAGGTACTGCTCCAATCTCTAAGCATCCATACAAGATAGCTCCTCCTGAACTGAAATTGTTGAAGGAGCAAATCGATATGTACATGGACAAAGGTTACATTCAGCCTAGTTCCTCCGCTTGGGGTTGCCCAACTCTGTTTGTTGCCAAGAAGGATCAAACAAAAAGACTCGTGGTTGACTATCGTCCTCTCAACGAGAAAACTATCAAGAACAAGTATCCACTTCCTCGTATCGATGATCTTTTTGATCAACTTGCTGGAGCCTCAATATTCTCAAAGTTGGACTTGAGGATGGGTTACCATCAGATAAAGATCAGAAAGGAAGATATTCCTAAGACAGCTTTCACCACTCGGTACGGTCTATATGAATACACCGTCATGTCCTTTGGTCTCACCAATGCACCGGCAACGTTCTCAAGACTCATGAATTCTGTCTTCCACGAATACCTCGACAAGTTCGTTGTGGTATATCTCAATGACATTCTAGTCTATTCCAAATCCGAGGAAGAGCATGGAGAACACCTTCGTCTCACTCTCATGAAACTTCGCGAGCATCGTCTGTATGCCAAGTTTTCCAAATGTGAGTTCTGGATTCCAGAAGTTGCATATCTTGGTCATATCATCTCCGCCAAAGGCATAGCCATTCACCCGGAAAAGGTTAAGGAAATTGTTGATTGGAAACCCCCTAAGACGGTAAAGCAAGTCAGAAGTTTTCTTGGCTTGGCTAGCTATTGCCGTCGTTTCGTCCAAAACTTTTCTAAGATTGCCAAACCTCTCACTGATCTCACAAAGAAGGACAAAAAGTTCGTTTGGACTCCACAATATGATGAGAGTTTCAACCTCCTGAAGACTAAACTCACTTCCACCCCAGTTCTGGTTGGCCCAGATACCACCAAACCTTTCCAGATATTCTGTGATGCATCTCTCCAAGGCCTAGGAGCAGTTCTTATGCAAGAACGTCAAGTTGTGGCTTATGCTTCACGTCAGTTGAACCCACATGAGCAAAACTATCCCACTCATGATCTTGAACTTGCAGCAGTTGTGTTTGCCCTCAAGAAATGGAGACAATACTTGTTGGGTAACAAAACTGAAATCTTTTCCGATCATAAGAGTCTGAAATACATCTTCACTCAGCCAGATCTGAACCTCAGGCAAAGGAGATGGATTGAGAAGATTAAAGACTTTGATCTCACCATTTCTTACACTCCAGGCAAGGATAATGTTATGGCCGACGCTCTCAGTCGCAAATCCTATTGCAATAATCTCATGATCATGGAAAGCCAACCTCCACTTCATGAAGAATTCCAGAAGCTGAACCTTGGTCTTGTCCCTGAAGGATATCTTGCTAGCTTGACAGCCAGTCCAACTCTCGAGGACAAGATTCGTTCTGAACAACTTCGTGATAATGAAATCAAGAAGATTGTAGAGCACATTAAGGAGGGCAATGATAAGTTCAAGTCCTTCTCAATTGATGACAAGGGAACTGTGTTCTTCGAAGGACGCATTGCAGTTCCTCAGATTCAAAGTCTCAAGGATATCATTCTCAAGGAGGCTCATGAAACTCCTCTATCCATTCACCCTGGAAGTACAAAGATGTACCAGGATCTCAAGACTCTGTATTGGTGGCCTGGCATGAAACGTGAAATTGCTCAATACGTTTCTGAATGCGACGTTTGTCAACGTGTTAAGGCAGTCCATCAGAAAACAGCAGGTCTACTCCAACCTCTGAAAATTCCTGAGTGGAAGTGGGACATGATTGAAATGGACTTCGTACTGGGTTTCCAAAGTCCAAGAAGGGCAACGATGCAATCTTCGTTGTTATTGATCGTCTCACAAAGGTTGCTCACTTCTTTGCTGTCAAGGAGACTATCTCAGCTAGCCAGTTAGCAGAGCTCTACACAGCAAAGATTGTTCCTCTTCATGGTGTTCCATTGGAAATAAGCTTAGACCGTGGAAGTATCTTCACTTCTCATTTCTGGAAAAGCTTTCAAGAAGCACTGGGCACCAAACTTCTGTTCAACACAGCTTATCACCCTCAGTCTCAGGGGCAAGTTGAAAGAGTCAATCAGATTCTCGAGGATATGCTCAGAGCATGTGGTATCTCCTTTGGCATGAAATGGGAGGATTGCCTTCCATACGCTGAGTTCTCCTACAACAACAGCTACCAGGCAAGCCTACGCATGGCACCATTTGAGGCACTGTATGGTCGCAGATGCAGGAGTCCAATCAATTGGTCTGGAGCTGGTGAACGTTCACTCTTGGGCCCTGACATTGTTAAGGAAGCCGAGGAGAAAGTTCGTATCATTCGTGACAATCTCAGGATTGCTCAGTCTCGTCAGAAGAGCTATTATGATAGCAAGCACAGGGATATGATCTATGCACCTGGTGATAAGGCATATCTCCGTGTAACTCCCCTCAGAGGAACTCATCGTTTTGGTGTGAAAGGAAAACTTGCACCAAGATACATTGGTCCTTTCAACATCCTCTCAAGACGTGCAGAGAATGCTTATCGTCTTGAACTTCAAGAAAAACTATCCAAAGTGCACGATGTGTTCCACGTGTCACAACTCAAGAAGTGTTTCAAAGATCCAGATCGTGCAGTTGATCATGATTCCATTGAACTGCAAGATGATCTATCTTATGAGGAGCACCCTATTCTTATTCTCGATGAGACCGAGCGTAAGACTCGCAACAAGAGCACCAAGTTCTTGAAAGTCCAATGGTCGCATCATTCTGATAAAGAGGCAACGTGGGAGACCGAAGAGGATCTTCGCAAGAAGTATCCGGACCTGTTCATTTCTCAGTAGGGAATCTCGGGGCGCGATTCCTTCAAGGGGGGGCGTTTTGTAACATCCAAGTATGAAGACTACCTAGTGTTTCTGTTCCTTGTTTAATTTATGCAATGCATCATGGCATCATCCTCATTTTTATTTCTGTTTGCATTGTTTTCATAATGATTCAACCCTTGTTTTCACACTTGTCTGTTACAATCTTTTCAAATAAGGAATTGCAAACCAAAACCTCCCTTGTTTTCCAAATAATTCATTAATGATCACTTCTCAAATTGTTGCTTTAAACCAAACAAATATTTCAATCAATTAATTCTATTTCAATCCAATTTCAAATCAACTGTATTTCAAATCAGTACCTAATTGAAACCATGAAATTCACCTCACAATTGTAATCCTTAAACACATTAATTCATAGGGGTAACCCTATTTAAATTGTTGTTTCAATATGGTGTTTTTAATAATGAAAATTGTTTCTATTTGGATTCAAATACAAATATCATTTTAAAACTCAACTTTTTGAAATCAAATCTTGGAATATGGTTTCTAATTGCCTAACTATCCTAACCTAATTTTTCTGAAATTTTTACTAAATAAAACCTTAACAATTTTCTTCCAAAAGCAAAACTACAAAAAAAAATATAAAACAGAAAAAAATAAAACGAGCAGCAGCTAACCTAGCGCGCGCGGCAGATAGCTAGCCCAACCCACCTAGCCTACGCGCGCGCCAGCCCAGCCCGCTAACGCAGCTTACCGGTTCGATTAGGTTGACGTCACCGTCCCCTCCGCGTACGGCAGCTCATCCACGGCCTCCACGTCGGCGTACGGCCGCGCAGACGGCCAGGAGAGCACCGCGGCCCCCCTGGAACCCTAGGGCAGCTAACCCTAGGCCCTAGGTTCCTTGCTCCCCGCGCCGCGCCTCCAATTTCTCCTCCCTGTCGCCGCTCCCCATCTATGAAACTCGTCACCGCCGGCGAGCCTCTGAAGAACGCCATGGCGCCACCCACCTAGCCACTCTACCCCTTGTCCACCTATGGGAATCGAAACGCCGTCACTTCCTCCTCCCCTTGGACACCAGCAACCACCACGGTGAGCTTCCGATCGACGACGCGGACCTCTCCTTCTCTCCGGCCACCGTGCGCCATTATCTGAACCCGAGTACCTCGTCGCCGTTGCAGGGCCTCTCGACGATGTTGGAGCACGGGAACAACATCGCCACATCTCCCTCTTCGCGTTGCACACTTGATCTCGCACGGAGGAGCCCGGAGACCACGCCGCCGTCCACGACTACCTCGTCACCGCCGCGGGTTTTCCCTCCGCCGTCAGAAAACGACCACGGCAACCTCACGGTGAGCTCCACCGTCGCGTTTTCCCTTCCTCCTATCTGCTTGCACACGCACGGCACGCGCATCTGCACCATCCAGGTCCACCATCTATCACACAAGCACGGTGAACGCCGCCGGCGAGTTCTCTCTGTCAGTCGATCAAACGTTTGCTCGACAGTTTTGTCAGAGTAGCGCGTTTCTGAACCTCAACCTGGCAGCTGCCTCTGTACTGTCAAACAACGTTCAGCAGCGCAGCGGTACTGAACCTTGTGCGCGCAACGAGTGGTTGCGGGTTCGAGCCCCCGCAAGCACAAACCTTTTTTGGTTTTTCCTCTCCAGCGCGCAGGCCCACCAGTCGGTGACTGGCACTGCCACTCGGGCGCGCAGCGCCACGCTGGCCCCTCTGGCCCACGCGGCAGTGGGCGCGTGTAGGTACCAGTGCGGTACAAAAAGGATTTCTGCGCATTTCCAAAAATTACAAATTCATTTTAATTGGCAGAATTAAAACAAAACTTTAAAATTTAATAACTTCAAATCTATAATTCCAATAAATACAAACTTTATATGAATTCTGATCCAAATTTCCTAAACTTTCCAAATATCCATTTTGTGTACTGTTTTGGAAACTTCAAATGCAATTAAAATTCAAATTTAAATAATTCAAATGTTAATTTGTAAATTCCATAACTAATTATTTACTAATCCAATAAATGCAAATAAAATATGTTTTCCATACCATTTTAAATAACCAATTCAAATATAATTTTTGTTTTCTGTTTTGAATAATTAAAATTGCCTAAACAATTTAAATCTTGTTTAATTCAATTAAAACTTGTTTAATATTGTTTAATTCATAATAAATTCATCCTAATTCAAATTTCAAAATGTGAAACATGTAATCCAACTAAAATTTGATGTTCTTTTCAAATATAAATTTTGCTAATTGTTTTGCACACTTTAAATTGGTGAAAACAATAATTGTATGTGTGGCATGTTTAAGTAACCAAAATTTTCCAAACTTAATAAATAAGTTCCAAACTTGTTTTATTCCTTTTCCTTTGCATCTATTATTGTTATTTGTTGTTATCGTGTCATCATCATCATGCATGCATCATGATAACAACTATCACATAATAAATAATTGTAAATCATCTGTTCCACTTATTTCAATGGATCCTTTTCCATATGCAACCCTTGCATATGGGTCCATTTAATTTGTGCTATCATGTTAGTCAGTTTATTTTGATGCAACCATTAACTTGTCATGCATCATATTGATTGTGCACAATGCCATGGCAATGATTGTTTACATTCCTGTTGTGTTTGTTTGCTTCTTCTCGAATAGACGACGACGTTGAGGCAGACGACCTTTACAGCACCCCTTCTGAGGATCTAGCTCAGTACCCAGCTGTTGAGTTTGCAGGCAAGTTATCACTCACATGAACCATTGTGTTCCTTTCAACCCTGGTTACCGATACTTTCCGTTGTCTATACTTGCTAGCCTTAGTGGTAGATGTTTCTGTTACGAACCTATCACATGAATCCTTTAACCCATGATATTGCCTCATCACCCCTCCTACAACCCATTGATTGAGCCAGTGTCTTACTAGCATGCTTAGGTTGTTTTGCTCGAGTCTGTTACCCGTTACTTTCAGTTACTATATCTTTATTATGTTCTGGGGCTCGATGCTTAATCAATCAATCAATCATGCTAATGTTATTACTGTTAATAATAATTTGATGATAAGGCACCGGCAGGAGGCCCTGTGTGGTTTTGAGGCCTGCTAGTGTCGACCCTAATAGGAAAAGGGTCTTGTCTACTGATCCATGATGAGCGCACTACCCGCATGTGGGAAGCGAGTATGGGCGCCCCCCTCAATTTGATTCGATCCGCATCTCGTCCAAATCATCTCATTTAGTTCGTGCTTTCTATTTGCCGCATGCATGTTTTTGCGAGCCCAGCGCAGGGTGGAACTTTTGTAGTCGGCATATAGGGGGACACGGTCTTAGAGTGCTATGAGGGTCCCTTTTCTTCGAGGCTTGATTAGCCGTGCGCCCAAGGTGCTTTGGGCTTGATGCGGAGAAGAGTTGAGTTGTGTTGAGTGCCCCGCTTGGTGGGAGGCATCCCATCTGGCGGGTTATTCATACGTGTACGGCCAAATTGGTGCAACCCTGCAGGGATAATCTTCTCGAGAAGCCGTGTTTTCCGCGGTTATGGATTACTTGGTGAAAGTACTGGCTAACAAGTACTCAGGACAACTTAAACCTAATGATTCACAATATCACACCCCATGATTAACAATTTGACTAGTAATAGGATTATTGTCACAATAACTTGATTCATCTTAATCCAACTGTGTGAGTATCCTCGGATTGCTTCTTTGGATAAGGGGCGAGATCCAGGATGGGTTTGTTTGAGGTTATCTTTCAGTTGGTTACAATACTCGATCTTATCCCCTTTCTGATAGTTGGAAGTGATAGAATCTCTGTAGTTGGTTAGCGCAGCGAGTTGCAGCATTATATATATCCCCTTTCTTCCGTTGAACCCAAGTCATCTGCGCTTGTGTTGACGGATTATACTTTGGTGAACTGTGAGTCTTTCTTGCCAGTACTTGGATGTACTGACCCCGTTGGGGCTGTGGTTTACGCAGACTACGACTACGGCTACGATGACCACCAGGATGGCTACTTCGTGGAGTTTGACGAGACTGCAGACGAGTAGTTAGCTGGACCAGGGCAGGATCCAGGACCTACGTGGATGGGCTTCGTCTTCTTTATTTTCTCCAGCTTCTTAAGCCTGTTGGATTTGTCTGTACCCAGACACCTTTGATTGCTTCCGCTGATGTAATGAATGCTATGTTGGGACATGTGTCCTCTGGATGATTGTATTTGCTATTTCTGCCTTAGTGAAGGCCAGTTGCAACCTTATTTCAATCTTTTGTGTCGTAGAGATAAGTTGTGATCATCATTCGTTCAAAGCTGTTGACGTACAGTGCGTGATTGATATGAAGTACGTCGACAGTAGTGCCTATGACTTCTAGTGGATAGTTTACATCGACGGTGGAATAGCAGGGCTTGTGTTGTCGCGCATAAGCGCAGGCCTACCAGGAAGCTGGGACGTGGGAGCAGTTATGCCCCATAATCCAAGCACCTGCTATCCAGTTCGTACGATGAGTATCCCTTAGAAGCCAGGGTGCGACAGGTTGACCCTGAGTTTCCCGACCGTGTTGCCATCATTGGCTCCGGGTTGGGGGAGAAATAGGAAAGCGAGCTCATCCACTTCCTCCGTGAGAATCGGGACGTGTTCGCCTGGTCCAATGAGGATTTACCGGGTGTCCCGAGGGAGTTGGTTGAGCACTCGCTACATGTGCGTCCTGACGCCAAACCAGTGAAGCAGGCTATGCGCCGTTTCGGAGATGAGAGGAGGAAGGCCATAGGTGACCAGATCACCAAGCTGCTAATAAGCAATTTCATCATGGAGGTGCTGCATCCGGATTGGCTAGCCAACCCGGTCATGGTCGAGAAGAAGAAGGAGGACCCCAAGGCTGCTACCGCATGGCGCATGTGCGTCGACTACACCGACTTGAACAAGGCATGCCCCAAGGATCCTTTTCCGCTACCTCGCATCGATCAGGTGATCGATTCCACTGCTGGTTGTGAACTGCTGTCTTTCATAGATGCCTACTCTGGTTTTCACCAGATAGCCCTCAATCCTGCTGATCAAATAAAGACTGCTTTCATTACTCCGTACGGGGCTTATTGCTATCGTGTCATGTGTTTCGGGTTGCGGAATGCGGGTGCCACTTATCAGAGATGCATGCAGAAATGCTTGCATGATCAACTCGGCAAAAATGTGCATGTGTACGTATATGACATTGTCATCAAAACGAATAAAACACATACTCTGCTTAGTGACCTCGAGGAAACTTTCGCTAACCTGCGCAAGTATAAGATGAAGCTGAACCCGAGTAAATGCACCTTTGGCGTCCCGGCTGGCAAGCTACTCGGCTTCTTGGTATCCAGTCGGGGCATTGAGGCCAATCCTTCAAAGATAAAAGCTATTGAGAGCATGTCTTTGCCGAGATCCCTGAAGGATGTGCAAAAATTCACTGGTTGCTTGGCATCTCTGAGCCGTTTCTTGGGCAGAATGGGCGAGAAGGCCCTGCCTTTGTACCAATTGATGAAGAAAAGTGACAAGTTCGTCTGGACACCTCAAGCGGATGTGGCATTCAAAGAGCTAAGGGCAATGCTGGGTAGCGCCCCCATTTTGGCTAGTCCGCTACCCAAGGAGCTAATGCTGCTATATATTGCTGCTACTAACCGGGTAGTCAGCGTGGTAATCATGGTGGAACGAGAAGAAGAAGGCAAGAGTGTGCAAAGGCCGGTGTATTATCTCAGTGAGGTGCTGTCCAGTTCCAAACAGAACTACCCTCACTACCAGAAGATGACCTATGGTGTGTACCTGGGCGCTAAGAAGCTGAAGCACTACTTCCAAGAACACCCCATCACAGTGGTGAGCTCAGCTCCCATCTCGGATATCATGGGCAACAAGGAAGCGAGTGGCAGAGTAGCCAAGTGGGCAATCGAGCTGGCCGCGTACGCTCCCGCGTATGCGAGAAGAGAAGCCATCAAGTCTCAAATCCTGGCAGAATTTCTGGTGGATTGGGCTGAGGTGCAATATGAGCCTCCTACTCCGATATCCAACTACTAGAAGATGCACTTTGATGGCTCCAAGATGAAAGAAGGCCTTGGTGCTGGCGTGGTGCTTACGTCACCCAGGCGAGATCAGCTCAAGTATGTGCTGCAAATCCACTTCAAGGCATCCAACAATGTTGCAGAGTACGAGGCCGTGGTACACGGCTTGAAGGTGGCAAAGGAAGTTGGTGTGCAACGCATCGTATGCTATGGTGACTCGGATCTAGTCGTGCAGCAGGTCTCCGGCACCTGGGATGCTCTGGATGCCAACATGGCGTCATACCGCTTCCTGGTTCAAACCATGACAGGATTCTTTGAAGGTTGCGAGTTCCAGCACATCCACCGAGCAGAGAATGAAGCAGCTGATGAGCTGTCCAAGTTGGGATCTTCTCGGCAGTACATCCCGGCTGGGATTGCCTTGGAGCATTTGAGAAAGCCATCCATCAAGCCATCCCCCAACTCGGAGTCTATCTTCGTTCCTTCCCTGCCTAACGAAGAAGCTGTCCCAATGGAGATTGACTGGGAAGGTGCAAAAGGAGACCCGGGGACTGCCGCCTCCATCCCGGGGACTGGCGCCTGGAACCCGGGGACTGCCCCTCTCTACTCGGGGACTGCTCCTCCCTACTCGGGGACTGCTCCTCCTTACTCGGGGACTGCCCCTCTCAGCTCGGGGACTGTCGCATTCCTGGAAGAAGTCCTTGCCAACCGCTCAGGGCTGCAGAGAGTTAACCCCAACCCAGAAAGTGACGCAACAGTGCCTGTCCCAATGGAAGTGGACGAACCAGTGTTTCCCGCACGGGAGACGCCGAGTTGGGCCATGCCCATATTATCCTTTCTAAAGGACGGTACCCTGCCAGAAGATGAGGTGACTGCAAGGCAGATTCAGAGAAGATCCAAGGGCTACACCATCTTCAGAGAAGTGCTGCACAAGAGAAGTGCCACTGGCGTGTTGCAGCGCTGTGTGGAGCCGGAAGAAGGAGAAGAGATTCTGGTGGAAATACACCAGGGGGAATGTGGGCATCATGCCTTTTCTCGGGCTTTAGTCAAGAAAGCTTTTCGGCATGGCTTCTTCTGGCTCACTGCTTTGAAACAAGCTGAGGATATCGTGAGAAAGTGCAACGGCTGCCAGAGATTCGCAAGTAAGATCCACATGCCTGCTTCCGAGTTGAAAAAAATTCCAATCACTTGTCCGTTTGCCGTTTGGTGTCTGGATATGGTCGGTCCCTTCAAACCGGCTAGAGGCAACATGACACACATCTTGGTCATGGTTGACAAGTTCACCAAGTGGATTGAAGTGAAGCCTATTCGGAAGTGTGATGGAGCCACTGCCGTGAGTTTCCTGAAGGATGTGATCCTGAGATACGGCTACCCGCACAGCATCATCACAGATAACGGCACTAACTTTGCTGAGGGAGCCATGGTGAGATTCTGCAGAGATAAGCACATCCGACTAGACGTTGCGTCTGTCGCGCATCCTGCGTCCAATGGACAGGTGGAAAGAGCAAATGGCATGCTGCTTGCAGGCATAAAGCCAAGGCTGATTGAGCCGCTGCTGAAAACACCAGGGTGTTGGCTAGACGAGTTGCCAGCGGTGTTGTGGAGTCTAAGGACTACCCCTAACCGGTCAACCGGCTACACGCCATTCTTCTTGGTTTACGGGGCTAAAGCCGTGTTGCCAATCGACCTAGAGCATGACTCCCCCCGAGTAACCCTCTACACTGAGGCGGAGGCGAGAGAAGCTCGAGAAGACGAAGTTGACCTGCTAGAAGAAGCAAGAGAGCTTACTCTGTCACGTTCGGCTGTTTACCAGCAAAACTTGAGGCGTTATCACAGCCGAAAAGTGAACCCAAGGGTTTTCCGAGAAGGAGACATGGCCCTGAGGCTGGTGCAGCGCACAGCCGGGATGCACAAGTTGTCCCCTCCGTGGGAAGGGCCGTTCATTGTGAGCAAGGCTTTGCACAATGATGCCTATTACCTCGTCGACGTGCGTCCATCACAGGAGAACAGGGCGAGTAAAGCTGGAGAGGAGTCTAAGCGCCCCTGGAATGTGGCTCTACTTTGTCGCTTTCATTCATGAGAAAAAGTGTGTATGTACTCTCTTATCCGAGTAAAAGCTCCTACCCTGCAATCAAAAATTGAACTCGGGGACTGCCCTCGTCCAAAACTGCTCTAAGTATTTCTACTCTGTCGTCTCTTTGTCTACTCGGTTGCTGCGCTTAGAATTTCAAAAGCATACAAAGTAGTGAGTTTATACTCACCGGACACTCTGCGACTCTGCTGCTGTCCGCAAACCGGCTTCATGGCAAGCCAGAGAACAAGCCAAAGAGTCAATGAACACATGAAAAATTGCAAAGGGAAGGAAGCGTGTGGCAACCGAATAGAGCGTTTTTTACTGTCTGTTGTTATCCTTTTCGGCTATGTGGTGGGTAGCGTTACTATGACTGTTTCCTAAGTGGCTAAGTATCTGAAACCTCAACTTTGAACTCTTGTGACTCGAATACCAAAAAAGCAACAAGTTGCAGGTAAGAGCTGAGATGAAAAGGAAGGGTGGATGAAAAATGCAACTCGGGGACTCGCATGATAACGCAACCCGGCATCAAGCCAAAGCTGCTCAAATTACTAAGTATAAAAACTTCAAATGAAATAAAACTGAGTAGCAGCGGGAAGATAAATTGTTCAGTACATCTGCACCCGGCATTCCGGGGATTTGATAAAAGTTTCAAGCATAAGTGTGGCAGGACATAATCAGGTGGAGGTAGCAGCATTTTCAGTGTTGGTCTTTGTGGCATCAGCTTCGGGGGTGGCCTTGGCAGCGTCAGCTTCCGGGTTGGCGACATCCGCTTCCGGGTTGGTGGCAGCCTGATCAGAAGTGGCTGTGGCCACCGAGATGGGATCCGTCGCTGAAGTGGAGGCAGCAGATTGAGCGCGGAGCCGCGCCGTGTCATCGAGGGCTGCGCCTGATGAAGTGCCGAACTCAAGGACTGCGGTGTCGATGGTCATCTGCACGCTTTCGGCTTCTTCGTCGCTATCCGCGACGGACGCGCCCTTGTGTAATGTACCAGCGTTTAGGAACTCACGAGGGGTAGAATATAAATTTGTGCATCTGCATGCATGTGTTTGAAAAACCTGAATAAATTTTTCGCAAAGTTAAAACCCCGGAGTGAATAAGGTTCTACTCAGTAACTGATGCTTTGATTGAAGTTGTTACTGTTAGTAGGTGGAATTTTGACATGACCTCTGGGTATTATTTGAATTTGAAACATTAGTGTTTGAATTATTTGAATGATTTGAATTATTTGAATTTGGGACAATTTGAATTTGAGTTTGAAATTTTAATTAAATTTAAATCAAATTGAATGGATGATTTTATATCCTAAGTTTAAATCAATTGATCTCAATTACTATAATAAATCAGGAATTATTCCTAAATATCAATAAGTATAATAAAAAAGAAAACACATATGCTTTATTGATAATAATATAAAGATTACAAAGTTTGTTACAAAGGATTAAAAGGAAAGATAAATTACAATGGATTTGCAATTAAGCTAATACAAGAAATTAAACCTAGAACTAAACCTAGCTACTCCAGTGTATCCAAATTCTTCAGACCTGCAAAACAAAAACAATAAACAGAAACACAAAGTGTTAGGGGGTGGGGTTAGTACCCTCAGGATTACAGTGAGATGCACTGATTATTCATCATTGGGTTTCAAATAAATAGAGTAGTATCTGTTCTGATTAATTTTGCCTCAGACCAGCATCAAAGGCTTGTACCTGGAAATACAACTGGCAACACCAAAAATATATCACCAGGCTAGGATAAGATCAATGAGTAACCAGTGCACGGCAAGGATGAGACCAACAGGTACTGGGAAATATCCCCACACTAGGTGGCAGTACATAGCTTGCTCATGAAGTAGCAAGCAGCTTAGTCACCTATAAGCACATAGCACACTCAGACATCAACTTTGGTGCTGTCGAAACCAAACCTGGAGTATAAAACCTCCATCAGCCGTAGGGGATGAGGTCACATCTCACAGTTCTCTGCTCAAGCACAAAACACCAGGAAAGTATAACACCCAATCAAGCAATCCATTGATTACTGGAGCAATTGTTTGCAATCTTGCAAGCAAGCAAACAAGGCCAAGGTACCATGGAGCACAAGGAGGAAATCAAGCATTCCACAAGCACCAAAATCCACCAACCACTTGATCTATAACCAAGGTGAATTCCTGAGTACCATCTAAGCCAATTTTTGGCTAAGTTGCACATAGGATAGGTTGGGGTGCTAGAACCCTCAGATTGGCATAGTAATGCTATGCTAAATTCATCACTGGGAGTTAATTATCAAGCTAAGTATCTGTTCTTAGTGAAAGATGGGCCTCAGGCTATGCATCATTGGCTTGGGGCAAAAGAAACAAGTGAGAGTATCTGTTCTTAAATCATTAGGACCAAAGAAGGAAAAGATTTCATAAATAATGTTCTGTTCTTATCAGTTGATACCAGGAATTAAGATAGAGAGGTGGATAGCACAGGAACTGTGTGACAGAATAATAACCAGAAGCACTGGTTGTGTCACACACACACACACACACACATGGTTGCTGGGCACCAGATCCAAGGATCTGATATCCCAGAACCAAGGGGATTCATGAAATGGAAGTAAATAGATAGATGCAATTATTGAGGGCATATTCTCTGAAGAAAGTTCAGAGTAACACCTCTCAAATATCTAGCATATCCACAAAACATTAGGAGATTGTATACATAGTAATAAGAAGTGTTATCTCATAAACAGTAACAAGAAACCATCACTGGGAGCAAACCCTAAGGGGATCAGTACACCAGCACAGCATGGGAAGTAATCCCAAGATAATTTTTCCTCAACAGCATCACTCCATCACCATTCCCATCTCACAGCACATAGCAACAGAGGGCACAATAAAATTTCCCATTCCTTACAGATCATAGCATGGAGTTCATGCATCACGCATCAAGTAAAACATTTGGAAACCACCAATGCTACCAATCAAACACTAGGGCACAAAAAGCATCACAGGGTGGCGCAGCACGAGCTAGCTCGATGGCTAGACTCCAGAGCAAGGGGGAAGGAGAAATCCGTGAGAGAGAGAGGGAGATTGGAGGGCAGAGAGAGGGGAGAACAACTTACAGGTGGTCACCATCGTGGTGACCACATCCGGATGGAGAGAGGAGCACGACGGCGAGCCGCGGTTGCCGTAGACCGTCCCGGCGGCGTCGTCCTCAAAAACGAAGCCACAGAGCACCAGCATCAGCGCCCAACTCCAGGAGCCACGACGTGGAGCCACGGCCACAGGAGTGGTGGATGAGCATCCCGGAAACCTAACCCTAGGGTTAGGGTTTGAAGGTTCCCACAGGAGTCACACGTGGAGAGAAGTAGATCGAAGGGGAAGGCGTGGTGGCGGACGGAGAAGAGCTGGGGTGGCGCTAGGTCATGGCGGCGGTGGTGTGCGGATGAGGCCGGAAGAAATCGCCGGAGGAACTGGATCGCGTCGCATCCGCGTCGCCATCTGCGTCGCCTCGCGAGGAGAAGGAGAGGATAAGATGCGGGCGGGTGCGAGTGCGGTGCGGCTGGTCTGGTCCAGCCCGGCCAGACCAAGGGTTAGGCTCAACCCTAACCCCGGGGACCACCTGTCAGCCCTAGGGGCAGACAGGTAATCTTGCTAAATTCTGATAAAAGAGTTAGGAAAAAATAAAATCAAATATAAACATATATAAATTTCAAATTTACAATACCTATTAAATCAGTACAAGTTTTATATAAACACCAAAATGATTATAGCCCTAATAGTTGATTTTTTGAGAACAATTAATTTGTTCTAACACTTGTTAGAATAAATAATTCAACTAATGGTTATATCCATTTAGATTTCAATAGCTAGTCATCTCAAAAAAAATGTCATTACTCTTATTCCTGAGAAAAACAATAAGTATTCAACCAAGTAATTAAATTAATAAGAATATCTCAGTTCTAACAAAAGTCATTAGTTATAAAGAACTGGGTGATCAAGCAAAACAAGTTTTATAACAGAATTAATATAGTCTTGCAAAAATTGCATACATCCCATCATTATGCATAATAGCATCATTTGCTTCTTTAAACATTGTCTTTACCGGACAATAATGGAATTTTGTAGAACAAGGAAATCAGGATCCACCTCAAGCTTCAGACTTCATTACCTATCCGTATCCAGGCAAGTTCATCACTTGCTCATGTCCATTGAATTATGACATAACAACTATTTTCAAAACCCTATCGTATTACCACCTACTCCAAAAGGAATGCATGATCCTATTTTTATAATAATATGACTAATTGAATGACTACCCGAGTGGTAGTGTTCTGTTTGGTGGGCGGATGGAACCATGGTAAGATGAATAGGTCAAAGGAAGGTTCCATCTGCATGGGAAAGTATTACCTAGGAATTAACAACAGATGCCGTCAGAACTCGGTGCGCCGTAGATATCGCGTTGACCATGGATCTTCTATGGGGGGAGTAAGGCAACCGTGATACTTTTCTCGTTCGCATGTCAACGGACTGGCCAGAGACGTACGCTGTAGGTCTTGCGAGACTACATGCACATGGGTGGGAGCCCTTACGTCCCACGGGCTCTGGGGTCTATGAGTGTCTGCCAGGGGCGCGTAGATCTCCATCGTGAGGGGTGGAATCAGGCGTTCAACCTGCTGGCAGAAAAGGGTGGGCATGCGTTGTGCGGAGAAGCACGGTTTGGCTTGGACCAATAACCGGGCCCCACACCTGAGTGGGAGTGGACAGGATCGCGCGCCTGGTTGAGCAACATGGTCTTGGTCGTCCATGGGTAAAGTAACGCACCTCTGCAGAGTGTAAAATGATGTGGCATGTTACCCCTTGTTCCGGGATGGAACTGCGAACGCTACAGGAAAGGCAACTCCATGAAGTTCTAGTCCTGTGATGGTCTGGCGGGCATAGTTTTCATTATTAAAAGAAATCTCTTGAAGAAAGATTTGACAAAACTTGCATCTGTCTAGACTCTTTAGAGTCCAGGACCGTAGTTAGTGCATCCATTACTTCTGTACTTACAAGAACTTGCTGAGTAACGCTCGTTACTCATTCAATCCCGTTTGACCCCCTGCTTAGGTTATGAGAACCTAGAAGAAGCATCGTTCAACATCCTTGGAGGCCAGGAGGATATCTTCTACGAAGAACCGGACCTCTCCGGTGGAGTGGAAGGAGTTGACTATCTCATCCAGTACGGAGCAGACCCCAATGGGGATGAGTCTGACTAGGTTTAGCCTAGTCTAGATAACTACTTATTCACGGTTGAATCGAGCAGCCATAGACTCTCTTATTGGCTGTTGAGTTCCCGTGTTATCAACTGTTTACGTTTCAGTGGGCGTTCTAACTTCAATAATGGATGACCTCCGTGTGAGCTCATCCTGTTGTCAGTACTCTATGTTTGTAATATATTTGGTGTATGGCAATCAGACCCGCAATGTTTCTGCTGTACCACCCTGAGGGATGTAATATTTGCGGAACGGTGTTCTGTGAGTGTTATATCAACGACTGGCGTACTACAACATGCAGTGGTATGCCGGGTCACCACAGCTGGTATCAGAGCAATTGCTTTGACCTTAGGTTGGAAACCTAGTAAAGGGATATACCCTGTCGGGTTTTAGAACGTACCAATAAAGAATTCACTGGAAGTATGATAGGTATTCACTTGAGAATACTCTGGTTATATTTCCAGTATGTTGAATCTTTATGAGGATCTAATCATAATATTTATGTTACTTGTGATCAGTGATCATGAACGGTGGAAGTGCCGGAAGAACGGAGTGGGTAAAGCATGAGAGGCTGGATCAATACAATGGGGAGTTGACCGAGCAACTGCGAGCCTTGCTTCGAGCGTTTGGATGCGACACCAACATTAAAGTCAACACTTATACGTTTAAAGATGGGGAAGTAGTTTTGAAGTATAGGGTATTAATTTTAATACCTAGGGAGTTAACTCCACATGTGACCACACCTAGTGGTGAAGGTAGGAGTCAGATGGCAGCCTACCAACAGGCTTTAGTGCAAGCCTTAGCCACCATCCGAGAGTTTAAGGCTAATCAGTTATCAGGCACTAGTCTCACAGCTATACCGCACGACCACTTAAGCACAGAGTTGGCACTTGACCATTCTGTGTTAATTAAAACCAAACCCAAGCTAGCCACAAGCCTTTTAGATCGCTACAGGAAATTGGTGGGATCCTTTTACAAGACACATAAGGTCATCGTTGATGACAAGATGGAATGTTGAAGGATTTAACCAAAACCCCTACTCCTGAGCAAAAGGGGAAGCAGAAGGCTCAGGAGAGTAGTGAACCTTATTATACCCCAGGACCTGAGGCAGCTAGGAAATCACACTATGATCGGACGTCCAGGTATTCTACCACACCAGAACACATTCACTACCCTGTCATACCACATAGCGAGCCAGAACCCTATGATCCGTTTGATATATCGGATACACCTGGAAACATAAAACCAAATACTTTTGGTGGGGTTCCAGAATCAGATTCCTTCATGGAGAACTCTGATGGCTGGAGGTATGACTGGTATCCTGGTACTAGTCAGCATCCAATTCCATCTGACAACATGTCAGAGGATGAGGAGCATGATAGTGTGGAGATTGTGGCCGCCGAGGAGGCGGAGATAGTCGCCATTAATATCTCATCTGACGAGGAGGAGCCGGATGAAGTCCAGCCGATGCAGGAGGAACCGTTTGATCACAGCCACTGCACGAGTACCACCTGTTTTGCTGAAGGTGAAGCCTCGCAGTACACTAGTACTGAAGAGTTTGTGTCTTACTCTGATGATTATCTGGACATGGATTGACTCTCTTTGAGTGATACCCAGTCCATGGATACTTCTGACACAGACTATGTGCCATCTGGGAGGCCGTTTTATCCTGAGACGATGCGCAGGACTCCCCGTTACACAGGGTGGACTCCTGGTATGTATTCGGAGTAGTATCACGACATCCAAGAAGTGCAAGTGAGGGCTCGAGCTTAGTAGGAGTCTGGAGTTTCGAGCCGTGTAACTAAATAAGGGTCAGAATGTCTGCGTGACCCAGTGGTGTTTCCTATGGTCGTACTTTAAGTATTCACTACGGTGAAGGCTTGTAACAAACTTATCAGTGTATGTATAATATATGTAATATGTTGTTTGTATCTGGATTTGGATTTTGTTTCTCTTGTGTGATTAGTGTTGCATGTGAAGTGAGGCTCAGAAAGCATGAGCATGATGTAATTATGAGTTTTTTCGCTTCACATTGCAGGACTAAGGGGTTATGGAGAGTGGCGAGGCCAGTGTGGCTGACGCTCAGCGTCAGGAGAGAGAGAACAAGGCTAAAGCTGATGAGGATGCTGCACGAGCCGAGTTGCCACCACCACCACCACTCAGGCCACTGGCGGAGCAAAACTTCATGGAGTACATGCGGTTTGTACAGGAGAACCAAAACAAGTTCATGCAGGAAATGCTTAACCAGGTGGGACCTGGGCGAGCAGCGGAACCTAGGACCCTCACATTGTCAGATTTCCTTAAGACCAAACCAGCACCATTTGCCACAGCCAAGGATCCCATGGAAGCTGAAGACTGGTTGGTCGACACAGAAAGGAATCTGAAGGCCATCAAGGCCAGTGATGAAGAGAAGGTGCGCTTCGCTACACACCTTCTAAATGGTCCCGCAGCAGCATGGTGGGATAATCAGATCATTATGAAGCCACCAGGAAGGGAATTTACATGGAATGAGTTTAAGGAGAAATTCAGGGAATATCATGTCCCTGACAGCGTCATGGAAATTATGAGGAGGCAATTTGAGGATCTTCAGCAGGGGACGCACCAGATGATATGGTACGTCAACGAATTCAGCAGACTGTCTCGTTATGCTGCTGATGAAGTGGATACTGATAAAAAGAGAATCAAGAGATTCTTGAGAGGGATGGATCCTTATGCAGCCATGCAATTAAGGACTTCCAAACCAGCTAACTTCCAAGAGCTGATGAACTCAGCAGTCACCTGGGAGAATGACTACAAGTTGGTTCAGTTAAACCGACAGAAGAAGGCTAAGTTCAAACCCAAGAAGTTCCAACCCAGTAGACCTACTACAAACTTGAGCTTCAAGCCAAGAATAAGGACAGGAGGAGCCCCGCCCAATCGTGGACCATTCAACCCTAGAAATCAGATAATTTGTCACGGTTGCGGACTTCCGGGTCATATCAAGAATGAGTGCAAGAAGCCTAGGGTTGTTTGCTTTGGTTGTGGAAAAGAGGGACACTATAAGACAGAGTGTCCTAACAAGACAAACGGAGGAGGGTTCAACAAGGGTGGAGCAAAGCCTGGAGGAGCCAGCGGATTCTCTACTGGAAGTGGTAGCAGCGGGAAGAACGGTAATGGCAAAAGAGCGAGAACCTTCGGAAAACTGAACTGCACATCTCTGGAGGAGGCTGACAACTCAGATACCGCCGTACTAGGTACGCTCAGTCTTCTTACCCAATATGGCAAAGTTTTATTTGATACCGGTGCCACCACATCATTCATCTCTAGTTATTTTGTGGATAAGTATGGGGTAAGGTGTTCACGTTTAGAATGTCCTCTTACCGTTATGACGACGGGAGGTACGCTCTTAGTTACGCGTGCTAGGCCAGATCAAGTCATCATGATCTGTGGTTGCACATACTACGCGGATCTGTTTGTTATTCCTTTGAAGAACATTGATGTTGTTCTTGGAATGGACTGGATGACGGAGAATGGAGCTTTGATTGATTGTGAGGAGAAGACAGTTTCTCTTAGGAGACCTGGAGGAGGAAGAGTTACCTACCAAGCAGATAAACATACTCATGTAGAGGCAGAACTCCAACTCAACTCACTCAATGAAGCTAAATTAGAAGATATACCAGTAGTCAATGAATTTCCAGATGTTTTTCCAGCAGAATTGCCGGGAATGCCACCAGACAGGGAGATAGAGTTTACCATTGACTTGATACCAGGTACATCACCCATTGCTCAGGCACCATACAAGATGGGTCCTAAGGAGTTAAAAGAACTTAAGGAACAGTTAGATGAACTGGAAAGTAAGGGATTCATCAGAGAGAGTGTTTCACCATGGGGATCACCCGTGATATTCGTGGACAAGAGAGATGGAGGCAGAAGAATGTGTGGTGATTTTAGAAACCTAAACAATGTCACCATCAAGAACAAGTATCCATTACCAAGAATACAAGATCTGTTTGACCAAGTCTATGGAGCGGGAGTATTCTCCAAGATTGATCTCAGATCAGGGTACCATCAGATCAAGATTAAACCTGAAGATGTACCCAAAACAGCCTTTGTTTCAAGGTACGGACATCATGAATATTTGGTTGTTCCTTTTGGACTGACCAATGCACCCGCTATTTTCATGAATTTGATGAACAAGATCTTCATGCCATACTTGGATAAGTTCGTGATTGTGTTCATCGATGACATCTTGATATATTCAAAGAACAAGGAAGATCATGCCAAGCATTTAAGAATAGCATTACAAGTTCTCAGGGAACATCAACTCTATGCAAAATTCAGCAAGTGTGAGTTCTGGTTAGACCAAGTGGAATTTCTTGGACATGTTATCAGCAAAGAAGGTATTGCAGTAAATCCTGACAAAGTACAGTCAGTCTTAGATTGGAAGGCACCAACCACCTGTGAAGGAAGTTCGCGGATTCCTTGGAATGGCCGGGTATTACAGAAGATTCATCGAAGGATTCTCTAAAATAGCTAGGCCAATGACCAATTTGTTAAGGAAGAATACTCCTTTCATATGGTCAGATAAGTGTGAAGCCAGTTTTCAAGAGTTAAAGAAACGACTAACAACAGCTCCAATCTTAGCAGTACCAGAACCGGGTAAGGATTACACTGTTTATTGTGATGCATCCAAGAATGGATTGGGATGTGTACTCATGCAAGATCGCAAGGTGATAGCTTATGGTTCAAGACAGCTCAAACCACATGAAGTTAATTACCCAACGCATGATTTAGAATTGGCAGCGGTAGTGTTTGCTTTGAAGAGATGGAGGTCATTTCTCTATGGATCAAAGTGTGAGCTTTACACAGATCATAAGAGTCTCAAATATTTCTTCACCCAGAAAGAGTTAAATATGAGGCAGAGAAGATGGTTAGAATTGATCAAAGATTACGATCTTACTATCAATTATACACCGGGAAAGGCTAATGTGGTAGCCGATGCTTTAAGTCGGAAGAGTACTGAAAATCAACAAATTCAATATGAATTGCCAAAAGAACTCCAGAGAGAAATAGAACAAGCAGAGATTGAGATACTGAAGGTACAATCTTTGAGGGGTTTGTATACCATGCAAGTCATGGAAGAAAGAACAAGTGATCTTAGAAATGAGATAATTCGGCGGCAAGACGAAGATCCATTCATAAAATAAGAACTCCAAAGAATTGGGGAAGGAAGACCTTCCGAATTCCACCTAGGAGAACATGGTTCGTTATGGTTCAACAAAAGGCTTTGTGTACCTGACATTCCGGAGATCAAGAAATTGATACTACGGGAGGCACATGAGACGCCGTACTCTATTCATCCTGGAAGTACCAAGATGTATATGGATCTCAGAGATATATTTTGGTGGAACAACATGAAGAGAGAGATTGCCAAGTATGTTTCTGAATGTCACACATGTCAAAGAGTAAAGGCTGAACATCAAAGTCCGGCAGGACCATTAGAACCTTTGGAGATTCCTGAATGGAAGTGGGAGGAAATTGGTATGGATTTCATTACAGGGTTACCAATGACTAAAACCCAAAAGGACATGATATGGGTCATTGTTGACAGGCTGACCAAGAGGGCACATTTCCTAGCAGTCAACCAGAAGGATAACGCTGAGAAGCTGGTGAATGTTTATGTCAAAGAGATAGTTAGTAAACATGGTATTCCAAAGAGAATAGTCTCAGATCGAGGATCCGTGTTCACTTCAGAATTTTGGAAGAAGATACATAAAGCTTTGGGATCTCAACTAGATTTCAGTACTGCTTATCATCCTCAGACCGGGGGGCAAACTGAAAGAACTAATCAGATTCTCGAAGACATGCTTCGGGCATGTGTCCTTGATTTTGGAGGATCATGGGATGAACATTTACCGTTAGCAGAATTCTCATACAACAATAGTTATCAAAGCAGTCTTAAGGCAGCACCCTTTGAAGTACTGTATGGGCGAAAGTGTAGATCACCTATTTGTTGGTTCGAGACCGGAGAAAAGTCTGAATTTGAACCAGATTACATCAAAGATCAGCAACGAGTTGTTGATATCATCAGAGACCGTTTGAAAATAGCTCAAAGCCGTCAAAAGAGTTACGCAGATCAGAAGAGAAGAACATGGGAACCAGAAGTCGGGGATTTGGTATATCTCCGAGTTAGTCCAATGAAAGGGCTTATGAGGTTCGGTGTTAAGGGAAAATTAAGTCCTCGGTATATAGGACCTTACAAGATCCTGGCTCAGAACAGGAATGTAGCTTATACCCTACAACTACCTGATCGGTTAAAACAAGTTCACAATGTTTTCCACGTATCCCAACTCCGAAAGGGTTTGAAGGAGCCGGAAGATTCTGTTAATCAAGAGGAGTTAGAATTGGAATCAGACCTCACATATGTGGAGGAACCAGAAAAGATTCTAGCCGAAGATTGGAAGAGACTCCGTAACAGAGCAATAAAGTACTGTAAGGTACAGTGGAAACATCATCCTGAACGTGAAGCTACCTGGGAGAAGGAAGAGGAACTACGACAGAACTACCCCAAGCTATTCAGGTATTATGGTTATGTCGCACCCTGGCTTCTAAGGGATACTCATCGTACGAACTGGATAGCAGGTGCTTGGATTATGGGGCATAACTGCTCCCACGTCCCAGCTTCCTGGTAGGCCTGCGCTTATGCGCGACAACACAAGCCCTGCTATTCCACCGTCGACGTAAACTATCCATTAGGAGTCATAGGCACTACTGTCGACGTACTTCATATCAAGCACGCACTGTATGTCAACAGCTTTGAACGAAATGATAGCACAAACTGTCTCTAAGACACAAAAGAATGAAATAAGTTTGCAAATAGCCTTCACTAAGGCAGAGATAGCAAAACACTCATCCAGAGGACACATGTCCCAACATATCATCCATTACATTAGCGGAAGCAATCAAATGGGTCTGAGTACAGACAAATCCAAGGCTTAAGAAGCCGGAGAAAATAAAGAAAACGAAGCCCATCCACGTAGGTCCTGGATCCTGCCCGGGGTCCAGCCAACTACTCGTCTGCAGTGTCGTCGAACTCCACAAAGTAGCCATCCTGGGGATCATCGTAGCCGTAGTCGTACTCTGCGTAAACCACAGCCCCAACGGGGTCAGTACATTTGATGTACTGGCAAGCAAGACTCGCACTTCATCAAGGAGTTACTCGTCAACACAAGCTTTGATGCTTGGGATCAACGGAAGGAGATAGGTATTATAAAAGCTGCAGCGGGCTGCTCTAACCAACTACAGAAAATACTACTTGTGTCCGGCTAATAGAAAAGATAAGATCGAGGAATTGTAACCAACTGAAAGATAACTTCAAACAAACCCATCCTGGATCTCGCCCCTTATCCGAAGAAGCAATCCGAGGATAACTCACACCGTTATAATAAGGTGAATCAAGTTATTGTGTGAATAACCTATTACTAGTCAAGTTATTAGTCATTGGGTGAAACATGGTTATCATTATGTTTAAGTTGTCCTGAGTACTTGTTAGCCAGTACTTTCACCAAGTAATCCATAACCGCGGAAAACACGGCTTCTCGAGAAGATTTATCCCTGCAGGGGTGCACCATAGTAACCGTACACGTAAGAATATCCTGCCAGATGGGAATCAAACCCACCAAGCGAGACACTCAACACAACCAACTGTTCTTTGCATCAAGCCCAAAGCACCGCGTGCTGTGCGTGCGCGGCTAATCGAGCCCCCCGAAGAAAAGGAGGACCCTCATAGCACTGGAAGACCACGCCGCCCTAAATGCCGACTACAAAATTCCACCCTGGCCTCGGGTTCGTACCTGCATATGATGCAGCAAATGGAAAGCCCGAACTAGTACGGCGATTTGGACGAGATGCGAATCGAGTCAAGTTGAGGGGGGCGCCCATACTCGCTTCCCACATGCGGGTAGTGCGCTCATCATGGATCAGTAGACAAGACCCTTTTCCTATTAGGGTCGACACTAGGAGGCCTCAAAACCACAAAGGGCCTCCTGCCGGTGCCTTATCATCAAATTATTATTAACAGCAGCATTAACAGGATTGATTGATTAACATCGAGCCCTCGGTACGATAACAAATAATAATAGCACGATAATAAAAGAAGTAACCGACAACAGGCTCGAGCAAAAGCAACCCTAAGCATGCTAGATAAGAACAGGCACAAGCAAAGGCTGTAGGTATGGAGGTGAGGCAATATCATTGGTTCAGGGAATCATGTGATGGGTTCGGAGAATAGCAACGATACATAGGGCTAGCAATAGTAGACAAAAGGATAGTATCGACAACAAGTGTGGAAGAGAACTCGATGATTCATGTGAGTGATAACTTGCCTGGCAGCTCAGCAGCCGGGTACTGGGCTAGGTCCTGGGTAGTGGTGTCGTAAGTCTCGTCGGTACCAACGTCGTCGTCTAAGCGAGAAGAAGCAAAAACAACAACGAAGGAGGACGGGCAATCAATACATGGCATAGGTGCACAAACATTGGATGATGCATGTCATGTTTAATAGATTGCATCAAAGTAAACTACTTGACATGATACACAAGTTTAAATGGATTCCATATGCAAAGAATTGCATATGGGAAACCCATGCCTTAGAGTTGAATTAATTGTTCTACCACTAAGCATTAGGTGTAGTTGAGTTAGCATGATGCATGCATGATGAGGAACAAGAAGATAACAACTTAACTGCAATTGGAATGTTGGTTAACAATTTAAGAAAACATTAATCAAGTTTGGAAATTTTGTTACTTAATGATGTTAAACAAGTAGTGGTTGTTTTCATCAAGTTAAAAGGTGCAAAACAAATAACAAAGTTGATATTTGAAAAGTTTATCAAATTTTAGTTGGATTACATGTTTCACATTTTGAAATTGGACTTTGGATTATTTAATTATGAATTAAACAATATTAAACAATTTTTAATTGCATTAATCAAGATTTAAATTGTTTAGGCAATTTAAATTATTCAAACCAGAAAACAAAATTTATATTTGGAACGTACATGAAAAGTTGACTGGAAAACATATTTAGTTTGTGGAATTTGGAATTTTTATGAACAAGTTATGAATTTTGCAAGTTTAAGTGAATTTGACAAGTTTTCAAATTTTGCACCAATTTAAAATATTCAAAACAGTAAACAAATTTTATATTTGGATAGATCATTTAATTTTGGACAGGAAACATATTTAAAAAGTGAAAATTGGAGTTAAAATGAAATAGTTATGCATTTTAGAATTATAGGGTGCAATCTGCCATTTTAATGCATCTAGGGACTTAGGAAAAATTTTACAGGGGCTAGAAAGAAATAGAAGGGACCCAGCTGTGATTCTGTGAAAGTTTCTGGGTCAAACAATGGTGGAAAAAAAGTTTGGTTTTATGGGTGCAGGGGGGATCGAACCCTGCACCTCACTGCTGCGCTCAAGGGAAGCTAACCAGATGGGCTGGTGCGGTTTTTGTGACAGAGAAGGGAAACAGTGGAGGTTATGGTTCAGGGAAAGGCTAGTGAGCAATTCGGAAATAAAGCAGTAAAAAGGGTGGGGCTGGGAATCGAACTCGGGACCTGGGGGTTCTCTACGCGCGCATCAAACCAGTGGGACTGCTGCGTTCTCTTGCTTGTATAGGGTGCGGTTTGGTTTTGAGCCTGACGAACAACTGTTAACTGAATCTGCAAGCGCACGTACAGCAGCACAGGTTACTGTCACGAAACAGAACCAAATGGCGATCTTCCATGGAAGAGAACGGTGACCAATCAGCAGGGAATGGAGGGGGAAGGTAGGGGAATGGAAAGGTGGCGGTACCAGCGTCGCGTGGACGCCCTCGGCGCGGCCGGAGAGTGGCGGAGGCGGCGGCGCCGTGCTCCGGCGACGGGTGGCCGTGGCACAGCAAATGGAGGAGATCTCCTCCTTGGCGGCGGCGGAGGTGGGAGCCAGGAGGGAGAGGAGGCGCGCTAGGGTTAGGGTTCGCCACTGGAGGGGGAAGGAAGATATAGGAGGGGGAGGTGAGCCAACGAGTGGCTCAGGGAGGTTCCCAGGTCGCTGTCTCCATGGGGACGTCATCCTCCGTACGGAGGTAGGGGAGACCGAGCGGGCTGCCCCTGGTGGGCTGGGCCGGCCTCTCCCCCCATCTCCTGCGTTTTTTTTTTCTTTTTATTTTTTGTTTTGTGTTTTTTTTTTGCTGCAAGTGAATTGGGAATAAAACAATAGGTTTAATTAATGGAAAAAATTTGGAAAAAAATTGGAGAAGCTCCTTAGTTCAAATACAACCACTTGGTAGTTTTCGTTTTCAAAAAGTTGAAAGTTTGCTTGCTGTTTTTAAAATGGAACCAATTTAATTGAATTTTGCAATAATCATTAATATTAGAAAATAAGCCATTTTAAATAGGGTTTCCCCTAGGGTTTAGAAGTGAATTAATGAATACCATTTAGTGATGAACTTCATGGATTCAAAAGTGTATTGATTTGGGAGTTTGTTTGACTTTGGAAATGATTTGAAAATAAAAGATTAAGGTGATTGATTGAAATAAGCAACAAATTAATAGTTGAAACATTAATGAATTAATTGGAAGCAAAAGATGTTTTTGATTTGCAATTCTTTATTTGAAAGATTGTAACAGACAAGTGTGAAAAGAAAGGTTGATTAAGTTTGGCTTTTATTATGAAAACAATGCAAACAGGAATAAGTATGGGGATGATGACATGATGCATTGCTTAAAATAAAACAAGAAGTAAAACAACTAGGGTGTTTTCATACTTGGATGTTACAAAACGCCCCCCCTTGGAGGAATCGCGCCCCGAGATTCCTACGGAGAAGTGAAAAGGTCCGGATACTTCTTGCGAAGATCCTCTTCGGTCTCCCATGTTGCTTCTTTATCGGAATGATGCGACCATTGCACTTTCAAGAACTTGGTGCTCTTGTTGCGAGTCTTACGAACGGTCTCATCGAGAATTCGAGTAGGGTGCTCCTCATAGGATAGATCATCTTGCAGTTCAATGTCATCATGATCAACTGCACGATCAGGGTCCTTGAAGCACTTCTTGAGCTGTGACACGTGGAACACATCGTGCACTTTTGATAGTTTTTCTGGAAGCTCGAGACGATAGGCATTTTCTGCACGTCTTGACAGGATGTTGAAAGGACCAATGTACCTTGGTGCCAACTTTCCTTTCACACCAAAACGATGAGTGCCTCTGAAGGGAGTTACACGGAGATATGCTTTGTCACCAGGTGCATAGACCATGTCCCGGTGCTTGCTGTCATAGTAACTCTTCTGACGAGACTGAGCAATTCTGAGATTGTCACGAATGATGCGAACTTTCTCTTCGGCCTCTTTAACAATGTCAGGACCCAGGAGTGAACGCTCACCAACTCCAGACCAATTGATTGGACTACTGCATCTGCGGCCATACAGTGCCTCAAATGGTGCCATGCCTAGGCTTGCCTGGTAGCTGTTGTTGTAGGAAAATTCAGCATATGGAAGGCAATCCTCCCATTTCATGCCAAAGGAGAGACCACATGCTCTAAGCATATCCTCGAGAATCTGATTGACTCTTTCGACTTGCCCTTGAGACTGAGGGTGATAAGCTGTGCTGAACAGAAGTTTAGTGCCCAATGCATCTTGGAAACTCTTCCAGAAATGAGAAGTGAAGATACTTCCACGGTCTGAGCTTATTTCCAACGGAACACCATGAAGGGGAACAATCTTTGCTGTATAGAGCTCTGCTAACTGGCTAGCTGAGATAGTCTCCTTGACAGCGAAGAAATGAGCTACTTTAGTGAGACAATCAATAACAACGAAGATTGCATCGTTGCCCTTTTTGGACTTTGGAAACCCAGTAACGAAGTCCATTTCAATCATGTCCCACTTCCACTCAGGAATTTTCAGTGGTTGGAGTAGACCTGCTGTTTTCTGATGGACTGCCTTAACACGTTGACAAACGTCGCATTCAGAAACGTATTGAGCAATTTCACGTTTCATGCCAGGCCACCAATACAGTGTCTTAAGATCCTGGTACATCTTTGTACTTCCAGGGTGAATGGATAGAGGAGTTTCATGAGCCTCCTTGAGAATGATATCTTTGAGACCTTGAATCTGAGGAACTGCAATGCGTCCTTCGAAGAACACAGCTCCTTTGTCATCAATAGAGAAGGACTTGAACTTATCACTGCCCTCTTTGATTTGCTCTACCATCCTCTTTATTTCAGCATCACGAAACTGTTCAGAACGAATCTTGTCCTCGAGAGTTGGACTGGCTGTCAAGCTAGCAAGGTAGCCTTGAGGAACAAGACCAAGGTTCAGCTTCTGGAATTCTTCATGAAGTGGAGGTTGGCTTTCCATGATCATGAGATTATTGCAATAAGATTTGCGACTGAGAGCATCGGCCATAACATTAGCCTTGCCTGGAGTGTAAGAAATGGTGAGATCAAAGTCTTTAATCTTCTCAATCCATCTCCTTTGCCTGAGGTTCAGATCTGGCTGAGTGAAGATGTATTTCAGACTCTTATGATCGGAAAAGATTTCAGTTTTGTTGCCCAACAAGTATTGTCTCCATTTCTTGAGGGCAAACACAACTGCTGCAAGTTCTAGATCATGTGTGGGATAGTTTTGCTCGTGTGGGTTCAACTGACGTGAAGCATAAGCCACAACTTGGCGTTCTTGCATAAGAACTGCTCCTAGTCCTTGGAGAGATGCATCACAGAATATCTGGAAAGGTTTGGTGGTATCTGGACCAACCAGAACTGGGGTAGAAGTGAGTTTAGTCTTCAGGAGGTTGGAACTCTCATCACACTGTGGAGTCCAAATGAACTTTTTGTCCTTCTTTGTGAGATCAGTGAGAGGTTTTGCAATCTTGGAAAAGTTTTGGACGAAACGACGGCAATAGCTAGCCAAGCCAAGAAAACTTCTGACTTGCTTCACCGTCTTAGGGGGTTTCCAATCAACAATTGCCTTAACCTTTTCCGGGTCAATGGCTATGCCTTTGGCAGAGATGATATGACCAAGATAGGCCACTTCTGGAATCCAGAACTCACATTTGGAGTATTTGGCATATAGACGATGCTCGCGGAGTTTCATGAGAGTGAGACGAAGATGTTCTTCATGCTCTTCCTCGGATTTTGAGTAGACAAGGATATCATCAAGATATACCACAACGAACTTGTCGAGGTATTCGTGGAAGACAGAATTCATCAGCCGAGAGAAGGTCGCCGGTGCATTGGTGAGACCAAAGGACATGACGGTGTATTCATATAGACCGTAACGAGTGGTGAAAGCTGTCTTAGGAATATCTTCCTTTCTGATCTTTATTTGATGGTAACCCATCCTCAAGTCCAACTTTGAGAATATTGAGGCTCCAGCAAGTTGATCAAAAAGATCATCGATACGAGGAATTGGATACTTGTTCTTGATAGTTTTCTCGTTGAGAGGACGATAGTCAACCACGAGTCTCTTAGTTTGGTCCTTCTTGGCTACGAACAGAGTTGGGCAACCCCAAGCGGAGGAACTAGGATGAATATAACCTTTCTCCATATACATATCGATTTGCTCCTTCAACAACTTCAGTTCAGGAGGAGCTATCTTGTATGGATGCTTAGAGATTGGAGCAGTACCTGGTTCAAGCTCGATCACTAACTCAACTGCTCTGTCCGGAGGCATCCCTGGCAACTCTTCTGGAAAGTCGTCAGGGAATTCACAAACCACAGGAACATTTTCAAGCAGAGGTAGTGGTTTAGCATCGAGGGTGTACAGTTGAACAGAACTTGATTCCTTCGGAGAATAGACTATCTGGCCGGAGGGGTGGAACAGAGTTATTGACTTCTGAGCACAGTCAATTTTAGCTTCATTGGCCTTCAACCAATCCATGCCAAGGATGACATCAATGTCAGAATTGCCAAGCAGAATGAGGGAAGCAAGAAATATGTGACCTCCAATTAAGATCTGATTCTCATGACTGATCTTGGAAGTTTGCATAGTTTCTCCAGGGGAGTTTACTACTAGCGGGGAACCCAAACCAACAAAGGGGAGTTTACTAGTTGTCGCAAAGATCTTTGACACAAAGGAATGCGATGCTCCGGTATCAAACAACACTTTAGCTGGGTTAGAGTTTACGGGTAATGTACCGAGAACAACGTCGGCAGATTCCTCAGCTGTGTCAACCTTGACGTGGTTCACCCTTGCGGTCCTCCCAACAGGCCTGTTGTTGGTGTTGAAGGCCTTATGCGGAGGAGCGCGGACCATCGTCTGGTTGGTGTTGGAGCGAGGTGGTGGAGGAGGCAGCATCCTCTGAGTGCACTTATCAGCGTAGTGCCCAGTCTCCTTGCACTTGAAGCAAGTGACGACACGCGGAGGATCTGGCCTTGGCTGCGCCACTGCAAACCTCTGCCCATGCATCTGAGCTGGGTTGGGTGGGCGGGGACCAAAGCCTGGAGAAGCTTGGGCATTTGGAGCCCTAGTGACAGCACTGTTTGGCACCCAGATGCGGCGCTTCTGCGGAGGGGTGGTCATGTTGGAGGAGGAACCACCCTCACGCGAGTGCTTGCGCGACTCTTCGAACGCCCTGCGCCCATTCTCCTCATTGAGCGCGGTGTTCACGAGCTCGACGAAGTCCTTGCACTTGATGTTTGTGAGAGCGTACTTCAGTTCCGGGTTAAAACCTCGGCGGAACCTTGCCATCTTCTTGGTCTCAGTAGACACCTCGTCTCCAGCATACCGAGCGAGGCGATTGAACTCGTTCTGGTAGCCGATGACGTCGAGCTTGCCCTGCTTCAGCGAGCAAAACTCTTCACGCATCCTCTCCATGAGACCATCGGGGATGTGGTACTTCAGGAAGGCATCCTTGAAGCAACCCCAAGTGAGAGGATAGCCAGCTCTCATGGCCTTGTAGTTCTCCCACCACGAGGCTGCCTGACCCTTCAGCAGGTAAGCAGCATAGTTGACCTTGTCCTCTTCCGCAACATGAGCAATCTCCAGGGCTCTTGCTACGTCACGGATCCAGTCATCAGCATCCAGCGGCTCGCGTGTTGCCACGAAAGCCTTGGGACCCACACTGAGGAAGTCCTTGATGGTGACCCTTGGAGCAGTCTGGTGGTGGTTGTTCTGGTGGTTCTGAACCTGGACCATCTGAGCCATGACCTGAGTCATTTGAGTCAAGAGCTCAGCGATCGGCGGTGGCTCAGGCGTGTTCCTTGTTGGAGGCATCCTGAACAGAAATGCATTTTAGCACAACAATAGGAAGGGATAAACTCAGCAACCGAAAGAGAGATTATTCCGACGCATGAATAGATAACCAACAGGTACATCATGAGTTCAAATACATCAGAATATCCAACAGACCAATACATGGTTCGAAAACGAAAGGATAAACTAGACACAGCTAGTAACGGATACATCGGTACTCCCATGCTCATCACGCAGGACGGCGGCGAGTACGGCGAGGAGGAGTGTGCACACAGAAGTAGGTATCACGACGATCCCTGTAGATAGGAACTGCTCTGAGAGCAACTCTCGGGGTGGTGAAGTAGAAAGCGTCGTGTCCCTGTGCTCCATAGCGGGGAATCCCTGTGTAACCAGCTCCGAGGTCGAGAAGTGGGCCTCTGATCGGCTCGTAACCTCCAGCATCTGGCAACGGAAGACCAGCTGGCTGAACGACACGTGCGAAGCGCTCGTCTCCAACAAAGTCTGTGGTGTACGTCGCCAGACGAGTGAGAGCAAGGTGGAGCTGCTCCCTGACTGAGGCCAACTCCTGAGCAAGTGTGGAAGCAACGGCGTCACTGTGCCTGACGAACTGAGCAGTGGTCTGCAGCCTGGAGCTATCAGACTCGTAGGTATCCAGGTTGCTGTGGAGAGTGAAGTGAACTCCCGCTGCCGTGATGTAACCACGGGGGATGTGACGAAAACTGGACTTATCAAACCCCCAGTAGTCAGCACGGAGGACGGTGAGACTCACGTACGCTGCCTGTTGCACTGCCATATCCACTGTGGACCCTACTGCCTCGTACTGGTGGACAATGCTCCTGCCATCATCCGACAGAATGTAGACGATAGCCCGGTAGCAAGTCTGGTCAAACTCTCGCTGGTGCTCGTAGACCTGGTACTCTGGTGCCCAACGGAACCCCAGATAGGTAACCATGTCTCTCAGCAACTCTGGAAAACCGGCGGTGCTCTCACAGCGAGTCATGCGAACCACCTGCGGGTAGTAGCTGAGACCCATCTGCAGATGATTGGGAAAGGTTTTGATTAGACTCCGGTAGATGAAAAAGGATGTGGAAAACAACAACAAGGTTCAACGGACGATAAGGATGTTGAAAAGAACATGATATCGAAGCAACAACGGGAAAACGGGACCAAAACCCTGAGGTACTAAGGAGAACCCAAAACTCGTGAAATCCTAACTTGAAAGTTTAGGTAAGAACAGAAAACAACGTTGCACTTCCTTACCAGAAAAGGGTGGGTGGGTGGGGAAAGAAGAAAAATGGCAGAATTCCTACTCTCACGTTTCATTTTTTTCCTATATAGCTACAAAATAGTTTCTAGACTCAACTGCGACCAGTAAAAAGGGATCCTACAGGCAGACAGGCTCTGATACCATTTGTCGCACCCTGGCTTCTAAGGGATACTCATCGTACGAACTGGATAGCAGGTGCTTGGATTATGGGGCATAACTGCTCCCACGTCCCAGCTTCCTGGTAGGCCTGCGCTTATGCGCGACAACACAAGCCCTGCTATTCCACCGTCGACGTAAACTATCCATTAGGAGTCATAGGCACTACTGTCGACGTACTTCATATCAAGCACGCACTGTACGTCAACAGCTTTGAACGAAATGATAGCACAAACTGTCTCTAAGACACAAAAGAATGAAATAAGTTTGCAAATAGCCTTCACTAAGGCAGAGATAGCAAAACACTCATCCAGAGGACACATGTCCCAACATATCATCCATTACATTAGCGGAAGCAATCAAATGGGTCTGAGTACAGACAAATCCAAGGCTTAAGAAGCCGGAGAAAATAAAGAAAACGAAGCCCATCCACGTAGGTCCTGGATCCTGCCCGGGGTCCAGCCAACTACTCGTCTGCAGTGTCGTCGAACTCCACAAAGTAGCCATCCTGGGGATCATCGTAGCCGTAGTCGTACTCTGCGTAAACCACAGCCCCAACGGGGTCAGTACATTTGATGTACTGGCAAGCAAGACTCACACTTCATCAAGGAGTTACTCGTCAACACAAGCTTTGATGCTTGGGATCAACGGAAGGAGATAGGTATTATAAAAGCTGCAGCGGGCTGCTCTAACCAACTACAGAAAATACTACTTGTGTCCGGCTAATAGAAAAGATAAGATCGAGGAATTGTAACCAACTGAAAGATAACTTCAAACAAACCCATCCTGGATCTCGCCCCTTATCCGAAGAAGCAATCCGAGGATAACTCACACCGTTATAATAAGGTGAATCAAGTTATTGTGTGAATAACCTATTACTAGTCAAGTTATTAGTCATTGGGTGAAACATGGTTATCATTATGTTTAAGTTGTCCTGAGTACTTGTTAGCAAGTACTTTCACCAAGTAATCCATAACCGCGGAAAACACGGCTTCTCGAGAAGATTTATCCCTGCAGGGGTGCACCATAGTAACCGTACACGTAAGAATATCCTGCCAGATGGGAATCAAACCCACCAAGAGAGACACTCAACACAACCAACTGTTCTTCGCATCAAGCCCAAAGCACCGCGTGCTGTGCGTGCGCGGCTAATCGAGCCCCCCGAAGAAAAGGAGGACCCTCATAGCACTGGAAGACCACGCCGCCCTAAATGCCGACTACAAAATTCCACCCTGGCCTCGGGTTCGTACCTGCATATGATGCAGCAAATGGAAAGCCCGAACTAGTACGGCGATTTGGACGAGATGCGAATCGAGTCAAGTTGAGGGGGGCGCCCATACTCGCTTCCCACATGCGGGTAGTGCGCTCATCATGGATCAGTAGACAAGACCCTTTTCCTATTAGGGTCGACACTAGGAGGCCTCAAAACCACAAAGGGCCTCCTGCCGGTGCCTTATCATCAAATTATTATTAACAGCAGCATTAACAGGATTGATTGATTAACATCGAGCCCTCGGTACGATAACAAATAATAATAGCACGATAATAAAAGAAGTAACCGACAACAGGCTCGAGCAAAAGCAACCCTAAGCATGCTAGATAAGAACAGGCACAAGCAAAGGCTGTAGGTATGGAGGTGAGGCAATATCATTGGTTCAGGGAATCATGTGATGGGTTCGGAGAATAGCAACGATACATAGGGCTAGCAATAGTAGACAAAAGGATAGTATCGACAACAAGTGTGGAAGAGAACTCGATGATTCATGTGAGTGATAACTTGCCTGGCAGCTCAGCAGCCGGGTACTGGGCTAGGTCCTGGGTAGTGGTGTCGTAAGTCTCGTCGGTACCAACGTCGTCGTCTAAGCGAGAAGAAGCAAAAACAACAACGAAGGAGGACGGGCAATCAATACATGGCATAGGTGCACAAACATTGGATGATGCATGTCATGTTTAATAGATTGCATCAAAGTAAACTACTTGACATGATACACAAGTTTAAATGGATTCCATATGCAAAGAATTGCATATGGGAAACCCATGCCTTAGAGTTGAATTAATTGTTCTACCACTAAGCATTAGGTGTAGTTGAGTTAGCATGATGCATGCATGATGAGGAACAAGAAGATAACAACTTAACTGCAATTGGAATGTTGGTTAACAATTTAAGAAAACATTAATCAAGTTTGGAAATTTTGTTACTTAATGATGTTAAACAAGTAGTGGTTGTTTTCATCAAGTTAAAAGGTGCAAAACAAATAACAAAGTTGATATTTGAAAAGTTTATCAAATTTTAGTTGGATTACATGTTTCACATTTTGAAATTGGACTTTGGATTATTTAATTATGAATTAAACAATATTAAACAATTTTTAATTGCATTAATCAAGATTTAAATTGTTTAGGCAATTTAAATTATTCAAACCAGAAAAAAAAAATTATATTTGGAACGTACATGAAAAGTTGACTGGAAAACATATTTAGTTTGTGGAATTTGGAATTTTTATGAACAAGTTATGAATTTTGCAAGTTTAAGTGAATTTGACAAGTTTTCAAATTTTGCACCAATTTAAAATATTCAAAACAGTAAACAAATTTTATATTTGGATAGATCATTTAATTTTGGACAGGAAACATATTTAAAAAGTGAAAATTGGAGTTAAAATGAAATAGTTATGCATTTTAGAATTATAGGGTGCAATCTGCCATTTTAATGCATCTAGGGACTTAGGAAAAATTTTACAGGGGCTAGAAAGAAATAGAAGGGACCCAGCTGTGATTCTGTGAAAGTTTCTGGGTCAAACAATGGTGGAAAAAAAGTTTGGTTTTATGGGTGCAGGGGGGATCGAACCCTGCACCTCACTGCTGCGCTCAAGGGAAGCTAACCAGATGGGCTGGTGCGGTTTTTGTGACAGAGAAGGGAAACAGTGGAGGTTATGGTTCAGGGAAAGGCTAGTGAGCAATTCGGAAATAAAGCAGTAAAAAGGGTGGGGCTGGGAATCGAACTCGGGACCTGGGGGTTCTCTACGCGCGCATCAAACCAGTGGGACTGCTGCGTTCTCTTGCTTGTATAGGGTGCGGTTTGGTTTTGAGCCTGACGAACAACTGTTAACTGAATCTGCAAGCGCACGTACAGCAGCACAGGTTACTGTCACGAAACAGAACCAAATGGCGATCTTCCATGGAAGAGAACGGTGACCAATCAGCAGGGAATGGAGGGGGGAGGTAGGGGAATGGAAAGGTGGCGGTACCAGCGTCGCGTGGACGCCCTCGGCGCGGCCGGAGAGTGGCGGAGGCGGCGGCGCCGTGCTCCGGCGGTGGGTGGCCGTGGCACAGCAAATGGAGGAGATCTCCTCCTTGGCGGCGGCGGAGGTGGGAGCCAGGAGGGAGAGGAGGCGCGCTAGGGTTAGGGTTCGCCACTGGAGGGGGAAGGAAGATATAGGAGGGGGAGGTGAGCCAACGAGTGGCTCAGGGAGGTTCCCAGGTCGCTGTCTCCATGGGGACGTCATCCTCCGTACGGAGGTAGGGGGAGACCGAGCGGGCTGCCCCTGGTGGGCTGGGCCGGCCTCTCCCCCCATCTCCTGCGTTTTTTTTTTCTTTTTATTTTTTGTTTTGTGTTTTTTTTTGCTGCAAGTGAATTGGGAATAAAACAATAGGTTTAATTAATGGAAAAAATTTGGAAAAAAATTGGAGAAGCTCCTTAGTTCAAATACAACCACTTGGTAGTTTTCGTTTTCAAAAAGTTGAAAGTTTGCTTGCTGTTTTTAAAATGGAACCAATTTAATTGAATTTTGCAATAATCATTAATATTAGAAAATAAGCCATTTTAAATAGGGTTTCCCCTAGGGTTTAGAAGTGAATTAATGAATACCATTTAGTGATGAACTTCATGGATTCAAAAGTGTATTGATTTGGGAGTTTGTTTGACTTTGGAAATGATTTGAAAATAAAAGATTAAGGTGATTGATTGAAATAAGCAACAAATTAATAGTTGAAACATTAATGAATTAATTGGAAGCAAAAGATGTTTTTGATTTGCAATTCTTTATTTGAAAGATTGTAACAGACAAGTGTGAAAAGAAAGGTTGATTAAGTTTGGCTTTTATTATGAAAACAATGCAAACAGGAATAAGTATGGGGATGATGACATGATGCATTGCTTAAAATAAAACAAGAAGTAAAACAACTAGGGTGTTTTCATACTTGGATGTTACAGGTTACAACTTCGGGACGAAGTTCTCGTTAAGGAGGGAAGACTGTAATGTCCCATCGTTTAGGAACTCACGAGGGGTAGAATATAAATTTGTGCATCTGCATGCATGTGTTTGAAAAACCTGAATAAATTTTTCGCAAAGTTAAAACCCCGGAGTGAATAAGGTTCTACTCAGTAACTGATGCTTTGATTGAAGTTGTTACTGTTAGTAGGTGGAATTTTGACATGACCTCTGGGTATTATTTGAATTTCAAACATTAGTGTTTGAATTATTTGAATGATTTGAATTATTTGAATTTGGGACAATTTGAATTTGAGTTTGAAATTTTAATTAAATTTAAATCAAATTGAATGGATGAGTTTATATCCTAAGTTTAAATCAATTGATCTCAATTACTATAATAAATCAGGAATTATTCCTAAATATCAATAAGTATAATAAAAAAGAAAACACATATGCTTTATTGATAATAATATAAAGATTACAAAGTTTGTTACAAAGGATTAGAAGGAAAGATAAATTACAATGGATTTGCAATTAATCTAATACAAGAAATTAAACCTAGAACTAAACCTAGCTACTCCAGTGTATCCAAATTCTTCAGACCTGCAAAACAAAAACAATAAACAGAAACACAAAGTGTTAGGGGGTGGGGTTAGTACCCTCAGGATTACAGTGAGATGCACTGATTATTCATCATTGGGTTTCAAATAAATAGAGTAGTATCTATTCTGATTAATTTTGCCTCAGACCAGCATCAAAGGCTTGTACCTGGAAATACAACTGGCAACACCAAAAATATATCACCAGGCTAGGATAAGATCAATGAGTAACCAGTGCACGGCAAGGATGAGACCAACAGGTACTGGGAAATATCCCCACACTAGGTGGCAGTACATAGCTTGCTCATGAAGCAGCAAGCAGCTTAGTCACCTATAAGCACACAGCACACTCAGACATCAACTTTGGTGCTGTCGAAACCAAACCTGGAGTATAAAACCTCCATCAGCCGTAGGGGATGAGGTCACATCTCACAGTTCTCTGCTCAAGCACAAAACACCAGGAAAGTATAACACCCAATCAAGCAATCCATTGATTACTGGAGCAATTGTTTGCAATCTTGCAAGCAAGCAAACAAGGCCAAGGTACCAGGGAGCACAAGGAGGAAATCAAGCATTTCACAAGCACCAAAATCCACCAACCACTTGATCTATAACCAAGGTGAATTCCTGAGTACCATCTAAGCCAATTTTTGGCTAAGTTGCACATAGGATAGGTTGGGGTGCTAGAACCCTCAGATTGGCATAGTAATGCTATGCTAAATTCATCACTGGGAGTTAATTATCAAGCTAAGTATCTGTTCTTAGTGAAAGATGGGCCTCGGGCTATGCATCATTGGCTTGGGGCAAAAGAAACAAGTGAGAGTATCTGTTCTTAAATCATTAGGACCAAAGAAGGAAAAGATTTCATAAATAATGTTCTGTTCTTATCAGTTGATACCAGGAATTAAGATAGAGAGGTGGATAGCACAGGAACTGTGTGACAGAATAATAACCAGAAGCACTGGTTGTGTCACACACACACACACATGGTTGCTGGGCACCAGATCCAAGGATCTGATATCCCAGAACCAAGGGGATTCATGAAATGGAAGTAAATAGATAGATGCAATTATTGAGGGCATATTCTCTGAAGAAAGTTCAGAGTAACACCTCTCAAATATCTAGCATATCCACAAAACATTAGGAGATTGTATACATAGTAATAAGAAGTGTTATCTCATAAACAGTAACAAGAAACCATCACTGGGAGCAAACCCTAAGGGGATCAGTACACCAGCACAGCATGGGAAGTAATCCCAAGATAATTTTTCCTCAACAGCATCACTCCATCACCATTCCCATCTCACAGCACATAGCAACAGAGGGCACAATAAAATTTCCCATTCCTTACAGATCATAGCATGGAGTTCATGCATCACGCATCAAGTAAAACATTTGGAAACCACCAATGCTACCAATCAAACACTAGGGCACAAAAAGCATCACATGGTGGCTCAGCACGAGCTAGCTCGATGGCTAGACTCCAGAGCAAGGGGGAAGGAGAAATTCGTGAGAGAGAGAGGGAGATTGGAGGGCAGAGAGAGGGGAGAACAACTTACAGGTGGTCACCATCGTGGTGACCACATCCGGATGGAGAGAGGAGCACGGCGGCGAGCCGCGGTGGCCGTAGACCGTCCCGGTGGCGTCGTCCTCAAAAACGAAGCCACAGAGCACCAGCATCAGCGCCCAACTCCAGGAGCCACGACGTGGAGCCACGGCCACAGGAGTGGTGGATGAGCATCCCGGAAACCTAACCCTAGGGTTAGGGTTTGAAGGTTCCCACGGGAGTCACACGGGGAGAGAAGTAGATCGAAGGGGAAGGCGTGGTGGCGGACGGAGAAGAGCTGGGGTGGCGCTAGGTCACGGCGGCGGTGGTGTGCGGATGAGGCCGGAAGAAATCGCCGGAGGAACTGGATCGCGTCGCATCCGCGTCGCCATCTGCGTCGCCTCGCGAGGAGAAGGAGAGGATAAGATGCGGGCGGGTGCGAGTGCGGTGCGGCTGGTCTGGTCCAGCCCGACCAGACCAGGGGTTAGGCTCAACCCTAACCCCGGGGACCACCTGTCAGCCCTAGGGGCAGACAGGTAATCTTGCTAAATTCTGATAAAAGAGTTAGGAAAAAATAAAATCAAATATAAACATATATAAATTTCAAATTTACAATACCTATTAAATCAGTACAAGTTTTATATAAACACCAAAATGATTATAGCCCTAATAGTTGATTTTTTGAGAACAATTAATTTGTTCTAACACTTGTTAGAATAAATAATTCAACTAATGGTTATATCCATTTAAATTTCATTAGCTAGTCATTGTAAAAAAAATGTCATTACTCTTATTCCTGAGAAAAACAATAAGTATTCAACCAAATAATTAAATTAATAAGAATATCCTAGTTCTAACAAAAGTCATTAATTATAAAGAACTGGGTGATCAAGCAAAACAAGTTTTATAACATAATTAATATGGTCTTTCAAAAATTGCATACATCTCATCGTTATGCATAATAGCATCATTTGCTTCTTTAAACATTGTCTTTACCGGACAATGATGGAATTTTGTAGAGCAAGGAAGTCAGGATCCACCTCAAGCTTCAGACTTCATTACCTATCCATATCCAGGCAAGTTCATCACTTGCTCATGTCCATTGAATTATGTCATAACAACTAATTTCAAAACCCTATCGTATTACCACCTACTCCAAAAGGAATGCATGATCCTATTTTTATAATAATATGACTAATTGAATGACTACCCGAGTGGTAGTGTTCTGTTTGGTGGGCGGATGGAACCATGGTAAGATGAATAGGTCAAAGGAAGGTTCCATCTGCATGGGAAAGTATTACCTAGGAATTAACAACAAATGCCGTCAGAACTCGGTGCGCCGTAGATATCGCGTTGACCATGGATCTTCTATGGGGGGAGTAAGGCAACCGTGATACTTTTCTCGTTCGCATGTCAACGGACTGGCCAGAGACGTACGCTGTAGGTCTTGCGAGACTACATGCACATGGGTGGGAGCCCTTACGTCCCACGGGCTCTGGGGTCTATGAGTGTCTGCCAGGGGCGCGTAGATCTCCATCGTGAGGGGTGGAATCAGGCGTTCAACCTGCTGGCAGAAAAGGGTGGGCATGCGTTGTGCGGAGAAGCACGGTTTGGCTTGGACCAATAACCGGGCCCCACACCTGAGTGGGAGTGGACAGGATCGCGCGCCTGGTTGAGCAACATGGTCTTGGTCGTCCATGGGTAAAGTAACGCACCTCTGCAGAGTGTAAAATGATGTGGCATGTTACCCCTTGTCCCGGGATGGAACTGCGAACGCTACAGGAAAGGCAACTCCATGAAGTTCTAGTCCTGTGATGGTCTGGCGGGCATAGTTTTCATTATTAAAAGCAATCTCTTGAAGAAAGATTTGACAAAACTTGCATCTGTCTAGACTCCTTAGAGTCAAGGACCGTAGTTAGTGCATCCATTACTTCTGTACTTACAAGAACTTGCTGAGTAACGCTCGTTACTCATTCAATCCCGTTTGACCCCTTCTTAGGTTATGAGAACCTAGAAGAAGCATCCTTCAACATCCTTGGAGGCCAGGAAGATATCTTCTACGAAGAACCGGACCTCTCCGGTGGAGTGGAAGGAGTTGACTATCTCATCCAGTACGGAGCAGACCCCAATGGGGATGAGTCTGACTAGGTTTAGCCTAGTCTAGATAACTACTTATTCACGGTTGAATCGAGCAGCCATAGACTCTCTTATTGGCTGTTGAGTTCCCGTGTTATCAACTGTTTACGTTTCAGTGGGCGTTCTAACTTCAATAATGGATGACCTCCGTGTGAGCTCATCCTGTTGTCAGTACTCTATGTTTGTAATATATTTGGTGTATGGCAATCAGACCCGCAATGTTTCTGCTGTACCACCCTGAGGGATGTAATATTTGCGGAACGGTGTTCTGTGAGTGTTATATCAACGACTGGCGTACTACAACATGCAGTGGTATGCCGGGTCACCACAGCTTGCCCTTCTCGGACTTCTCATCGGTGCTGGCGAAGAAGCTCAGCCCGTCTGACACAGTGGCCTCCTCATCATCGTCTTCATCCTCGTCGTCGCCCTCGCCTTCCACATCCGTGTCGGGCTCGGTGAGGCCTTCGACGTAGCACGCGGTATCCACGTAGGATGCGATCTCGTACGCAACCAACTGGCGGCGAGCCACGCAGTCGGGATCCTTCTCCCACCTCGAATCCCGGCGCATCTCGAGGAGAAGGTTGAGATCAAGATTATCGTACCAGCTGCAGACGAAGAGGAGCAGCATATCAGCACCTGCCCGAGCTCCGGATGCCCGCCACTTCTTCAGCTCAGCTTTCACGCCATTCAGCTTCTCGGCGAGCCCACGGATGGTTGCTGGCGCAGAGTCTCGAGGCCAAAACAAGTCATGGAGTTTGAAGGCAGTGCACACCAGATCGGTGCCCACGCCCCTTAGACGCTGGAGCTACCCCTGCATGTTTGTGAAGCTGTCTTCGATCGAGGCTTTAGTGTCCATGGGCTCGCCCTTCTCGGTGCGAGCTGCTTGGGCCTTTGACAGAGCAGGTTTGCAAGCCGAGCTGAGGTCGGGGAAAATTTCTGAAGAAGCTATCAAAAAGATTAGAGACAGAGGCAGAGAAGAGAAGCGAATCAAGCAACAGAGAAGCAAAAGGAGACAGCAAAGCGCAGAGAAGCGGGTACTTACTATTCAGCTCGCAAAGTAGCGACTGCAGCTTCTTCTCCCATGAGTCCTCATCAGCAACGTTCCTTTCTTCCACCCTCCGGAACTGGGCCAGCTGGAGCATGAGATCTGAGTTGCTCTTCCTCAGCGTATCGCACTCCAGCTCAAGAGCCCTTTTCTCAGCCTTGGCAGCTGCTTCAATCTTGTTCTTCTCGGCAGTTATCTTGTTCTTCTCGGCAGCTATGTCAAGGGCATTTTGGAGGGCGGCTCGCAGCTGGACTTGGAGAGGTTCCATCTCGGTGGCGTGCTCTTTCTTAAGCTCTACTTCCTGGCTCTCCAACTGCTGCTGCACCTCGGCGGGTTTGAGGCAGTCGAGATGCTCTTCAACAAATTTCTTGTGATCTTCTGCGGAGAGAGGAACAAGGTTAGCAGAGTAGCGAAGAAGAAAGAAGAAAGACAAGCTGAAAATACGGCAACTCACCTTCCATTTTCTTGATGGTGGTCTCAGCATTCTCAACAAACACATGGCAGTGCTTGTGCTCATCTTCCAGCGCCTTAAACTTACCTGCAGGGTAAAATCAGTTAAAGCAGAAAGCATAAGCGGGCGTAAACACAAAACGCATGAACCGCGTAGCTAAAAGCTTACTTTCGATCTCGGAAATCTTGAGAGTACGAGCCACGGCCTCCTTCTCTGTCACGGCATCACTTTTACGTTCTGCTTCTAGGGCCTCAAGGCGCCTTCTTGCAATGCTGTGATTCCAGAGCAGCGACCGGTACAGATTTGTTCTCTTCAAGAGGCTATTGTGAGTGGCAGAAAGAAAAGGAATCAGACAAAATTTTGAAGATTCAACCCGAGAAGACGGCAACTCGGTTGAGTATCCGTCTACTCGGCCCGAATCTCGGGGACTGGGTGATGGATAAGAAGAAGGAGAAGAGTAGAAGAGAAGAAAAAAGCAACTCGGAACAGACAAGCAAAACTTACCGCGTAGGTTTGCTCGATGTCTTCTACATTTTTGCGGTGGACGAACAGCTTCGCGGCAAGCGTACTTGTGGAGGACGAGATGGTCATGGGATTGTAGCCCATGTCCGCCTTGTTCCAGTCAGTGCGCCAGTGGTCCAGCTTGCCCAAGGCAAGGCCGTGCCAGGGCTCGTTGCCAAGGACGTCGCTGTTCCAGTCAGCTTCAATGAAGCCTACCCGGTCGACCATCTGCTCAAGCCCCGTGGACGTCACCTCGGTCTCCTGGACCTCGCGCGAGAAAATTGAAAGGGCCCTGTCCTTGTTCTTGGCTGGCGGCTTGGAGTCCACAGCCTGGGCCTGTTTACCTCTGGTAATAGCAAGTTTCTTCTCGGCCGCGCTTAGCGGGATGCTGTACTGCTTGCTCGTCTGCAACATGTAAGGCGGGTAGGCAGGCGGATCGCGAAGGCTTGATCCAGCAGGTATGCCTTCAGCGCTGCCGGAAGCACCAATAGTGAGCTGCCCACTCTTCACGGCAGGCTTCGCCTTTGGTTTAGGTGGCGGCATCACGGCAGAATCTTGCGCAGCGCCACGAGGAGGATTCCTGCGGACAGCGGCGTATGGCTGAGCAGCTGGCTTCTCGGCGGCTTTCTTCTCGGTGGCCTTCTTCTCGACGGCTGGCTTCTCGACGGCCTTCTTCTCGATAATTTTCTTCTCGGTGTCTTTCTTCTCGGCGGCTCTCTCTTCGGCGGCCTTCTTCTCAGCAGCCTTCTTCTCGGCCGCATCTTTCTTAGCTGGAGGGCTGGCTGTGATCTTGGTCTTCTGCACCGGCGGGGAGCTCGGTGCGGTGGATGAGGTGCCCTGCTAGGTAGGCGGCACCAAGGGCCCGCTACCCGGCGCAGCGTCCGGCTGCGCGTGGCTCTGCAGGTCTTGCTCCATGTCAACTGTCTCAACCTGCTGCTCGGCAGCAGGATCTGGTTCTGCTTCTTCTTGTCCTTCTACCCGCGGCTGGGCCGCGGGGTCGTCTTGGGCAGCAGTGTCAATGTCCTGCTGCTCCTGGTTTTCTTCCTGACGCTCAAGGGAGGCACGGTCTTGTTGCTCGGGGCTTTGCTCTGCGTCCTCCCCGGCTGCGGCAGCTGGGGGAGAAAGTGGTCTATTGGCGTGAGCAGCATCCTGCGCTTCCTGTTCTGCGCGGGCTTGCTGCTCCTGATTGGCGTCATGGGCACCAACATCCATGTCCTGGGCGTCGTCCTCGTCTTCTCCTTTCACAGGAGAGGGCGCACGCACCCTGTCCCGTGCAGCGACCTCGTCCTCTTCAGAGAGATCGATGAGCGCATCGAGGTCGATGGCGGATCTCTTCTTGGACTTGGACTTGGTGGGTGCGGCAGCAGCATTAGCGTCCAAGGGGGCGCTGAAGAGAAGAAAGAGGTTCATAAGAAGAGTGTGAGAAACAGAAGAAATCGAGAAGCCGTAGCAGAATAAGGAGTTCCGAGAAAGCAGCAACAGCAAATTGCAACTTGGAAGAAAATCGCTTACCCGGCACGAGAAGGGGGTAGCGGTCTCCCCTGCTTTACCTTCTTCACGGTCTTCTTGGCTTTCTTCGTGGTGGGCTCTTGAGCACCACTACCCGCCCTCTTGCGAGTGGCGGGAGCAGCAACTGCAAGCGGATCGACGTCAAGGGCGTCCTCGTCCTCGTCCTCGCCCTCCTCTTCAGCATCAGCATCAACATCTTCTGTAGAGTTGAGAAGAAGAAAACAATCAGGAAACAGGAGGGAATCGGGTTGCGCTACTCGCGACCATAAAGGTGAACTCAATCACCTTCGTCGTCGTCTTCGGACCAGTCCCGAACGGACGCGCCGACATGATGCTTATCCGTCTGGGCGGCATGAGGGATATTGAGTTTGTCCGCGGTGTCGTAGGAGACCTCGTCGTCCTCTGTCCGATCTGCGTGCCAATTGGCCTCGAAGCGCTCCTCGTTCTCAGCGAGCTGGCGAGAAAGGCGCTGGAGATATAAGCAGGCAACACGAATCAGATGAGCGGCATAAGGGATTCTACCCGGAACGAGATGCTAGCACAAAACATAATAAAGTAAAGTGTCCTACTCATCGAGGCGTGCAAACACAAAGCACAGGAAGCCTAACAAATAGTAGTAAGTGTCCTACTCGGCGTGGCGTGCAAACATAAAGCACATGAAGCCTAAGCAATACCGCTAAGCGTCCTACTCGGCGTAGCGTGCAAACATAAAGCACATGAAGCCTAAGCAATACCGCTAAGCGTCCTACTCGGCGTAGCGTGCAAACATAAAGCACATGAAGCCTAAGAAACACGACTAAGTGTCCTACTCGGCACAGAGTGCGAATACTAAGCACCCCAAGCTAAGAAGGCTATCTACTCGGAATCTGTATGCAGGAAACAGGGAGAAAAGTACTAACCCGCTTGATTGGCTTCGTGCGGCTGTACGGCACAAAGCCGTACTGCCAGTTGTCCCTGAGGCCGGTGCTCATGATGGAGCGCGCCCAGACGGCCACATCCGCGTTGCTGAGCTCGAATGTGGTCGTCCGAGTGCAATCTCGGTTGCCGCCCATGTAGCACATGAGGTGTGCGCGGCGCTGCAGCGGGAGCACTCGCCTGGAGATCCAGCAGGCGATGGGGTCGTCGTCCTTGAGTTTGTTCTCCTTCAGCTTGGCGAGGCGCGCGTTGATCTGCTTGATGTCGCCATCTAGCGGGGGTTTGAATCCCCAATTCTGCCCGGTAGGAGGCGAATTGGTCCACCGGGGGAGGTTGATCCGGTCCACCAGGGGCTCGTCTTCCTTGACAGAGATATTCTTCACGTAGAATAACGTTCTCTGCCATTTGCGCACGGAATCAAGACCTTTGATGCGCGGGTGGTTGGTCCCGCTGCGCTGCACCATCATGGCGCTGCCGGTCTCGGTCACGCCACGACTGCTCTCCGCGCTACCCGGCTTGGCCTTGCTCTGCTTCCTGAAGAAGAAGAAGCGCGCCCAGGTCATCGGCGTGGGGCGCACGCCCAAGAATGCCTCGCACACCACGGCGTGGTATGCGAGCATCACTACCGCATTCGGCGGCAGGTGGTGCGGCAGGATCCCGAAGTGGTCGAGGAAGCCGCGGAAGAAATCAGATGCCGGAAGCCCGAATCCCCGCGCGAAGTGCGCGAGGAAGACCACGTGCTCGTCCGCCTCCGGAGCGGGGACAAGCTCGCCAGCGGGAGGCCGGCAGCGGACGCCGGCAGGAACTCGCCGCATGTTCACCAACCATTGGCACTCCTCTGAAGTGACGGTGGATCCATACCACCCGGCGCGGGCGCCGTCATCACGAGCCATCGAGCAGTGAAGGAAATTTGGTGGTGATTTGGTGGAACTCGGCGGAAAAGATTAGCCTTTCGGCGCTACGAGGGGCACGGCGGCGAAGAACTCGACGGCGGCGGAGAAACGAAGAGGCAAGGGGAAAGTGAAGGCAGGAAGAGGAGAAGGGAGTTACCGAGGGGGTATTTATACCTCCCCTCGGGTTGCCGTTACGATTGAAAGTAATGGGATCAGTTACGCCCTGAGATCGTGCGGCGTGGGGTGTGTGGGCCGGTTAGAAACGCACACAGCGCAGAACGCGCGCGTAACGGCCACAAATGATCCCACGACGCGATCGTGGGTAATAACTGCGCTTGATGGGACATAACGGGCTAGTGGGCCCGGGCCGTGAAAACTGGGCGCGTGGCCTGTCAGATCCCGGGCACCGAGGCGTCGGGGGTACGGGAACGCGACACGTGCTCAGTTGTGCTGCCGAAAGCCGGATTTCGCTCTGCCACGCAGAGATTCTGATTGGAAATCTCACCAAGTCATTTTACTCGGCGACAGGGAAGAGAAGTGGCCCTATTCGGAAAAGAAGAAACTTGAGACAGAATAAAGAGCTACTCGGAGGTTCTACTCAGCAACCTAAGTCTCAAAGGCAAGATTGGTTTTTAAGCTGGCAGAGCCCAGTGAACAAGTTCGCAGGACTCTACCAGCTTCGGGGACTAATGTCGGGGGGATACCCCCCGAGTAGGGTAAAGGCAAGTGCTAAGAGCAAGAACAGAAGAGACGCTTGGCAGAGTAGCGGCTAACCGGTACTCGCTACCTGGTCGTCCGCAATTCGGCCATACACACTGAAGGCTAGGAGGAAGAATCAAGGAAGTTATTCTCCTCCGGGTAGAGGAAGTGGTCCGAGTAGAAATGGCGGTCTCCTACTCGGGCCAGAAGTCAAAGGAGTCGTTCTGACACAGGATCCCGCGTATCCCGGGTCCGTACTTTGGCACTGTTCATGACACTGTTCATCTGCAGAGCACGTGCTTATCCCCGCCAGGGTGTCAGCAGGGCATCGCAGGTTAGGGGGGGCCTACCCCGTGACAGTGTCAGTGATGACAGATCAACTCCTCGGTTCTGCGGAACGACTTTACACATGAAGACAATCCAGGAAGCCAAAAGGTGTAAAGTGGTCAGCGAGAACCCGGAAGTACACAGTGTGCACATAGTGTCGACATCTTGGCTGTATCGGGCTGGGCACCAGTATATAAGGTGCCCTGCCTCCTCCTGCGCGAGGGACGACGATCTGATCCACGACATGACTAAGGACTACAGTAGCTTAGAGAGAAGAGTGGCTACTCGGTAGTGAGAAACCCTTGTACTGTGGCTACTCGGTGAGACCCGAATATAAAGAGAGAAAGGCAGGAGTAGGGGTTTTACCTCCACACGAGGGCCCTGAACCTGGGTAGATCTTGTTGTTTGCAGTGCTAGCTTCACACTCACGTGGCTACTCGCTGCGTGATCCCTCCCCGAGCGCCTCCAGCGTCCATCGTCCCCACAACTTTAGCCATCCTATGGCATCTGCCGTGACACCACCACGACAGTCTACATGGTGTGCCCAAGAAAATTGTTTCGGATCGAGATGTCAAGTTCACGTCCTACTTTTGGAAGACATTGATGGACAAGCTTGGCATCAAGCTACTCTTCTCCACCGCTTATCACCCCCAAACAGATGGCCAAACTGAAGTGGTGAATCGAACGCTCTCTTCACTCCTACGCGCTTTGATCAATCCCAATCTCAAGAATTGGGAAGCATGCATCCCACGTGAAGAGTTCGCCTACAATCGAGCACTTCAGCAAGCTACAAAGATAAGCCCCTTCGAGATCGTCTACGACTTCAACCCAAACATCGCTCTCGACATCCTACCATTGCCTCTACGCGAATAAGTAAACATGGATATCGACAAGCGCACCGACTACATTAAGAAACTACATGAATCCACAAGAGCTACACTTGATAAGCATTCCAAGCACCGATCATCCATGATGAACAAGAAAACGAAGCCAATGGTGTTCCAAGAAGGTGACCTCGTTTGGCTACATCTCCGCAAAGACCGCTTTCCCCAAGAGTGCAACTCCAAGCTCAAGCCATGAGGTGACGATCCCTTCAACATCCTCAATCGCATCAATGACAACACATACAAGCTCGACCTACCGCAATCAAAGTACCTTGTACACAACTCTCTCAATGTGCGACACCTATCTCCCTTCTATGGAAGTCCAAGTGATGACAATAGTCATGATTCGAGGACGACTCTTTTCGAAGGGGGGGAGATGATGCATCACACCCCATTCCACCAAGACCTACATCGACACCCATTGGCCCCATGACAAGATCACGTGCAAAGACGATGCATGATAAGGTGAACTCACTCCTCTCTCTCTATCCATTCGATGACTTGGTGAATGGTGCACTACCTCATGGAAATACCCTATTCGTGCTCAGGTTTGATCCCACGATGGAGCCCCAAGACAGTGGCCAAGGAGTAACATGCCCAAGAAGCTAGCATGGAAGGCCAAGAAGAAGTCGCCAAGGAAGAAGAAGAGAGGAAAGAGGAGGAGGGAGTGCAGGAATTCCGGCCTGCACCCCGGCCAGGCCGGCCTCCAGGTCGGCACCCTAACAGAGTCGGACGGCCTGCTGCCTGGCCTAGGCCGTCTTTCCTACACCCCTCCAGGCTGGCCCCCTACCCGAAGCCGCCGGCCTCCAGCCTGGCCTAGGACGGCCTTCCTGCGTCCTAGGCCGGCCACCCAACCAAGCAGCCCGGCCAGGCCCGCTTTCATGCACCTGCAAATTTAGGGGAATATTCCCCTTGTAACCCCCTACCTACCCCCTAGACTATAAATAGGCACCCCTTGGACCAGATCTAGGTTAGAGATAAGGAGCGAGGTTAGATCTAATTGTTACCGACACAAAGCGTGAAATGTGTATCGATGACGACGACTGTGATGCATGTTGAAGAGTCCCGTAGCTAAGCCTAGAGTTGGGACTATTGCCGTCTCTCCATATCGTGCCTTCTGGATCCAGCCGAGTGAGTGTCTCACGTGTTACCGCTCTGAGAGCTCACACATGTATGTCCGTCAAAATCCTCCAGCGCTTCACCGTCCAGGGCTAATCACTAGAGGTTCACAATTAAGGTGGAGAGACCACATCTCATGGGAAATAGAGATAGAGATATTAGAGCTAGATCTAATCGGGAGAGGACACCTCAAAAAATCAATTATAAGAAGCTCTAATTTAATTAGTGGGTCTCTAATTGGAAACCCTAAATAGACCCTCTAATCAACTAGAGAGAGGCTCGAGGAAAATTAAAATTATTTGGCTGAAGGGCTTGGGGTTCTTTTATAGTTAGACGAGCACGATGCCATGGACGCCAACAATAGAAACAACGACGAATACGAGTAGGAGTATTTAGGGTTAGCTTCGGCACCCAATATGTAATTTCATTCAAAATTTGTAATATATATGTAAAATTTTGAATGAAATTTTCCTATTTTATGTGTTCATAATTTTTTGTTCAATTTGTTTTTTTTGGGGGGGGGGGGGTACGCCGATGTGGGCGACACCCACGAAATTGGCGGACACATGTCCGCCTCCAAATAAGGCACCATTAGGGGTGTCACTGATACGTCCATTTTGCATCACTATTTTATATCATAATTTTCTGTTATTCATCGATATATTTCATGTTATGATGCATCCCTTATGTTATTTTATCTTATCCTGCATGTTTTATAATTTTTGGAGAATAAACACCGGGACCAAAAATCTGATGGAAAAGGCACCGTCGGGATACCATATTTCAGAAGATCAGAAGAAGAAGTGGGACACTGGGGGTGTCCTAAAAGTTCAGAGGAGGAACCCAGCCAGAAGGAGAACCAGAGGGGGGCCACCAGGGGCCCACACCATGGGGTGGCGCCCCCCCTTGGTCGCGCCACCTAGGGGTGTGGCCACCCTGGCCCACCTCTAGGGGGTATTTTTCGTGTGCTTGGCCCCGAGGGAACCCTAAGCCTCATTCAATCGTCGAAGAATTATTCTATCGCCGCCTCGGGGCGGAAAACACCCGAGAGAGAAAAGATCTCTGGCAGGGAGAAACCTGCCGGGGAAATTCCTCTTCGGAGAGGGGAAATCACCGCCATCGTCACCGTCATCGCTCCAGGCATCATCAAGATCGTCATCATCATCATCATCACCACCACCAGCACCATCACCCTCATCATCCACCGTCATCCCGTTGTAACAATTAGGGGCCTCTATCGTTGTTTTACATTAGATCTCTCCCTGTGTGGATTACTTGTTAGTAGTTGATGCTTGTGAGATTTATCGGTGTTAGCACTTTATGACCAGATTGTTATCATCCATTATATCACCTCTGATTATGATCCATATGATGTCTTGTGAGTAGTTTGTTTAGTTCTTCAGGACATGGGAGAAGTCATGATGTTAGTAGTGAAGTTATATTGAAGTAATATCTCTTGGTTCGGTATTTAAGTTGTGGTGCTATTGTTCTAGTGGTGTCATGTGAACGTCGACTACATGATACTTCACCTTTATGGGCCTAGGAGGATGCATTGTGTATTTGGCTACTAATTGTGGGGTTGCCAGACTGACAGAAACCTAAACCCCCATTAGGAAACCAATGCACGAGGGAGCGCATCATCACCAGCACCATCACCCTCATCATCCACCGTCATCCCGTTGTAACAATTAGGGGCCTCTATCGTTGTTTTGCATTAGATCTCTCTCCCGGTGTGGATTACTTGTTAGTAGTTGATGCTTGTGAGATTTATCAGTGTTTGCACTTTATGACCAGATTGTTATCATCCATTATATCACCTCTGATTATGATCCATATGATGTCTTGTGAGTAGTTCGTGTTGTTCTTGAGGACATGGGAGAAGTCAAGTTGTTAGTAGTGAAGTAATGTTGAATAATATTTAATGTTTGATATTTAAGTTGTGGTGTTATTCTCCTAGTGGTGGCATGTGAACGTCGACTACATGATACTTCACCATTTATGGGCCTAGGGGGATGCATCGTGTATTTGGGTACTAATTGTGGGGTTGCCGGAGTGACAGAAACCTAAACCCCCGTTAGGAAACCATTACACGAGGGAGCATAGGATCCCGGAGTTTAAAGTTGTGGTTAGATTTATTTCTTAATTACTTTCTTGTAGTTGCGGATTCTTGCAAGGGGTATAATCACAAGTATGTATTAGTCTCAGATTTTTTGCAGGAAAATTAGTCTCGAGGTGGGAAGGACCTTTTGTTATCGAAGAGGTAGATCGTTCGGGAGCAATTAAAATTGTTTCCCTTGAAGACAACTCCTCACAAGTGGTGAATGGCCAAAGACTCAAGCATTATATTTCTGGAGATCCTTATAATGAAAATGTTGATTGTATTCGAGCCATGATCCCGGAGGAATTTATTAAGAAGCATATTTCAGAAACTGCAGAGCCAGTTTTCGAATAGGTATCAGTTTTGGTAAGAAAACTTTCGCGAAACATCTTCCAACTTTTATTTTTCCTGTTTTGGAAAATATGAAAAGTTATGAGCCGGAAACGAGGCGGAGGCGGAGCCCGGAGGCTCCACACCATGAGGTGGCTCGAGCCCACCTATGGCCGCGCCAGCCCATGGTGTGGGCACCCGGAGCCCCTCTCCGACTCGTTTTCGACCTGGACTTTCCTTTCGTTATGAAACTTTTTGCTAAATAATCCCCAAGATCCCTCGAGGTTCGTATATCGTTTTCTCGTTGTGTTTCTGTTTCTAGCTGTTTCTGCCAAGATGTGTTTTCGGGTTTAGAAGCATCATGGTCTCCGCCGACGACAATAAGGGGAAGGGACCAAAGGAAGATGATACCCAAGACCTGAAGCCGGAGGAGGAGATCAAGAGTGGGGCTGAAGGAGATGTAGAAGAAAACCCACGAGTGCGTCCACGCGCCACCGTCGCAAGAATTAGAGTGGTAGCTAACCCCTTGAAGCTCAAGAGAAGCGCGCGGATGAGCACCAGAGGGAAGGTTCCACGTCACTACCTAGCTTCGATGACACCTGCTGCGGGAGTCAAGAACTACTTCCACACATTAATTCATGATTATTAGTACAAAAAGGTGCCCCATAGGGATTTTCCCTCTATGTGAGATATGAATCGTTCTAACCGTGCATATGATGGAATCTCTCAACCTAAGAAAGAGTGGGGGAAAAAATCTTAGTGGCTGGGATTCACTGTCTGACACGCATGCAAACTGTATTGATCGCAATACGGAGGTGATCGTATGCTTATGTTCGCGATTGAAGATCTGAAGAAATCAATTGATAATCTCATCGAAAAGGATTCACCACCACCACCGAAGAATTAATTCGTCATTGGTCTTGGCATCCCCTCGGCTTGTTCCGAGCTTGGGGGGAGTGCCGCGGTATGACATCACTATTGTCGCACCCGGACTTCTAGAGGATACTCACCGTACGAACTGAACAGTATTTTGATTGGATTACGGGGCTTAACGGCTCCCGTGTCCCCTTACGGGTAGGCCAGCACTTATGTGCGACAACCAACCGTTACTGTTCACCGTCGATGTAAACTATCCCGTAGAAATCAGGACACTACCATTGACGTACTTCATACCATTCACACATGGTACGTCAACGGCTTTGAACAAAAGGATAACACAACATGCCTCTAAGACACAAAAGATTGAAATAAGTTGCAAATGGCCCTCACTAGGGCAGAGAATAGCAAATACAATCATCCAGAGGACACATGTCCCAACATAATATCATTACAACTCAGCGGAAGCATTCAAAGGGGGTCTGAGTACAGACAAATCCAAATAGGCTTAAGAAGCCGGGAATGAAAAGAAAACGGAGCCCATCCACGATGTCCCGGATCCTGCCCGGGTCCACTAACTACTCGTCAGCAGCCTCGTCAAACTCCACGTAGTAGCCGTCACCTGGATCCTCGTAAGCGTATTCGTAGTCTGCGTAAACCACAGCCCCAAAGGGGGTCAGTACAACAACGTACTGGCAAGCAAGACTCACAGTTCACCAAAGTGTAGCCCGTCAACACCAAGCACAGATGCCTTGGGATCAACGGAAGGGAAGGGTATAAAAGATGCTGTAACTGGCTGCACTAACCAACTACAGAACATACTACAACTTCCGGTGTAACAGAAAGAGATAAGATAGCGTATCGTAACCCACTATAGCTAACCACCAAACAAACCCATCCTGGATCTCGCCCCTTATCCAAAGAAGCAATCCGAGGATAACTCACCCAGTTGGGTTAATGATGGATCAAGTTGTTGTGTCAATAAGCCTATTACTAGTCAAGTTATCATTAGTTAGGTGTAAGTTGTTCTGAGTACTTGTTAGCCAGTACTTTCACCAAGTCAACCATAACCGCGGAAAACACGGCTTCTCGAGAAGATTTATCCCTACAGGGGTGCACCAATTTGGCCGTACACGTAAGAATAACCTGCCAGATGGGAAGGCCTTTCCCACCAAGCGGGGCACTCAACACAACTCAACTCTTCTTCACATCAAGCCCAAAGCACCACGTGTTGTGCGTGCGCGGCTAATCGAGCCCCCCGAAGAAAAGGAGGACCCTCATAGCACTGGAAGACCACGCCGCCCTAAATGCCGACTACAAAAGTTCCACCCTGGCCTCGGGTTCGTACCTGCATATGCGTGCATCAAATGGAAAGCCCGAACTAAGTGTGGTGATTTGGACGAGATGCGAATCGAATCAAATTGAGGGGGGCGCCCATACACGCTTCCCACATGCGGATAGTGCGCTCATCATGGATCAGTAGACAAGACCCTTTTCCTATTAGGGTCGACACTAGCAGGCCTCAAAACCACGCCGGGCCTCCTGCCGGTGCCTTATCAGCAAATTATTATTACCTCAAATTAACAAATTGTTGTTTAACATCGAGCCCCAGAATATAACAGATATAATAACAGAAAGTAACGGATAGCAGACTCGAGCAAACAACCCTAAGCATGCTAGTAAGACACGGGCCCAAGCAACGGGGTTTTAGGACTGGAGGTGTGGCAATATCAGGGTTTAGGGTATCATGTGATAGGTTCGTAACAGAAGCAACAATACATAGGGCTAGCAAATATAGACAACGGAAAGTATCGGTAACCAATGTTGAAAGGAACACAATGGTTCATGTGAGTGATAACTTGCCTGGAAACCCAGTAGCCGGGTACTGAGCTAGATCCTCAGAAGGGGTGTCGTAAAGATCGTCGGTATCAACGTTGTCGTCTATCCGAGAAGAAGCAAACAAACAAGGCAGAAATATAAACAATCATTATCATGGCATAGTGCACAATCAAATATGATGCATGACAAGTTAATGGTTGCCTCAAAATACACTAGGTAACATAATAACACCATGTATATGGACCCATATGCAATTGGATTGCATATGGAAAAGGTCCATTGAAATAAGTGGAAACAAAATGATTTACAATTAATTATTATTTGAAAGTTGTTAGCATGATGCATGCATGATGTTAACAACAAAATAACAATAATAGATGCAAGGGAAAAGGAATAAAACAAGTTTGGAAAATCATTTATTAAGTTTAGAAATTTTGGGTCACTTAACATGTCACACAAGCAATTGTTGTTTTCATCAAGTTAGAGTGTGCAAAACAATTAACAAAGTCTATATTTTAAAAGAACATCAAATTTTAGTTGGATTACATGTTTCAAATATTGAAATTGGAGTTAGGATAATTTAATTATGAATTAAACAATATTAAACAAGTTTTAATTTGATTTAAAACAAGTGTGAATTTTATTTGAATTCTATTTGTTCAAAACATAAATTCAAACTCATATTTGCAAAGTTCACACTTTGATGGGTTGAAAACATATTTTGCATGTTTAAAATTATTTTATTTTGAGCAAGTTATGATTTTATCAAATTTAAATGAATTTAACAAGTATTAAATTATTTAGGCAATTTAAATTATTCTAACCATGAAACGAAATTTATATTTGAATAGGATATTCAAAATAGCATTGAAACGATATTTTATTTGCATGATTTGGATTGATTATGAATTAGTTATGAATTTTAGCAAAATACAATTGAATTATTTGAATTCAAATTTGAATTGCAATTTGAAATTTCAAAACAGTACACAAATGGATTATTTGGAAAGATCATTTAATTTAGAGCAATAAACATATATAACGTTTATTATTTAGAGTTATGGATTAAAAGTTATTAAAGTTTTGCTTTTAGGGATTAATTCTGTTATTTAAAAAGGATTTGGAAAATAAACAGAAACAGGGAAAACAAAAAGCACCGCACAGTGGCTAGCCATAGCCACTGCCAGTGGGCCACAGGCCACTGTGGTGCTGCGCGCGTGCTTGTGTGGCAGAGTGAGTCCATGACGGGTGGGGCCGCGTATACGGAAATAAAACCCAAAAAGGTTTGCGGCTCCTGGGATTCGAACCCGTCCGCTGCGCATCGAGCGAACAGAACCAAGCCACTGCGCTGCTACTGAGTTCTTGTCAGTTAGGAGCAGACAGCCAATGTGAGCTTCAGTAAACGCTACTGAAACTTTCGGTGCAGAATAACTGAACCCAACCACGATGATCGATGGCCGGCGACGAGAATCCGTAGTGCAACGCTGCAGTGCTGCGCTGTGTTGGCAAACGAACGGATGCATGTGCTATTCGAGCTGCGCAAGGACAGGAGAGGGTAGGGAAACGGGGAGCAGTCGCTCACCGGCGGTTGAGGCAGATGGTCTCCGGCGACGGCGGCGTTGATGGCGGCGGCGACACTGCCCTCCTCGAGCTCAACGGAGAGTTGGGGGTGGACTAGGGCACACGGCGGTTCCGTTCCCACTGCTCAACGGGGCTATGTAGGCATCACGGTGACGAAAACCTCGCCGGTTCGGAGAGTGCGAGCTGCGGTGGCCGTCAGAGAAACGCGGGGGGGGGGGTGACAGAGATCGTGCGCGGCGGCGATGGAGGGGTAGCTGGGGGGTAGGAGGTTTAGGGTTCGAGGGGGAGGAACCCTAGGGGGTTTTGTAGGGGATGCGGGGCGACGATGGCCGTCCACGGGCGCATGTCGCCGACGTGGAGGCGCGGATGCGTTGCCGTACTCCAGGAAGACGACAGGGAAAGAAAGACTGAACCGGTACGCGCGTTAGCTAGGTGGGCTGGGTTGCGCGCGCGGGGTAAGTTGGGCTGGGTAGAGCTTAGGTGCTGCGCGCGGGGTAAGTTGGGCTGGGTAGAGCTTAGGTGCTGCGCGCGCTGTAGTTCTCCTGTTATTTTATTTTTTTTGCTCTCTGTTTTTTTTGTAGGGTTTGGTTTTTGGAAGAAAAGATAGCTTTTAGCTTAGTAAAAATTCTAGAAAAATTAGGGTAAGTTATTTAGGTAATTAGAAAACAATTTCCAAGATTGGTTTTCAAAAATGCTGAGATTTGCTTGCTGTTTGAAATTAAAACAAATTTGGATGAAATCTTTAATATTAATGATCATTAATAAAACCCAACATTTTAAATAGGGTAACCCCTAAGGTAATTAGACAAATTGAGTTGATTTGCTTTGGTATCCACATAATTTCAAAATGGTTCTGTTTTGGGTGCTTGGATTTGAATTTTAAATGTGTTTGGAAATTAAATGATTGATTTAAAACCATCATTTTCACAAGTGATCACTATGGAAAAGACATGAAACAAATTGGTTGTTTTTAGTTGTGATTTTTATTCAAAATGTTGTAACAGAGCAAGTATGAAACCATTGTTTGAAATAAGGTTTGAATTTTAGTTGTGAAAACAGTGGAAAACAAATGCAACAATTAAGAACCAAATGCAAACAACATGGAAACAATATGATGACATGATGCAGTACTTTAATAAACATGCAACAAACATTCTAAGGGGATAGTTTTCATAATTGGGATGTTACAAAACGCCCCCCTTGAAGGAATCGCGCCCCGAGATTCCTACTGAGAAAGGAAAAGGTCCGGATACTTCTTGCGAAGATCCTCTTCGGTCTCCCACGTTGCCTCTTTATCGGAATGATGCGACCACTGCACTTTCAAGAACTTGGTGCTCTTGTTGCAAGTCTTACGCTCGGTCTCATCGAGAATACGAATAGGGTGCTCCTCATAAGAGAGATCATCTTGCAGTTCAATAGAATCATGATCAACCGCACGATCTGGATCTTTGAAACACTTCTTGAGCTGTGACACGTGGAACACGTCGTGCACTTTGGATAGTTTTTCTGAAAGTTCGAGACGATAGGCATTTTCTGCCCGCCTTGAGAGAATGTTGAAAGGACCAATGTATCTTGGTGCAAGCTTTCCTTTCACACCGAAACGATGAGTGCCCCTGAGGGGAGTTACACGGAGATATGCCTTGTCACCAGGTGCATAGATCATATCCCTGTGCTTGCTGTCATAGTAGCTCTTCTGACGAGACTGAGCAATCCTGAGATTGTCACGAATGATACGAACTTTCTCCTCGGCTTCCTTAACAATGTCAGGGCCTAAGAGTGAACGTTCACCAGCTCCAGACCAATTGATTGGACTCCTGCATCTGCGGCCATACAGTGCCTCAAATGGTGCCATGCCTAGGCTTGCCTGGTAGCTGTTGTTGTAGGAAAATTCAGCATATGGAAGGCAATCCTCCCATTTCATGCCAAAGGAGATGCCACATGCTCTGAGCATATCCTCGAGAATCTGATTGACTCTTTCGACTTGCCCCTGAGACTGAGGGTGATAAGCTGTGCTGAACAGAAGTTTGGTGCCCAATGCTTCTTGAAAACTCTTCCAGAAATGAGAAGTGAAGATACTTCCACGGTCTGAGCTTATTTCTAATGGAACACCATGAAGAGGAACAATCTTTGCTGTGTAGAGTTCTGCTAACTGGCTAGCTGAGATAGTTTCCTTGACAGCAAAGAAGTGAGCTACTTTAGTGAGACGATCAATAACAACGAAGATTGCATCGTTGCCCTTCTTGGACTTTGGAAACCCAGTAACGAAGTCCATTTCAATCATGTCCCACTTCCACTCAAGAATTTTCAGAGGTTGGAGTAGACCTGCTGTTTTCTGATGGACTGCCTTAACACGTTGACAAACGTCGCATTCAGAAACGTATTGAGAAATTTCACGTTTCATGCCAGGCCACCAATACAGAGTCTTAAGATCCTGGTACATCTTTGTACTTCCAGGGTGAATGGAGAGAGGAGTTTCATGAGCCTCCTTCAGAATGATATCTTTTAGACTTTGAACTTGAGGAACTGCAATGCGTCCTTCAAAGAACACAGTTCCTTTATCATCAACTGAGAAGGACTTGAATTTCTCCTTGCCTTCCTTGATGTGCTCAACCATCTTCTTGATTTCAGTATCACGAAGTTGTTCAGAACGAATCTTGTCCTCGAGAGTTGGACTGGCTGTCAAGCTAGCAAGGTAGCCTTGAGGAACAAGACCAAGGTTCAGCTTCTGGAATTCTTCATGAAGTGGAGGTTGGCTTTCCATGATCATGAGATTATTGCAATAGGATTTGCGACTGAGAGCATCGGCCATAACATTAGCCTTGCCTGGAGTGTAAGAAATGGTGAGATCAAAGTCCTTAATCTTTTCAATCCATCTCCTTTGCCTGAGGTTTAGATCTGGTTGAGTGAAGATGTATTTCAGACTCTTGTGATCGGAAAAGATTTCAGTTTTGTTACCCAACAAGTATTGTCTCCATTTCTTGAGGGCAAACACAACTGCTGCAAGTTCAAGATCATGAGTGGGATAGTTTTGCTCATGTGGGTTCAACTGACGTGAAGCATAAGCCACAACTTGACGTTCTTGCATAAGAACTGCTCCTAGACCTTGGAGAGATGCATCGCAGAATATCTGGAAAGGTTTAGTAGTATCTGGGCCAACCAGAACTGGGGTGGAAGTGAGTTTAGTCTTGAGGAGATTGAAACTCTCATCACACTGTGGAGTCCAAACAAACTTTTTGTCCTTCTTTGTGAGATCAGTGAGAGGTTTGGCAATCTTGGAAAAGTTTTGGACGAAACGACGGCAATAGCTAGCCAAGCCAAGAAAACTTCTGACTTGTTTTACCGTCTTAGGAGGTTTCCAATCAACAATTGCCTTAACCTTTTCCGGGTCAATGGCTATGCCTTTGGCGGAGATGACATGACCAAGGTAAGCAACTTCTGGAATCCAGAACTCACATTTGGAGAACTTGGCATACAGACGATGCTCGCGAAGTTTCATGAGAGTGAGACGAAGGTGTTCTCCATGCTCTTCCTCGGATTTTGAGTAGACTAGAATATCATCGAGATATACCACAACGAACTTGTCAAGGTATTCATGGAATACAGAATTCATGAGTCTTGAGAAAGTCGCCGGTGCATTGGTGAGACCAAAGGACATGACGGTGTATTCATATAGACCATACCGAGTGGTGAAAGCTGTTTTTGGAATATCTTCCTTTCTGATCTTTATTTGATGGTAACCCATCCTCAAGTCCAACTTTGAGAATATTGAGGCTCCAGCAAGTTGATCAAAAAGATCATCGATACGAGGAATTGGGTACTTGTTCTTGATGGTTTTCTCGTTGAGAGGACGATAGTCAACCACGAGCCTTTTTGTTTGATCCTTCTTGGCAACAAACAGAGTTGGGCAACCCCAAGCGGAGGAACTAGGCTGAATGTAACCTTTCTCCATGTACATATCGATTTGCTCCTTCAACAATTTCAGTTCAGGAGGAGCTATCTTGTATGGATGCTTAGAGATTGGAGCAGTACCTGGTTCAAGCTCGATCACGAACTCAACTGCTCTGTCCGGAGGCATCCCTGGCAACTCTTCTGGAAAGACGTCAGGGAATTCACAAACCACCGGAACATTTTCAAGCAGAGGTAGAGGTTTAGCATCCAGGGTGTACAGCTGAACAGAACTTGATTCACTTGGAGAATAGACTATCTGGCCGGAAGGGTGGAACAGAGTTATTGACTTCTTAGCACAATCAATCGTAGCTTTATTGGCCTTCAACCAATCCATGCCAAGGATGACATCAATGTCAGAATTGCCAAGCAGAATGAGGGAAGCAAGGAATATGTGACCTCCAATCAAGATCTGATTCTCGTGACTGATCTTGGAAGTTTGCATAGTTGCTCCAGGGGAGTTTACTACTAGCGGGGAACCCAAACCAACAAAAGGTAGTTTAACTGCTGTCGCAAAGATCTTCGACACGAAAGAATGCGATGCTCCGGTATCAAACAACACTTTAGCTGGGTTAGAGTTTACGGGGAATGTACCGAGAACGACGTCAGCAGCTTCCTCAGCTTTGTCGGCCTTGATATGATTCACCCTCGCGGTCCTCCCGACAGGCCTGTTGTTGGAGTTGAAGGCTTTAGCCGGGGGAGCACGAACCATTGCCTGGTTGGTGTTGGGGCGAGGAGGTGGTGGAGGTAGCTGCCTCTGAGTGCACTTATCAGCATAGTGTCCAGTCTGCTTGCATTTGAAGCAAGTGACGACACGAGGTGCATCTGGCCTTGGTTGCCCCATTGAGAACCTCTGAGCCTGCATGTGAGCTGGGTTGGGTGGGCGGGGACCAAAGCCTGAAGAAGCTTGGGCATTTGGAGCCCTAGTGACAGCACTGTTTGGCACCCAGATGCGGCGCTTCTGCGGAGGGGTGGTCATGTTGGAGGAGGAACCACCCTCACGCGAGTGCTTGCGCGACTCTTCGAACGCCTTGCGCCCATTCTCCTCATTGAGCGCGGTGTTCACGAGCTCCACGAAGTCCTTGCACTTGATGTTGGTGAGAGCGTACTTCAGTTCCGGGTTAAAACCTCGGCGGAACCTTGCCATCTTCTTGGCTTCAGTGGACACCTCGTCACCAGCGTATCGAGCGAGACGATTGAACTCATTCTGGTAGCCGAGGACGTCCAGCTTGCCCTGTTTGAGAGAGCAGAATTCCTCACGCATCCTTTCCATGAGACCATCTGGGATGTGGTGCTTCAGGAAGGCATCCTTGAAACATCCCCAGGTGATAGGATAGCCAGCTCTCATGGTCTGGTAGTTCTCCCACCAGGTAGCTGTCTGACCCTTCAGTAGGTAGGTGGCATACTTGACCTTATCTTCCTCAGCAACATGTGCAATCTCCAGAGTCCTGGCTATGTCACGGATCCAGTCATCAGCATCCAGGGGCTCATGTGTTGCCACGAAAGCTTTCGGCCCCAGACTCAGAAACTCCTTGATGCTGACTCGCGGAGCATTCTGGTTGTTGTGCTGGTTAGCCTGGATCTGGGTCATCTGAGCCACGACCTGAGTCATCTGAGTCAACAGCTCCGTGAGCGGAGGTGGTTCAGGCGGGTTGCTCCTTGTCGGCGGCATCCTGAATAGACATGCATTTTAGCACCACAATAGAAAATGATAGACTTGGTAACCGAAAGAGAGATTATTCCGACGCATGAATAGATAACCAACAGGTACATCATCACATGTTCAAATACATCAGAATATCCAACACACCATTACATGGTTCGAAAGCCAAGGATAACTAAACATAGCTATGAATGGATACATCGGTACTCCCATGCTCATCACGCAGGACGGCGGTGAGTAGTACGACGAGAGATACGGTGCGGAGGAATCCCCCGGAAGTAGGTATAACGACGATCCACGTAGAGCGGGACTGCTCTGAGGGGGACTCTCGGTGTGGTGAAGTAGAAAGCGTCGTCTCCTTGTGCTCCATAGCGGGGAATCCCTGTGTAACCAGGACCAAGGTCGAGAAGTGGACCTCTGATCGGCTCGTAACCTCCAACATCTGGCAACGGAAGCCCATCTGTCTGAACGAAACATGCAAAGTGCTCGTCTCCAACAAAATCGGTGGTGTACGTCACCAGACGAGTGAGAGCAAGGTGGAGCTGCTCCCTGACTGAAGCCAACTCCTGAGACAGTGTGGAAGCAACTGCGTCACTGTGCCTCACAAACTGAGCAGTGGTGTGCAGCCTGGAGCTATCAGACTCGTAGGTATCCAGGTTGTCGTGGAGAGTGAAGTGAACTCCCGCCGACATGATGTAACCACGGGGGATGTGGCGATAGATAGAATCGTCAAACCCCCAGTAGTCAGCACGGAGGACGGTGAGACTCACGTAAGCTGCCTGCTGCACGGCCATATCCACTGTGGAACCTACTGCCTCGTAGCGGTGGACAACGCTCCTGCCATCATCTGACAGAATGTAGACGATAGCCCGGTAGTAGGTCTGGTCAAACTCTCGCTGCTGCTCGTAGACCTGGTACTCTGGTGCCCAATGGAACCCCAGATAAGTCACCATGTCTCTCAGCATCTCCGGATAACCGGCAGTGCTCTCACAGCGAGTCATCCGAACCACCTGCGGGAAGAACCCGAGATCCATCTGCAGATGATTTGGGAGGTTTTGATTAGACGCCGGTAGAAGAAACTGAAGTGGAAAGTAACAACAAGGTTTCAACGGACGAAAAGGTTCTTTAGAAGAACAGGATATCGAAGCAACGTCGGGAAAACGAGACCAGAAGTCCTGAGGTACTACGGAGAACCCAAAACACGTGAAATCCTAACTTGAAAGTTTAGGTGAGAACAGAAAACAACGTTGCACTTCCTTACCAGAAAAGGGTGGGTGGGTGGGGAAAGAAGAAAAATGGCATAATTCCTACTCTCACGTTTCATTTTTCCTATATAGCTACAAAATAGTTTCTAGACTCAACTGCGACCAGTAAAAAGGGATCCTACAGGCAGACAGGCTCTGATACCATTTGTCGCACCCGGACTTCTAGAGGATACTCACCGTACGAACTGAACAGTATTTTGATTGGATTACGGGGCTTAACGGCTCCCGCGTCCCCTTACGGGTAGGCCAGCACTTATGTGCGACAACCAACCGTTACTGTTCACCGTCGATGTAAACTATCCCGTAGAAATCAGGACACTACCATTGACGTACTTCATACCATTCACACATGGTACGTCAACGGCTTTGAACAAAAGGATAACACAACATGCCTCTAAGACACAAAAGATTGAAATAAGTTGCAAATGGCCCTCACTAGGGCAGAGAATAGCAAATACAATCATCCAGAGGACACATGTCCCAACATAATATCATTACAACTCAGCGGAAGCATTCAAAGGGGGTCTGAGTACAGACAAATCCAAATAGGCTTAAGAAGCCGGGAATGAAAAGAAAACGGAGCCCATCCACGATGTCCCGGATCCTGCCCGGGTCCACTAACTACTCGTCAGCAGCCTCGTCAAACTCCACGTAGTAGCCGTCACCTGGATCCTCGTAAGCGTAGTCGTAGTCTGCGTAAACCACAGCCCCAAAGGGGGTCAGTACAACAACGTACTGGCAAGCAAGACTCACAGTTCACCAAAGTGTAGCCCGTCAACACCAAGCACAGATGCCTTGGGATCAACGGAAGGGAAGGGTATAAAAGATGCTGCAACTGGCTGCACTAACCAACTACAGAACATACTACAACTTCCGGTGTAACAGAAAGAGATAAGATAGCGTATCGTAACCCACTATAGCTAACCACCAAACAAACCCATCCTGGATCTCGCCCCTTATCCAAAGAAGCAATCCGAGGATAACTCACCCAGTTGGGTTAATGATGGATCAAGTTGTTGTGTCAATAAGCCTATTACTAGTCAAGTTATCATTAGTTAGGTGTAAGTTGTTCTGAGTACTTGTTAGCCAGTACTTTCACCAAGTCAACCATAACCGCGGAAAACACGGCTTCTCGAGAAGATTTATCCCTACAGGGGTGCACCAATTTGGCCGTACACGTAAGAATAACCTGCCAGATGGGAAGGCCTTTCCCACCAAGCGGGGCACTCAACACAACTCAACTCTTCTTCGCATCAAGCCCAAAGCACCACGTGCTGTGCGTGCGCGGCTAATCGAGCCCCCCGAAGAAAAGGAGGACCCTCATAGCACTGGAATACCACGCCGCCCTAAATGCCGACTACAAAAGTTCCACCCTGGCCTCGGGTTCGTACCTGCATATGCGTGCATCAAATGGAAAGCCCAAACTAAGTGTGGTGATTTGGACGAGATGCGAATCGAATCAAATTGAGGGGGGCGCCCATACACGCTTCCCACATGCGGATAGTGCGCTCATCATGGATCAGTAGACAAGACCCTTTTCCTATTAGGGTCGACACTAGCAGGCCTCAAAACCACGCCGGGCCTCCTGCCGGTGCCTTATCAGCAAATTATTATTACCTCAAATTAACAAATTGTTGTTTAACATCGAGCCCCAGAATATAACAGATATAATAACAGAAAGTAACGGATAGCAGACTCGAGCAAACAACCCTAAGCATGCTAGTAAGACACGGGCCCAAGCAACGGGGTTTTAGGACTGGAGGTGTGGCAATATCAGGGTTTAGGGTATCATGTGATAGGTTCGTAACAGAAGCAACGATACATAGGGCTAGCAAATATAGACAACGGAAAGTATCGGTAACCAATGTTGAAAGGAACACAATGGTTCATGTGAGTGATAACTTGCCTGCAAACCCAGTAGCCGGGTACTGAGCTAGATCCTCAGAAGGGGTGTCGTAAAGATCGTCGGTATCAACGTCGTCGTCTATCCGAGAAGAAGCAAAAAAACAAGGCAGAAATATAAACAATCATTATCATGGCATAGTGCACAATCAAATATGATGCATGACAAGTTAATGGTTGCCTCAAAATACACTAGGTAACATAATAACACCATGTATATGGACCCATATGCAATTGGATTGCATATGGAAAAGGTCCATTGAAATAAGTGGAAACAAAATGATTTACAATTAATTATTATGTGAAAGTTGTTAGCATGATGCATGCATGATGTTAACAACAAAATAACAATAATAGATGCAAGGGAAAAGGAATAAAACAAGTTTGGAAAATCATTTATTAAGTTTAGAAATTTTGGGTCACTTAACATGTCACACAAGCAATTGTTGTTTTCATCAAGTTAGAGTGTGCAAAACAATTAACAAAGTCTATATTTGAAAAGAACATCAAATTTTAGTTGGATTACATGTTTCAAATATTGAAATTGGAGTTAGGATAATTTAATTATGAATTAAACAATATTAAACAAGTTTTAATTTGATTTAAAACAAGTGTGAATTTTATTTGAATTCTATTTGTTCAAAACATAAATTCAAACTCATATTTGAAATGTTCACACTTTGATGGGTTGAAAACATATTTTGCATGTTTAAAATTATTTTATTTTGAGCAAGTTATGATTTTATCAAATTTAAATGAAGTTAACAAGTATTAAATTATTTAGGCAATTGAAATTATTCTAACCATGAAACAAAATTTATATTTGAATAGGATATTCAAAATAGCATTGAAACCATATTTTATTTGCAAGATTTGGATTGATTATGAATTAGTTATGAATTTTAGCAAAATACAATTGAATTATTTGAATTCAAATTTGAATTGCAATTTGAAATTTCAAAACAGTACACAAATGGATTATTTGGAAAGATCATTTAATTTAGAGCAATAAACATATATAACTTTTATTATTTAGAGTTATGGATTAAAAGTTATTAAAGTTTTGCTTTTAGGGATTAATTCTGTTATTTAAAAAGGATTTGGAAAATAAACAGAAACAGGGAAAACAAAAAGCACCGCACAGTGGCTAGCCATAGCCACTGCCAGTGGGCCACAGGCCACTGTGGTGCTGCGCGCGTGCTTGCGTGGCAGAGTGAGTCCATGACGGGTGGGGCCGCGTATACGGAAATAAAACCCAAAAATGTTTGCGGCTCCTGGGATTCGAACCCGTCCGCTGCGCATCGAGCGAACAGAACCAAGCCACTGCGCTGCTACTGAGTTCTTGCCAGTTAGGAGCAGGCAGCCAAGGTGAGCTTCAGTAAACGCTACTGAAACTTTTGGTGCAGAATAACTGAACCCAACCACGATGATCGATGGCCGGCGACGAGAATCCGCAGTGCAACGCTGCAGTGCTGCGCTGTGTTGGCAAACGAACGGATGCATGTGCTATTCGAGCTGCGCAAGGAAAGGAGAGGGTAGGGAAACGGGGAGCAGTCGCTCACCGGCGGTTGAGGCAGATGGTCTCCGGCGACGGCGACGTTGATGGCGGCGGCGACACTGCCCTCCTCGAGCTCAACGGAGAGTTGGGGGGTGGACTAGGGCACACGGCGGTTCCGTTCCCACTGCTCAACGGGGCTATGTAGGCATCACGGTGACGAAAACCTCGCCGGTTCAGAGAGTGCGAGCTGCGGTGGCCGTCAGAGAAACGCGGGGGGGGGGGGTGACAGAGATCGTGCGCGGCGGCGATGGAGGGGTAGCTGGGGGGTAGGAGGTTTAGGGTTCGAGGGGGAGGAACCCTAGGGGGTTTTGTAGGGGATGCGGGGCGACGATGGCCGTCCACGGGCGCCTGTCGCCGACGTGGAGGCGCGGATGCGTTGCCATACTCCAGGAAGACGACAGGGAAAGAAAGACTGAACCGGTACGCGCGTTAGCTAGGTGGGCTGGGCTGCGCGCGCGGGGTAAGTTGGGCTGGGTAGAGCTTAGGTGCTGCGCGCGCTGTAGTTCTCCTGTTTTTTTTTTTTGCTCTCTGTTTTTTTTGTAGGGTTTGGTTTTTGGAAGAAAAGATAGCTTTTAGCTTAGTAAAAATTCTAGAAAAATTAGGGTAAGTTATTTAGGTAATTAGAAAACAATTTCCAAGATTGGTTTTCAAAAATGCTGAGATTTGCTTGCTGTTTGAAATTAAATCAAATTTGGATGAAATCTTTAATATTAATGATCATTAATAAAACCCAACATTTTAAATAGGGTAACCCCTAAGGTAATTAGACAAATTGAGTTGATTTGCTTTGGTATCCACATAATTTCAAAATGGTTCTGTTTTGGGTGCTTGGATTTGAATTTTAAATGTGTTTGGAAATTAAATGATTGATTTAAAACCATCATTTTCACAAGTGATCACTATGGAAAAGACATGAAACAAATTGGTTGTTTTTAGTTGGGATTTTTATTCAAAATGTTGTAACAGAGCAAGTATGAAACCATTGTTTGAAATAAGGTTTGAATTTGAGTTGTGAAAACAGTGGAAAACAAATGCAACAATTAAGAATCAAATGCAAACAACATGGAAACAATATGATGACATGATGCAGTACTTTAATAAACATGCAACAAACATTCTAAGGGGATAGTTTTCATACTTGGGATGTTACAACTATCTTTCATCTTTTTACTTTTTCAGTAGAGTCATATCATGAGTAGAGAGGTTATCGTATAGGATTGTTTGCAGTATGGAAGTGTCTCTCCTTATTTGGTTATCGTTGTATCCGTTGGTGTGAGTTGCCGGTTTGAAATATTAATGAGAAGTTTCATCATTTACTTTCTGTGCACATTATTTCAGTTTTCAACTTTTGTCATATGGTTGCGCTTGTTATTAATATTTGGTATCACTCTAGAGATCATCAAGTTAATATAGTTGGTTTTGGAAAACTTAGCTTGGGTCAGCAGAAATAATAATTTGAGATGCTAGTATAAGAAAGAGGAATTTTCCTATTAGCTCATAAACTTAGTATTCACAAGTTAAGATCACTTGGGAATTCAATGAAGATTGCATGATTGGTTTCATCTTATGTATATTTGTTTGTTTTCCCTCAATTCTTATGCTTGTTACCCAGCCTTGTTAGCCAAAAACCCTGTACTGAGAGGGAATGCTTCTCGTGCGTCCAAATCTTAAACCCCAAAACCTTGCCATTTGTGTCCACCATACCTTCCTACATGTGGCATTTCACCGCCACTCCAAGTAAATTGCTCATGTGCTACCTTTAAAACTTTCAAACTACTCATGTTTTGTGTTCCTGTTTTAGCTCATGAGGACGCAAATAGAGAATCTTTATCTCACTTGTTGATAGAACTCACACACCTGGACTAGTGGCTTCATCCGCTTATCCTAATGCTAGAAGAGCTGGCAACGGGGTTCCCAGCCCCAAATAATAATACAAATTCTCTTCACTCCTTTTGCCCCTGATTTATCAGTCAAAGCATAATTGTGTAAACAAAAGATAAAGAGGGATGACCTTCTATACCAGTTGCGTCCTTCTATGGGAGCCGCTCTTGTGAGTCTAGTTGGCTTGTGACGTACTATATTTTCTGTTTGCCATTCGTTGACATACACCTCTCAAAATTAGACACTCCTCCACGCTTTGTGATTGTTGGCAGGCACCCGAGGATTTGGTTAGCCATGGTTTGTGTAAGATGGATGGAAGGAGTGGCATGCATTTTATACCTCTGTTTATTAAAATAAAATCTCTAGCACATGAGTGATCAATGCTTCCCTCTGCGAAGGGCCTATCTTTTACTTTTATGTTGAGTCAGTAAACCCATTTCCTTCTGTCTCCAGCAAGCATTTGAGTTGTTGTGATCACATCATCTATATGTTGATTTATTCAATCATGTTTTCTATCCTTCTTTGTTTAGCACATGCTTTATTATCTGAATGAATATTACTTTGAAAGCTATGAATCACTATAAAAGAGTTGTTCCAATTAAACATGTTAAGCTCTACAATATTTGTTATAAAAACTTCACCTAAGATAAGTATGATTTCATTAAATGTTCTCTGACTAAGAACGAAGTTTGCCATCACCAATTTTGATTCTCTCCTTTGCATCTTTGTTTGTGACTCCCATTACTCGTTTCAAGTTAGGTCATATGAGAGGAAGTTGCTGTCTATAATGAATGGTGCATAGATAGATGTGATGCTTCTTGTCCATATTTTATTTATCGACTCTTCACTCCATAAACCTGTGGTCATGTTTTCTGAGTTCAGTTTCACTTGGGACAAACAAGGTCTAAGCTTGGGGGGGGAGTTGATACGTCCATTTTGCATCACTATTTTATATCATAATTTTCTGTTATTCATCGATATATTTCATGTTATGATGCATCCCTTATGTTATTTTATCTTATTTTGCATGTTTTATAATTTTTGGAGAATAAACACCGGGACCAGAAATCTGATGGAAAAAGCACTGTAGGGATACCATATTTCAGAAGATTAGAAGAAGAAGTGGGACACCGGTGGTGTCCTACAAGTTCAGAGGAGGAACCCAGCCAGAAGGAGAGCCAGAGGGGGGCCACCAGGGGCCCACACCAAGGGGTGGCACCTCCCCTTGGTTGCGCCACCTAGGGGTGTGGCCACCCTGGCCCACCTCGGGGGAGGGGGGGTATTTTTCGCGTGCTTGGCCCCGAGAAAACTCTAAGCCTCATTCAATTGTCGAAGAATTTCTCCATCGCCGCCTCGGGGCGGAAAACACCCGAGAGAGAAAAGCTCTCTGGCAGGGAGAAATCTGTCGGGGAAATTCCTCTCTGAAGAGGGGAAATCACCGCCATCGTCACCGTCATCGCTCCGGGCATCATCACCAGCACCATCACCCTCATCATCCACCGTCATCCCGCTGTAACAATTAGGGGCCTCTATCGTTGTTTTGCATTAGATCTCTCTCCTGGTGTGGATTACTTGTTAGTAGTTGATGCTTGTGAGATTTATCGGTGTTTGCACTTTATGACCAGATTGTTACCATCCATTATATCACCTCTGATTATGATCCATATGATGTCTTGTGAGTAGTTCGTGTTGTTCTTGAGGACATGGGAGAAGTCAAGTTGTTAGTAGTGAAGTAACTTTGAATAATATTTAATGTTTGATATTTAAGTTGTGGTGTTATTCTCCTAGTGGTGTCATGTGAACGTCGACTACATGATACTTCACCATTTATGGGCCTAGGGTGATGCATCGTGTATTTGGCTACTAATTGTGGGGTTGTCGGAGTGACAGAAACCTAAACCCCCGTTAGGAAACCATTACACGAGGGAGCGTAGGATCCCGGAGTTTAAAGCCGTGGTTAGATTTATTTCTTAATTACTTTCTTATAGTTGCGGATGCTTGCAAGGGGTATAATCACAGGTATGTATTAGTCTTGGATGGGACAGTACATTATCATAGGTTCACCCACACAACACTTATCAAAACACCTAACATTATTCAGCTGCATGGAACAAAAGCACTTGACAGAAACCTCCCGTGTGTCCTCGAGAACGTTTGTTAATCATAAGTAAACCCTCCGGCTTGTCCTTTGCTGAAGAAAGGATTGGGCCATTTGCTGCAATTATTACTACTGCATTTTATTTACTCGCATTTTATTTATCTGCAATATCAAAAAACTCTACAAATCTCTTTTCCAGTATTTACAGTTATTCCTTCATCGAAACTGCTTGTGAACACCTTCTGCTCCTCGTTGGGTTCGACACTCTTATTTATCGAAAGTACTACGATACACCCCCTATACTTGTGGGTTACCAGTCTCTTTGCATCTGATTTTGGGCTCTTTGCATCTGTGACCCGGTAGATCCTAGCTGAGGGAAAACACTTCCCGAGCCATGTTGTGCAGACCATTTGGATTCCAACAAAGTTCCAGCTAGGCCCGTTCGGCTGGGAGAAAATTTAAGAACCATAGGTGTTTGGTTGCGTGCAAAGTCATGACGATGACTAAAATTTAAACATTCCCGTTACTGGTTATGAAAATACCTGGTGCATGATGCTCTCAGACGTGATCACACGATCGCTGGGTTACCCCAAGAGGAAGGTATGTTGTAGTCTAGCGGAAATTTCCCCCAATTGTGGAACCATGGTTTATCGCCTGGTAGGACTTTGAAGACTCGGAGATGGTTGCTTGTTGTATGGCACGTGAACAAGCGTGGAACCTGCACACAATACACAGACTCTCTCTTGTCCCCAACTTTCCGAGATGGTTGTCAGTCTTCTTGTCTTGTTGAAAACTAGATAATTAAATGTATAGAGTAATGAAAAGTAATAAAAGAAAATAACAGTGCAACAAGAGAACAATGATGAAAGTGCTTGAAAGAAGGTTGTATCAATGAGGGAAATAGGACCGGGGGCCATAGTTTCACTAGTGGTGTCTCTCCAAAGAAAACAAACATGTTGGGTGAACAAATTATAACTGGTAAATTGACAAATCATGAACATATAACAATACTATTATGACGAAATAACGGTTCCTAACATCGTAGGAATTACGTAAAGGCATATGGACCGCTATCCAGCATGCATCCATATCTAATAGTCCACCTCAAAAAAGCTACCCAACAACGAAGTGATTGCTTTGTGTGCAACAAACAATTGCATTAGGTAAAGTATGTAATGTAAGCAATGGTACTTGTCCGTAGACAAGAGTACCGCTGTTTTCTCCCTAGTGGCAACATCACATCCCCCACCCGTCACATTTCTGTCACTCAAGCACAGATGTAAGGGAGGCATGAACCCACTATCTAGCATCTAAACCCTCTCTTGGACGTGAAAACAACTATGTGGCCAAGGTAATCATAAACACCAGAAAGCATTGCAAGACAACATTAAAACTCACTAAAGATATAAGTGAAGCATCCCAGTTTGACATGAACAAAATAATCATAATCTCATGGTTCATCGGATCCCAGCAAACAGAACATGCACAATTACATAACGATGGTCTCGATCATGTGAGGCAGCTCACGAGACTCTAAACATGGAAGCATAACAGAGAGAACTACCAACTAGATAATGTTATGGGCCCGTAGTCCTGAGATGAACTACTCACGCATCATCGTGGAGGCAATCATGGCGATGAAGAGGCCCGCGGTGACAATTCCCCCCTCCGGAAGGGTGCATGAACAGGGCTGCAGAATCCCTAGAATGGACTTTCGAGGTGACGACGCCTCTCAGTATATTTCGTGGAAAATATCTTCGTCCCCAAACTTTTTAGGGTTAAGGGCAATTTATAGGCGAAGAGGCGACGAGAGGCGGTGGCCAAGGCACCCAGGGGCCCACCAGGCGTGGCCTAGAGTGGGTTCACGCCTGTCACCCCTCTGGGGGCCACCTGGCTCCCCTCCGGGTCTCCTTTGGACTCCATCTTCGTTCCGGGTAAAAAAATCATCTCCGTGGATTTTCAGCCATTTTCGTGAATATTTCTTTAAGAACTTTTCCGAAATACAAAAACAACAACTGGCATGGGGCATCTTGCTAATAGGTTAGTGTATGAAAACATGCGGAAAACGAATGAAAACATGTGGAAAACATAAAGTCATTGGGTGTAAAACAAGCATGGAGCATAGAAAATTATAGATACGTTTGCAACGTATCAGTATCCCCAAGATTAACTCATCCTCGTCCTCGAGTAGGCAAGTGACAACAAAATAATTTTTGAGGTGAAATGAAGCCAACACAATCTTGATCAACCTTATTTAAAAGAATTGTAAGACAAGATCAAAGTACTTTAACAAAGGCATGATAGATATTTTTTAACTAATGTAAACTCAGGAAATATGTTGCACATGAAAAGTAACACAAATAATTGACATTGAGCAATAATGCATTGAAACTGATACATTTGTTTCAATCATAAATAAAAACATAGTAAAGTGGTATCCAGTTTGTCCTTCATGGAGTAACAAAACATAAATGCTAAGACACCTTCAAAGTTCAAATGGTGACTAGATACATATAATTTGAGAGTAAGCAATACCATAATCATGGATCAATCAATAATAAATTTTGGGACTATGCACATTATACTCAGAATGACAACTATGCTCTCTTAAGTTGTGCATAAAGTAAGAAGGTGAAGACTCAACATAAAAGTAAAACAAAGTCCCTTCATAGAGGGAAGCAAGGATTAATCATGTGCTAGGGCTTTTTATTTAATAAAATAGAGGTATTGAAAATATAATTTTGAGAGAGAGGTGTATGTCTATGTCAACGAATGCTATTAAATGACTTATTATATTTTCATGTTTAGTGGCTTCAAGAGCGGATCCCATAGAGAGAACCATAACATTCCGCTTTCTCCTTTGTTTACACAAGCTAAGTTCATGATTTCTCAAGTCCATAGTGTGAGGAGATTTGATGTGATTGTTGTAGCTTATCTTTTGGGGATTTTGCACCCAATGCCTGTTCTTTTTGCAATATCAGGGACTAGCACATTATTCATGCTAGTCAAAGTGCAAAGCCATCAAACATGAAGAAATAATAAAGCATTTAATAATTCCTCATGAGCTAAAACAGGAACACAAAACAAGTTTAATAATTTTGAAGGTTTTAAAGGTAGCACGCAAGAAATTTCCTTGGAGTGGAGGTGAAATAACACATATAGGTAGGTATGGTGGATACATTGGAATAGCTTTGGTTTTGGGAGTTGGATGCACGAGTAGAGCACATACTCAGTACAGGGTGAAGGCTAGCAAGAGACTGGGAGCGACCAACTAACAAAGCAATAATGACCATAATCATGCATAGCGACAAAACATTATTAATCAAAGCATGAAGTGATATTACAAGTAAAAGACTAAATGATCATCAAGGCTAAAGGTTACTGTTTTGTAGTCCTAACATGGTGTGAGCATGCACCAAGTCAACACAAATAAAACATCAAAGGAGAATACCGCAATACCATGTTTCATTATGAGGAAACAACACATGATTTAATTTCAATGGCACATCAATCACTCTCAGTTATTTGATACTAGTCATGATACATCATATACTACTAAGCACACAATTAAAATATCATATAACATGACATGCCAAAGTCTAAGCCACAGATAAAACAAGCTTCCTATTGCACCACCATAAGCATGCCATATTTTACTCTTCTCCAACACCAATCAACTTATTTGAAACAACTCTCAAAGCAAATAATAAAAAACAGATATATAATCATATATAACTGAATCAAACCAACAACTCTGAACAAAATTTGAGTGAAAAACAAGAGCTAAATGCAGTACTAGCAAAATCTGAACACTCATAGAACAATAAGAGTGAAAACTTGAGTGCTCTAGACAATGAAAATGCAGCGTGTCTCTATCCAAACTAAAATGCTAGTATCCAACCATTTATTACATCAAGAAAATAAAACAAAACTGAAAGCAAAATAAAATGACGCTCCAAGAATAACGCGTATCATGTGAAGGAATAAAATTATAGTGATTTGAAAGAAACCTGGTATTTTTGTTGATGAAGAGGGGATGCCTTGGGCATCCCCAAGATTTGATGCTTGTAATTCTTGGATATGTCTTGGGGTGACATGGGCATCCTCAAGTTTGAGATTTTGTTCATCCTTCATATTCTTATATCATCCTTCTCTCCCTACACTTGAAAACTTCCTCCACCTAAAACTTCTCACAATCTTCATTAGCAATGTTAGTGCATAAAAATAATAAATCCACTTGGTTCAGTTTCAACACAAGTCTAACATACATTTAAAATATTAGGTAGTGCCACAACTTTTTTTAAGGCTCTTCCTCCCGAAAGAGCACAAAAAAAGAAGATTAAGAGGCAAATGCAAATATTCACAGATAACAATCTGGGGACAACTAAAGATGATTTTTTTTAGAAAGGTGATTGTTTTTTTAGAAAGGTGATTGTTTTTTAGAAAGGTGATTGTTTTGTGTGCAAAAAACAATTGCATTGAGTAAAGTACGTAATGTAAGCAATGGTTCTCGTCCGTAGACAAGAGCATCGTTGTTTTGTCCCTAGTGGCAACAACACATCCCCCATCCCTCATGTTTCGGTCACTCGAGCACATATGTAAGGGAGACATGAACCCACTATCTAGCATATAAACCATCTCTTGGAGGTGAAAACAACTACGTGGCCAAGGTAATCATAAACACTGGAGAGCATTGCAAGAAAATATTAAAACTCTCTAAAGATATAAGTGAAGCAGCTCAGTTTGACATGAAAATAATAATCATTATCTCATGGTTCATCGGATCCCAGCAAACATAACATGCACAATTACATAACATTGTCTAGATCATGTGAGACAGCTCACGAGACTCTAAACATGGAGGCATAACAGAGATAACTACCAACTACCTGCCGCTATGGACTCGTAGTCCCAAGATGAACTATTCACGCATCATCGTGGAGGAAATCAAGGCGGTGAAGAGGCCTCCAGTGAAGATTGCCCCCTCAGGCAGGGTGCGAGAATAAGGTTGCAGAAGCCCTAGATTGGACTTTCGAGGTGACGACGCCTCTCTATATGTTTCATGGAAAATATCCCCGTCCCTGAACATTTTAGGGGTAAGGGAACTTTATAGGCGAAGAGGCAACGAGAGGCGGTGGCCAGGGCGCCCAGGGGCCCACCAAGCGCGTGCTAGGGTGGGGCCACGCCTGGCACCCCCCGGGGGGCCACCTAGCTCCCCTCCGGGTCTCCTTTGGACTCCGTCTTCGTTTTGGGTAACCTTTTCTGAAATACAAAAACAACATAAAATAACAACTAACCTGGGGCATCTTGTTAATAGGTTAGTGTATGAAAACATCCGAAAAATGAGGGAAAACATGTGGAAACCATAGAGGCATTGGATAGAAAACAAGTATGCAGCATCAAAAATTATAAGTATGTTTGCAACGTATCAGTGCATCACGAATTCAGCATAATAACTGCTAGTGATGCACCACAAGTTCATCAGAGGGGTTTAATATATACCACCTCGCATCGGTTTTACGAAGTTCTACATAATAGAGGTAGATAACACTGGGATCTACGAGCACTACAACAATAACATCATCAAATCAACAAGAAATGCCACGAAAATGTTGGCGGTAGTAGCGGAAGTACCAACTCTTCCTCTCCGCAGGAGTCCCAACGAGATAGATGCCATGCACCTCTTTGTACTTAGAGCAAGTTGTAGCGTGTCTACCGCCAGAGTATTCTTCACACGCGGCTTCCTGAATATGATCTTCATCTGATCATAGTTCTGAATTGACGTGTTGATGAAACGTTCGTTCCTAGGGTAGACCTACAAATGATGGCACATTAGTCAATGGACATTCAGTATTGCAGATAAAGATATAAATCGTGGAAGCCTAAAGCGAGATGTTTCATGAGCGCATCACCCTCCATATAAATAGAAGAGGTCTCCTCCCGCCAGTCCACTCCTTCAGTTTGTGCCAAATTGCAAAGACTGTTCATCCTGATGCTCCACTTCCTGAGATGATTGTACAGCTGAGTATTTGTCACCTTTTGTGCGGCAGAAGTGAAGAACACTCTTGCGAATCTCACACGGAGTCTTGTCTTTGAGACCCCTGTTTAGATCCACCCCACTTTTGACGAGCTCAACCATCATAGGGAGGACGAAGGTGGACAGAACAGGTGGCCAGTGCATTGGCGTGTTCTTAGCCGTTCGACCTCCGCCGTAGTTGAGGGGCGCGTTCACGACTAACCGTGCCTTCGCGGGCAACGTCGGAACGTATATCGCCGATAGATCCGGCGAATAGGGCGTCTTCTGCACAAGTTTGCATTGTAAGGATGCTAGAACACCAAGAATCACTGCATCGTGTGGAATCATTTTATCACTGATCCAGCGTGTACTCTACGTCGATGCTCATAATGTAAGAACTTTAGTCCGTACTACCATGTACTAGTTCAATTGTGGCACAAGGATGGGTACTGCTCTGTGTGCATCAACCCTCGAACCAAAATTGCGCTAATACAAAGAGGTGCACTTCAGCTCACGCACTTGACCATCGACTGGTAATAAGCTCAGATCTACTTACATGTACCCAAATTAACAGCTAAATTAGCTCATACGCTACTAGATCATGCTAAGATGAATCAAAATCGACAGCTAAACATGCCCATTTAAAGAGACTACCAGGATCTAGCCCACGGGATGTATATCCGCTATGATCTACACTCAACGGTGAGGACATAGGGTTGCATTTACACTGCTCACAACAACGGAGGAGGAGGACATCTCGGAGTAGAGCAAAGAAGGCACCGCGCTGAGACCACAACTGGCCGGAGGAGGCGCCTTGCTGAGGTCGTAGGTGAGAGATCCAACAATGTTTGGAGAGCTCGACGGGGGAAAATGGCGGCGGGAGAATCGGCGGTGACCCGGAGGGGGTAATATAGAGGGGTTGAAATAGTTGGCGCATGTGCGGATATTTTGGCGTCGTACTTTCATCTGCTCGCACGAGTTCGGCTCCGCGTTCCCCACTCTGCCCGAGAATGCACGCGTCAAGAGTGGGTGAGGGGAAACGGCCGAATCGAGCGTTCCTTTCGGTTCTGGCTAAGAGGTGCTTTAATTTTTGTGTGGGCCAACAACGCTTTTTTTCTTCCCAGGGCCTCTCGGGACTCGCTGAGGAGTTCGCAGGCAACGAAACACACCTAAGGTTCTAAGCTAAGATAGTAGAGTGGGAATCAAGAAGTGGATATAATAATAGCTAGATTTTGAATCACCAATTATAGGAACCTCAAGGGTAACATGATGAGTGACTCTCCCGTGAGCGGACCATTCACCCTCAAGCTTGACACGCCTACTAGTGTTGCTTGGTCAAAGCTGCGGTCCAGGCAGGAGTGAACTGTTGCGACTGAATCCCAGAGACGGGAAAGACACGAGAGAATACGACTACCCCATCCCCGCCCGTGCATGCAATGCAGCGATGGGAAATCAAACCATGCCTTGGGCCTGTTCAGTCTTCAGTGGGGGTAATGCAACGTAGATGTTGAATATATTTGTACTTGTACGTATGTTGTACTCGGCCCACCTCCTAGATCTTGTATAGATGAGGTAGAGCCCCGCATCATGTAACATATATACGTGCCTTTGGTGCACCGATCAATCTATTCCGCATTGCAACCAATCCTACTCTTCTACATGGTATCAGATTCCTCTCACGTTTCCTAACCTAGCCGTCACCGCCGCCGCCGCTCCCTCTTCGAGCCACCGCCGTCGCCGCTCTCCAGCGCTGCCGCTCCGCCCCGCTGCGTGCCGCCCCAACCCACCGCTGCCATGGCCTCCCCCGTCTCCTCTCTCTCCTCCGGAAGCAATCCGTTCGCCGGCCCAGACATGGCGCTCATCTGCGACCTCAACATCGCCGACCGTGTCCCGGTGATCCTCGATCAAACCACCGCGTCCTACTCCTCCTGGAAGCGGTACTTCTCCCTGGTGTTTTGCGAGTTCCTCCTTCACAGCCACGTCGACGGCTCAGTGGAGTCCCGTCTCATGGTCAACGACGAGGAGTGGATGATTATCGACGCCACCATCATCCGCTGGTTCTACCTCACCATCTCCACTGACCTCTTCCACACGGTGGTAGCCGACGAGGACGACGCCCGCGCTGTTTGGACCAAACTCAACGGCCTCTTCACCAACAATAAACTTCAGCGCAAGGTTCTCCTTCATGGTGAGTTCTACGGGTGCCATCAGCTCGATTCCTCCATCGACGACTTTTGCATGCGCCTCAAAAAGATCGCCAACGAGCTCCGTGATCTTGGCGAGCCCATCGGCGACGAGCTGCTGAAAGCGCATGGTGCCCCCATATGTAGTTTTGGTAATTAATGACAATCCTTATGGACTAATGTTTGCATTGAGTTATCCTTGTAGATCTTGTCCATAGGAAATAATGGAGTTCATGTGTTGAACTCTATTAGCTTCCTTGATGGCCATTGTTATATTCAAGGATTTATACGAAGAATGGTCATGGTTTGAGTTAAGCTTATTTCTAGTGTGTCTTGAAGAAAAGGATTAGGTGATCTTTCGTTATCATCTTCAAGACATCATCATTTGAAGTGAGAAGCAAAGATACAAGGTTGATCAAGCAAGTGATCAACACACAAAGCTATAAGATATACCAAGTGGGATTATGTATCTCATGGTATCTTTCCATGGGCATGAAACAAAAGGAAGATTTCATATAGCCCATGGTCTATGTCGTCGTCAAGCGGTGTTCGTCATCTAGCTTGACGTGGAAGCTCAAGTGAAGCATCTAGAAGATATCCTATGCTTGATGCTTTCCACCCTTTTGGAGATTGTGGCCTTGTGAAGATTTGCCAAGAAGTGTCTCTCCCATAATGGTGTATGAGGGAGCTAGTCTCCACCATAATGGTGTACGGGGGAGCAACTTGCAAGTCTTCATCAAGCGGAGCTTGTGCTAGCAAGCGCGATCAAGAAAGAAGATCCAACTTGAGAGAGTCAAGATCTTCATCATCTAGCTCAAATGGAATGCCCAAGGAAAAGGTATTATCTTGATAGGTTTTCTATTTTACCGGTCTCGTGTCTTTGGGAGACCGGGTTATAGGATAGATAGTCGTACTATCAAGAGGGGCTCTCAAGTGAGTAACTTGATCGGATCGTTATGGAGAGCTCAAACCTTTGCATACTTTGCATATCATATTTCTTGGTTCTTATTTGGCTTTTGTCTCCTTTGGGTTTTAGTGCTTTTCGTGATCTTCATGACAAGCCTTGGTTTCTCGAAAACGGATTTCATAAGAAAAACTTGTTGCGTTTTCGGTGGTGAAAATATTCCGTTCGTCTTTGAGAATGTTCCCACACTTTGCATGTGTGGTAACTTCTCCATACTTTATTTGGATACTCCTTGCTGTTATCTTTCCAATACAATTGGATTTACCTCGTTCGGAGTTCATTTGCAAAAGTTACGAAGTTTCTAGTTCAGCCTCTCTGTTTTAGAACTCAACCGGATTATTCTAACCGGATTATTCCGGGCAACTGGATATTCCGGTTAGGATAGTTTTGCTCCATATTCGGGACAGAGATGAGCCGGATTATTTGGAACCGGATTATTCATCTCAGACCGGATATTCCGGTTGTGGAGTTTTTGCTCAAAAACGGCTAAGGACCGGAGTCAAAACTGACAGAAGTGAACTGGATTATTTGGATTATTGGTACCGGATTATTCAGTTTAGACCGGATATTCCTGTTGGACCGGATTATTTGGTCCAGTTTTGGACTGGAATATCCTGCTCAGTCTGCACACAAAACGGCTAGTTTTTGTGGGGACCTATTTAAGGGGGCTTTCTTCCCCATTGGTCCCCAAGTCTTCCAAGCACGAAATTCCCCCTCTCCCCCACCATTGTTGACCTTGGAAAGCTTGCCCCTCTCCCAATCCCTCCTATGGTTCTTGTATATCTTTGAGGGATAAGTTAGAGGAGATCTAGATCTACATTTCCACCAATCCATCTTCCTTCTTAGTGAGGGAAACTTAATAGATCTTGATCTTGGAGTTCTTGGTGTTTCTCCTCCTTTGTTCGTCCTCTCTTATCCCCCCATAAGCATTTGTTGCTTTGTTGGAATTTGAGAGTGAAGGATTTGAGCACTTGTGTTCTTGCCATTTGCATCGGTTTGGTCTCTCCACGAGGATTCGTGGAAGTGAAAGATTGTGAGCTTGTTACTCTTGGGTCTTGGACCCTAGACGACTTGTGGTGTTCTTGGGAGCCTCCAATTGAGTTGTGGATGTGTGCCCCAAGATTGTGGTGACACCGAGAGCCTCCAATTAAGTTGTGGATGCGTGCCTCGGGTTTGAAGGTTGCCAATAGTGGAAGGTGAACTAGGCCTTTGTGGCGGGGTTCATCGGAGAATAGGGTAAGGCCTTTGTGGCGTTGAGTAGGCCTTTGTGGCGAGCTCACACCCCTCCAACGAGACGTACTCCCCTTGTGGGAGGAACTCGGTAATACATCATCGTCTCCGTGTGCCTCGGTTATTTCTATACCCGAGCTTTTTTACTTATGCAATTTACATTGTGATAGCCTTCGAGCTTGAAGTTATATATCTTACTATCACTTTGTTACTTGTCTTGCTTAGCATAAGTTGTTGGTGCACCTAGTTGACCCTAGAATATTTAGGTTGTTGTGCTTGTTAATTTAAACACCCAGTTTCTTTCCGCATTTAGCAAGCCTTAACCGGAAAAGTTTTAATCGCCTATTCACCCCCCTCTAGGCGACATCGTTGTCCGTTCAGCTGCTCATCACCACCCTCACCGTCGGTCTGCACGAGGACTACGGGAACGCCGCCTCCAACCTCACCCTCACCCCGGACCCCACCTTTCCCAAGGTCGTGGCGTACCTCAAGCTCGAGGAGCGCCGGCTGAAGATGGTACGGGCTCGGGCGACGCACACCGCCCTCACCACCGGCACCCGCGCCGGCCCGGCGCCACCCGCCCCTCGTCCTCCGCCCGGCTTTCCGCATCCGTCGGCCCTCCCACAGACGCCTCCACCAACGCCACCGGCCCCACCCTCCAACAACAACAATCGTCGCCGCGGGGGTCGTCGCCGCGGGCGCCAGCAGCAGCAGTAGTCGCAACAGCCTCAGGGAGGCGTCGCACGTCCCCAACAGCCCCAGCCGGCTCCGTGGTACGCCGGGCAGAACCCCTGGACCGGCGTCGTGCACTCCTACTCCATGCCGGTTCCTCGAGCACCCGCTCCCGGTATCTTTGGATCGCGGCCTCCCTTCCACCAGGCGTTCTACGCGGCACCTCAGCAGTACGTGCAGCCCTACGGGTCTTACTCCTTCGGACAGCCGTCGCAGCCACCGCCACCGCTGCCCCCGATGGCCCCGGCTCCTGCGCCTTGGGACCCGGCTCTACTGGCAGCACTGCACTCTGCTCCGACTCCGTCCACGTACACTTGAGGCGGCGATTGGCACATGGACACAGGCGCCTCGGCTCATATGGCTGCCCACCCCGGTACTCTCCATACCTCCTACCCCGTCAACACCTCTACTCGCATCACCGTCGGCGACGGATCCTCTCTCCCTATCACTCATATGGGCCATGCATCTTTTCCTTCTACGTCCACTCCACTTTCTTTGTCTAATGTCTTTTGTGTCACCTAATCTCATCAAAAACCTTGTTTCTGTTAAACAATTTACACGCGATAATCCTGTGACCGTCGAGTTTGACATGTTTGGTTTCTCTATCAAGGATTCCCGAACCCGGATGGTGCTCCACCGATGTGACAGCCCCGACGATCTCTACCCGGTGCAGTCCACACCCTCCACATCCGCTGCTCCTGTCGCTCTCGCCACCGGTGTGGACCTTTGGCATGCTCGCTTGGGTCATCCAAACCCCGCCACTCTTCGTCACATTTTTAGGAGTTTTTCTTTCACGAGTAATAAGATCGCTGATCACTCTTGTCATGCGTGTTGTCTTGGCAAACATGCTAGGCTTCCTTTTCGGGCTTCTTCTCATGTTGCTTCCTATCCGTTTGAATTAATTCATAGTGATGTTTGGACCTCCCCAGTTGCAAGTAATACGGGCTATATTTATTATCTTGTCATTCTTGATGATTTTTCGCATTATGTGTGGACTTTCCCGTTGCGCCGCAAGTCCGATACTCTCGCCACTCTTGCCGCATTTTACTCCTATGTTTCCACGCAGTTTGGGCGTCCCATTCTTGCGTTACAAACCGAAAACGGGAAGGAGTTTGATAACTTAGCCGTCCGTACTCTTCTCACCACACGTGGCACGATGCATCTCAGACTCACTCTCACGGCATCTCCCTCTATGGAGATGGTGGCCTATTCGGATGCTGATTAGGCTGGCTGCCCCGACACCAGGCGCTCTACTTCTGGCTACTGCGTCTACCTCGGTCCCTCTCTCGTCTCGTGGTCGTCGAAACGACAGCCTACAGTGTCACGCTCTAGCGCGGAGGCTGAGTACCGAGCCGTGGCGAACGCTGTTGCCGAGTGCACCTGGCTTCTACAGCTTCTTCAGGAGTTGCATCACGATGTGTCCCAGGCCACGATTTTCTACCGTGACAATGTTTCTGCTATATATCTCTCTGCCAACCCCGTTCATCATCGCCGGACGAAACATATCGAGCTCGATATTCATTTTGTACGCGAACAGGTTGCTCTCAGACGGACTAGGGTTCTTCATGTTCCGACTGCGCAACAGTTTGCTGACGTGATGACTAAGGGACTGCCCACTTCTACTTTTGAGGAGTTTCGATCCAGTCTCTGTGTCTCTCGCGACGCTTCGGCTGCCGGGGGGGGGGGGTTGAATATATTTGTACTTGTACGTATGTTGTACTCGGCCCACCTCCTAGCTCTTGTATAGATGAGGTAGAGGCCCGCATCATGTAACATATATACGTGCCTTTGGTGCACCGATCAATCTATTCCGCATTGCACCCAATCCTAGTCCTCTACAGTAGCAAACCGGCAGCCAGCGCTGCACCATGCACGTCCCATGTGGCTTCTAGCTGGATGCTTTTCATCACAATGAGAAATAGCCGATAGTCTTTTTTAGTCCCATTCCTCTCCTGCACAATGCGCCAAGGGCACGGTTAACTAGAACCCAGCCAAGAGATTCACAAGTCATTGTAAATAAACTGCATCGAGTATATTTTGTTTATGAGATGATGATTGCTAGTTTGCATGCGGATTGTCTCGATACTGCATCCTTCGCATTTCGTGAATCATCAGAAGACATCGATGCGTGTATAGTTATTCTTCTGTTTCAATCTGTAAGAAAGTACATTTGTGACGGCGAGTGGAGATTTGTTGCCCGTGATCACCGTTCACTAGTGATCCTGCTATTTAAAAAATAAAATCATATTTATTAGTTTCAGAAAATTCTGAAAGTAACAAATGATATATCCCACAAACGTGTACGTTGTATTCTAAACTACATAAAAATAATAAAATTGTAGATCTGAGTATAGTTATTTTAAAATTGTCTTTGGGACTTAGTTTATTTTATTTTATTTTATTTTGCTTCGGGGCAAGATATAGGCCGAAGGGGGTCAAGAGGCGGTCTGGCCACGACCGGGGGTTGGGTGGCCATCCGGTGCAGTGCCCCCTCCAGCTTCCCTTATGGATCTGTGATTCTTTTCCAAGAATTTTCTTAGTTTTCTAGAAAACTTTAATTCCGCACAAAAATAGACATCAAAAGAAAATTATATTGTAAACAATGCTAGTCCGTGTTAGTTTTATTGAAATCATATTAATTAGAAGACAAAACAATAACAAAAGTGTTTGAAAAGGTAAATACGTTTGAGATGTATCAGTGGTGTCATGGTGAACACTAGTACGTCTCCCCGCCCAGATTGTTCTTTGTGATGAACTCTTCCCGTTGTTTGTCGTGCAAGCAGGTCTTATTTTGTTCTTTTGTCACACTGAACTTTGTACATGCTCTATGGGCACGAAACAACACACACTCGCGTATTAACTCATTGAACGCCAGCCGAACTTTGCACGGTACAACATGTGTAACAAAAACAAAAAGAAATATAGATATTATATATTATAAGAAAAACATCCACAAAACACAATACACGAACATTTTTTTTCTTACAACTGAATTGCGGTGCCACTCTTGCAGACGAACAAAGAAACCGGACCCAGTTAAATTCCTCTTTATGTGGTTATTCTTTTATAGGCATGTCATATTTTTTTTAATTAAGTATTAAAGAAGAAGCATAAATTAGAAAATGTGCAAACAAAACAGATTGGTTCTACGAAAGAACAATTCTTGCATACATGACATGCCTTATTTTTTAGTTAAGTTAAAAATAAGTATAAATTACAAAATTTGCATTCATACTGATTGGTTATGCAAAAAGATCAATTCCGAATGATAAATAATGATAAATCTACCTAGAAGTAGAAATTAGAAAATGTGCCTTCTTCTAAGAATTTGTAATGATAACCAATTCCCTAAATAGGCAGTAGAATCATTTTGATTAAAATATGTTCACATATTACTTTTCTTTCTAACTAGCCAAATGCCCGTGCGTTGCAACGGGGTACCTAGATACAACACCCGTGTGTTGCAATGGGTATACATATTCTAAAAGGTTATAATCAACGATTATGCGTCCATCATTCATAAATTCATTTCATTAGAAATTTGGCGAGCTTAAAATCACCATGGTTTAATATTTAAGTCGATTCTTTGTTAAACACCGTACTAACTCATTCATTCATATGCTGAGCACGTTCGAAAAGCTAAAGGAATGTCATCCAAGAGATAAAGAAACACAAAGACCATCAAAGTCCCGATTTCATTTCACAATTATACTATACCATACAGGTCACCCGAGTTAAACACACACCATCCTCAGCGAGTGGAAACAACCAGCCACTCCGCGTTACAGAAGGAAGAAAACGCTACAACATGGCAGTGCTCCACAATAAAATATATAGTACTACTGCAAAAAAAACTTCAAATTAGGGTCCTTCAAGATGGAAGATAACATATGGGGTGATTCAGTATGGACACTCAATCAGCATGAACCCATAGGACTACACCCACCAAGTCAGTGAGAGAAAGCGTTGTTCAGCATAATATTATCTCCATACTGAACATTCGAAAATACAAGGAGAACAACAGTTTGTCCTGACTCTGGCTCATCAAATACCAACCTGACCTATATTCATGTTCCACACAACACAATGAAGTGATTTCTTCGGCTGCAAAAATATGATCGCAAGATAATATGTGTCCACATGTGAGCTCGACATGAGCACATCCAAGTATCTTATGTCTAGAATATCACCACAAAGTGTCTTATGTCTAGAAGATCACCAACAAAGTGAAAATTTCAACTGGTAAAGTATATTAATCACTACAACAACCGACAAGAGAACGCCGACAAATAACCATGCATATGCGTAATGTATCACGGAGATGACAGTGTACTGTAATTTTACGCCTCCTAGATAGAATCGGTGATAGTAAGGTAAGTTCTCAATTCATTGTAGGAGCTCATAATCATTAGGAGCCTGCACCCATTGGTCGCTCATCACTCCATAGTTCGTACTAATGATTATATTGTTAAGCTGATTGTGAACTTGACTTAGAACAGGAAGTACACCTATCGTCTGCATACATCCTAGAGCCTGTCCCTCTCCTCTGTCCTTTTGGAGAAAACATATTGTACCATTCAGGCTTACAGACCTACTTGCCAGAACTAAGAAGTTTGCTGGTTCAGAAGGTTTAGTAGAACAATACATAGGGAATTTAACACTTTACCATAGGGATCACATGCTAGAACTGAACTGAGTAATCATATGCATGTGTGCAGTCAGATAAAACAATAAGCTGAACTGAACTGAGAAATCATATACATAGCTCTTTTTAGTGCTAGAACTGAACTGAGTAATTCAAGAAAGGTGAGAATCTAATTTGAGGTCACATCTTTAAACATCTATACAGGAACAAAGACCGAACTGGATATAGATGCAAGAGTTGTCTACACAATATGGAACTCAAGGAAAGTAAGTAAAGAACCAATTAACCTTTGATGGCTCCTAGACTCGCACTTGAAGAACACCCAGAGAGTAGAGCTGGTTGGCAGCGACCCGGGCGTCGGAGTAATGGTGGACCAGCTGAGTGTATCCGACATCATTAATTTAGTGAGTAGGAAAAATATATAGAACATAATAGGAGTTCTCATCTCAACCGAATCATTGGTGGTAAGATTTATACAAACTGGAAATTAAATTTGAAAAAAGCTAAATGACAAAACCAGCACCATCTTCTGAAATTAAGTGGCATATTTTCTCTGAAAGAATCCAGTTCTCGCCTATATTCAGTACTTTGAAAATCGTACCAGGAAAAGCTAACCGAAAAACACCAGCTAGTGAAATTAAGGGACTTATTTCATCTGAAATTTACAAAGGTACTTACTATCTTTCAGCACATCCCGGCTGAAGCCTCCCTTGCTTATGAGGTTCTTGTTGCGCAAACTGCCGGTCGCCTCCTCCATACCCTTGAGGGTGAATACCACGGAGCAGTTGTGCTTTCTCAGCGCTGGCAGGGGCAGCGGTTGTCCTTGTTCCTTCACCTGCCACAGTTCGGATGTCTTGTACAACCCTGCAAAAGCAAATATGAAATCATCAAATTACTTGAGAAATTTCGTACCGTTTGAGCAAGCATCGAGAGAGCACAAATGGTGTAACCTGGTTAGTATGGAGATTCGTTCGAATAATTTCACCAGCTCGCAACAGCCCCAACAAGCAACAACAATTTCGACGAAATTGAAGGCTTCCGTGAGCTGGTGGGCTGGTGGGCGGGGAGTAGGGGACAGCAAAATAGAGGGGGCACTCACCATGCGATTGTTGAGAATCTTGGTGCCCTCGACGACGGCCCTGGAGGCGTGGTGGGCGCCAGCGTAGCCCAGCATAGCGCAGGTGACTGCAGCTGCGGCCGCCCACCTCTGCTCATGGCGCTCCGCATCCAGGACGACATCACGGGATCACGATGATTCGGCCCGCCGCGGCCTCTTCCGGAAGAGTGAGCAAGTGATTTCTCTCCGTAGTCGCCGTGGCCGGAGCGGCGGGTGCTGGTGCTCGCATGGCGTTCTGCGCGGCGAACGTGCTGATAGTGCGGACCTACTTCCACCCCGATTCACAACGAGCACTGCCAGTGTCTCCGGGCCAAATCGGTGATTTTGGGAGCCACGAGTCACAGAGTCTTTTGCGAGAACTTGGTCGAACACCTGATGGGATTGGAGATGGGTCGAATCGGTGGTGCTCTGCCCAAATCGGAGCCGACCGAGGTGAGTACGAGACATAATATTAGAAAATATTGCATGAAACAAATGGAAAGCTACGACAGTGAAAATTTCGTATAGGCGGAATCGGCTGTGACGCCAGTGTGTGTGTACCCGCATTGCTGCTTGAAGGTTGAGAGTAGCATACCACCACCGAACATGTCCCTGGCAAGTTGGCATGGAGCAGATCGGATTGCCTCACCCTCATCTTGCATCTCGTAGGACGAGACGAGGACTCAGTGGGTGGCGGCAGAGGTTGAGGACGGCGGTTGGTGGCACCGGCGATGGAGCCCTTCGGTGGCGTCACATACAGACAACAAGTACACCGATGAGGGTTGGTGCCGTGTCGTCTCGATTCCCAATGCTCGTCATCGGCGAGCCGACGACGGTGAGCGGAGGATCTGTAGCGTTGGTGACGGATCTCCAGAGCGGCACCCTCCATCTGGCGCGCCAGCCAGCTCCTCGGATGCCTCTGCCACACCGCCGCCAGCGGCATCTCCGCCCCATGTCGAGCCGCCGTCATCAGCTCGTCGCAGGCCGGCGCGTTGGCGCTGGGCATGCCAATGGAGGCCTCGAGCCGGCGACCATGCCCTAGGAAACCTAGCAACCTGTGGTTCCACACGATAGAGAAAGGGAAATCAGGAAACTGAATCAAGGCACGGGGCGACGGAATAAATCCTGTAGATTTGGAAGGCAGAGACGACGGAGGAAAGGGACGAGCGAAACTGATGCTCACGCTGATTGAGCCGCTGATTGATCGATACGGGAGGCCTACACGTCCTAGGTCCAGTGCTGGACGAAGGGGCGACGTATCGCCCAGAGGGCGAAGACGGAACGAAACCTTTGTTTTACTAGGTGAATGCCCGTGCGTTGCTACGGAATAACAATATTTGATGATTTTACCTATCAAATTGTTTATGTGCATACTCCACATCAAACAGAAGAAATACGAAAATACCATGGTGCCATTTATTAGTTTAGAAGAAGATTATGTAATCTCCATCCATCTTAACAGTTCAATATGAAAAGTTACAAAATATTATGAGTTCATCTTCTCATGTCTCGATTCTAAAAAAAACTCCAAGAATCGAAGGTAACATCAACCTGAGAAGGAAATAGAATTCTTTTGAAGATGTAGTGAGGATTTCACTGTCTTTGAATTTGCAAGATTGGCTTCAGAAATATCTCTGAACAAAATGGAGGTAAACTGATATGTCTGTAATAATGGTCGTGATGTAGAGGAGACAAAAAATATCAACTTGAGTTTTACAAGACTACAACAAAGAACTTAAAACTCTAGTTTGCTCATTTACTCGAGATAAAATAACCCCATTCCCTCGCATTGGTTCAGCGGTTCAGCTTTCTTCAAGTTGAAGCAATAACTCACCAAGCACATTTGTTTACAAAAATAAAATAAAGAGAAATGACACAAGGTCTCACTTTGTCTGCTTGCATCCATTTACCCATTCCATCAAACGTCGACCGTGCAACAATAATCGCACCAACTCACCAACTGTGACTTGAATACCAATCCCATTTAATTTGGAAGGAGTGGGGATCTTTATAGTTTCTCATAGGTGTGCAAAAACAATTTACAAGAAAACAAGTGCTTTAATCAACTGAAGAAACAAATAAACACACCGAACAACCAGCAAAATATGTAGATCCATAAAACTGATATTATGCTAGTTGATGCAGACATGAAGAACAAACGTTCCATGCTAGCTTAGGAAAATAAACATAAGAGCTTACATTAGAAAATAAAAGGAATTGAATTACATCTGTGTTAAGCAAAATAGAAAAATAAACAAGATCTATAATTGTGTCACCAAAATAAGTAAGAAAGCCTAACATATGTGATCTATGAATAAGCATTCAAAACTAACAGCTCAATAAAAATATGTATGATCAGAACTAATAACATAGATGTTTCACCAAGCAGGTCACGTGTGTATGAAAGAATTATTGTACGGAATAAACACATGGATGAGTAAGACCAAGAATGAAAAAATTACACCTCAACGTCATCCGTCCAGGTTACTAATATGACATGACATTGAACCTGATTCTTACAAAGTGGCGAGAATAAAGAATGTATTTTAGACACTATTCAAACAGTAATTAAGGATACGACAAATCAGCCCTATTGAAATGTAATAGTGGCTGTCATGTACATAAGCAGATTAATTTTTTAACATATTTATGAATCATAGGGACTCGGATCAAAATAAAACAACAACAATAGCTATTCACGAAAAAGAGATCATGACAGTTGTAACACCAATATACGAGTTCTATTTCCAGGAACTAAGCGAATTGTTAGTTACGTAGAAAATGATGAACTAACCTCTTCGGTAGTTTTGCTGCTTCTTCACACTTAATAAGTTCAGCATAAAGACCAATAACCCCAAGAAGCAAAAGAATTGATGGATTTGAGAGCACAGCATGAGCAATGGAGAGCTTTATCTTTTGTTCCTCGCCCAGGAAAGCCCAGCACTACTAACCTATTATGTATTAAGTTTAAGTTAAACATCATGACATAAAGTGTGTGATAAATCTATGCTACCTGGGTTTCATATCCTTTTTCTAGTGCACCGATGAAAGTATGTTCATGAGTTGTTTTGGTTTCTCCTCAATCTGGTCGATTGTAGCAGATCTTCCATATGCGATATTTTCCCGAATACTCAGGCTTAACCATGTTTATTCCGGGGTCACAAGTCCTATTTGGTTTCTTAACAACTCCAGCTTCAAGTTCTTTCGATTCTCCCCAGCCAAAAGTACTTCACCTGCAACATATAACAACAAATAGGACTTTTGACCCAGGAACAAACATTGTTAGAAAATTGCAACAATTAAGCCCATACATAAATATGAGACAAAATTTTGCATCAGGCTTATGAGAATCCCATAGTGCAGATTGGTCAAGTGAAGCAACATAAGAATATTTTGCCAGCATCTCGTTTGTGAAGGATTATAAAGTCCTACTGCATAATGTTGCCTGGAAAATATTAGCTGATGGATTCAAGCCTTAACCATTCAAGCCTGAACAACCAAGCGTTCCCTAGTTTTGAACTGAAGTGCTCCATGCCAACATGACATGTTTTATTTTCTTGTATCGGTTCACAAGGAAAATAAATATACTCCCTCCGTCTCATATTAATTGTCTTAAAATTGGACAAAAGTGGATGCATGTAGACATGTTTTAGTGTGAGATACATCTACTTTTGTCCAATTTTGAGACAATTAATTTGGGACGGAGGGAGTACATGTTCAGTAATGTTTGCTGCCTCACCTCACGCACCCTGAATATTTTCTGCCAGCCTATGGAGAAATATGTTTCCTCGTGCAGGAACAATTGTCAAAAGAGCTATACATGGCGTACTAACTATGAGCCAATGTCAAAAGAGCTATACATGGCGTACTAACTATGAGCCAATTAAGGGTCCAGTAGCCAGTAAACAATAGTTCACCAACCAGTGACAAGACCACCAAAAAAAAATGTAACGATGCTATTGCCAACCATCAGCAAGAGAACGTAAACTGAATACATTGTGTACTAAATATGAGGAGGCAAACCTTGCGGGGGAGGGCATCCAGCATGGCGTACTAACGATGTCGACACGGGTTGTGGCAGCGGCAACAGACAGGGAGGATACGGCAGAGAAGACGCCGGGCGAGGCGGACACCACGGCGACGGCCACGTCAACGATGGCGACAGCAAGAGCGGCCACGTCTGATGGGAGAACAAGTCGGCGCCTTGCCAGCCACGGCGCGGGTGGACGTGACCTCCGACTCCGAGAGGTCGCGGCTGGATCGATGAAACTCGCGCGCGGCGGACGCCAGGCGGGCTGGGTCCTCGCAGCGCACGCCTTGACCCAGAGCGCCACAAGCACCGCGCAGAAGCTGTCGTGTGCATATTGGGCAGGCGGAGGAAGTCGTCGAGCAGCCGCTCCGCGAACGGCGAGCGGCTGAGCCACTGCAGTGACTCCTACACCTCTAGGTGGTGGAGCATCTCGGACATAGATATCAGGACAACGATGAATCGGAGGTGAGAGGCACAAATCGCCTTGCGCAAGTAGACGTGACGCCGATGGCGGTGTTCTTGACCCAGATCTCGGTGTCCTTGTCTCGCGGACCTCCACCTCCTCCCATCTCAACACCTGCGCATCAGGAATTGCTTAGATCCGGGATGCCAACCTCTCGTGACGAGAGACTGTACAGCGGTGGATTTGGTCGATTCACCTCCTTTGCCAACTTGTACAGGAGAGGAAAGACGAGGCGGGGGCTCAGATCAACTACATCGAGGGCAGGTCGGTTTCCGCGGTCTACCTGTCCAGATCAGGGAGGGAGTTGGATGGCAGGTGGATCCTTCGTCTCCTTGCCCAAATCGGAGATGGGGTTAGATGGCTCGAGGTCAGACCAGTCGACCGGGGTGAGGTGGATTCCCGGGGAGTTCCGAGCGCCACTCCTCTCCCGCGCCGTCCCTGTGGTTGTGGTGATGGTGGTGGTGGTGGCGGCGGCGGCCGCCGCGGGATGGGCGAGGAGGCTTGAAGACGAAGGAGCGTGAGAGGGAGAAGCAGGGAGTCAGCGTTTCCTTTTTTCGATGGGCCCACCTGTCGGCGCCAACATTTGTCGGAGTCAGCGGGTGTTGGACGAAGCACTTCGCTTACGGACGACAGAACGAATAGTTCTTTTTAAGTAGTAGAGAAGTAGTAGAGATAGAGATTCTTTTATATATGGCATGTCAAATTTTTTTTAATTTTTTTTTTTTTTTTTTTTTGAGAGCAACCACATATTTCATTAATAGAAAATCAAGTTACAATAAGCAACATATATGGAAACTAAAAGACAAACCGGGATAGAATGATTATCCTGAATTTGCAAATAAAACCCTAATAGATCGAGAAATACAAAACGACCTCTAGGGTTTACTGCAACCACCGTAGCGAGCGGCCGCCGTTTTCCTCCAGCGCCGTCGAGACGAACACCGAAGGAAACGCCGAGCCTCCACCATTGCAAGATCCGAGAAAGCACCATCGCCAACGAGGCTTTGTGAGTCGATGAACAGGCCCGCTGCACGCAGCAAGGCACATGTCGCTGTGGCACGTCGACCGGGGGACGTCCCCGTGCTGTCTTGGACCAAGATATGTCGCCTCCCATCGACGAAGTCGGAGAGGAACGACAGATCCACCACCTCCGGACCAGTACCCGCGCTCCAGAAGAACCATCTCGCCCCGGCCGCCAGCGCCGTCGTGAATAACCACGAACGCCAGCGACACACCGAGAAACTGATCTCGCCAGATCTGAAGAACGGCGAGAAGACCAAGCTGCTGATCTGAAGGACCAAGCCGCACACTTTGCCATCAACTCCGAGACGCCGCCCTGAAGGTAGCCGCCGGTATGGGAGTGGAGTTGAGGCAGATTTATTTGCCCGGACACCGCTCCCACCACCCCAACGGCGCCCCAAGCAAGCAGTAGGCTAACCCTAACTACACACCGGCGTCGAAGCGCCATGGTCCCCACCTCCTCGCGTCGCCGGAGTGGCTAACGGAGGAGGCAGGGACCGGCCGTCGCTGTAGTTAGGCCGCGATCGCCTCCTAGATCGCTTTTCCAGGAGCGAAACGGTTCGTCTGTTCTTCCAGCCCCATATTTTTTTTAATTAAGTATTAAAGAAGAAGCATAAATTAGAAAATGTGCAAACAAAACAGATTGGTTCTACGAAAGAACAATTCTTGCATACATGACATGCCTTATTTTTTAGTTAAGTTAAAAATAAGTATAAATTACAAAATTTGCATTCATACTGATTGGTTATGCAAAAAGATCAATTCCGAATGATAAATAATGATAAATCTACCTAGAAGTAGAAATTAGAAAATGTGCCTTCTTCTAAGAATTTGTAATGATAACCAATTCCCTAAATAGGCAGTAGAATCATTTTGATTAAAATATGTTCACATATTACTTTTCTTTCTAAAATCTGAAAGCGGTTGATTAATACCCAAATGGCTTCCTAGGTTGACAACTTCAAAACAAAAGTGCCTCCAATAGGTAGCTCATTCTACCATGTGATTAATTTACGGGGATTAATTAGTAGATTTAAAAAATTAGTGGAGGCAGACCCTCCATCTAAAAAATTACAGGGATTAAATTCACAGGCGCATTGTTACTAAATGGATGTAAAGGATTTTGAGGGATTTGCGTGACTTTTACTCTTCCACTAATGGATATTTGCCGAAAACACGGTAATCTCGTATATTTGCATGATCTTCTGAATCACACACATTTGGAAGGAACCGAAGCGTATGAATGATTGCAATAGGAATCGACAACTACTCATTTGACGGAACCACAATCTAGAAAAAACAGAATAGTTGTCAAACATGTGGCGCTCGTATCGCCGGTCATACTAGGACCGCCATCGTCTACTTAACCCAACAAATTCCGTGAAGAGGGGGAGATAAAAAAAAACCGAACCACCAACAATAGAAACCGAACAGAGGAAGAGAGATCTGAAGAGAACTCCCTCACTTAGATCCGTTCCAGAGTGGTTGCGGATCCGTCATACCTCCACCATCAGGGAGCAAATTCTACAAGAGTGTGTGGTCAAGAAATAGATTTGACGGGGAGTGCAATGTTTTCGGTCCCTCATATGCTGTTGAGTGATTACGAAATTAGAAAAGAAATAGTAAAAAAAAAACAATTCTGAAAAATGAACATGGTTAAAATATAAAGCCTAGCCCTTTTCATCAGTTCGGACTTTTGGAATATATGACTAGTGCATATGTTTAATATGGTATCAGAGTTAGGTGGTCTCAATTTCAAGTCCCGGCTAACGCACTATTTAATATAAAAATAGTTGCGCCCTTTCATCTATCCCACGTCCAAGATTTTCTCGTTTGTCTAGTCTAGACGTGAGAGGGAGCGTTAAAATATAAAGTCTAGTCTTTTCCATCCGTTCGAACTTTTAAAACACGTCACTTCCTAGAAGTGGAGAATCAATCCATTCCCCGTGTTGCAACTATAAACCCAGCGCTTTGGCTTATGACTGCCTCAAGTTATTTCTTTATGAAATTTTGCACGTATATAAAACACTTGGCTATGTTTTGGGATTGTTTTACAATTTTTTCGAATTTGCGTAATCAGGCAGGTGCATGTGAGCTGTATTGAATTTCCGGATTAGGTTGTTTCGTTTTATATTTAGTTTAGTTTAGATCAGACACCGAAGTTCGAGGTTGCGCTGGCAGTGTAGCCAATTGGCGGCTGCAGCCCGGAGGCGGCCCAGCGGGCAGCGGCAGTCCTCCGCGCGCCTGGCCCCAGTCCCACCGGCATATTTCACGTCACGGCTTCACCGGAAAAACAAACTAACCAGCACGCCACCTCGTCCGGAACCACACCGGTTCTCTCCCCTCTTCGTCTCTTCCCCTTTCCCGAGCCCGGCGCACGAGTCCTTCCCTCCAATCAAACCAAGCATTCATCTCCCAATTCACCAGTTCGCCGCTCCGATCGCAATGCCGCCCCGGGGTCAAACCCAACGGTCGATGTGAGCCGTGGCGCAGAGAGATCCCGCGCGCCAATTGCGTCGCGCACCCCAACCCCACCCCGACTCTCTGCAAGGCCGCGCGCGGCCGCCCCGTTCGACGCGCTGGAGCCGTCGCAGCAGGAGGCGGTGAAGCCTTCCCCGACCAACGGCCGCATCCGCTACCGCTCGCCCTCGGCGGCCGATCTGCTCCCAGTCGACGACCTCACAGTTGGCCCCTCGGCCGCAGATGCCGCCGCCGCCAGGATGCGGCGCTTCTCGGCCGCCGGCGCGCGCCAGCAGCAGGGGGAGGCCGTGTCCGACCGCGTGCACCGCTACCGCGGGGTGTTGATGGTGCTGCTCTCGCCGGTGCTCCTCATCTCGTTCGTTCTCCTCCTCATGCCGCGCTCCCCGGCCTCCGTCACCGGCGGGGCCTCCGGTGTACTCGTCGCCAGGAGGTGGGGGCCCCAGGCCGTGGGCGGACTTGGTGACGGATCGAACAGGTACGCGGTGATATTTGACGCCGGGAGCTCCGGGAGCCGCGTGCACGTCTACTGCTTCGACGGGAATCTGGATCTCCTTCCTATAGGCAATGAGATCGAGCTGTTCAAGCAGGTGACTTGTTTTGGGTTTACTTATCCAAAATGTGCTTGGCCTTGTCAGGTGGATCTGGTATTGTTACTGGCCTGATATTCTTAATGACATTGTTTCGTTCCTGCAAAACATGTATATGCGAGAGCAAACAGAATAAATTACGGAGTACTGCAGATGAATAGCTGTATGGTAGCACTGAGTAGAACATTGGACTCTCGTGAACCTAACTATCTAGTACCCCTCAATTCAAATAACTGAATTCAGTATGTACATTGGTGGTTTGTTTTAAAGATATTTAGAATAAATAACGCATATGATGCTAGCGCTGTTAATGCAATCGGCATGCTAGCACACATCACTTCCTAGAAGTCGACAACCAATCCATTTCCTTTGTTGCAACTATAAGCGAAACCCAGCGCTTTGGCTTATGATTGCCTCGAGTTTGTGGGAACTGGGAAGCATGGCTGTGTTTGTTGTTGATATCTATACCCAATAAACTTGAGAACCTCCCCGCAAAAAAAAAAAAAAACTTGAGAACCTAGCTCAGGCTGTTTATCTAAAGCAATAATTGTCACCTAGTTATGTGAACCTTATGGATGATCATTTCTATCTAGGTAATTAAGCTGAGTTCATTCTTCTTCTTCAGTCAGCTGAACTATGGAATGATGCATATATTTTGAAAAATGAATGTTATATCTGCCTTTTACCTGAATGATGTTCTGGAAATAATATACGGAAATTTGTTGAATTTTAGAACGGTTCAGTTGCTAAACCCCATCATATTGCAAACTAGACAAGAAATGCTGTGAACCTCCAGCAATCTGGCACTTTTATCAATATAGAACCCACGTTGGTTGTCAATCAATGTAAGGTGTTTGATGACTAAAAGGTTGTCAAACTTAAAACATCAGCAATTGCTTATTATTGTTAAAGCTACCTCCTGTTCTTGGCCAGAGAAGTAAGAAGCACCAGTTTACTACCTTCTTAAGGCTTGTCCTCACTTCTGGAAAGGATGATGTATGCATGATCTTTAGAAGTTTCATGGACCTTGCAGGGAAAGATGTTTGTTTCTTCCTAGACATAAAATGATCAGACAATCGTCGAATACTCCTGTCACTCTGTAATATACTTGAATAGAAATGAACAATTTTGCATGGATAAAAGAGAAGTAAACTATAGTTATCTGATATTCCATATCTCTTTCCTTTCAGAAAAAACCAGGCTTGAGTGCTTATGCCAAGGATCCACAGGAGGCTGCTGAGTCACTTGTTTCTCTTCTTGAGGAAGCTGAAAAAGTAGTCCCTGTAGAATTACGTGAGCAAACACCTGTCAGGGTTGGGGTGAGTAATGGTTTTCTGTATCTACAGAATTCCGCAATAGGATTTTATGGTGATTTTTCATTGTTGTACCTTACGCAGGCCACCGCAGGTCTCAGAGCATTAGGAGCTGAAAGGTCTGAAGAAATTTTGCAAGCGGTAAATATTCTCCCCAGCAATAACACGTCTATTCATGTCATTCTGTCAAGATTGGATCATGCCATTTTCATATATTATCATTTTTATTATTGGGGTGGCGCTTACTGTGTTCAATTTTTAGCAGATATGTTGTTCTTTTGGTTATTATTAATTACAAGTTCTGCAGGTTAGGGATCTTCTTCGTGACAAGAGTTCTTTCAAATCCCAACCAGACTGGGTGACCGTTCTCGATGGATCTCAGGAAGGTGCATTCCAGTGGGTATGATAAATGCAGTCCCAATTGTATATACGTTTCCTCCAAAACTTTTGTATATATGTTTCCTCCAAAGAGAGTTTTTGGTCTCGATGGAAGTAAAGAAAACGTTCCCTGGGCTGCTTGTTTTGTCACCTTTACCATTCGGAAGCAACGTGAATATTTCCTTTACATCAGCATGAATACTTCGTTGTTCTTATAGGTTACCATCAACTATCTGTTGGAGAAATTGGGAAAGCCTTACTCACATACTGTTGGAGTGGTTGATCTAGGTGGTGGTTCTGTCCAAATGGCTTATGCTATCTCAGAAAAGGATGCAGCAAAGGCTCCTCTAGTTCCAGATGGCGAAGATTTATACGTGAAGAGGCTGCTGCTAAAGGGAACAACGTATTATCTTTATGTTCACAGGTCTGCATCAAATAATTTATTGCAGTCCTAACCCCAAATGTCCAAAGACTATTGAACTTTCTGTCCTGTTATTTTTCTGCCAAGATACTACACCAATTATCTCTAGAACTGTTTATTAGTGGAGCAAATTTTACCAAATCAGTCTTTTGGTTGTCTAGTTATGGTGCCTCTAGTAGGAATGACCTACAACTATTTTGGATTGGAGTTTGGACTCATAGGTCATAAGAACTGTAAGGAAGGCAGCTATCATTTAGGAAGTTGGTACCAGACAGTAACCACTGCCCGATGTAGCGTGCAGGTAAGGTGCAAGTTTGGGCTGCCCAATGGCTCATCTAGTTCTTCATGTCTTTCATTAGCAGAAGGGAATTGAATGGAAGTAAACTACTCAATGAGTTGTGGGTTGTCCTGTTTGCATCTCCCAGGCAATATTGCGCAGTTGCCGTCCACCCTGCCACCCACCCACCCCCACCACCCCCACCCCCCGCGCCCCCCAAAAAATTGTGGACATGTGTTACTTTAATTTGGTTTATTATAACAGGATAGTCAAATTTAGCATCCTGCCATCTTTTAAATGATTTTTCATGGAGGTTACTACATATGTCTTTAAACCTAGTCTGTCTGTCACCTCTGATATAGAACAATATTGTTCACTACAAGTCTACAACTGATATCACAATATTTCTTCCGTTTAAATAAGATAGGTAAAGACCGTTGCATAACAGCAAACATTGTTTTCCTCAGTTATTTGCATTATGGTTTGCTGGCGGCTAGAGCAGAGATCTTAAAAGCCGGTGAAAACAATGATTACAGCAACTGCATGTTGGATGGATATCATGGTATGGCTGCTTTCTTTTGCCTTAATCTTCCAAGCCCAACACTCCAATGTTTAGAACTGACACGTCATTTCCTTATTACATCTTTGGAACTTTAATGAACTTCATGCAAATTTACTGAAATTATATCAGCATCATAATGACAGATGCTCATTTTAAAACTAAAATGTATTTCTTTTTCATGAACATTCAAGGTTGTATTGAGTGCTAGGCGCTGATTGAGCGTTCTGCATCCGCCTTTTCCCTTTTCTAAAGGACTAAAGCGCTAAGCGCACGTTTGAGCGTAGTTACGTGCTAGGCGTTTTGCCTCCGCTCCAAATAAGCAACATCTTTTATCATCCTGTAGAATTTTGCACTCCTTCAAGTACTCATGGAGTATTATGGTGTTCTGTATAATAAAGTAAATAAAGGCATTGATAAAAGCATGACTGCTCTACTATCATATTATGCTCAGTAGGAGTGTATATGCATGTTCCAGTGTTCCCATAGATGAAAAATTCTTTCGACACCGTGTCAATTGCTTCTTGCAGTTCCTTCGAATTTACCATGCCAATTAATCCTTATGGTCGTGTATGAAAATGTTGGAATTTATTAATTAATTTCCATTTGCTTTGTATTGTAGGGAAATACCAATACGGTGATGACACATTTGAGGCATCAGGTTCATCGTCTGGTGCTAGTTATTCCAAGTGCAGGGCTGTTGCAGTGAGAGCTCTTAAAGTTGATGAACCGGCATGCACTCACATGAAATGCACATTTGGTGGTGTATGGAATGGTGGCGGTGGAGATGGACAGAAGAATCTTTTTGTAGCATCATTTTTCTTTGATAGAGCTGCCGAGGTCAGTCCTTTTGACAGATACACTTTTTTTCTCATTCAAAAGTGTTTGCCACGGCTCGACTGCATTGACAAAACCAACCAGTCAAACAATGTTACAACCTGATGGAAAGATTGTTGAATACCTTACCACTCCCAGCAAAGTAAAAAATAACAAAGCAGTCAGATAATGCATACTGATCAAAGTAGCAGACAACACACTCTCTAGCCTTCCAGTACAGTGATTGATCTGGAGACACGACTGGTCCTTGCAAATGTAGCACAACCTGGGCCTACTGCATTCCCTTTAGTCTGTCTAACCAGCCTTCGTTTCCAGACACACCATTATGCTGTGACACAAACAATATTTAGCACACTGATTATTATTCCTTAACCACCACCTATACATACTCGAAATCTTGACCAATACTGATGCAAAGAAGTTCAGAGATAAGATGATGTAGAGCCAACCCATTTGAAGAAACAGTGTACCATCTCGGGTTCATTGCAAATAGGCATATTATCATGTACATTCTGCTTCTTGCTCAATTTTTCTGTGGTTAGAAGTTTTTTATGTTATTTTCCAACAGCCATAAGGTCTTGATTACGTGGTGGAAAGGGGTCAAATGGCAGGAGTTCGCCCAGGGTTGACAGCCTACAGTGGACTCACGTAATACACCATATTATTGACAAAATTCCAAATCATTCGGTCAGGCTCCTCAAAAAATACACAGCAATTTTGAACAGTTCAAACCTGACTTTCATCAACCAATAATAGAAACATTTTTCTGGAAGCTAAATTCAAATTGATCCATCACCCACATCAGCTAGAGAACCATCCTGCTCACGAGCAAATGATGAACAGATCCCAACATTGAACTGCTAAACTGCAGCTCCCAACCAGTTTCCACCACAGAAATGAATATTGCCAACCTGCCAGCTAATACCATTTGTTTCTGCATGGCAGGCCCACATACGATCATTTACCATGCAGCATGCCATCTAAACCCTTTTTTTGTTTAAATCAAACGGTTCTCTTCCAAGAAAATTACCACATAGGTAATCAGCATGCAGTCAAGCAGATCTGAATTGTGTATTTTAGGAACCCCTAAACCACCATAGTCTTTCCTCTGGCATAAAGTGATGGCTAAACTTCCTTACTGTTCTGACGCTGGTTGCAGTTGACTTGCTTGCCTGTCACATTACACATTTAATTGTCGCTCATTGTCTGTGCAGGCTGGTTTTGTAAACCCGAATGCAGCAGTTGCTAAGGTTAAACCGTCAGACTTCGAGGAAGCTGCAAGACGTGTTTGTAAACTGAATGTGAAGGAGGCGCAAGCCACCTACCCTGATGTTTCGGAGGAGAACATTCCATACCTTTGCATGGATCTTGTCTACCAGCACACATTACTTGTGGATGGATTTGGTATGGCTCAATGTAAAAGTACAAAATTCACAATAGCGTCAGAAGCTTTCCACATATTTCTTATTCTTTTTGCCTGCATTCTTTCAGGTGTGGATCCCTATCAAGATATTACCTTAGTAAAGAAAGTGCCTTATGGCAATTCATTTGTCGAAGCAGCATGGCCCCTTGGTAGCGCCATTGAGGCGGCATCTTCATCATAGGCAGAGACAGGGCTGTAACTTAAGAAGAGCCCCCAGCATATAGTTTTGGCTTAGCTTACCATTCTGGAATAGTGAGTTTAGATCCTAAATTTTAATCTTAGAATTTTTCCTTGATTCACCATTTGTTCTCCATCTTTCATTCTATTTATTTAGCCTTTAAAGTTTAATACATTGACGTATACAAGAGAAATATAGATTGGAGTTGTCCTGTGCGGCCATTTGAAGGTCTAATTTTGTGTACTAGTGAGAGCCAGACGAGATACTTTGTAATCCTTTTGGACTTTGACGCAGATGCATAAATCTATAATGTTCAGTCCTATTCTATTTTGTGAGTCATGTAGTTTCATGTTATCTTTTTGCTCCTTTGTAGCAACTCGGTTAAATTGTTTTTTTTCTTCTTTGTGTGCAAGAACACGATGTTACCCTCTTTTGAATCCATATTGGGCTTGTTCAGTTAATCCCCTCCCAAATGGTATTGGAGAGGATCGGAGGGGATTTTTTACTTGTACGGGAGTTAGAATGGATACTGTATGCAATCCTGAGCACTTTGGTCCAGAAGGGGATTTAGAATGTTAAATTTAGTATCCAACTGGTGGCCATATTGGGCAGCACGTAAGGATGGCAATGGGTAGGGTATGGGGCGGGTAGAGCAATACCATACCCATACCCGTATAGTCAACGGGTAGAAAACTCTACCCATACCCGTACACATGAGTATGAAACTCTACCCATACCCATACCCAGCGGATACCCGTGTCCATTGGATACCCAACGGTAAACAAGTTGTTATATTCATTGATAGCATATTTGACAAAATATCAGTTCGATCAATTGTACTCCCTCCGTTCCTAAAAACAGGGCGTGAAATTTCTGTCCCGAAGACCAAGATAGTGGCTCGCTTAGGGCGTCTCCAATGTTGAAATAGGGAGAGGCCATAAGCAATAAAGTTGTCTTAAGACCCGTTCATATACATAGTAGCACCCGACCATAGCAAAAAAGTCTTGTGGCCCGGCCACACCGGTATAGCCCGGCCACAACGAATAAAATACGGTAAAATTTCTGACCGCTACCAGGATGGAGCTGCACCGCACCAACCAGCTTTGAGGAGTAAAAGGAACCTGCGATTGTGCCCACCTGCCACCAGAAAGTTGGGTCCATCTTATGGCCGCCCGACTGGGTCTTAAACATAGCGGATGTTTTAATCGGCCATAAGCCTAAACGGTGGAGCCCACCTTATATCTGGATGAAAATTAAGCATTGGAGACGCCCTTAGCAAGTTTGGACCGTACTACCCTTCCTGCATGCGCATGCATGAGCCAATACGAGCATCTGGTCATGTCTGGCCGACTGGGCCTAGTGCATGCATACCACTCTGCGCGTGGGAAAAAACTAGAAAGAAAACCGGATTGGCTCAACTTGCATGCGGGAATAACTCTGGAGGGGTATTTTAGGTAGAATGAAGATAAAAACGAATGTGCGCCTTGCTTTGTGGATTTTTTGGAAAAAATTCCACGCCTTGTTTAATGAAACGGAGGGAGTATGCCTCATATCTGGAAATTTATCTCCTTAATTTGAGTATTTGGAATATTAGAGAATTAAGTAGTGATTGCAGTTTGGGCGGATTTGGGAGACGATGGTATTACGAGGACGCTTTGACCGACCCTTCTTCTCATCGCCTTAACCCCAGAGTTATGCCTTGTGGGCTGCTTACTGCTGAGCTACATGAACAGTATAAATGGGTAGGATATGGGTATACCCATGGATACAACACTATACCCATGACCTACCCATGACTTGACGGGTAGGGTACGAATACTACCCATGGGTATAAAAGTGTACCCATACTCTGCCCATACGGGTCGAATACCCGCGAATACCCATACCCACGGTTAAAATTGCCATCGGACTGCCCAAAATCAGTTTGTGGTTATAGTAGCACAGCTAAGTGAAGTAGCAAAGCTGCGATGGAAAACAAAATCTGAATTTATCGGTTAACTAATAAATAAAATTACATCAGGTTGAATAGAAATAGAGACGGACAACAACAATCACAGATAATAAAACTAAAAAGTTACATCCATTTGGAGATTTGGTACTGTACAAAAGATTGCTCTGAATCTTCACGACTACACGATAGCTTTGACTCCTGTGAACTGCACTTATACAAGGGCCTCGAGATCCTGGAAGCAAAACACTGCTCAACGAGAACCAACAAACCGGTGCTTCGGACTAGGACGTAGGAGTATCTGCATACTACACTCCTTTCCCCCGAAGGAACTACCCGAAAAAAAGTCTAACCTTGATGATAATATAAAAGAGGAAATATGTATAGATGATTAAATAGTCGGGAAGGAAGTAGCCTCATTACGTTCAAAGTTTTTAGAGTATGTGTCGTTTCTGGAAGAAAGTCTTTAGGTGCCACAGCTGCAATGTGGCAACCGCAGCGCATACAGCCAGAGACAAGAGGGTGAAGCACTGCAATCTTACTGTCGTCTCTTCGTTGAGCCTCTGCATCTCACCCTCCCTAGCATTTGTCGTGAACACCACAGTTTGTTAGGATTAATAAGCGACACGATCACACGAATTCAACGAGTAGGGCTCCGGCAGGAAGAAAAGAAAACTTGAGCAGAGGTCGATAGGCTTACCTTCCACTGAGATAAATCATCTCTTCATGTATGAATCGAGCAGAATCCTCCAGGTCCTTCAGTTCTCCAACCATTGGCTGAGCAAGACATTTCAAAATATGGTGAGTGTTATGACAGTAAGGTTTAACTAACTAAGATGAAACGCTAAGGAAACGATATATTTTTCTTACAGTTTACACAAATTTTTCCCCTGCGTTCAGTGGAAAGAAGCAACGTGTGTTTCCACTCGCTGAAGTTAGATCTTTAAGTTAAGTTATACTCCCTCCGTCTCAAATTAATTGTCACAAAGATGGACAAAAGTTGATGTATCTAACACTAAATTATGTGAGATACATCCACTTTTGTCATTTTTGTGACAATTAATTTGAGACGGAGGGAGTAATACATAGTGATTGACTGATCTCTCAATCCCGAAGTTCGATTTGCAGAAGCTTACATATATCCTATTGACCTCTCGTGTCATTTACTAATTATTCAAAAGATTGTTTGCCATGCTTGCTGCACCTTGCTCCTATGTTCATCAATTTCTTCAGTAGTAGTATCACTTCAAATGGGTTACTATTTGGTTTATGAACGTGCGTTTTTTGCTATTGCTGAATATGCCTTTCTGGCTTACAAGTTGAAGTTAATTTATGAAACTTTGAACGGCGACTCTTTGGATGGTTGCCTCTATCAAAACAAGAATGATCAAGCCATGTTATGTTTCAGGCTTTCAGCACTCAACTACGGAGTACTCCCTCCATTCCATAATATAAGATGTTTTAGGTGTTTTACATGTTGTCTAGATTCACACTAAAATAAGTGTACATATACACTAAAATATGTCTAGATCCATGTGTATGTATGTGAATGTGGAAAAAGTCTAAAACATCTTATATTGTGGAACAGAGGGAGTATGAAACAGCAGCGATCTCGGATTATATTTCAGATAAAATAAGAAGTCAAAGGGCGAGAAGCGTACATCAACGCTTCCTTTGTTGGCAGTGGCGCCGGCGGTAAGGGGTCCCTCGGCGTGGACACGAAGGCCGATGGCCCACTGCGCGTGGACGGAGGCAATGGCGCCGCGCTCGTAGTGAGGCGTCCAGAAGCAGGCGACGTATGCTCCGTCCCTCGCCGCTTGGAACACAAACCGTCCTCTCTCGACGCCCTCCGTCAGGTGCAGCTCCTCGCCGCCTGGCCCCGTCACGCGGACCGAGACCGTGGTACGACACGTGGGACTGCACGCCACCGCGTAGCAGCTCGGTAAGGCACTTTGAGGTTCCTGACGGCACTTCGAAGACCAGCGCGTCGACGGCTGCCGCGGCGGCGGAGAGAACGGTCACGGCGAGAAGGCGCGTCAACGTGCTCATTTGGCTTGCGAGGCGAGATCTGGCTGCTGCGCGCGGGCGAGGTTGGTGCGCATGTGGCTGGTGATACGGGTCTGAGTTGCGCAGCACGCTTGCCTGCTTGGCATCCGCGGCAAGATAGTAAACCACCGGTGGGTTCCTTTTTGATAGATCAACAACCCTTCAAATTGGTGGATCTAAAGGGTGAGAACACTTCGTACTAGTAATAAAAGCGTGAGTAGTCAATTAGTTCACGGCGAACAGGTACAAACGCGTGTTCCCTCCATACATGACCTATTAATATGGATCGGAGGGAGTATCTCAATTCTGCTAGAAAGCCAAACGCAAGGAATGTTATATTCCCTCCGTTCTAGATACATCAATATTTGCACAAATAGAAGTGAAGTATTGTTAAACGGAGGGAGTAGAATGGAAAAAACCATTAGAGGAAAGGCTAATGATTAACGTGGATGCTGTCTTTTATATGGACCTGGGTAAGGGAGCTACATGAGTTGTTATTCGTGACCATTCGGGTCAATGTGTTGCACCTGCACAAAAATTCATTCCCCATGTCCTAGATGCGCCGATGGCGGAAGCGTATGCTTTCAGAGAAGGGCTGGTGCTAGCACAGCAGATTGAGAGTAATTGTTTTACTGTCCAAACCGACTGTGTTGAGGTTGTTGAGACCATTAACAATGGAGGTTTCTCGGCAACGGCATCGGCGGCGATTTTTGATGATTGCACTGTTTTGTGAAAAGGCTTCGATTATGTCTCTCTACAACGTGTTTGGCAATACTCTGCCAGGGGAATGGGAATTTAGCGATGGGAGTTTGCCTGGGGACTAGGCATTGGGGACTAGGCATGGGAGATTGACTTTTATTCCCATTCTTTTGTTTGGTATCTGATGGGAATACACGTTGAAAATTGAGACGTTCGTGAGTTTTCTTCTTCACGTTGTGGGTTCAAGAACCGGTACCAGCATACTAGTCTGATGACAACGAATGGACATGCTGCAGAAAATGCATGGTTGTACACAGGGAGACAAGTCTATCAGGCAACAGAAAAATATACTGATATGGATTCAGTTATCAAATAGATGAAACCAATCTCCATTAATAGCATGGATTCAGTGAGAGAGAGTGATTTGTACAAAATTTCTTGGCAAAGTACTGTTGGTCTGTATAAGATGATCACAATGAAAAAAACAATTGATATGAAGCAAATAGACGCACATATGAGTTCCAAAGCACATAAACTAGTACCATACGTAAATTAATAATGCAAGCCGTCTTGAATTTCAAATCTGACCATAGAAATCTATTTATTTTTTGCCGCCTCAATCTCTTGGCGGACAAACACCAATTTGTAATAATCACGCATTTGAAGGAAAAGGCCAGTCTTCCCTGCATCACGACCAATGACGCAGATAGCCATGACTACTTCTTCAATAGTGAGATCTTTCAGGTTTTCTAGAACATCAAGTAACTTCGTTCTGTTCATGGATGTTTGCTCATGAACTTCAGCTTCATGCATAAAGGCCTTCTGTAGACCATTCATGTTTTTTTGCATTCTCTTGCTCTGCTTCCAAGAACTTGACAATAGTATTAGATACACCCACAAGGCCTGCCTCGAGTGCATCATCATCGGGATATGTTCTCTTACGACCATGCTTAGAACCACCAGATGAGTTTGTGTTATCATGTGCTTGATCAGAATTTTCCTCGACGGGCTGGCTGGTAGGTTGTGCATCAATGGTTGGTTCACCTTCTGTCACTTCTTCTTCTCCATGACCTTTAGCACTCCCTCCTTTAGCTAAATCATTAGCATAAATCTCACATAGCTTGTCAAAATTGACCATAGGTTTCATAAACAGAGGACCTGCTCCCTCACGAGACTACAAAATAAGCATGAATATCCATTAGAAACTAAACTGCAATGGACAAATAATGGAACAATTAAAATTTCTTTATCTATTAATTATAGCATGGTATACCTTTGCCCAGCCCATATATGTGTCTCTGTCTCCAATTACCATTTTCTTCGTCATCCCATCCAAACCCACTGCCATTCTGCATAATTTCTAGAACATACGAAAGTTGCTTCTTCAAAATCTTCACTTTTGATTTAATATGGGGATCGTCCCTTAGATCAGCATGTGGTAGAACTTTAGCCATTTCCTTCTCAATGTATGTAAGATAGCCAGACTTGTGACCGGTGTCCACCTTCCAAGATGAACCATTCATTTCATAGAGAATATCAATAAGCAACTTTTCCTCTTCTGCTGTCCACATTCTCTTGTCTCTCTTTTTGGCTGTCAGTTTTCTCTTATTTGACTTGGCATTCTGCTATTAATAGATGCAACAATAAATGGGTATACAAGTAGTCAAATAATATATTTTCTCGTAAAGAGAATATAATATGCATACATTAACCAACCACTCCTAGCTAAACCGAAAAGTGAACAAAAGAAAACATAAAGTATTATGACATGGGAGAAAACATAAATAACAACGGATACAGTTGTGACAAACATAGGTAGCTGAACACAAATTTACTACACCTAACATCTAGTAGCAGGTATCAACGGTCTCGTCTTTCCTCTTTCCAGGCTTTCCACATTTCATCAGCTAACTTGTCTCTTTTCTCAGTCCACTGTGATGAAGCCTCGGTGGATTGAATGAAATCCTCATTTACTTGTTGTTGCACAAGGTTTTGCATGTACTCATCCAAATATTGTTCGCAGGGATCAACACGCATTTGTTGTCGTATGAGATTGTGAATATAGCAACATGCTAAAATTATATCAACTTGTGTGTTGAAAGGATAATATGAGGGATTACTAATGATAGCCCATCGTATCTTCAGTAAGCCCCAAGTGCTCTCAATCACATTTCTTGCTGAAGAATGCTTCATATTAAATAATTCCTCTTTTTGTGTTGGGGGATTTTTCCAGTCATTTAGATGGTACCGCTGCCCTTTATATGGAGCAAGAAATCCTTCACAATTCTTGTATCCATCATCGACTAGATAATAACATCCTATGCAATAGGAACATGTACAGATGTTTGTTAATCATGTATACAATATGTTCATCTACTTAACATGGATTATTTTTAGATTATCTCTTACCACGAGGGACCCTAAAACCATTTGGTCTCGATAAAGCATCTCGAAGAACCTTCCCATTGGCCGCAGATCCTTCCCAACCAGGTAATACATAGATGAATTGCATGTCTGGCGCACATACGCCAAGAACATTTGTTGCAACTTCATGCTTTCTTGAGCGAAATCTTGGTTTGTCAATTTTTGGAACATGAACTTCTATGTATGTCCCATCTAAGGCACCTAAACAGTTCTACGGTAAGAGCAATGTGTTAGGTCAAGAATATAATTAGACCCCTAAGTCGTTTCTAATATCAGATATGATTTGATACCTTAAACCACATCCATCTTCCATCCGTGCAGTTGGCAGGAATAGGTCTAGGCTTCTTAAGCAATACTCTCCAAAGTTTTAAAACCCCTCCTCGAACTTTATGGAAATTTTGACTAACCGATTCTGGCGAACGCTGAAAGTCATGATGGATTGCTCGATTTTTCTCATCATGGGCAAGTATGTGAAGGAACATGGCGACCATTTCTTCCACGCTCATGTTCCTAGTATCCTTTAACCCCCCTATTTCTCTTACCAGGGAACATAATATTCCGAAACAACGCCTATCCATCCTTAGCTGGAATATACACTTTGTATCGCTTACTCGTGTCTTGTTGTATAGTGTTTGTTCTGGAATAACGGGGTCATACCTAGAAGGTTTCCTAACACGACGCATCCAACTTTGACTCCTCCTAACTAACATTATCAATATTTGCAACAACAGATATAATATTAAGAGCATTTTCACTCTTCGTCGTCTCATTGTGCTCCATAAGGTTATGATTTCTATGTTTGTAGGTCGGCGTTCCATGCCTGTAAACAAAATTAGATGTGTTCCAGAAAATTAGGATTTTATGAATTCATATCTACAATCAGGCTATGAGAAAAAACAAGGTAGCATGTCTTAAACACCATACAGATGAAGAATCAAGCAGACATAAACAACAGCAAACAAACCAGGCAATCACACATGAGCACACAATAAAAATACTGCATCCAAAAAATTTACTTGTTTTTGACACAGTACCTCCGATGGAAGCTTCTCATTATCGTCCACACCAGATCTTGGATCAGTATGAATACTTTCATGGCTTTTATGATTAACATAGATCTCTGCAGAATTGTGTTTCTTTGCATAGTTGAACATCTTAAGAACATAATTGTCATCATGAACTAGGTCGATTCCATCATCAAGGCTACACCCAGGGACTGCATAAAATAACTCATCGCCATTCTTAAAACCTACTTCTTTAGCCATGCGAACTAGACGAAAATATGATATACGCTCGCTGTCACAATCTCGAAAAAATGATACTGCGCCTCCGTCATACGTAAGTGGACCTTCCATTGAAAAAGCATCCCCGTGATGCATTTTGATATGGATCAAGTCCCCCTCCATTCTGTATATATATAGCCATTAAAATACATGAATCAAGAAAAAATATCATGCAAGCTAACTAGCTGCTAGTTTAACTATGTGTCACAATATGTCCATATGAGGTTGTGACGTGATGAAGTTATTTATCAGATTATGACAGGAATGAAGCAGTTTGGTAAGTACACTGTTTTAAATTATCTAGTGCAGGCCATGACAAGTAAATTCTGCATAATATATATACAAACATGAATTTGTCAACTATACTACTAGTTTTAAATTCAGCATGAGTTTGTCAAGTATACTACTAGTTCAGTTTACAGAATATGTATCACAATATAAAGCAATTTGGTAAGTACAGCAGGAAACAAGAAGCAGTAACATGGCCTTGTTCTGTAAGTGTACATGTACATGATCGGACATGCCAAGGGAAAATAGGCTACCATTGCAAGCATGCATGTACATTTTTATTCACTTACTAATCACATCCATGCCATACAAAAGGTTTCTAAGAAATTTAGATCCTAATCAAGAGAGAGATCTATAGTGATTTCTTAATAAAAAAATCACAGAATGTGAGCATAGCGCCACATACCTAGAGACTTTTGGTGGCTCCTGCACAAGATCTGTAGAAAATAGAATAACATACTTCATACTCTAGATCGATTTGGATAAATAAGTGCATACAGAAAAAACGAAAATAGAAAGGGGATTAACTATAGATCGATCTATGAAAGGAAAAGGCTACAAGATTCATAACTTGGGGAAGAGGCAGATATGTTCTAGATGGGTGGAAGAGAAATAAGATAGAGCTGATTTGCAAGATCTTATACAGATTCGGATTGCAAGAGGAAGAGCATGCTAACTTCAGCTGTGTCTGCACCAGGCGTCGTCTCTGCAGATCGAGAGGCAGTTATCTCTGGCGGATTCACGGGAGAAGGGTCGCGCTCTGGTTCCAGAGGAGGTGTATTTAGGGAGGATTTTCCCGTGAATTAGATAGGATTTTCGCGGGGTTTTCCGTCGCCTCCGAACATATCGCCATATTTTTTTGTCAATTCCCAGTCCCCAGTTGAAATACCAGGGGTACCCCAGGGAAGAGTTGTGAGGGAGTTCGTACACCTAATTCCCTATCCTCATCCCTCCTCAAATCCCATATACGCCAAACCAAATGATGGAATTTTAGTCTCCCACCTCTTTATTTCCCATTCCCTAGTCCTATTTACCCCAACCAAACACGTTGCTAGAGTATTGTAGCAGGAGTCTAATCAAGTAGCTCATCAGCTTGCCAGAGATGCTTCTAATTCTAGTAATTCTTGTACCTGGGTCCATGAACCCCCTAGGTTTATCCTCGGCAAACTCGGAGACGATGTAACTGTGAATTGATTTCAGGCAGCAAGTTTTACGTACTCTTTTTCTTACCGGGGTACCCAAGGGGACTGAAAGGTTTTTAACGAGGCGTCTTGCTGACCTAATATATTTTTATGCTTTAAAAAAAGTGTGAGTAGTCAAAGTAGGGAGTAACATACACTAGTATCGTACACGTTACTCTACGATATGTTATCACCTTCATAATGTGGGTACTTCCTCCGCCTTGGTATATAACACGTACTATTCAAATATCTAGGCCCAAGACGGATGTTGATTGAGGTGAAAATCTTGCATGCATTGGTGGGAGAGCATTCAGCCACTAATTGTTAGGGTATTAAAAGCTAATGTGGCTAGGGGGGTGGGGAGTTCTGGGACTGAATGTTTTTGAGATTATGACTTATAAAACAAGATGGGGGAGTAGTAATAAATAATATGGTGTCATGCAAAACTCTATTTATTATGATGTAGACTCACATTGTCTTGGGATATGTGATCTGATGATAACTAGCTAAGTTACCACAATCTTCTCTCTCCTCATTAAATAATTGCTACATCATATTTTTATCCTACTCCCTCCGTCCACGAATAAGTGTACATCTACTTTTACACTTAGTCAAACTTTTTAAAATTTGACCAAATTTATAGAAAATTGTAGCAACATGTATGCCATCAAAATGGTATATTTTGAAACTTCATGTCAACACAAATCTATTGATACTAATTTGGTCTCATAAATGCTACTCCCTCCGATCCGGTATAAGTGACGCTGGAAAAGAGTTGGGTACGTGCAAGTTAACAGTAGTACTCCTTGAAAGTGCACTATAGTCAAATAGAGGAGGGGGGGTGAATAGGTTGACTACCAATTTTTCTTGTTTTCCTTTTAATTAGGGCTAAACAACATAAGACAAGATTCTCTAGATGTGGAACTAGGTGAGCAACCTATGTGATACAAGATAAGATACGCAACGGAAGTAAAACGAAAAGTAACAAGATAAACCACAAGTGTAAACAAGAAGACAGAGATATGTTTCCCGTAGTTCTTTCTCAAGAGAAGTACATCTACGTTGGAGAGGTGGGGAGCCACCTAGGAGCTCCTCAATAGCACGGTTGTGCACACTTTATTCTCCTTGAGCTTCTCCGGTGAGGGAGATTCTCGTTTCCACCATGAGGTTGACTTGAAGGCGTTGACCAAACCTTTGCACGAGCTTGAGGACACTCCACAAGATGGATGGAGGCTCTCAAACAATCTGAAGCTTCTTTGCAACAAGGTGGAAGCTACAAGCACAATATCTACTAAGGTTTCTAGGCCTCAAGTAGGATTCTAGATCTACTAGGATGTGGTGGATGGATTTGAAATTCCTTTGGTGGAATCACTGATCTAGGTCGCCTCTAGCTCTCCACAAAGTTACGAAGTGATTGGGTGGTCGGAGAGGGAGATCTAGGAGGTTGAAGATTTCATTAATGGCTAGGAGAGAGAGTGGGCAAAGCTTGGCATTTATGAGGTAGGGGAAGGGCTTTAAATACCCCTTCCCCAATCCAACCGTTGAATAGCCCACGCAGCACCAGAGGCTCCGGTGGTCTTCACTTGTACGCACCAACGTGGCTCTTTTCGTTCTTCCTGGTATCTTCACTGGCGGAGGCTCCGGTGGTGTTACCGGAGGTTCTGCCCCAGCCTCCTCTCATATGCACCCGAAGGCACTTTGAGAAGAGGTAGCACCGGAGGCCAGCCCCACAGTAGGGCAGTGGAACCAGCGGAGGCTCCGGTGGTTTGGGCGGAGGCTCCGCTGCAGCCTCCCCTCTTATGCACCCGAAGGTGTTTTTAGCGCAGGTGGCACCGGAGGCTCCACCGGAGGCAGGCGCCTGGGAGCATCTGGGAAAAGTGAACGGGCCGGAGGTTCCGGTGGTTTCACCGGAGCTTCCGCTGCTTGCAAAAATAGCAGCCCAGCTTTGTCTCTTCGAGCCCTTTCCTTTAGAATAATTCCTGTAACCCTTAAAGAATGTGTACTTGAAGAACCTGGGCATTTTCAAAGATATCAAATAAAACCTGCAAGTGCTCTAACTAGATATTAGTCTGATAGTTATGTTGTCATTAATTATCAAAACAGAAGATGATCTTTCATTCTCCCCCTTTTTGGTAATTGATGACAACATAACTATTTGCATAGCTAGAACACAAACAACATGGACGGAGCTCCCCTAGAGATATGCTCTCTTCATGTTGAGAGAATTAAACAAGAGAGATAGCTAAACATGCATAATAGGGAGCACATAACATGGGATATAATTACGGTACTATGTTCACAAGTTCACACAAAGCATAACGAAGTTCACATCGACCAAATAATTAAACAAATAAATTCTTCAAATAACCAACTCCTCTCCCAAGCAAGACTAAATAAGCAAAGTGAAAACCGGCTTGAGAACCCATGCAAATGCCCAACGCTCCTAAGTAGATATCTCTCCCCCCTTGGCATCAAGATACCAAAAGAGGGAAAAGACCGATGCTAATGTCACGACCCCGGACCCAGAGATATACATACTGTTATGTGCTCCTAGCCATGGACTCACAAGGGCTTCAGGGTTACCAGCCCCGGCCGCAACAAACAACGGCAGGCAGACTGGATTCATCGGCACGTAGTCCAGATCCCCAGTCTACTACTCCTTGTATCCATGCTAGTCATAACCAACTATGCATATCAAAGCGTCCACGAATCGAAAGAAACTGAAGGAAACGGGACCAAAGCTATACAGAGATGCTATATGTCCAGAAAGTGCAACAACAATCGAGGGTTACTGGGGTTACCTCGCCCCAGGCCGATCACATCGACAGGCGGGCTCGGACATGGATCATCGGCTCCACAACCCCTCGACTGCGACAACTATGCAGGCATAGCCAAAACTCTATAACAATGAGCTCGAAACCAACAACCGATCAAAGCAGTACTCTAAACATGAAGTTGTATTAAACAGGTGTTACTAGAGTATAGCTTACAAGCAGAGGTCACATGACCCAACCTTACATCAGACAACGGAAGGCAAATTATGTTGCTAATCAACAAGAACCAAAAAGGCCTAAGAGGCCGCAACATAAGCCGACGTCCCATCCCATAGATTCCAGGTTGCTACCTGGGAACCCCAAACTACTCGTCGATGTCCACGCCGAAACACCACCGATGTGAGATCTTCACCTGAACCAAATTAAGAAAACCTGAGTACGGGAGGTACTCAACAAGACTTAATTAACCTATTATATATCTGCTATCTTCAGAAAAGGTTTTATGAAGGCTGATTTGCGTAAAGCCATCTTTGTTTTCCAAATTGAGGAAGAAATAGCACGTCTCATGGAGTATTTTGAAAACAGATGAGAAAGCTACTCAACTACTGTAATCATCATCTTCTTGTATTCCACCAAGTCCTTCTCATTCCCACACTATCTCATGCTACAAGGATCACCCCTCTCGGCATCTCCGAGGAGGCACCCTTCAATCATGGTTGACAAGTTTTAGTCATTCCGTTGAAGTTATCTATGATCACAGAATCCGTTGCCAAGTCGTCCGTAACCGTGGACACGGCTTCTCGAGGAGATTCATCCCTGCATGGGGTACACTTTATCCACACGTACCATCCGACTCTTAATGCCACATGTACGCTCTTCCATGGAGCGCGGCAGAGGGTGGCTGGCCACGACCTTTACCTTGTCGAGCCCTATCCATGAATCAACCCAAACAGGGCCACCCCGTAAACAGGGAGTTGGCCACCTCCTGACGGCACCTGTTCTGTGAGTCGGGATCAAGATCCGTGTACGTCCATCACTTGTCCCGGTCACGCCCTAAACACCTCCAAAAGGTTTTTGACTCACACGCAGATGGAACTTCCAAACTACGTGACTCACGGATAGAACCAAACAAGTTAGTTAGTCGAGCGCGGTCTGTTAGGCTCCGCGTGTGGTTGCACGCTCAGTCTTGGCTTCGAAGGCGAGAACTCGCTCCTAGGGGCATGAACAGGACAAAAAGCCACAACCCATTGTGGCCTCACATCCATGCCGTTATTTAGTCAAGTTATCAAAGATAATACAATTCACAACAACCTGACATAAATGATTCACGCATTGACCAGATTCATCAACCGGATGGATCAGATCACAACTAGGCATGGCTAAGCAAGACTCACAGGCTTTAACGAGGCGTGCACAATCAAACCTATAGCTGCTAGGAGCAGTGGATCAAGATATCTAGGTTATGCAGTATATAGGAGAACTCTATCTACTGACATCAAATAGTTTGGAACCGAATGCAAAGTACGAGATTCAAATCACTTTGAAATCATATATGAGCAGATAAGAGGTTATGCTTGCGTTGGTTATAAGAAAACCAGATAAAGTCTTCAAGAATAAGTGCTTGACTTGTCGGTTAGGATCAAGTATTCGCCATTGGAGTTCATGGCCTTCACTTCGGAGTCACGTTCTACCGAGGGGGAAACAACACCGAAAGAGAAATAACAATCAACACATGGCATCGATGCAATGCGCAATATGTATGCATGAGCAGGTTAATGCACTAAAATAAAGCCCTAGGCATGATCGTTGGGTTGCTAGGGTTCGTATGTCAGTTAAACATTTTTACTGAAATTATCCGGAAATAGACCCCGGAGGGGCAATTCGGACGATTCTGAAAGTGAGTACAATTTTAGTTGCTCAAATAGGTTTGAAAACACCATAACTAGATTCAATTTTTCATTTTGAGCAATTTGGTATATTACTTTTAATTTTCTAATTTTATTGAATAAAAACTTATTTTTCTATTTTAAAAGAATTAAACAACATTAAAATAAAGGCCAAAAATGGACTGTGTCAAACATTTATGAAAGTGAGATTTTTGGGTAGCTTACATTTTTATGAACATTACTATATTTTTACTTTATTTTTCTGAGTAACATATTAAAAGATATTAATAATACAAGTTTTAATCAATTTCTGTAATTTCCTGGTTTTATTAAAAAGAGGATTATGACATCAGCACGACGTCACTGTGACGTCACCCTATACTGATTCTTCACAGATGAGATCAAATTCTTCGAATTAGGTTCAAATTTGATGAAACAAATTATACCACAAGGTGGAGGAGGTCGAGGGGAGCTGGGGGATGCCAACCGGTGACCATTTGGTCGCCGTAATCCTCGCCGGCGACGAGGTCCGACGGCGGCCGAGGAGGGTTCACGGCGGCAGAGCGCTACGGTGCACGGGAGGGGGATCAGAGATGACGGGGAGGCTCACCAAGACTCGACGAGTGCGGTGGCGGGGTCGGTGAGGCGAGGCGGCGCCTGAATCGCTGACGGCGTGAGGATTTGGCTGGCGGCCGGAGAGAAGAGCGACGGCGAGATTGCGTCGGCTCAAGCCATCCCTGCTTCCTGTCTTGCTCGAGGTGAGGAAGAGGATGTCGGGGAAGCTCCCCATGGGTTCGTCACGGCGATGCGGGGCTCCAGCCACCGGCGGCGTCAAATCGCGATGGCGGCTAGGGTTTCGTCTGCTCAGGCACGGTACAGAGAGCGGGAGGGAGAGGACAACGAGCAGGAGGAGGGAAAGAGGTCACGGCGCCTTCCCTCGTGGTCTTATCCGCGCGCGAGGGGGGAGGGAGGTGGCAGGACCTGGAGAGGGCGCCGTGGGCAGCCGGCTCTCCTACTGGCAGGAGGTAGAAGACAAAGGGGATTTTCCCCAAAACCCCCTGGGTTTGGAAATTTTACACATGAGCCCTTTTCTTTAAAAAAACAGACATAAACCCATGTTTTCAAGGCCTTTTTGCAAGAACAAAATTGGGCAAAAATAATATTTGAAAACCTTATCAAATTTTCAACCACACCATATTTTGTTTTGGTGAAATTGAAATATTTTTCAGTTCAAAATTTTGAAAACCACATTAAGTACTATTTGTAGGCTTTTTCTCAAACCATTTAAAAACAAAATTTAAATTATTTCAACATGGTGTAAATTTTTTGTTTTCATGCATGTATGATATGAACACAACACCACACACTTTTGTTAGCAAACTTGGGATGTTACAGCTAACGCCCCAAATATCACTCGGAGGAGTTGTCCATGCTCGGAGGGCGGGCGCGACGGCGAGAGCTGGTGACCTCTTCTCCAGGTTCCTCATCTGACCACTCAATGATATTCCCTTTGGAGTCCTTGGTTTGCCACTTGTCCTAGTTGGTGATGCTATCTTGCTCCGGAGATTCCACAGTTTCCCCGCCATCACGACGAAGCTGTCTCTCGGCCTGTGCTGCCTTGCGATGCTTAAGTTCCTTGTCATAATGAAGTTCCCACTGATGCTGCTCGATCTTCTTGTTCACTCAAAACACTTTCTTGAGAGCCCTAGCCATCCACTTGAAGGCATTGCCAGAAGGAGGAGGACGAGAGGGACCAACTTTTTCTTCTTCGTCTTCCTCATCAACAATGACCCGTGGCTTGGCCTTGCCTTTGCGAGCAGCCGGAGTGGGATGAAAAATAGGCTCAGTATGGTCCTTGATAAGAAGACGTTTCTCCGTGTGAGGGATTCAATGGGTGCCATCAAGGGGATATTCCGGGAACTTGATGATCTTCATAATGAAAGGCCCAAAACAAGCATTCTTCCTTTGGACAATGACATGCCACAGTTCATTCCAGAGATAGTCAAGCACATCAAGTTTCTGAGTCAAACCGGAGAGCCGCTTCTCATGAGTAAGTAGCATGAGGTTCTTGAGGAAGCCTTGTATCTCATCAATGTTCCCCGCCTTGGGGTTGATAGTATCTCGATAGATGCGAAGCATAATATCATAGGTGGGGTAGAGGCCCTTGAGAAAACCAACAACAAATTTCTTCCAGTGATAGAGAGGTGTAAGTTGATCCTTGGAGATGGAGGAGGCATTGGGCGCGTGCACACGGAACCACTCACGGTCAAAATCAGGTCCACCAGCAAAAGGTCCATGATCCGGGTAGCCACCAAGAAGAACTCCAACCCCAGACCACTTGGTAGTGAGCTTATGTCCCTTTGTCATCCAAATGAGATGACGCTCAGTTTCATTGAAAAGATGCACTGTGGCCAAGAACTCGCAGACCAAACCCTCATCATAGTCTTGTTGAACTTGCATAATGGGAGCAAGACCGAAGGCATCAACAATTCCTAGGGCTTCTCCAAAGTAGCCGGGCTTCCTTTCCATATGACCAAAGTTGATATCATGTTGAGAGGCAACATTTTCCTTGGGCTTCCTCATATGGATCTCATGATAGATTTGAGCTAGAAACACGGTGTGGAATCTTGTGTCCCGACCCCAAAACTATGGCATCAAACGATCTCGGTCAACAATGTACGGGTTCTCGCGACGAGTCTCCAAGAACACACCCTCGGATACTTGAGAGGAGGATTTCTCCTCGCGAGGTAATGTCTTCTCTGGGGCCGGGAATCTTGGCTTGCGCTTGGTCTGAGAGGGATCCAACGTATCCTCAATCTCATCAACTCTTGGTGCCTTGCGACTGCCCATCTTCTTGGTGCGAGGGCCCTTGCCCTTGGAACCGGATGCATCTATGAAAGAAATATAGCGATAAAAGCATGAAGAAGAGATAATGCTCAAGCTTATATGACGCACAAATCCATGAAACAAAGATATGAGGAGTATTAGGGATGAATAACAACGAGGTAGGGCATATGAACCAAATCCACCCTATGAACCAAGGTAATTCATGCCTAATACTCACAATCTAGGTTTCTAGGGTTGGTACTCGTGATTTCCTACTCCAAAACTTAACTCCATTCATCTAGATGTGAAGAACATGTGGCTCCTAGTGCTTCCCCATCCGTCAACGAGATGGGAGAGAGAGAGAGCTACATACTCGCATCCATGGTGAGAGGTGAAGGAGGAGGAAGATCCCAGAGCAATCCAAGGCAAAGGCCTCCCGGCGGCGGAGTTATCTTCTCGGCGGCGGAGACGAAGGAGGCAGCAGCGGTTTGGAGGAGGAGGAGTGTGCGCGAGTGGGGAAAATGAGATCTAGGATCTCTTTCACCCGCTCGCCCTACCCTTATCCCCGCGGAACCGCAACGGGCGGAGGCTCCTGTCGGATATATACTGAATAGGGGTATATCAGATGGTAGTCATAAGTGCCGGATTACCAGGGTGGCCCAAGTGGTAGTGGGCTATGGTCCATTGGGCGGCCCAGTAAGCTGACGTGCAGAAGCCGGATTCTAGAAGGACCCGGATCACGGCCCACGTGATCTGGCTTGGAGGAGAAGGCGGATTCCTTACTTTCCAAGTTAGAAGTTACCGTAGTCTTCTAGGTTTCCTACTCTGTATGGCCTAACCCGTCTATTATATAAAGCCGGACGGGAGATATGATAGAGAGACACGAAGCTACAGGCTAACTCGCCGGGAAGTTGATCCTCAGCGAATAGCTAAACAGAACCTCACATTGTAATTGTATACACAGGCTTTAGTCCTGATTAGTGAGTTTGCAGGAGTAGGAACGCCGTACTATTACGACGTACCGAACCTGGGTAAATCCTGTGTCTTTGTCTTCAACGCGATCCCGTTTCCCCACGTCTCTACCCGTAGTCTCATGGCACCTCCGTCTATGAGAACTACTACGATGTCTCGACAGTTGGCGCCCACCGTGGGGCAAACAACGTCAGGCGTTAAGTTCCGATCTGGAATACTCGGCGGAATCGGCAGTTCCATAACTGTCGGAAGCCTGCAGTTCGACGATGACGTCGGACGCTTCCTCGACAATGGATCCTACATACCAGCGCAAAATCATCTGGTAAGTGCCTGCGTGTTACCGATCGGATCTGCTAACATCTTTATCGGACTAACTGCAGAGGCCATGGGGTTTTGCGGTGGAAGCAAATTTTTCCCACCCGCCCTATACCCAGTCGAAGATGACTATGATACCGGATTTTGCTCAGACCGCCGACATGAAAGTGATAAACACTTTATCGGTATGGTGCAATCCGAGGTCGCCGAAAACACGGATGAAAGTAATCCTGTGCAAGAGGCAGAAAACAGCAAACCCACTACAGAAGTGGAAGATCCGACATCCGCCAATCCAGCGATGAACTCGGAAGCTGACTTAGTGCTAGCCACCATTGAGGCGAGATTAGAGTCAGAAACCGGATCAGATGATTTTGATTCCGAAGACGAAGACGTGGACGCCTTCGAAAGAAAAGTTAAATCTTTCCAAGAGGGATTCCATGAAGGACTAATGGCGAAACCGGCTGAAAACACGGACGCCGGCAGTCAGGAAAGCCCTAAAACCCCTCCGCCAGAGGAAGAGAGAGAAGATGGAGAAACTTCTCCGATCTTTCCCAACGTCAAGGAATTGACAAAGGATGAACCTGCCAAAAAACCTCCCTCTTCCAAGAAAAAGCACAAGGCCGCTAAAAAACTCCAATACAAACTCCGGAAGAAGAAATTGGCTGATCCAGCCGATGAAAGCCCGGAAGTAGGAGATGCAAGAGGAATAAAACTTGCGGAGAAGAAAACAAAAGAAATCCTTGTTCCGCCAATGACAGAGCAAGAAGAACAGGAATTGTTACAAACACCAGTGGGATTGCATGAACCCCCCTAAAGTGCTAGAAGCTAGGAGACAAGCTCTCCAAAGGCAACAGCAACATCTATTCAGAACTCGTGAACACCTCCAAAAAACCCAGGATGACATCAAGCTCATGAAGGAAGAAATCGAGGAGTACGAGAAAAAGAATAGATCTGGCATTAAACCTACAAGGTTACCCGGAATTGTAAGACCGGAAGTACTGCCGCCAAAAGAAAGGTTTCACAACCCATCTTGGCAAAAGTAGGTAAACGGCAAAGATGCCAGAGGCGAACCAATATACAAAACCGCAGTAGAAAACGCGGAAGCAGCGTTTGCCATCCTCAACAATGACATGTACTCCAACGATGAAAAACTCCAAGGAGTGTATGCTTTCCTAGGAAAAGCATTGCAACAACAACAGCGGGCCCAAGAGCGATCAGGGAAGTTGCACGACGACTCTGCCCTATGCAAAACAGCTACTTGCGCCGCTGGAGCACCTGGACCGGAAGAACCTGGAGATTCCAACAATTCAAAGGATAAGAAAGCGGATCCGAGAAAAGATAAGAAAAATCCCGACAACAGGGATGAGGCGTCTAGAACTGGATCTCATCTCCCGAAAGGTGGACGTAAACCCCACGATCGGGAAGAAAAACACCGGAATGATGGCAAAGCAATGCCACCTCCGAGACACCCTGCTGAAAAAGCCGGAAGACATGACGTACCTCACAGGCGTGAGAGATCTCGGACACCTCCCAAGGATAAAGAAAGGCACAGGAGTAGAACTCCGCCTCATCCAAAAGGGCGTGATCTTGAAAGAAATAGAAACGATCCCGGAAAAGCGCGTCCGTGCAACAATGGAAAAGAAAGGAGTAGATCCCCTTCTGTCCATTCAGCCGGTAGATATTCCGCGCACATTGATAGAGCGGAAAAGGATGACCTGTACTTTGGACCTAAGTGTTTCACTGACAGGATCCGAAGAATAACCCTGCATTCTGGCTTCGCCAAGGTCGGTCCAACGTACCAGAAATAAACCGGCAGTACAAACCCGGATACCTGGCTCTCAGACTACTATACAGCCGTCCAGATTAACAATGGGACAGACCTGGAAGCTGTAAAGTTTCTCCCCCTAATGTTACTGGATGGAGCCAGAGATTGGATCAATGGATTGCCATCAAGAACTGTAGAAAACTGGGATGATATGGCTCGAGTATTCACTCAACATTTCCGGGGAACTTATAAACGCCCGAACAACATCAACCAGCTGAACCGTTGCACCCAGTTCGAGGATGAACCATACGTGGATTTCATCTCTAGATGGACTGCAATGAAGAATAGTTGTTCTGGAGTAACTGACGTACAAGCAATGCACGCTTTCGTCAATGGCCTAAAACCCGGACTAGTACCGTTCATGGTTGGTTCCAAACAGCACAAAGATCTCGGATCTATGCTTAGAACCGCCAATGAGCATGCTGTAGCCGAAGACGACATCAGAGCAAGAGGGGGCAATATCGATACACTGATACTGGCCAAGAAAAATCCTCGCCCTGAGAAAAAAGGAACTTAAGATGCAACACCAAAACCCAAAGAGGTTAACATAGCCTTTGGAAGTGAAAAAGGGAACATATGGAAAGGACGCAGTTCAGAACCAATCAACTACACTAAAGAAGAGTGGGAGAAGATTAAGTCGGAACCCTGCGTTCACCATTCGCAATTCGGGAAACCCACCCATACGAACGCACAATGCCAGCTGAATAAGCACATGAAAGGCAGTGCAGGATCCGGAAACAAGGGAAAGAGTTCCAAAAGGAAATTCTCTAAACAAAAGCCATAAGCTGAGAAAGAAGACAGTGAATTGGACACTGACGAAAAAATCCAGGAACAACAGCGGAAAGGCGAACCCAAGTTTTCGAGAGTTGATGGAGAATGCGCCCTAACTTTCCTAGAACCTCCATCAGCAAAGGTGGCGAAAAGAACACTTCGAGAAATAAACGCGGTTGTTCCGGCAACCCCAAAATTCTTGAAGTATTCGAACACACCAATCACATGGGATCAGTCTGATCATCCCGGAAATATCCCTGAACCCGGCACACAAGCTCTTATTGTAAGCCCTATTGTCCAGAACACTAGGCTAAAAACAGTGCTGATGGACGGAGGATCCAACATCAACATAATGTATCTGGATACGTTGAGACATCTGAAAATCTCTGAGACCCAGCTCAATCACAGCAACATACGCTTCCATGGTATTGTTCCCGGCAGGCAAGCACGATCCCTAGGAGAAATTTTGTGACGCCTCGAGATCGGGCACTATGCAGATTTCAGCATTCCCGCCAAATCTGCATAATAACCGATTCCAGGTTGCCACTTATGATAACATTACAACAGTTCACGAACATTCCACAATTACAACAGAAACAGATAGATACAAGATGACTCAAACGGGTCCAGGATACAACTGATACATTACAAAGATCCAAAATAACAGCGGAAGAAACAACATATCGTCCGGCTACGGACAAGATACAAATTGGACTAAGAGTCCTGAAGATAACCGAGAGCGTCCAATCCCTGCCCAGGCCGAGCCGGAGGGATTCCCAAGCTAACGTCGTCAGACTTCAAACCTGTTGACTGCAATTTGGAATTTGCAGCCACGAAAGAGATTCGTGGGTCAGTACGGTTAAGTACTGGCAAGGGGGATAAAACCCATACTCACAAGTTACCGGCGTAGCCAATCATCACAAGATACAAATACTTTAGGATCAACGGAGAGGAAGGGGTTATTGCAAATAAGCGGCAGCACGCTGCACTAACCAACTACAGAGAGATACTACAACTTCCGGCTAACAGAAAGAAGATAAGATCGAGTATTGTAACCAACTGAAAGTAACTTCAAACAAACCCATCCTGGATCTCGCCCCTTTATCCAAAGAAGCAATCCGAGGATAACTCACACAGTTGGATTAATGATGGTTCAGATTATTGTGTCAATAAGCCTATTACTAGTCAAGTTGTTAATCATTGGGTGAAAGGTTGTTAATCATTAGGTTTAAGTTGTCCTGAGTACTTGTTAGCCAGTACTTTCACCAAGTAATCCATAACCGCGGAAAACACGGCTTCTCGAGAAGATTATCCCTGCAGGGTTGCACCAATTTAGCCGTACACGCAAGAATAACCCGCCAGATGGGAGATCACCCCACCAAGCGAGGTACTCTACACAATCCAACCCTTCTTCGCATCAAGCCCAAAGCACCTTGGGCGCACGGCTAATCGAGCCCAGAAGAAAATGGACCCTCATAGCACTCTAAGAACGTGTCCCCCTATATGCCGACTACGAAAGTTCCACCCGGGTACCAAGGGCTCGCAAGATCATGCATGCAGCAAATGGAAAACCCGAACTAAATGAGGCGATTTGGACGAGATGCGAATCGAGTCAAATTGAGGGGGGCGCCCATACTCGCTTCCCACATGCGGGTAGTGCGCTCATCATGGATCAGTAGACAAGACCCTTTTCCTATTAGGGTCGACACTAGCAGGCCTCAAACCCACAAGGGCCTCCTGCCGGTGCCTTATCATCAAGTTTATTATTACCATTAGCATTAACAGGATTGATTGATTAACATCGAGCCCCCGGTACAATAATAATAGCAAAAGGAGTAACCGACAACAGACTCGAGCAAAAGCAACCCTAAGCATGCTAGTAGGACACGGGCAACAAGCAATGGTTATGGGTATGGAGGTGAGGCAATATCAAGGTTAAGGGATTCATGTGATGGGTTCGTAACAGAAACAACTACTACTAAGGATAGCAGAAAAGAATCAACGGAAAGAATCGGTAACAAGTGATGAAAGGCAGCCATATGGCAGCAAGTGAGTATACTTGCCTGAGATCCCGCAAGGTAGCAGAACTTGTCGTTGCTCACATCATCTCAACGTCCTATCCGCGAAGAAGCAACGAACTAAAAGAAACACCGGATGCAACAATTACTACTACGGCAAAAGATCTAGCATGATCCTATTTTATATGCATGGCATGGCAAGATGCAACAAGGGAAAACAACTTAAGCAATTTAATCGGAACCGGAGTCCGGAGTAATAATTATTGGTTCAAGTTGTTTAGCTAACCATCATATTAAATGTTGTTTAGCATGGAAAACAATAAGGTAGGTGAGTGAGACAAGATTAAATTGAATAGGGCAACAATTGAATTAAATACCCCAACACATTCCATATTTAATTATTAGATGACATTATTATTACCCGCACCCACAAAATGCAATGCAAACATGATGCGATGACATTTTAATTATAGTTGATATGTTATAGAAAATAAGGCATAGGTATAGGGGTTGGGGTTTGGGTTCGCACGTGTGGAGAGGAATCTTCGGGTTCGGCGCCGGTGTCTTCGGGGTGAAGAAGAACAAGACGACAAAGAGGGAGATAGACGGCGGCGAGGAAGAATGGAAAGTAGACGTTCTCGCGTCGTCGTCGAGGTAGTCGAAGTAGGCGTAGCCGACGTCTTCAGGTAGAGGAAGTAGTCGACGTCGGGGGCGTAGGCGTTCCGATGTCGATGTAGTAGCGGAAGTAGTCGTTCACGTCGTCGTTCCTGTTCCGTAGCCGAAGTAGGCGTAGTAGTCGTGGGCGAACCGCTATATCCTTGTCTTCGAGGTCGATGGCGAACTTGGCGGCTCTCCGGTCTTCGGGGTTCACGACATCATCTCCCGGACACGCACGAAGGCGGCCAACGCAAAACGGACATGGTAGATCTTGTTGAGGTAGCGGAACTTGTCAACGAAGATCTTGTCGTCGAGGTACGGCTCGGGGTCGATCTTGGCACGGTCGTAGTCGAGGTAGTAGTTCTTGTCGTCGTCGAGGTACTCTTAGCATCCTTGTAGGAGATCATGGCGGCATCACGGTCACGAGGATACGGGCACGAAGGCCTCGGCCACACCAAAACGGTGACGGCATCACCGTCGTCCCATCAGCGACAGTAGCATTACCGCAACATGCAGCAACACCACCAGGCCACCACCATCAGAACACCAAATTACCTCCGCAATTTTTGCATCGCACCACAGCAGCTCGAGGACGCCGGGCTAGAGACGACACGGACGGGAGGGAACAGGGGCGCACCGGCCGGAGATAGAACGGAGGGGCGCATAGTTGTCCTCGTTGGAGGCGTGTCTCTGGCAGCGAAGATGCTCGCGGAACAGATGAGATCGAGTGCAGTAGGACGTGGATGGAGCCGACAGGACGAGGTCGTGGCGGAACTCAGGCGTCCGTGCGCTGGTCGGTTTAGAGAAAGAGGCCATCGGGGACGGAGCTCCAGGCGCGCAGGAGAGAGGACACGGCAAGGTAAGGCAGAGGAGGCCACTGATGGCCATGGCATGGTGAGGGAGGACACCAACGCTCGGGCGCGTCGACCATGGAAGTAAGAGGACGGGAGGATCGACTTGGAGGCGGCGTTGCACACTCAGCAGAGGAGCTCGCGCAGAGAGGACCCAGGGAGCCCGGACGTGAAGGAACCGGACACGGCCGCTCGGGCGCCGGGAAGGGCTCGGGGACGGCCGAGCTTGGGGAGGGGCGGCGCTGGCTGCCGCCGGCCGGAACGGAGGCGAGCGCAGGTGGAGGAGGTGAGGGATGGCGGCGGCCGGCCGGAACGGAGGAGAGGCGGAGCAGCGGGTTCAGGTCGGAGGGGACGAGGCGAGGGGCGGCCGGAGAGAGGGCGGAGGAGAGGGAGAGAGGAAGGGCGAGCGACGGGAGGAGAGGGACGATGGGGAGGAGGAAGAAGGGGTCGAGCGCTGGAGGGGATCGCTCGATCCCCTTCCAGTCGCGTGCGTGCGGTTTCGTTCTTTTTTTTTTCTTTTCTGGTGTGCGTGCGTGAGTTGTTTCCTGGCAGTTGGAGTGGAGGGATCTAACTGTAATTAACAGAAACGGCGGGGGGGGTAGATGGAGAGGGAGAGGAAGATTTAGGGTTTAGGGGGGCTGGGATGGTGCGGTTGGGCTTAGGTTGGCTGGCTGGGCCGGTTTGGCTTGGCCAGCCCAACGTTTCTTCTTTTTTTTTCATTTGTAATTTATTATTTTTAGAAAACAACACAAATGGATTTAGGGAATAATAGACAAGCTCAAACAAAATGGAATTTTCTGCAATTTAGTTAATTTAAAATTTGTGAAGAAAAATAGATGATTGAAAATAAGATGCAATGCACGATGCCATGATGCGAAAAACGAAACAAACAAACAATTTCTATTTGGGGGGCGAAACCCCCGGGTGTTACAGCCGACACCACTAACAAGGGGATTGCGCCCTCGCAATCCACCTGCTAACCCGGGAGGGGAAAGAAGTTCGACTATCGATTCTTCGTGCTTCCGGTTGATCTCCTCGACACCACTAACAAGGGCTTCTCGACACCACTAACAAGGGATTCTTGCTCGGGCTGATGACGATGTTCTTCCACCAGGAATCTTCCGATGATCGAACCTATTAGGTTAACGTCTTAGAAAACGTCCACCCACGTAGGATCCTAACACTTTGAAAGATTGAGTACGAGAGTAGAATCCAAAACAAATAAGATGGGAGGGGAAATAGAATAGAGATAAGGAGAAAACAAGAATCCTATTGAGATGTTTTTCCAAAATAGTTTAGCAGAAATAGTTTTTGACACTCTAGAAACAACGACCGTTAGCGAGGTTAACCTACAGGCTTTGCGGACCCGTTGCTTCGATAACCATTCGTATCGAAACAATCTCGGGAATCGGAACCAAGGCTCTGATACCATTTGTGACGCCCCGAGATCGGGCACTATGCAGATTTCAGCATTCCCGCCAAATCCGCATAATAACCGATTCCAGGTTGCCACTTATGATAACATTACAACAGTTCACGAACATTCCACAATTACAACAGAAACAGATAGATACAAGATGACTCAAACGGGTCCAGGATACAACTGATACATTACAAAGATCCAAAATAACAGCGGAAGAAACAACATATCGTCCGGCTACGGACAAGATACAAATTGGACTAAGAGTCCTGAAGATAACCGAGAGCGTCCAATCCCTGCCCAGGCCGAGCCGGAGGGATTCCCAAGCTAACGTCGTCAGACTTCAAACCTGTTGACTGCAATTTGGAATTTGCAGCCACGAAAGAGATTCGTGGGTCAGTACGGTTAAGTACTGGCAAGGGGGATAAAACCCATACTCACAAGTTACCGGCGTAGCCAATCATCACAAGATACAAATACTTTAGGATCAACGGAGAGGAAGGGGTTATTGCAAATAAGCGGCAGCACGCTGCACTAACCAACTACAGAGAGATACTACAACTTCCGGCTAACAGAAAGAAGATAAGATCGAGTATTGTAACCAACTGAAAGTAACTTCAAACAAACCTATCCTGGATCTCGCCCCTTTATCCAAAGAAGCAATCCGAGGATAACTCACACAGTTGGATTAATGATGGTTCAGATTATTGTGTCAATAAGCCTATTACTAGTCAAGTTGTTAATCATTGGGTGAAAGGTTGTTAATCATTAGGTTTAAGTTGTCCTGAGTACTTGTTAGCCAGTACTTTCACCAAGTAATCCATAACCGCGGAAAACACGGCTTCTCGAGAAGATTATCCCTGCAGGGTTGCACCAATTTAGCCGTACACGCAAGAATAACCCGCCAGATGGGAGATCACCCCACCAAGCGAGGTACTCTACACAATCCAACCCTTCTTCGCATCAAGCCCAAAGCACCTTGGGCGCACGGCTAATCGAGCCCAGAAGAAAATGGACCCTCATAGCACTCTAAGAACGTGTCCCCCTATATGCCGACTACGAAAGTTCCACCCGGGTACCAAGGGCTCGCAAGATCATGCATGCAGCAAATGGAAAACCCGAACTAAATGAGGCGATTTGGACGAGATGCGAATCGAGTCAAATTGAGGGGGGCGCCCATACTCGCTTCCCACATGCGGGTAGTGCGCTCATCATGGATCAGTAGACAAGACCCTTTTCCTATTAGGGTCGACACTAGCAGGCCTCAAAACCACAAGGGCCTCCTGCCGGTGCCTTATCATCAAGTTTATTATTACCATTAGCATTAACAGGATTGATTGATTAACATCGAGCCCCCGGTACAATAATAATAGCAAAAGGAGTAACCGACAACAGACTCGAGCAAAAGCAACCCTAAGCATGCTAGTAGGACACGGGCAACAAGCAATGGTTATGGGTATGGAGGTGAGGCAATATCAAGGTTAAGGGATTCATGTGATGGGTTCGTAACAGAAACAACTACTACTAAGGATAGCAGAAAAGAATCAACGGAAAGAATCGGTAACAAGTGATGAAAGGCAGCCATATGGCAGCAAGTGAGTATACTTGCCTGAGATCCCGCAAGGTAGCAGAACTTGTCGTTGCTCACATCATCTCAACGTCCTATCCGCGAAGAAGCAACGAACTAAAAGAAACACCGGATGCAACAATTACTACTACGGCAAAAGATCCAGCATGATCCTATTTTATATGCATGGCATGGCAAGATGCAACAAGGGAAAACAACTTAAGCAATTTAATCGGAACCGGAGTCCGGAGTAATAATTATTGGTTCAAGTTGTTTAGCTAACCATCATATTAAATGTTGTTTAGCATGGAAAACAATAAGGTAGGTGAGTGAGACAAGATTAAATGGAATAGGGCAACAATTGAATTAAATACCCCAACACATTCCATATTTAATTATTAGATGACATTATTATTACCCGCACCCACAAAATGCAATGCAAACATGATGCGATGACATTTTAATTATAGTTGATATGTTATAGAAAATAAGGCACAGGTATAGGGGTTGGGGTTTGGGTTTGCACGTGTGGAGAGGAATCTTCGGGTTCGGCGCCGGTGTCTTCGGGGTGAAGAAGAACAAGACGACAAAGAGGGAGATAGACGGCGGCGAGGAAGAATGGAAAGTAGACGTTCTCGCGTCGTCGTCGAGGTAGTCGAAGTAGGCGTAGCCGACGTCTTCAGGTAGAGGAAGTAGTCGACGTCGGGGGCGTAGGCGTTCCGATGTCGATGTAGTAGCGGAAGTAGTCGTTCACGTCGTCGTTCCCGTTCCGTAGCCGAAGTAGCCGTAGTAGTCGTGGGCGAACCGCTATATCCTTGTCTTCGAGGTCGATGGCGAACTTGGCGGCTCTCCGGTCTTCGGGGTTCACGACATCATCTCCCGGACACGCACGAAGGCGGCCAACGCAAAACGGACATGGTAGATCTTGTTGAGGTAGCGGAACTTGTCAACGAAGATCTTGTCGTCGAGGTACGGCTCGGGGTCGATCTTGGCACGGTCGTAGTCGAGGTAGTAGTTCTTGTCGTCGTCGAGGTACTCTTAGCATCCTTGTAGGAGATCATGGAGGCATCACGGTCACGAGGATACGGGCACGAAGGCCTCGGCCACACCAAAACGGTGACGGCATCACCGTCGTCCCATCGGCGACAGTAGCATTACCGCAACATGTAGCAACACCACCAGGCCACCACCATCAGAACACCAAATTACCTCCGCAATTTTTGCATCGCACCAACAGCAGCTCGAGGACGCCGGGCTAGAGACGACACGGACGGGAGGGAACAGGGGCGCACCGGCCGGAGATAGAACGGAGGGGCGCATAGTTGTCCTCGTTGGAGGCGTGTCTCTGGCAGCGAAGATGCTCGCGGAACAGATGAGATCGAGGGCAGTAGGACGTGGATGGAGCCGACAGGACGAGGTCGTGGCGGAACTCAGGCGTCCGCGCGCTGGTCGGTTTAGAGAAAGAGGCCATCGGGGACGGAGCTCCAGGCGCGCAGGAGAGAGGACACGGCAAGGTAAGGCAGAGGAGGCCACTGATGGCCATGGCATGGTGAGGGAGGACACCAACGCTCGGGCGCGTCGACCATGGCAGTAAGAGGACGGGAGGATCGACTTGGAGGCGGCGTTGCACACTCAGCAGAGGAGCTCGCGCAGAGAGGACCAAGGGAGCCCGGACGTGAAGGAACCGGACACGGCCGCTCGGGCGCCGGGAAGGGCTCGGGGACGGCCGAGCTTGGGGAGGGGCGGCGCTGGCTGCCGCCGGCCGGAACGGAGGCGAGCGCAGGTGGAGGAGGTGAGGGATGGCGGCGGCCGGCCGGAACGGAGGAGAGGCGGAGCAGCGGGTTCAGGTCGGAGGGGACGAGGCGAGGGGCGGCCGGAGAGAGGGCGGAGGAGAGGGAGAGAGGAAGGGCGAGCGACGGGAGGAGAGGGACGATGGGGAGGAGGAAGAAGGGGTCGAGCGCTGGAGGGGATCGCTCGATCCCCTTCCAGTCGCGTGCGTGCGGTTTCGTTCTTTTTTTTTTCTTTTCTGGTGTGCGTGCGTGAGTTGTTTCCTGGCAGTTGGAGTGGAGGGATCTAACTGTAATTAACAGAAACGGCAGGGGGGGTAGATGGAGAGGGAGAGGAAGATTTAGGGTTTAGGGGGGCTGGGATGGTGCGGTTGGGCTTAGGTTGGCTGGATGGGCCGGTTTGGCTTGGCCAGCCCAACGTTTCTTCTTTTTTTTTTTTTTTTTTGTAATTTATTATTTTTAGAAAACAACACAAATGGATTTAGGGAATAATAGACAAGCTCAAACAAAATGGAATTTTCTGCAATTTAGTTAATTTAAAATTTGTGAAGAAAAATAGATGATTGAAAATAAGATGCAATGCACGATGCCATGATGCGAAAAACGAAACAAACAAACAATTTCTATTTGGGGGGGCGAAACCCCAGGGTGTTACAAATTTCCCTAGATGTCACTTTCGGAGAAAAAGATCACTTCCGTCAGGAAAAAGTATCCTTCGAGGTGGTGCCGTTAGAAAGTGTGTATCACGCAATTCTCGGACGTCCAGCTTTCGCCAAATTTATGGCAAGATCATGTTATATTTATAACAAGCTGAAGATGCCAGGGCCGAAAGGAGGGGTAATCACCATAACTGGAGACTTCAAGCTGGCGAACAAGCTGGAAAAAGAAAACGCCCTTTGTGCTGAGAAGATTATAGCAAAGGAAGAGCCGAAGGAGCTGGCTAAGGAGGTATCGCCGACAGAAATGTCGGCAGGAAAAGAAACTCGGAAGCCACCAGATAGCTTCAAGGCATCCGAGAATACAAGACAGGTAATCCTAGATCCCAAAGATCCGACAAAATTTGTCGTAGTAGGAACTAGGATGACCGACAAATAGGAAGGCGAGCTCATCAAGTTCCTCCGTGAGAACTGGGATATTTTCGCCTGGTGTCCGGCTGACATGCCAGGCGTGCCCAGGGAACTTGCTGAGCATCAACTCAAGGTGATTACAGGCTCCAAACCCGTCAAACAAGGTCTCCGTCGATTTGACGGAAGGAGACGGAAGGCTATTGGCAAGGAAATTATCTGGCTTTTAGCAGCAGATTTCATCCAGGAAGTAATCCACACTGAATGTTCTGCAAATCCGGTATTAGTACCGAAGAAAGACACTACTTCTCTTAGAATGTGTATAGATTACACCGGCTTGAACAAATTGTGTCCGAAAGATAGGTTCGCGTTACCGCGAATCGATCAAATAATAGACGCCACCGCAGGCTCTGAGCTTTTATGCTTTTTGGATGCTTATTCCGGGTATCACCAAATACGCATGAAAAAGGAAGATCAAAGTAAGACTTCTTTTATAACCCCGTACGGGACGTATTATTACGTAACCATGCCATTTGGCCTGAAGAACGCAGGTGCAACTTACCAGCGTTGCATGCAGCGTTGTTTGCATAGTCAGAGATGCAAGAATGTCCACGTTTACGTAGACGATATTGCTGTCGTAACCAAGGAAAAAGACACACCCCTTGAGGATTTGCGAGAAACCTTCGAAAACTTGCGCACTTACAAGATGAAGTTAAATCCATCAAAGTGTGTATTCGGGGTTCCCTCAGGAAAACTTCTGGGTTTCATCGTTTCTCACAGAGGGATAGAAGTTAACCCGGAAAAGATCAAAGCAATCTTGAACATCTCCAAACCCACGTGTGTGAAAGATGTCCAAAGATTGACGGGTTCCGCCGCTGCCGTCAGCAGATTTATTAGTCGGCTGGGGATAAAGCTTTACCACTCTACAAGTTGCTGAAAAAATCCGACAAATTTGAGTGGACAGAAGAGGCCGATGCAGCGTTAACCCAGTTGAAGGAAACTTTGATGAAAGCTCCGATTTTGGCATCCCCAAAAGACGAAGAACCTATGTTATTGTACCTCACGGCTACAAACAGGGTTATTAGTGTAGTAATTGTTGTGGAACGGAAGAAAGACGAACAAAGCATACCAGACCAGCATCCGGTATATTACATAAGTGAAGTTTTCTCCGAGTCCAAGCAAAGGTACCCACACTACCAAAAACTGGCATATGGCGTATTTTTCGCATCTAGAAATTTGCACCATTACTTTCAAGGACATTCCATAACAGTGGTATGTAAAGCACCACTAGGGGATATAATAAACAATGCGGAGGCAACTGGCCGAGTAGCCAAATGGGGTATCGAGCTAGCAGCCTTCGATATTAAGTATCAGCCAAGGACAGCAATAAAATCCCAGGTTCTGGCAGATTTTGTCGCCGACTGGACGGAAGCAATGGAGAAAACACCAATGCCGGAGTCCGAGTACTGGATCATGCATTTTGACGGATCCAAGATGAAGGAGGGCGCTGGAGCTGGTGTAGTCTTAAAATCCCCTAAAGGAGACATAATGGAGTATGTATTACAAATACACTTCAAAGCCAGCAATAACGTGGCAGAATACGAAGCTCTGCTTCATGGCTTGCACATTGCAAAAGAAATAGGGGTTAAACGCATCCTGTGCTACGGCGACTCGGATTTGGTACAGCATCAGCTTAACCAAACTTGGGACGCAAAGAGCCCTATAATGGCCGAATACCGGAGAACGGTGGACGAGTTCGCCATTTGTTTCTTCGGATTCGAAGTACTCCACGTTAAAAGGGAGGAAAATTGGAACGCGGATGCGTTAGCCCGCATGGGGTCAGAAAGGGTAATAATCCTACCACCAAGTGTATTCGTCCAGCATTTGTACGAGCCATCCATAAAAGGTGGAGATATCGATTACCCCCTGGCTTCCGAGTCAATTGAAGTTATGCTCGTTAACCCGGACTGGAAAATTCCATATTTAAACTTCTTAGTCAACCAGAAGTACCCGGAAGGAGCAGACGAAGTCTTGCAGAGGCAAATTCAGCGTCGATGCAAAGGATACACGGTAATTGATAACTGCCTGTACAAACGCAGTACTTCCGGAATTTTTCTGCGGTGTATTTCACCAGAAGAAGGACGAGAAATCCTGCAAGAAATCCATGCCGGAGATTGCGGACATCATGCTCAATCAAAAAGCATAGTTAAAAAAGCATTCCGTGCCGGGTTTTTCTGGCTAACAGCCAAGACAGATGTTGAGCACATAGTCAACACATGTGCAGGGTGTCAATATTACGCCAAGCAGACTAATATGCCGGCCCAAGCACTCAAAACTATCCCAATTACATGGCCGTTTGCGGTCTGGGGGCTAGGTATGATGGGACCGTTCAAAACTGCGCGAGGAGGACTTACACATCTACTTGTAGCTGTGGATAAGTATACCAAATGGGTGGAGGCTAAACCCATCAAAAAGCTTGACGGTGTAACTGCCAGAAATTTCATCATTGACATAGTCATGAGATATGGCGTTCCACACAGCATAATAACCAATAACGGGACAAATTTCTCCATTGGAGAGTTGGCAAAATATTGCCGACAAACGGGAATTCGCCTAGATCTCGCATCTGTAGCACACCCGCAATCCAATGGACAGGTTGAAAGAATGAATAGCTCAATCCTGCAAGGAATACGCCCAAGACTCGAATCTCCTCTTCATAGAGCAGCTGGAGCATGGGTAGAGGAGCTACCTTCCGTGCTTTGGAGTATTCGAACGACGCCAAACAGGTCAACTGGGGAAACCCTGTTTTTCCTAGTTTATGGTGCGGAAGCTATCCTTCCAACAGACATGATCCATGATAGCCCAAGAGTGCGGGATTTCGACGACTCGGACGCCGAAGAAGCACGACAGGATGCCGTTGATCTCTTAGAAGGGGAACGAGAACTTGTGCTTCAAAGATCCGCCATTTACCAGGAAGGTTTACGACGTTACCATAGTCGGAAAATCAGGCATCGTTCTTTTAAAGAAGGTGACTTAGTGCTGAGATTGGTGCAGCAAAGCACAAATTGGCCCTAGTATGGGAAGGACCATTTGTAATCAGCAAAGCTATATAAAATGGGTCATATTATCTTGTAGATATTCGGGACACGGAAGACGATCCCGAAAAGCCGAATCGCAAAAGAAAGAGAAAGATAGATGATGAACTAGGAGAGACAAAGAGGCCTTGGAGCATCCAGCAGTTACGTCCCTTCTATACTTAGTTGAATTTCTATGTAAACATCTTTGAGATCATGAAATAAAGTTGTCGGAATTCTTATATCCATGTTTTTACAAGTTTATTATAGTACAAAACATGATTCCACCTTATCTATTTCGCAATGATCTTACAAAATACTCAATGTTAACCCGAATTGTGCATGCGTGCTCGGTGTTTAAAAACTGAATGATTTTCAGCCTGCTAACGGCTAAAGGAAACTCCGATTGTGCCTGCATGCCCAAGTTTTAAAAAATTCCTTACTTTTCTCTAAGTATTATCTGATTGTTTATGTGTTGGGTCACTGGAGCTAGTTAGTAAAAATGCCTTTAGTATGATCCATGTTTCCGAGTTTGAACTGATTGGTTTTACCCAGTAATTCGGCATGATGATTCATAGTACTACTGAGCCATTTCAAACACTAAGGACAGTTAAAACACATAAGCCAAAGAACTTAGAAGACAAAGGAATATTAAAACCCGGAAACCTTGCAAAGAATTTCATAATTAAAACTGCAAAAGGTGGAGTTCTTGTTTATACAAAAGGAATAGAAGCATTACAATATAAATTACATTGTAAAAGTGCAGTAATGCTCCTATTGTCTAGTTCCACCATCCAGGATCAGGACAGCCCTTCAAGCATCCGAGTCTTCGTCGCTGCTGTCATTCTCGAGGGCTTTGGGGATCTCCTCTTCCGGATAGGTGATGGAGATGTTCACCATGGAGGCAATCTTGGTGGCATGGCCTTTGATTTCATCAAAGATGGTGGTTTGCTGGTTTTCCGTGTATCCTTGAGGGATACCGGATGCCACGCGCCAAGACTTAGCACCAGGGTAATGCATACGCATAAGGCCGAGAGCCATGCGTGCACCACCCCGTGCTGCGGAGCGTAAGGTGGACTCCCTAGACTCCGCCACCTCCAGGATAGCACCCGAAAGTTTATAAACTTCCGATAATTCTATGGTACTTGTAGGGAGGAATTTGCTGATCAGTTGCATCCCAGCATCTCTGATCGCATTCCATACCTTCCCAAAGGCTCGGATTTTTTCAATACGATTAAGACCTGGATAAGTTACTATTTTTTCAAAACAAACCTCCAAAAAGGTTAGGCGACAAAACAGAGAAAGAAAGCAAGACATGGACGAATCGGTAAATGAAATAAAACTTACCAAGAACCTTGTCAATTTCGGAACCTTCTTCTAGGCGAAGGAATAAGACATTTTCCAAGTCTTGGATAGTGGACTTATCTTTTTCCGCCTGATCAGAAGCCTTGGATTGAGCAATCCCAAGGGCCAGATTACTGGCTTCCAGATCTTGTTGAACCTTCATAAGCTCCTTATGAAGGTCCAAATTTTCCTTGCGGAGACGTTCGGCATTGCCGGCATCTTCAGCTAATTCCTTGGCCTTAGCCAAAGCAGCTGGAAAGCAAGGGAAAATTCCGAGTTTAGAAAAATCTCGAGAAAGTACTTATTGATATCCAGATAAAACAGAATAAAGCATACCCGTTGTTTCCGATAGCTGTAGCTGAGATGATGCCAGCTCATTGTCCTTAAACTCAATAATAGATTGAAGGGTTTTCACCTCTTCATTCTTGATGTTAAGTTTATTAAAAATTTCCAAGTTTATTACATCAGCAGTATGCTGAAATGCGGAAATAAAAGCCAAACGCTTAAGTTAGATCAAGCGTTATAAAGAAGCATTAAGGGGAAATTATTTTTCCAACTTAATGCTTGGGGGCTAGAGATATTACCTGGCTCACTTCCCGCAAGTTTGACAAAGTCTCGTTGAATTCTTTTGCATATTCAGAAAAAAGAATACCAACGTGATGAAGGCCATCTTGTATGACCTGACGAGGTGAAAATACGAAATCATTTCGGATAATTAGCCCGCCCTGTGGCCAAGGACGGATCAGAGGAGAAGGAGCGAAGAATTTCTTAGCTTCTGGACGGATATATCCGAGTTCATCAAATGGTTCTTCCTTTATCCGGATATTCCTGTCTAAATTGGGAATAGGCTCGTCTTCCCCAGATGCTTGAGGATTTCTACTCGTCTGTGTTTCCGCCCTTTCCCTCGCACCCATGATAGGTGCAATAGGCTGGTTGGATTGCTGAAATTGATTATCCGGGTTCGTGGTTTTATACCCCTTGCTAGACATAGCTAAGGGAGGCAAAACTGCAGCAGAAGAAGGTTCCCTTTTTATAGCAGCAGCTTTATGTTTCTTCAGTTTCTTTGTTTTCAAAGGAGTTGGAGAAAGGCTGAAAAGAGAACATCCGAGAAATAAATATCTCGAGGAACTGAAGAGGAACAACGGTTAAAAAAGCTCCAGTAGAATACCTGGATGTGGCGACGGGAATCCCGTCAATAGTTATCGTTTCCTCAAAGGTCACCTGTCTTGTACGTTTCCGATCGCCGTAGAAGCTGGCATGTAATTCCTTAAGCTTGGCGTCGGAAGCAAGATCGGCTCCCTCGAGTTCGTCGAACTAAGGAAGTAGCAACGATGCGGTAAAAGTCAGACAAGGAGGTTAATCCGAGAAAAACCCAAAGGCGAGGAAAATATAAATACCTTGGGGGCTGGATTCTCCACGTGATATATTGCCAGACTTTCTGCGTATTGATTGCACGTGGCGACCAGTTGGTGGAGTCGCTTTATGAAATCCTTTTTGGTATAGGACTTGTCCGTCCCCCTCATACTATCTTCTGGCCCTTCATATTCGCAAAGGAGCCGGGAACGAAAGGAAAGAGGTTGAATACAGCGTCCAAACCAACATAAAACAGTATCCTTTCCAGTTAAGGGAGGCTGAGAGGAAGTAAGCTTGGCGATACGCCGTTTTATCTTCATCAGGTTTTTCGGCAATGTCTGCATTGCTTCAACTGTCCAACTCTCTTGAGGAGAGGCGGTGGAATTAACGAATGGAGGAATTCCGCTTTCCTTACCAGGGAATGGGACGTCCTGATGGTAAAAGAAGGAACCCATCCAAGATTTGGCGGGTTCCGATGTTTTTATCTTCGGATACCAATCTTCCCTAAACCTCCGAAGAGTGAAAGAAATAGTTCCGCAAATGGGAGGAATACCTTCTGTGAGGTTATGCTTCACTTCAAAGCAATATCGCCAGAAATCTAGACTCAGTGCTATTCCTAAATACCCTTCAAAAAGGGCTTGGAAACTAGCTAGGTAAAGGATGGAGTTGGGAGAAAGATTGTGTGGCTGAACGCCATAATAATTAAGGACATCCAAGAAAAAGGCGGAAGGCGGTAAACCCATACCTCTCGCGATGTGAGAGGTAAGGAGGACGCGCTCCCCGTTTTTTGGTATGGGCTCGAGCTCACCTTCCGAGTTCCGCCATTTGCCTTTGATTATTAGACCTTCCATTTCCATTTGTGGAAGGAGGAAAGGAGGGATATTACTCGGACTCTAGATTCCGACAAATTCCTTTTCTTCATCGACTCCGGTGGCGGCGGACGCGACAGCTTCTGCAGCGGCGAGCTCGTCGCCAACGAGCGTAATCTTCTCCTCCGCCGTCTCGGGAGCGAACGACGGAGTTGGCACGGAGCTCGAATCCGCAAGATCCGCGGCGGCGGAAGCATTTCCCTCGTCCGCCGCGGTGCTCGCGGTCTTCACTGGTTCGTCGCCGCCGGCGTGCGTTGGGGAGTCCAGCACAAGATCCATCGTGTTGATGATATCCTCAATGTCTTGCGCGACATTGCGGGCTGGCGAGGATGGCGGAGATGCCATTAGGTGGCGGCGCTGGGTCGCCTCCGGTGAGGTTTTGGGCGCGGTGTGCGTTCAGTGCTCTCTCTCTGCTAGAAGCTTGGGCGCTGTAATGGCGTTCGGAGTGGTTGCGGAAGGTTTTCCGGGAGGACGAAGAAGGCTATTTATAGCCGGAAATCCGTCACGATACGTGCTAACGGCTCTTTTGACCGTTGGATGATCAACGCGTGTCGCTCGCCGGAAAATCCGGGAAATGAATCGACAGGGTGATTATGGTTATCTCCTCGTTTCCCGCGAGAATCTGTCAGAGATATGTTTCTGGGTTTCCCGCCTGGAACCCAAACGTCCCTTACGTCAGCACGATTAAAGCGCTGACGTAGGAGGTTCCTTCTCCACGAAGGATCGTGTGAGAAAAGCCGGATTTTTGGAATTCTGAGTTTTACTTTATCATCTCTTTTTGAAGAAGAATAAGAAGAATCAAGACCGCTGGTCAATATTTCTCGGACAATATGCATTTGGCGAAAGACGGCGAATCAGAGTTTTAATTCTTCTTGGGGGCTACTGTCGGATATATACTGAATAGGGGTATATCAGATGGTAGTCATAAGTGCCGGATTACCAGGGTGGCCCAAGTGGTAGTGGGCTATGGTCCATTGGGCGGCCCAGTAAGCTGACGTGCAGAAGCCGGATTCTAGAAGGACCCGGATCACGGCCCACGTGATCTGGCTTGGAGGAGAAGGCGGATTCCTTACTTTCCAAGTTAGAAGTTACCGTAGTCTTCTAGGTTTCCTACTCTGTATGGCCTAACCCGGCTATTATATAAAGCCGGACGGGAGATATGATAGAGAGACACGAAGCTACAGGCTAACTCGCCGGGAAGTTGATCCTCAGCGAATAGCTAAACAGAACCTCACATTGTAATTGTATACACATGCTTTAGTCCTGATTAGTGAGTTTGCAGGAGTAGGAACGCCGTACTATTACGACGTACCAAACCTGGGTAAATCCTGTGTCTTTGTCTTCAACGCGATCCCGTTTCCCCACGTCTCTACCCATAGTCTCATGGCACCCCCGTCTATGAGAACTACTACGATGTCTCGACAGCTCCGGTGCTTTCACCGGAGGTAATGCCAGACCCAGTCTCAGCACACCAACGAGAGCATTTAGATGGAAATGGTCTTTTGGGCAAAGGGAGCTTGCGCTGGATAGTTGTAACTGTCATACGAGATACATTACTTGATGTGAGTTCACAAGATGCAAAGGAATAAAAGCCGAACTCGCACAAGTTGTCAAGGGGGGGGTAGTATGTGCGTGAAAGAGCCGAAATAAAATCAACTCCGTGAGTAGGAGGTCGGTGGCCGTGGCCACCATGTTTGAGTGTGTACTTTAGCACCACGAAGATGTATCTTGAGTCCAAGAGTACTACTCATAATTAAGCACAATGAGTCACAAAATGACTATATATGCAATGAAAAATTAATTTTCGCATAATACGAGGAGTCTACACTCATGAGTTGAGTGATGCTCCCCCTATGTCCATGCCTACATCCAAACCTAATAACACATATAATGAAGGTACGTATGCAAGGTCTCAAGTGAAGTTGGATGAATCAATGACATTTAGTTCATTCCTCAAAGCTCGGAATCTTGGTTCATCAAGGGCCTTCGTGAAGACATCGGCAAGTTGATCCTTGGTTGACACATATGAGAGATCAATATCACCCTTCTCAACATGATCCCGAAAAAATGATGACGGATCTCAATGTGCTTCGTCTTGGAGTGAAGAACGGGGTTGTAGGCGATCTTGATAGCACTATCATTGTCACAAATTAGAGGCACCTTGTCAAAATGAATACCATAATCCTTCAAGGTTTGCCTCATCCAAAGCAATTGAGCACAACAACTTGCCACGGAGATGTACTCGGCCTCGGTGGTGGAGAGAGAGCAATGCAGTTTTGCTTCTTTGAAGACCAACACACTATGGATCGGCCAAGGAATTGGCAACCCCCGGATGTGGACTTCTTATCCGTCTTCTCTCCTGCATAATCCGCATCCGAATACCCGATGAGCTGAAAACTCGAACCCTTGGGATACCAAAGACCAAAATTTGGGGTATGAACTAAATATCGAAAGATTCGTTTAACCGCTTCCCAATTACTTTGCCTCGGAGAGGATTGAAACCTTGCACATTTACCTACACTATATATGATATCCGGTCTAGATGCACAAAGATAAAGCAAAGAGCCAATCATGGAGCGGTATACCTTTTGATCTACCTCTTTACCGTTGGGGTCGGGTTTCAAGTCAAGGGTTGTGGACATGGGAGTCTTCATAGGCATGGCATCATGCATATTAAATCTCTTGAGAATTTTTTGAGTGTATTTGTCTTGTTTGATGAAGGTTCCTTCATGACATTGATTCACTTCAATGCCAAGGAAATACTCCGATTCTCCCATCATAGACATCTCAAACCTATCGGTCATAAGCTTGCAAAACTCTTCATTGAACAAAGTGTTAGTAGACCCAAAAATATGTCATCCACATAGAGTTGGCATATGAACAAGTTACCTCGACCGTCTTGGTAAAGAGGGTGGGATCGATTAAACCAACATTAAACCCACGATCCACTAGAAACTCTTTAAGGTGCTCGTGCCATGCATGTGGAGCTTGTTTAAGTCCATATAGTGTCTTATCAAGTTTATAGACATAATCGGGGTGGTTGGGATCATCGAAACCCATAGGTTGCTTCACATATACTAATTCATTAATGGGACCGTTTAGGAAAGCACTCTTAACATCCATTTGTTGTAAGTTGAAATTCTGATGAGATGAATAAGCAAGTAAGATGCGAATGGATTCAAGACGAGCTACGGGGGCAAAGGTTTCACCGAAATCAACACCTTCGACTTGAGAAAACCCTTGAGCCACCAATATTGCCTTGTTGCGAATGACGATACCATATTTTTCTTGCTTGTTCTTGAACACCCATTTGGTGCCAATAACATTCTTGCAATCCTTGGGTCTTGGCACTAACTTCCACATTTTGTTGCGCTCGAAGTTATTGAGTTCATCATGCATGGATTCAAGCCAATCTTGATTTTTGAGAGCTTCATAGACCTTCTTGGGTTCAATGAAAGAGACAAAAGCATGAGCCTTGCTAAAATCCGCCAATTTATTCCTAGTGACAACCCTTCCACGAACTTGCCCAAGTATCTTGTCCTCCATGTGACCCACTGGTTCAAGATTCTCTAGCCTTCTCTTTGCTCTACGAGCTAGTATCTCCTCCAAAGATTCTTTGGATATTGCTTGAGAATCACCTTCTTCATCGAAGACATGTCCATATTAATCTTGGCCTTGATCATTAATGGGTGAAGGATGACCACTAGATTGAGCTCTCTCAACAATGATGGGACCTTGATCATGATTTGATGAGAAGTTTGGCCTTGATCATTAGCTTAGCCTTGATTACTTGCTTGTCCGTGATTACTTGCTTGACCTTGATCATTAGCTTGAGGGCTTGGTGCATCTTGTTGGGTAGCTTGTGTATCAATGGGTGTAGTCAAAGGCTCCACTTGAGTGGGGCATAGTCCTTCTCCCTCCATCATCAAGTAACCCTCAATGGGAATTATTTCACCAATCCCCATTCTTCTTATGATGATGGGAGGAATTGCATCTCCTACAACACCATGATCTATATGCCCCCCTTGGGATCCGTTATCCTCATCAAACACCACGTCTATAGATTCTTCAACTTGTCAGGTGGACTTGTTGTAGACTCTATAGGCGTGAGCGTTTGTGGCATAGCCAACAAAGATACCTTCATAAGATTTGGTCTCAAACTTTGACAAACGTTTACCTTTCTTGCGAATGAAGCACTTGCAACCGAAGACCTTGAAGTAAGATACATCTGGTTTCTTGCCCGTGAGAATCTCAAAAGGAGTCTTGTTCAAGATCTTGCGGAGATATAACCGGTTGGTAGCATGATAAGCGGTGGAGACGGCTTCGGCCCAAAAGTTGTAAGGAGAAGAGAACTTTGCAATCATTGTCCTAGCCGCATCCATCAAAGTCTGGTTCTTTCTTTCCGCAACACCATTTTGTTGAGGGGTATAGGGAGTGGAAAATTTATGAGCAATGCCCTCTTCACTAAGAAAACCCTCAACGATATAGTTCTTGAACTCCGAGCCATTATCACTCCGGATGGCCAATATGGAAGCATTGTGTTGGCGCTCCACTAGAGTGAAGAACTCGATGACTCTCTTTTTAGTCTCACTCTTCCTCTTGAAGAAATACACCCAACAATATCTTGAATAATCATCCACAATCACCAAGCAATACTTCTTTCCTCAGAGACTATCATAAGATAGTGGACCAAAGAGATCTAAGTGAATGAGCTCGAGAATTCTTGTGGTGGAGATATTAGTCTTGGTTGGGTGAAGTTCTCCATGTTGCTTTCCAAAGGCGCAAGAACTACACACATGATCTTTAGCAAACTTAGCCTTGGTTAGTCCTAGAACATGATTGCCACTTTGAAGGTCACGCAACATTCTCATATTGGTGTGGGCTAACCGGCGATGCCAAATCCACCCCACATCAACTTTAGCCATTAGGCATGTCGTGGCACATATGTCTCCTTTAGAGAAGTCCACTACATACATGTCGTTCTTGACAAATCCAACAAAGGCTACTTTAAGAGTTGTTTCCCAACTGACAATCACATTCTCTTTATTAAAGAAATAGGTAAAACCACAATTTGCAAGTTGAAGAACGGACATCAAATTGTAACCAAGGGACTCAACAAGGAGAACATTCTCAATTGATAAATCATTTGAGATGGCCACCTTGCCTCGTCCCAATACCTTATTTTCAGAATTATCACCAATAGTGACACAATTGAGAAGAGGTAATGGAGGTTCAATATTACTCATTGCGTCATTGCTTTCGGTCATATGTTGGGATGCACCACTATCCACCGTCCATCTACCCAATCCAGAAGCACTTCCCTACAAGAGATCAATTTCTTGATTTAGGTACCCATCCTTCAATGGGTACTCTTTTGTTAGTAACAAGGGTATTAGGAACCCAAATAGTCCAATGATAATCATCACCATAAGAAGTACCAACGTATTTAGCATAAACATGACCATCTCTAGATTTCATGAGAACATAAGAGGGGTTATATTTTCCGGCAAAGTCGTTGTGAGTGGTGCTCCCCCTAGAGGTATCACCACCCACCACGGCGTTGATCTCCTTCTCCTTGGTCACCTCTCCCTCTTTCACAAATACAACATTCTTAGAGGAATAGGTGGCATTCTTGGTTTTCTTCTTTTACTTGGCAACAAAGCCAAACCCTTCCTTTCCTTTCTTAGCTCCTTGATATCTTATGGTTTCATTGAGAATTTTCTCTCTTCCTACAATGTTAGTAGTAGTACAAGAGGTAGGCATGATAACAATGCTATTAGAGGAAGATGTCACTTGCTTATTAGATTGTTGAGCTAGAAGCTTAATTCGAGACGCGGTGAGTTTGTCATGGATTTCTTTAAGAGACGTGAACTCCTTTTCTAGTTTTCCATGACGCTCAACAAGTTCCTAATGAGCTATATCTAGCTTCAACTCTTCTTCTTCAAAGATTTTAATTAAAGCAAGAGATTTTTCATTATCCTTCCTAAGTTTGGAAACACTAATAACATAAGTCTCCTCTAGACTAGATAGTCTCTCTTCAAGAGAGACTCTGAAGGATCTCTATTTCTCAAGAGCTTCCACAAGCTCATTGTCATTGTTCTCATGGCCACCACCATAGATCTCCAGAGTCATGATGATATCTTCCTTCTCATCTATGAGAGAGTTAGCATCATCAAGTTGCCTCAAGAGGGCCTTTACCTTTTCTTTGGTTTCACCTTCAAGACTACATAACCAAGAGCCAAGATTCTTGGCCTACTCATCATCCACATTGTTTTCAACACAATCCAATAATGAGGGAGAACTAGTAGCAATAGACTTGGAGGTGGAAGATATTACTGCAGTGGCTTTTTCCATGAGACATGTGGGTCGGATCAATGCCTTCTCATTGGGGGATTCAAATAGATAGACCGATGAAAAGGAAGTCGTAGCTATGGCGACATGGGACACACCTATGACTTCATCTTCTCCTTCATCTCCAGACTAGTATTTTTCCAATGTGGGCCCTTCTTGAACATATAGAGCCCTTGGTACTCTTCTAGTGAGGTTCTTGTTTCGTGGAGCTTTGTTCTTGTCCTTGCGAACAAGCTTGCCCTCATTCTCTTCTCTTGGCTCAAATGTACATCCTTTGACGAAGTGGTTTGCACTTCCACAATTGTAGCACGTCCTTGGCCGCTCCCCTTCTTCTTGTAGACCTTGTTTCTTCAGGGTCTAGGAGCACCGGACTTATGAGCCTCCCATCTCTTCCAATAGCCGTTCATGGCAAGAGCAATACACTTATGAGCACCCCTGTATGTATCTTCATAGTCCTCTTTATCCTCATCATCCTCATCAACTTCTTCTACCCGAGCAATCACCTTAGACTTCAAGGCAAGGTTGGGTGACTTCCCAACTCCCCTTGAGCGAGCAAGAGCATCATCCAAACTCTTGTGATATAGGGATATAGCTATGAACTCTCTAGGAACACCAATGGAGTTGAGAGAGTTGTAGTCCGATCTTATTGAATGCTAGTGGAGAGGTTCTTCTCGAAAGGAGTTATGGACTTGACAAACTTCCTCTTGATCCACTCATCGGAGATTTCCTCTTTTCCAAAATCCCTCAATTGGTTTCCAATGGTGACAACTCTTCTATATAGCTCCTTGGGGCTTTTATCTTCAAGCATAACGAAGTTCTCAGACTTGTCAAGAGCTACATCATACTTGGAGGATTGGATGCTAGCATTGCCTTTAAACGAGGTGTCAAGTTTATCCCAAGCCTCCTTGGCGGTCTTGATACCGCGGATGTGTTCAAGATGTTCTCTTGGGAGAGCCTCTTGGATAGTGACAAGAGCGGTCTTTTTGAGTTGAAATTCAATGTCTTCTCTTGGAGTCAAGTTGCTTTCATCGTGAGGGTGAAATCCACGGAGAACACTTCTCCACAAGGCGGTGCAAGATCCTGAAATATGAGACTCCATATCGAACTACCAAGAAGAGAATTCGTTAGTGTTAGGCATGGGAGGAAGTCCAAAATTTAGAGTGTGTGGAATTGTAGCAATGGAATGAATAGATTCATAGTTGGGAGGTGGTGGAACACTTGAGTGAGACCCCGAACCGTTAGCCGTTTGAGACTTGGAGCCTTTGGAGCTCCCACCGCTCTTAGCCTATTTACCGGCCTTTGCCTTGGCTTTCACCTTGGCTAAAGCAATGTTAGCTTCCATTTCGGCAATGTACGGAATAGACTCATCATCCGAGCTAACATCTTCGATGGTGAGAGGTGTTTCCTCGGACTCCTTGGTTTTCCCAATCATGGCCTCCAACATCTTCTTTATGCTAGAAAGCTCCAAACCAACACTAGAACTAACCTTGGACAATTCGGTTTGGAGAGTTCCAACTGTTTCTTGTAGGTTAGTTATAGTGTCGGCCGTTTTGGTGATTTCCGCATTAGAACCGTCGGGCTCATTTTCATTAACCATTATACTCTTAGGCGGTTAAGCCCTTAGCAAGAACCGAGGCTCTGATACCAATTGAAAGTGCACTATGGTCAACTAGGGGGGGGGGGGAAGGGATAGGTTGACTACCAATTTTTCTTCTTTTCCTTTTAATTAGGGCTAAATAAGATAAGACAAGGTTCTCTAGATGTGCAACTAGGAGAGCAACCTATGTGATACAAGATAAGATACGCAACAGAAGTAAAACGAAAGGTAACAAGATAAACCACAAGTGTAAACAAGGAGACAAGGATATGTTTCCCGTAGTTCCTTCTCAAGTGAAATACATCTATGTTGGAGAAGTGGGGAGCCACCTAGGCGCTCCTCAATAGCACAATTGTGCACACCTTATTATCCTTGAGCTTCTCCGGTGAGGGAGATTCCCGTTTCCACTATGAGGTCGACTTGAAGGCGTTGACAAAACCTTGGCACGAGCTTGAGGACACCACACTAGATGGATGGAGGCTCTCAAACAATCTGAAGCTTCTTTGCAACAAGGTGGAAGCTACAAGCACAAGATCTACTAAGGTTTCTAGGCCTCAAGTAGAATTCTAGATATACTAGGATGTGGTGGATGGATTTGAAATTCCTTTGGTGGAATCATGGATCTAGGTCTCCTCTAACTCTCCACAAAGTTACGGAGTGATTGGGTGGTTGGAGAGGGATATCGAGGAGGTTGAAGCTTTCATTAATGGCTAGGAGAGAGAGTGGGCAAAGCTTGGCATTTATGAGGTAGGGGAAGGGATTTAAATACCCCTTCCCCAATCCAACCGTTGAACAGCCCACGCAGCACCGGAGTCTCCGGTGGTCTTCACTTGTACGCACCAACGTGGATCTTTTTGTTCTTCCTGGTATCTTCAGTGGCGGAGGCTCCGGTGGTGTTGGCGGAGGTTACGCCCACCAGAGGTCCACCGGAGGTTCCGCCCCATCCTCCGCTCATATGCACCCGAAGGCACTTTGAGCGGAGGTAGCACCAAAGGTGCCACCGGAGGCCAGCTCCACAGCAGGGAAGTGGAACCAGCGGAGGCTCCGCCCACCGGAGGTCCACCGGAGGCTCCACTGCAGCCTCCGCTCTTATGCACCCGAAGGTGTTTTTAGCGGAGGTGGCACCGGAGGCTCCACCGGAGACTGGCGCCTGGGAGGGAAAAATGAACGGGGCGGAGGTTCCGGTGGTTTCACCAGAGCCTCCGCTGCTTGCAAAAATAGCAGCCTAGCTTTGTCTCTTCTTGCCTTTTCCTTTAGAATAATTCTTGTAACCCTTAAAGAATGTGTACTTGAAGAACCTGGGCATTTTCATGGATATCAAATAAAACCTGCAAGTGCTCTAACTAGATATTAATCCGATAGTTATGTTGTCATTAATTATCAAAACGGAAGATGATCTTTCACTCCCGACACTTTTTTTTGGGATCAGAGGGAGTAGTTCTTTTCCCTATAAAGTTAGTCAAAGTTTAAGAAGTTTGACCGACGGAAATGGAAAAAGTAGACTTTAAAGCGGACGGGGGAGTATGTTGCATCGATGTTACTAGCTAAGTTACTCCCACTACGACTAGTCTTATAGGGCTCAATTAGCAAATCTCTTTGACCAACGTGTTAGCTGATTGGAGCTGAAATCTTGCATGCATTGGCGGAAGAGAAAACTAGCCACTAATTAAGAGGAAATTAAATACTAATGCGCCTAAAAGGGGAGGGGTCTTTGATAGTTCATGTTTTTGAGATTGTGACTTGTAAACCAGGACAGAGGGAGTAATCAAAATCACATAATCCCGTAGATGGGCCCCGGCCCATGAACAAAACACATCTATATGTGTCGCAGTGCTAATTGTTTCGCTAGCCCTAAGTGGAGCTCCCCACGCCTTGAGCCGACGTAGACGGTGTCGACCCCCTAACGCCGCCACTGTGTTGCCACCACGTTCCAATGGTGGAAGTCGATGAGAGACCCCTCAAGCTAGCAGTGGAGAAGGAGAAGGACGAGTGAGGAAGGGGCTCAAGGGGAGCTAGTTGTGGCGGAACTCGTCGGGCGGACAGAGACAGAGGGGCGCCGCATCGCCCGCAGGTCTCTCCTACAAGACGTCATCCTCAGCCACCGACGCCGCTGAGCTACGTCAACGCGGCTTTCGGTGAACGGCCGGGACTCTTGGGACACCCATTCTCCATGGTTTACGGAGCCAAAGTAGTGCTGGCATCAAATGTTAGCAACAACGCACCACGAGTTGTTGCTTACACAGAAGCCGACTCGATAGCCGCGCTAAAAAAACAACTTTGACTTACTCGACGAAGCGAGGGACATCGCACTCGCCCGCTCAGCGTCTATCAACAGAGCCTGCGAAACTACCATAGTCGTCGAGTACACAACATATCCTTTTCTAAAGGATACTTCATTCTCCGGATGACGCAGAAAATCCACCACAAGTTGTCGCCTCCCTGGGAGGGACCCTGTATCATCACTGAAGTCATCGGTGGTGGCGCATATCAGCTGAAGGACAGAAAGACCGACGTCGTCTACTCCAACTCTTACAATGTTGCCCAGCTATGTCGCTTCTACGCTTAGAAATTTTTCTTTTCAATAAGGCTACTCAACCACTCGCGTAATCATCATAAATAAAGAAAAATAAATGCCTCCACTGCGAGTTGATAGCATTGCTTTTAACTGCTTTGGATTCACTCGATACTCGCGGGCTGCACCACACAAAGGCATCACTCCACACTCGGGGGTTGTGCTACTCGAATCACTAATACATATTGTATGAATGCTCGAGTAGTTGACTCTGCCTAACCATTGAACCCCTAAACACCAACCCGGGTGCAATCAATTGACAGGTTGCGTAATCATTGAACCCCTGTCCAAAATGGCACCGACGCACCCCATTTTCATGGTACTAAAACTCAAACATGTATCTGAAACGGTCATATCAAAATTTACTTATTATGTACTCCCTCCGTCCCGTATTAATTGTCGCCGAAATGGAGATATATAACACTGAAATATGTCTAGATACATCCGCTTTAGCGATAACTAATATCATACAGAGGGAGTAGATGTCATTTCAATCTTCCTCAGTTTGTGATTGACAAAAAAAATTATTGGACTTATAAAAAATATATAAATGAAAACATTTTTTTCTCTAGATATAACGGTTGCTTCCCACCCATTAGTTACAAATGCACAACATCTAGAGTTTGGAAAGAGGTTCCCTTATATGTAGAATACAACAGGAGTGCAAAGTGTAGAAGATATATCCGGAGTAGCAACTTGGCGCAAAGTGTATGCCGTAACACCGAAACAATACAAGAAACCCAAGCAAATGAGTAATCACCTATAAACAAGATACCATCTTACACTATAAGAAAAGCTTTTTTTACGACGGATGGCCTCAACGTCCGTTGTAAATGGACACCATCTACCAAGCTTTTTCAGATTTTTTTTGGCTTAGTGGTAGATGTTCATGATGGTTTCGGTTGCCTAGATTTTTTCTTTCGGATTGTTAGAAATTTTGATATAAGTTGTTTTTTTAGTTTGAATTAGATTTTACTTGATATATATGTTTCTTGCATCTAATTCCTTTTTTTCTTAACAGTTAGTACTCCATTAGTCTAGTTTCATCACTATATAAAAGAATGGGTTGCCATCAGGGGCTCACTGGGTGAGTTGACATTTCTAACTCGCGGATCCACTGGGAGTCTGGGAACCATCCGAAATTTGGAATCCGGCCAGCAGCACCGCTCATACTTTCTGGGCAGGCTAGCTTACGGTTGCCCGTACCTCCGGTCATTTTTTCGACCGCTACTGTAGCGATGCGGAATAGCCGCGTGAGGAGGGCGAACGCTAGGCGTAGGTCACCCTAGCTTGCCTAGTTCTAGGTCCCCTCGTGGGCCGTTGGATCGCCATCGTTTTTTGCATTTTAGCCCCTGTACTTTTCGTATATTGAACCCACACTCCACACCAGCCCCACTTAAACGAAGGGGTATATTGTGTTGCCCCCGGTCATCTCGATAATTACAAAAAAATTGCGATTGCAACAAATTCACTGGTATCGCAACAAAAATTATCGCTCCCTGTACAAAAAAAAAGGTATTGCAACAAATTGTTCCAAAAATATTCGAAAAATAAGTAATGTTACAAAGAATAGTTAAACAAATATGTTATTACGTTGCAACAAAAAAGTTCAAATAATTCAGCAAAAATCACATCCTATTGCAACATTTTTTTTTGCATCAATTAAAAAGTTGGTAATCAACAAAATAATTTGTCACCGCTTCAGTTGCAACAAGAATCATCAGTTATTTCAACAAGAAAGTAAATCGATAGCAACAATAAAATCACCTGTTTGCAACATGTGAAGGATCCCATAAACATGTCATTCCAAATGAATTTTAATAAACATATAAGCATTTTCTAGAAAATCATCCAGAAAACATTGCAACGTCTCATTTGTGATTTCTCAACAAAAATACGTGCGTACAAATTTTTAAGACGTATGCAACATTGGTCAAAAATAGGTTGCACGTAGCTACTATGTTGGGCTGCTGAAAAGAATGATCCAATGCGATAACTGGGTCTATACAAGCTATTGGGCGGAAAAGGCCAAAAACTGCTCGCTGCGCGTTGGCGCGCGCGAGCGACCTATGATAAGAAGCGCTAGGGCGCCCTAATATAAGCGTTTTCCCGTGATGAGTGGTTGCCTGCAGCGGCAATCACGTGTCAGTTCCACCGTGGCCACGGTCGTCCGGGAAGGACTCAATCTGCATACTTTCAGCCATATAAAACAATCAGACCCACCTGGCATAGGCTCCACTCGGAGGCCACGACCCACGAGTCCCGTCACTCCCTCGGGGCATGTACAATGGTGTACAATCAGCCGTCTGTAATCGTTGCCACATAATAAATTTGATGATGTGTAAAAGTTTTAACCATAAAACCGTCAAGTCCGTCGATAAAAATATAGACAGTCTACTCCCGTGGAATTTGCAGACCACCGACAGTACTTTTCATGTTGTACGAGAGAGTTGCCTAGATCGTGGGCTGGTGGAACCTTTTTTTACGGGGAGAGGCGTGCAGAGATGAGATTAACTTTTGTTGCCACGATAACTACCTCTGTGCCTATAAATAATAGTTATAGACACTCCATTGGGAAACCTATCTTTGGCCCTGTTTAGAAGTGACGTGTAGGAGCAGTATAGACAAGAGGAGTCTAGACTGATGTACATGCCCTCACACGAAAAACAAACCTCCCGCTCCGCTAGGTCACCGATCTGCGCAACTCCGCGCCCCCAGATCCCATCTCATTCGCATCCAACGGCTGTGACCCGGCGTCACGCGGATCGCTCCCCCGCGCGCGCCCACGGTCCTCGCTTCTATAAAAGCCCACCCCACACGCTGAGCCATCACATCAAGCCAACATCGCAGCAAACCACCAAAAAGAAGCAGCAGCAGCAGGAGTGCGGCGGTGATGTCTGGGAGAGGCGAGGGCGGCAAGGGGCTCAGGAAGGGCGGCGCCAAGCGCCACAGGAAGGTGCTGCGCGACAACATCCAGGGGATCACCAAGCCGGCGATCCGGAGGCTGGCCCAGAGGGGTGGCGTGCAGCGCATCTCGGGGCTCAACTACGAAGAGACCCGCGGCGTGCTCAAGATCTTCCTCGAGAACGTCATCCGCGACGCCGTCACCTACACCGAGCATGCCCGCCGCAAGACCGTCACCGCCATGGACGTCGTCTACGCGCTCAAGCGCCAGGGCCGCACCCTCTATGGCTTTGGCGGCTAGGATTGGCTACACCAGGCGCAATTCAGACCTCAAAATTAGTTAGGTCAATGGCTTCTTCGTTGTTGCTGTAGTCTCTGTCTACTGGTTGGTTGGTGCGTGACGTATGGATGCATGAACGAACGAACTCCTGTAATGTTGGATTGCAAGTATCCAAATACAGCAAATCTCTTGCTGAGCTAATGTCATTTTGTGTGCGATGTCCTATACCCAATCTAATTTGTTTTGATGCATGCTCTTTTCTGACGGCATGGTCCACTCAAGGCCGTCTCTCTGCATTTCGATCTGCACCGTGGGGGATTCTTCCTGGAAAATCTGAGATGCAAAAGTGAACTCAAATTCGTCCTCTATGTTTCCACGAGAACAACTGGTTTTTTCCCTCCCTAACTAATCTTGAATGAAAATGATTGTAGTGATTCGGCTAGATGGGGGTGCTTTACCTACGAATTCTTCAACATTTAGGTAGAGAAGAACGGAAACTCAGAAACTAATTAAATCATAATAATAAAGTTCTTGGTTAGGCAAAAAGCGTGTAGCCTCTGTTCCCTACCAGCCTTCACAGTTAGCAGATAACCATACAAGGAAATGACTCATCTAAGGGTTAACTGTCTTTACTTGTTAGGTAAGATCAAGTGTATTTCTGTTTTAACCGGTGGGAGAGGAGACATATAATTAAGAAACTCACTTTTGAACCACTGGTACAAACAGGGGCTTTCGTCCCGGTTTGTAAGGCACATTCATCCCGGTTGTGCAACCGGGATGGGGCAGCCGGGACAAATGCCCCTCCCCCATTGGTCCCGGTTGTGCTAGGACCCGGGACAAATGGGGCTGACCACATGGCAGGTGCGCTGGAACCTGGCCAGGGACATTCGTCCCGGTTCTTAACACGAACCGGGATGAATGCCTCCTCTGCCGCGGCAGCACTTTTGCCATTTTCTCTGCCGTGGCAAAGTTTTTTACTTCTATTTATTGTTTTCCTTTTTATTTTATGTTTTGCGATCAGTTCAATTTTACGATACCCCTATGACCATACATTGATAAGGAGCCTTGGTGGCCCCTCCCCGGACCTCCCGGATCCCAGCAGAAGAGAGGAGCCCGGTGGCCCTTCCCCGGACCTCCCGGATCCCACGAGAAGAGAGGAGCCTCGGTGGCCCCTCCCCGGACCTCCCGGATCCCACGAGTGAATAAGTAATACATATATATAGCAAAAGAAGGAACACTTATATTACAGAAGCTAAGTATATTGAGCATATTACATGACCGATGGAATGAATTACAAAATCAAATTCATTACCAACCGGCGCTATAGTACTCTCCATTTACATTTAGGACCTCTGCATCTAAGAAGCCCGCAATTTCCTCCTGAATTGCTCGTATACGGTCCCTTGGTAGAAGACCGTCCTGGAGCCGTTCGATCTAATATAAAGAAGAGTGGTCAATATATATTAATGAAACTAAGTAACTAAAATGGATGGTAATAAGAAAAATTGACGACTGACGTACATGAAGTTTGTTTAAATCTCTGCCCTTGGGAAAGGTCGTATGGCAGAACTCGCAGACGTAGTATCCACACAAGTGATTCCCGTCTCCCTGTTGCAAGCACTTTACGAGAACATGGTATCAATCAAATAATAATCAACCAGCCATGATAATGGTATCGACACTAGAATCAAGGAGATGCGCGGATCTAGATAGTAGTACTTACTTGCACAATATCAAATGTAAGCTCTGATTTCCATTCACCCCTGGCCTTTTTTGTGAACCTCTTCCGAACGCTGCCCGGGAAAGAAAAAGAATAAAAAAGAGTTAGTAATTACTCGATATCCGAAAATGAAACAAAGTAGTCGATATAGTGCCATATATAAAGATTGAAATTAATAAAGACTGAAATTACCACTGGATAATTTCCTGCATGTCCGCCCACATCGTTAGGGGTTTACGTTTTGGGTCCATTACCAGTACTTTTCCTTTGTCAACTTGGAAGATTAGCAGAATATAGTGGAAGCTGCGCACACAGAACTCATCAATTATACACTGAACATCGAGTAAGGAAAACAGAATGTGTACAACACAGTATCACTCACCTGAAGTTGTAAGGAAATAGTATTTCCCGTCGGTGTTGTTGAAATCTTATTGCCCTCAGAAGGTTATCTTCTGTATCCTTGGGAGATAGCTCAAGAGTCTTATGATTAACAAAATGTGGGTCAATGAACCCAATATCATAGATTTGTCCTCTTTTGCATTCGAGAATCTTCATTCTGCAATTATAATATAATGAGTGTACTATATATATGAATATGCAATGAACGAGGTGAGCTAGCTATAGACTTAATTAGAGAAATAAGTACTTACAGACAATAGGCACTAACGATAGATTTGTCGAGGGCCTACTGCTGGAATAACTGAAACAATTCGGAAAATTGAATCAGAACCAGTCCATCTCCATACCCGTAGTGCTCGTCTCTAACTCCAAGCACTATCCAGTCCTGAGATTTCTGAGCGGCTTCCATATACCGATTATGCACTCTTCACATTTTGGTTGGTAGATTCTTTACCTCCTCGGGTTTGACGACAGGATTCCCGTGCTGGTATTTGTACGCACATTCAGAAGCGGGGAAGTACTCTACTATTTGCATATACTCAGTAATGGACAAACCCGTAGCAGCTGCCCCTGGTCCGTACAGTCTATAAACTCTGGATCAATTTGCTCGTCAGCATTAGTGCTCGGCCCCACCTGGGTATTGGAAATAACTTTGAGCGGGGAGATGGATTGTTTTTTCTGCTCTCCGAGCTGGGCAACTGATTTCCCGCTTTTCGCGTTGGCGCTACTACTCTTCGTCGACCACACCATTTCCTGGTGTGACTTCAGAATAGAGCGGTCATAGTCAGATGACAGACTCGGCTCGGGTTGATGAAGAGTCTTCACCATTTTCCACGCTCGTTCTACATCTTCTTCGGTGTCGGGAAAATCTGCATTTTTCTGCTCCTTCAGCTTCGATTTCCACGCCTCGTATTCGTCCCTTGCGTTTTTCTGGGTTTCCTCAGGAGTATAGTCATAAGGTAATTTGGGTAACTCCTTTGGTACCTTCGGGAGGGGTGACCGTTGACGTTTGGGTGATATTTTACGTTTCGGCAGAAACTTACTGGGCGGAGAAGGCTGACGCGGCGGCGTAGGCGATCGCGCTGGAGACGGCATGCACGGCGTAGGCGACGGCGCTGGAGACGACATGCACGACGGAGATGACCGCACTGGACACTGTTGCGCTGGAGAATGGTGAGGAGTCGATGGCCTTGCCGTCTGATTTGGAAGCACAATGCATTCCTTTAGCCATAGAACGGTCAACTTCTTGGCTTCTCCGAGTTCAGTCACCTCTCCGTCTTCACCTTCAGGGAATTCAAGCTTCACCCGCTCGAATCCGTTGACAACTTCATCGACCCCAACAACAGCGTAGCCCCGTGGAACTAGAAGACTATGGTGAGTTGGTTTGTTGCCAATTGGTAATACATAGCCGACCGCCCCCTTGATGGTTATATTGACGACCTTCACGTGGATCTCACATGTTGTCATCTCCGTGATATCATCCACCGGGTGCATCATCGGCTGTGCATCATCATCCTGGAGCTGCGTGGACGCAACGCTGCTTTTCCGATGAGAATGTGCAGCGCCGGTAGCATCGACTTCACCTTCTACCATGTGTGGTACGCCGGTAGACACTAGCTGCTGGCTAAGTGTGTTAATTTGCTCCTGCTGCTTCATTGCTACCTCCTGCGTCCGCTTTATCTGTTCTTCAAGTTGACGCCTCCAGTTTGCCTGACTCGCTGCTTCAGCTGCCTCCGCGTCCTTTTTCTGTTGACGGCTTCTATCGGGATATTTCTTTTTGCTGTCGTCAAACCCAATACGCCACGGAGGATTGCCTTTTGTGCCTCGTGTACGCCCTACGTGTTCCTTATTCTTGAGGTCGCGTGTGAGCTCGTCGTTCTCTCTATCTGGCACGAACCTCCCCTCTTGAACATCCTTTATTGCGCTTATAAGATCTTCTATGGGTAGAGGATTCTATTTATGCCTTAGGTTATAGATTGCTTTTCCTTCGGCGTCCAACTTCCCCCATGCCCGTAGAACCAAGACCTTGTCCGCTCAACCCACAGGAATGGCTCGGGAGTGATCCCCTTCTCAAGCAGGTCGTTCTCCCATTTCTCCCACTTGGGCAGGGAACCCTTGTAGCCAGCTTGCCCCATAATATGGTGATATACCTTTTTGGCGGCTGTTTTTTCTGATTTGTTTTTGACCTTTCCTTTGCATTATCTGACAACTTGTACTTCACAAAATCTGCCCATAAGGGTTTTATTTTCTCATACCCTTGAGTGAAATCCGGAGTCTTGCCCTTCTTAATAAGGTCAAGGTTCAATCTATTCTTCCAGTTGCTGAATTGCTGGGCCATCTTTTTCAGAGTCCACGTCTTGACCTTTTCCACTAACTCAAGTTTCTTTTTATTAACATCGGCTTCACCATCTACCTCCTCATTCTCATCCGCCTCATTCTCGTCCACCTCCGGCAAGGGTAAGGTGAAATTACACATGATCTTTTGAAAAGATGATCTTTGGCTGTTTTGCTGACAAATATAATTCCTTGTCTCTGCGGATCTTTTGGCTCATTCCACTCTTGAACAGTGATCGGGATGTGATCCCTAACTAGCACTCCACATTGCTTCACAAATTTTTGGGCAATATCAGCGGGAAGCTCGGGTGCGCCTTCTGCTGCGATCGTTTCGATCCTATATCTTTCTGTATCTTTCAACTTCTTTGTTGCGCCTCGTTTAGTCTTTTTTCCGATTGATATGCTTGAACCGTATGGCTAAAAATACAAAGACTTTTAATACATGTATATAGACAACGGATGCTTCATTAATTAACATATCTATATGCACCTCGGAGCCGGTGTTTGTAATTTGTACGGCTCCACCGGAGCCGTCGGCTTCTCCCTCGGCTTCTCCCTCACCGGAGCCGTCAGCTTCTCCCTCACCGGAGCCGTCGGTTTCTCCCTCAGCAGAGACGTCTCTTCGGGTGAGCTCCGGATATCCCTCACCGGAGTTGTTCATCCACTGGATCACATCGGTCTCTCCCTCGGGCCCGCGGATTAAACCCGCGAGCAAGTTTTCCGCATCTTCGTCTCTTGGCTCCATACTTTTCTGCAAATACACAAAATTCCCTAAGTCAAAATTTGATGCTACACTAAGTATAATTCCCTAAGTTAGAAAAAAGAGTAACTATATGTTCCAGATCCATTTCATCAAAATTGCTTATAGATAATAGCTAATGGTACTTATAGCTAAACAAGTTAGAAAAAAGAGTAACTATATGTTCCAGATCCTCATTTCAATTATAGAAGCAACATTGATGAAATATTTAAACGTATCAATACACACCAAGAGTTACATAGCTCGGGTTCATTTTATTTAACCCTAATACATCACGATCGAATAATATCACTTATACATATTCATGACATCTCTCAAACTAATTAACTCCGACCGGGTCCTAAGCCGCGGGGTGCTGAGTCGCGGGTGCTACGCATCCATAGGTAAGGAACCCTCACAGGGTCATAGCTCACGTGGTAAGGAACCCTCCGAATAATCGACCAACCGCTCCTTTACTCCCTATCAAGCAAGTACATGTAGCGACGGACGTGCTCGTCCTCCTCCCTGATACGCTGATGTACCACCTCATCAGGGTCCGGTTCTCTCCGCACCGACCGTGGCCCACACGATGGCCACCAAAGAATATCCGGGTCGACCACGTCACCCGGATTTCTCACCAAGCCGCGTGTCCCGGTAGTAAGGACCTCCCAGTGCCAGCCCGGCGGGGCCCAGTCCCGGACATCGCCCGTCGGGTCCAACAGAGACATAAACTAAAAACAGACCCGGACTAAGTAAATATTCCTAATTAAGTAAAATACCTTAGTGTTTCTAACTTAGTAAAAAATAGTAAATGGAGAAATATGACATAAATAAGATGAAAGTTAAACACAAAGGATCAAATTGGCCCTTCTCATATCTTGTGCTTGTTACGAGGTAGTATACGTGATGGCGATCCAGAGAAGGATGAAGACATGGGTTTCTGAACTTCGTTGAAACTAAAAAAATCACATACGTAAGTGTTTGTGAGATCCGAACTAAGTTGGACCATTTCGTGCACATACATAATGGGGACATTCTTAATAACCCCGGACAGGGCTATTAAGAATATCGCCATTACTGTATAAGAAAAGGAAGAGACCTGCAATGTTTTCACACATGACTGGATAATTTGGAATGCTGTTATGCCCCGTTCGAGTCACAAGTTTACTAGGAAAGAGTGGATCTGATCTGCTAGTCATACTCCTGCCTAGGCCTTGATGTGAAGTTGGACCTTCACATTTTGTGCTTGCTACGAGGTAGTACACGTGCTTGCGATGCGGGGAAGGAAGGGTTTCTGGAGTTCTCTCAAACTAAACAAAATCATATATGTAATATAGTGAGATCCAAACAAAGTTAGACTCCTTTGTGCACATTCATAACGGCGACATTCTTCATAACCCCGGATGGGATTTCTAAGGAATGTCACCATTACGAATGTGCACAAAAGGGTTCAACTTCATTCGGATCTCACCAACCATATTACATATGTGACGTTATTTAGTTCCAAAGAAATCCAGAAACCCTCATCTTCATCCTTTCCCCGGATCACCACCTCCTGTAGTACCTCTTAACAGGAACAATATGGTCATCGGGCCTTGATGTGAAGTTGGACCTTCACATTTTGTGCTTGCTACGAGGTAGTACACGTGATGGTGATCCGGAGAAGGATGAAGACAAGGGTTTCTGAACTTTGTTGAAACTAAACAAAATCACATACGTAAGTGTTTGTGAGATCCGAACAAAGTTGGACCATTTCGTGCACATACATAATGGGGATATTCTCCATAGCCCCGTCCGGGGCAATGAAAAATATCCCCATTACGTATATGTACCAAACGGTGCAACTCAGTTCTGATCTCACTAACAATAATATTACATATGCAACGTTCCTTAGTTCCAACCGAAACCCTCATCTTCGTCCTTTCCCCGGATCACGACCGCCTGTAGTACCTCTTAACAGGAAAAAGATGGTCATCGGGCCTTGATGTGAAGTTGGACCTTCACATTTTGTGCTTGCTACAAGGTAGTACACGTGATGGCGATGCGGGGGAAGGAAGGGTTTCTAGAATTCTTTGAATCTAAACAAAATCATATATGTAATAGTGAGATCCGGAAAAAATTGGACCCTTTTGTGCACATCCATAACGGCGACATTCTTCATAACCCCGGAAGGGATTTCTGAGGAATGTCACCATTACGAATGTGCACCAAAGGGTTCAACTTCATTCGGATCTCACCAACCATATTACATATGTGACGTTATTTAGTTCCAAAGAAATCCAGAAACCCTCGCATTCGTTCCTTTCCCCAGATCACCACCGCCCGTAGTACCTCTTAGCAGGAACAAGATGGTCATCGGTCTGTGTGCCTCATAACAGTTCCAAAATTCTAACACTAAGTAAAATAACTTACTGAAATTTTCTAACTTACTGAGATTTTCTAACTCAGTGAAATTTTTCTAACTTAGTGAAATTTTCTAACTTAGTGAAATTTTTCTACACTAACTTAGTGAATTTTTCTACACTAACTTAGTGAAATTTTCTAACACTAACTTAGTGAAATTTTCTAACTTAGTGAAATTTTTCTAAATTAGTGAAATTTTCTAACTTAGTGAACTTTTTTTACGCTAACTTAGTGAAATTTTCTAACACTAACTTAGTGAAATTTTCTAAGTTAGTAATTTTTTTCTAAATTAGTGAAATTTTCTAACTTAGTGAAATTTTTCTACACTAACTTCTAACACTAAATTATAACACTAAACTTGTAAGTAAAAAAAATTCTAACACTAAAATTCTAAGTAACAATTTCTAACACTAAATTTCTAAGTAAAAATTTCTAACACTAAATTTCTAAGTAAAAAATTTCTAACACTAAACAAAATTGTAAAAACAAAAGCACTAAACAAAAAAAATGTTCTCTGTTTCTTACCTCCACGGGCGAGGATCGACGACGAGGGGAGAGGGACGGCGAGGGGAGAGGGCGGCGAGCTCCTCCACAGGCGTGGGCCGGCGTTGGCGGCGGCGAGCTCGTCCACGGTGCGCGGGCGCGCACCTCTCCTCCACGGGCGACGGCGCGGGTGCGACGAGGTCCTCCACGTGCACGTATGGCGACGGCGCGGGCGCGGCGAGCTCTCCTCCACTGGCGCGGTGAGCTCTCCTCCACGGGCAGCCTGGCGGCATCTCACAATCCAAATCGCTGCGCACGGTTGTGATTTTGGGGAGGAAGACGGTCAACATATATAGGGAGGGGCATCCGTCCCGGTTGGTAGCAACAACCGGGATGAAAGGGTCTTCTATCCTGGTTGTTGCTACCAACCGGGCCTTTCATCCCGTTTGTTGCTACCAACCGGGATGGATGCCTCACCCTTTTTTTCACAGCGGGTGGATGTGGCACGTGGAGCGCGCGCGTTGGGGGTAGGGCATCCGTCCCGGTTGTTTGCAAAAACCGGGACGAATGCCCGATTTTTAATAATTTTATGTTTGAAATTTGTTTCTACATTCTGTTTTTCCAAAACTGCTATAAAACATTAAATAACAATCAGATATTTATAAAGTAACGAATATATTCATTTCCAACATATTTGGTGAATTTTAAAATTTCGAATTATTTGCATTTTGAATTAATTAATTTAAGAAATGGAGAAAATATCAAATAATTTAATAAATTCTAAAAATCCAAATTATATAAAAATTAACAGAAAGATAAATTCAACTCACTTGTGATGTTTTAAAACTCTATTGGGTGACTGATAAGGTGGTTTCCATATTTTGTTTCCAATATGTTTTTATTGTTTTCCTTTATGTTTTCTATTGTTTTCCTTTATGTTTTCTATTGTATTATTTTATTGTCTGTTGTTACCTTTTTTGTTTTCTCTTGTTTTTTTTTTACTGTTTCCTTTATGTTTTCTATTGTTTTCCTTTATGTTTTCTATTGTTTTATTTTGTTTTCTCTTGTTTCCTTTTTGTTTTCTCTTGTTTTATTTTGTTTTCTATTGTTTCATTTATGTTTTGTATTGTTTTCCTTTATGTTTTCTATTGTTTTATTTTGTTTTCTCTTATTTCATTTTTGTTTTCTCTTGTTTTCTATTGTTTCCTTTATGTTTCCTATTGTTTTCCTTTATGTTTTCTATTGTTTTCCTTTATGTTTTCTATTTTTTATTTTGTTTTCTGTTGTTACCTTTTTTTGTTTTCTCTTGTTTTATTTTGTTTTCTATTGTTTCCTTTATGTTTTCCATTATTTCCTTTATGTTTTCTATTGTTTTATTTTGTTTTCCATTATATGCTTTATGTTTCAAATAATAACTCCACACGTTTCAAATACCGAACAAGGTACGTTAAATTTATAATAAGTGCACATCAGACCAGTTGATCCATGCATATACATAGTTTCGTCGCATACAAGGCAGACAGATATATACGTAGTATCAAACCTTTTGTCAAACCTTCAAGGGGGGATGTAGAACAAAACAATCGGTATCGCAATCATACTCCCCGACCGTGGCTCTTGAGTGCATATATGCATATCAAAAGAACGGTCGGACGTATGATGGCGAATCCGGATGATTTGTATTCGGTCGATGAACTGAATGATGTATCAAACCTTTTGTCAAACCTTAAAGGGGGGATGTAGAACAAAACAATCGATATCGCCAGCATACAGCCCTACCGTGCCTACTGAGTGCATATATGCATACCAAATGCACGGTAGGACGTATGCTGGCGAATCCGGATGATTTGTATTTGGTCGATGAACTGACTGATGTATGAAGGTGGGCTATATATAGGGTCCTCTGGCTCACAAAGTGTTGTGCTAGGGTTTCGATCCAACGGTTAAGAAACACCCCTGATCCAACGGCTCACAACCGTTCGAAAGAAACACACCGTACCCCTGATCGAACGGCTCACAACAGCTCGAAAGAAACACACCCCTGATCCAACGACTCACAAGCGCTTGAAAGAAACACACGATCCGTGTGATTCTTTTGATTGGTCCCAACGAAACCCTAACCATTTAGTCCCGGTTGGTAAAACAGGCCGGGACTAAAGGGACGATCCGTTTCCCAACGAAACCCGAACCATTTCGTCCCGGTTGGTAAAACAGGCCGGGACTAAAGGGTCTGTTTCTTCTCACTATATATATGTATGCATTGCCACCATTGGCATAAACACATATAAACTCACCACTCTCTCATGGCTTCTACCGTACCCACTCTAACCTTCCTCCAGGCGGAGGCACTTTCGCCTCGAACTACCCCTGCCCGCCCGGCTACAGCGTTCCCGCCGGTTGGATGCTGAGCGCCGGAGGAGTGCCGGTCCCTCCTCTTCCTCAAGGTGTGGCGCGTCGGGCGGCCATCACGAACCACTACTACCACGAGCTCACGCCGGAGCAGCGGAGGAATCCCAGTGGGAATCCCGACTACCGCCCTACTTGGGACGCCTTCTTCATTGCTGCGTGAGAGTGCGCTCGCCAGGTACGAGGAGAACGGCCCGCCTCCTTCGAACTTCAATGAGGCCGGTCGTCAGCTGTGGTGGGGCCGCGGATGGACTCTTTAGAGCGTCATGAACTACATCAGGGCCGGCGATAACCCCCGCCTGCGCTACCCTCACGCCCAGTCCTGGCGTCGTGATCCTCCGAGGGAGTCCAGAGCACCGTCCGACGATAGTGACGACGACGGCAGCGACTACGACGACTACGAGTCGGAGTACTATAGGCCTAGGCAGGAGTATGACTAGCAGATCAGATCTAGTCTTGCCATTATGTAGATCTATGCTCTCCGTTTAGGGTTAGATCCACTCTTGCCATTATGTACCGCCTTTTTTATCTATCCAAGATGCATGTTTGTGTGCAATATGGGCGCGAGCGCCGGTGCGACAGCAAATACAGAAGCTCTATAAAAATAAATAGGGTGCTACAAATTCTTTTATTAAAAACATAAACAGACGCGCTAGCGCACCACAGTTCGCCGGAATACAAATTCTTTTATTAAAAACAGAAAACAGACGAACACTACTCCTCGTCGTCGTCGTCATCGGGGAACTAGTCGGTGACCTCCTCCGGGTCATCATCGTCGCCGAACTCGTCGGTGACCTCCTCGTCATCGTCGGAGGTGCATGATGGTATGTCTGAGATAGGACCCCACCTCGGATCGTCGGAGGCCCAGACTTCGCCGGCGTGGTCGGCCCGACGGAGCTCTTGCAGCGCCTTCGTCCTCGCCTCCCGAGCGGGATCTAACGCGAGGTGGCGTTCGAGGCGGCGCTCCGCCCGCTCAGCCGCACGGGTCTGCCAGAGCTCCTCGTCGGCGTTCTCCTCCCCCGGATTGTTCCGGTAATACTCGCGGACGACGTGGTCGTCCCTGGCGTCGACTAGGCCCTAAAACGCGCGGTGGCGGAGGTGGTCAGCGGAAGTGACGATCTGCGGCTTTGACGCCCCGACCTTCGCTTCCCAGAGGGTGTGGCAGTCGTTGAAGTTCATCAGCGACCGCGGGCGGTTGAGGCGCCAGGCCGCTGTCGCAAAGGACCCGAGGGGGATGCGGTCGTCCCCGCAGTGGATATCCGCGCTGAACATTCCTTTCTGTCGTGCTCGGACGCCGCGGAAGCCGGTGGTGCTGTTCCTCCTCGGAGGCATGGTGGCGACGCGACAGTGCGTGGAGAGGAGTGGGCGCGTGGAGAGGAGAAGACGCTCGAGGCGCGGCAGTTTATACCGCACGCTCCTGGCCACGCGGCACAACTCACGTGGCACGCGTCACAACTCTCGCGCCACGCGACACAACTCCCGCGCCACGCGTCACAACTCCCGCGCCACGCGGCACAACTCCTTCGTCAACATTGTCCGTGCTTCCAAGATGCATGTATGTGTGCAATATGGGCTCATTATAACAAACTATGCCATGTGTTTGGCCATACCACCTGTCGTTTCAACCAAAAGCCTAGAATGTTAGAAGAAGATAACAAGTTTTTGTGAACACTTTTTCAACAGAACTATGATCATGTATTCCACGTTTATTATTACACATCACCAACAACATCCCTATCTAGTCTTCTGAATTTTCTTCGTGTAGAGATGGTCCATGAACCCTAGTCCCTTGCTTATGATCGCTTCGGCCTTAGCCATGGAGCATCTTCATTATTTAACGGGATGGTTGGGTCAGCTTTCACCGTGAAGGGTGGAATTTCAACAAACTTATTATAATCTTCTGACATGCCTGTCTTGTCCTCGATTCCCATGATGTTTCTTTTTCCTGAAAGAACTATATGACACTTCGGCTCATCGTATGATGTATTTGTTTTGTTGTTGTTTTTTTTTGGTCTGGAGGACATGTCCTTCACATAGAAGACCTGAGCCACATCATTGGCTAGGACGAATGGTTCGTCATTATAACCAATATTATTGATATCCACTGTTGTCATTCCGTAAAGCGGGTCTACCTTTACCACTTCTCCATTTAGGTTGACCCATTTGCACTTGAACAAAGGGACCTTAAAAGAAGGTCCATAGTCAAGTTCCCATATCTCCTCTATGTAACCATAGTAGGTGTCATTTTTTCCATTCTCGTTTGTTGTATCAAAGAGGACACCACTGTTTTGGTTGGTGCTCTTCTTATCTTGAACGATCGTGTAAAATGTATTCCCATTTATCTCGTACCCTTGAAAACTCCCAATAGTCGAAGATGGTGACCCAGCCAACATGTACAACTGATCTTCAATAGTGGTGTCATTTATAAGATGTGTTTGCAACCAACTTCCGAAAGTCTCCATGTATTTGCATTTAATCCATGAGTCATCCTTCCCCGGGTTTGTGGAGCGTACAATATTCTTGTGTTCCTCGAGATACAGAGCCACGAAGATGGAATTTTGTAGAACTGTGTAGTGTGCTTTTGTGAAAGAATGCCCGTCCCTGGGTATCATTGTTTTCTTTCCCAACGTTACTTTTCCCCTCAGTCTCCCCTCATGTCGCGATTCAGGAACACCAATCGTCTTAAGGTCAAGAATAAAGTCAACACAGAACCTAATGACCTCCTCTGTTCCATAGCCCTTCGAGATGCTTCCTTCTGGCCTAGCACGGTTATGAACATATTTCTTCAAGACTCCCATGAACCTCTCAAAGGGGAACATATTGTGTAGAAATACCGGACCGAGAATATGAATCTCTTCACATAGGTGAGCCAGGAGATGAGTCATAATGTTGAAGAAGGATGGTGGGAACACCAACTCAAAACTAACAAGACACTGGACCACATCCCTTTGTAATCTTGCCAGAATTTCTGGATCGATTATCTTCTGAGATATTGCATTGGGGAATGCACATAGCTTCACAATGGGTACTCGAACATTTTCCGGTAGAAGCCCCCTCAATGCAATCGGAAGCAACTGCGTCATAATCACGTGGCAGTCATGAGACTTCAGGTTTTGGAATTTTTTCTCTGCCATGTTTATTATCCCCTTTATATTCGACGAGAAGCCAGACGAACCTTGATACTGTAAAGGACTTCAAAAAATATTTCCTTCTCTGCTTTGGTAAGAGCGTAGCTGTTTAAGTAATGGCGCCCTGTATCCGTGTTCTTGTTGCTTGGGTCTTTCATACGTTGCTGGTCCTGCCGTGCTTCTGGCGTATCTTTTGACTTCCCATACACGTCCAGGAAGCATAGCAGGTTGACGCAGAGATTCTTTGTCACATGCATCATGTCGATTGCAGAGCGGACCTCTAGAACTTTCCAATAGGGTAGCTCCCAAAATATAGATTTCTTCTTCCACATGAGTGCGCGCTTATCAGGGACGTTCGGAACAGGTTGGCTGCCATCACCCTTCCCAAAGATTACTTTTAGGTCCTTGACCATATCGAATAAATCATTACCACTACAGAGGTCAGGCTTCTTCCGGGTATCTGCCTTACCTCTGAAATGCTTCCCTCCTTTCTTTCTTACAGGATTCTTGATCGGAAGAAATCTACAATGCCCCAGGTATACAACCTTTTTACATTTATCCAAATAAACATTGTCAGTTTTATCTAAACAGTGTGTGCATGCATTGTATCCCTTGTTTGTATGTTCGGAAATGTTACTAAGAGCAGGCCAATCATTGATGGTTACGAAAAGCAACGCCCGTAGGTCAAATGGCTTTTGTTCGTTCTCATCCCACATACGTACACCTGGTTTGCCCCACAATTGTAAGAGTTCTTCCACTAATGGCCTTAGATACACATCAATGTCGTTGCCAGGTTGCCTCGGGCCTTGGATGAGAACTGGCATCATAATTGTCGTGGGATAATCACGGCAGACGTTACCGGGGGTAACTGATCTTGGGGCAAGACGACACAGGCGTTTGGGAGAGGGTTTAGCTCAGAGGAAAACATGGTGCAACTCGATCTGGTAGCCGGCAATCAAAGTCGCCGAGTCTCCGATCTTGGTATAATAACTCAACTCTGGGATTACACTAGATGCTCGATATCAAGCGATATTGCTAGGGTTCTTAGATCTCTGTCTAAACTAGACATGGGGGTCGGTTTATAAAGCACCCGTACCCCCTGGCTTACCCTCCAAGGCGCATCTTGGATCCTACCCGGACACGGCGCACAAACCCTAACTTTCCTTTACCATGACCCACAATCCGGGTTACTGGGCCTACAAGCTTGGGCCTTCCACGAGTTTCCTTATCCTTAGCCGGATCCTGCGCAACGTCCTTTGGGCCGGGTTACTCCTTGGAGTTTGGCCTACCGGGTTATCATCCCCCCATCAGTAGTCCCCAGAATAGCCTGGGCTTCATGGATCCTCCTTGAAGCGCTCGCTATTCCCTGCAAAGATATCAAACACATAGGCATGTGGAGGCCGGGTTAAGATGCTTTGATAGGTGGCTAGGCCTAACTCCATGGTGGCCATATAGTAACCCGGGCTTTCCCCAAACTCTTTGGTTTAATTTTCCAGGTCCAAACCCTAATAAGAATGCCAAGATCCCGTACTCGATAACCGATCCTGATATCACGGAGTGGATCTCCTTCTTTCTCTTGTCCATATGCTTTGCCCAATACTTGGCGCATATCTTGCAGAATCCACATGGATAACCATCACCCCACAATTTCCGGCTTCTGACCGTTGAGATAGAATCACCCTCACCTTATAAATAGTACTCAGAGGGTAACCCCAAGCCCATCACTACGCCTCAGCTTCCCCTTTCCTTCCTTGCTCCGTACACCCTCGCAGCGCCACCGCAAGGAGCTTGCGCTCGCCATCGAAGCTAGGTCGCCGCCGGCCGCGCTCGCCCTCGAGCCATCTCGCGCCGCCGTCAAGCTTCACTGTCGCACCTTCGTTCCCCGCGCCGAGAGCCGCAAAGGGGCATTCGAGCCACGCCGCTCGCCGCCGTCGCGCTAGAATCCAATCTCTCCGGTAAGCCTCTTGCAGCCGTTTAATTTAGCCCCGCAATTTTTCAATTCATCCAGGATCGGATCTAGGTCAACCCGTGAGTCTTTTTTCCGATTGCATCAAGTTAGATCGATTCGATGCTCGCCAACTCCTTTAACCACCTGCTAGATAGTTACAACTCATCCTCCTACCATTACTAATCACCAAATCTCCTGCAAAATCGCTCACAAACTTTCCCATCTAGATCCATTCCTCCTTGATTTTCTGCTCATTGCGTTAACACCCGGAAAATCCTCCTTTTCCAGCTATTTTGCTTGCGGTATACACATGGGCAACCATCCATCTTCCTCAAATGCTTTTCCATACGTAAGCGACCAATAATTTCCACAATTGTACTTAACACCCGGATACCTTGTAATCTCCACTTCATATCGTGATACCCGGATAATTCTTAGCTTCATACTTTCTTGATACATTATACTCGGATAATCCAACACTTCCGAGTCTTATTTCCTATGCCTCTTTTTCTTGTGTTTTGCAGGTTGATCCCATGGCTCCCAAACGACAAGGAAAACAGCCGACTCAGGCAAGGACTACCCAAACCATATCCGCCAACTGGGGGCGTTCCACAGCTACGAAGGCCAAGTTGGACGAGCTAGCCGAATTAGGAATTCTCCCTTCTCAGAAGGACATTCACTGGAGGGCGCCGGGCAACGAGACCCGGCCCACACCCGCTGATAACGAGGTAATCTGCTTCGTAGAGCACGTGACCCGGGGATTCCGTCCTCCGGGTCACCCTTTCTTCAGGGAGGTCTTAAGCCATTATGGCCTCCGGGTATTCGACATAGGGCCTAACTCTATGTTGAATATTACCCACTTCATCGTTCTATCCGAGTCGTACTTGTGCATGCCGCCAAGTTTGACCCTCTTCATCGAACTATTCCAGTGTAAGCCGTGCCGCGAAAGTGGTGACGGAGCACTTCTTACTTGCGGCGGGGTATCCATCCAACGCCGCAAGAATTCACCGATGCCATCTCTCAATTTAAACTCCCACGTCAAACATTGGCAGCTGTCTTTCTTTTATTGCCACGATACCTCACCAGACGGCGAATAGAAACTGCCGGGTTACTCGGAAAACCTCCTCGAACCTTCCGAGTCTTTCAATGCCTTTGCACCAGACTCAGACAGGGAGGCGATCCTTCCCTCATTAGCCAAGATAGCCATCCTCTCAGCCCAAGGCCTCCTCGGGCTAAATTTAATAAAAACATGGGTTGATTTTCGGATCCAACCCAACTCCATCCGCACCAAATTGATGTGCGAGTATTCGGGGCACACCACAGATGCGCTCCGATACTCCACCAAGAGCTTTGCGACCGGCGATACCAACAAGACCATCAAGGGCTTCTTGACAGAGAAGCTAGAGGTGATAAAGGGCATCACCGGGTTACCCCCGTTTACTCGGGAAAACCCGGCTCCAGCGGTAATATCCGATATTCATGACTCATTTCCACATTTTGACTTGATACAGCTCCTAACCCTTAGTCTCATTCTTTTGTCTTAGGCTGATGACCCTTTCTGGAGAGTTGAACCTCCCCCCCTTCCAGAGACCCGGAAGAAGAGGACGAGCCGGCTGATGATAGTGAAGGTATTTGCACAGAACTTGTATAATCTTTACTCGTATCATTTTCCTCCCGTTTACCTTTTTTCCAACAAACACACACACCCGGTTCGCAGGGCTGGAGGACGAAGGTGAGACCAACGAGGATGACCCGGAGGCAACCGAGTCTGATCAAGAAGCAACAGTTGGAGCCAAGAGGAAGGCCAGAGGGGCAGTGTCCAAGGTTCCTTTTTCCTCGTTATCCTCTGAACCTTACTCCTTTGACGCCATGCGACGACTTAACCATCAATTATCAAATTCGTCGTGCTTGAAGGATTCTCTCCCGACCAAGCGCAGAGTAACTCGGAGCTCCCCGGGTGAAGATCCCCTTAACCCGGGCATCTCTACCCCCTTGGTCCATCGTGCCAGTGCTCCTTCGTCCCGTCCTTCCGACTCTCCTCAACGCCACCCTTCTCCTAACCACCCACGTGCTGGACAAATCCGGGTTCCGCTAGTGGTCCCTGTGACAACCTCATCCGCTTCCAGCGGCGAGCTCCCGCCGGACTACACCGTAAATGCCGGGTAAGTTTTTGCTACATGATTTCCTTTGACGTCTGACAAGTTTTCACTCAAGCCACCGTCACCACTAATAACTGCCTTTTCTCGTCTTTCTTTCAGCACTCAAGTCACCGTCAGTGACCCGGAAAATGTAGAGACGGATAACCGTCGGGCAGAGAAGCCGACTGAAAACGTAGACGCCGCGACTAGCGGTGATACGGCGAATAACCAGGAACAAGGCCCTCTGAACAATCCGCTTCCCCGAACCACCGGATCTCCTTCCTCATCGGAACCAGTGGACGAGGAGATCGAGGTTCTGGATACAAGGATGAGTTCTCCCATCCCGGGTACTCAAACTGTCCGGGTCTCGACCCCGAGGGCAGGGAGAGCTCCCCCACCAGGCGACCAGGCTGCCGGCTCTTCCGGTACTCGACCCGAGGAACTGACGTTTGCCCAGATGCTGGAAAACCTGCGCACTTTAAGGGCTAATGAAGAAAACATCTTGGGGGCTTTAATAGCCAAACACGAGGTAAATCCGACTGATATTGCTTGTACCCTTATCCAGTCCCCAAGTTCCGAGTGAATTGACTCATAATTTGCTTGGGACTTTATTATACAAGCAACTGATAACTTGCCCCTTTACCTGACTAATCCTGGTTTGCATCCATGCAGTCTTTCGTGACTCAATCTGAAGAGAAATTGGCAGACGCCACCAAGCTCATTGAAAAGGAGGTAGCTTTGCGTGAAGCAGCCGAGGCTGAGGCCAGGAGGAATAGGCTGATAATGAGGAAATATAGGAAAAGGGCTCACAAAGCAGAAGACGACCTAACAAGCCTTTCTGTCCAAATATCTGACACATATCGTGCTTTACTTGGTACGTTTCTTCCTCCGGGTTTATCCTTTTGATAGATAGCAAGCGCTTTTCCGACTTACGTTTCCATTTTTTCAGGCCCGGACGAAACCATGCCGGATGAGGATGAAATTGCCAAGCTGAAAACTATGAAGAGCGTTATCCGGCAGCTATGTGCCGGAACCAAATGGATCCTTCAGGAATTACGGTGGCCGGGCAAAGGACATGTTGATCTGAAGAGGATGCTGGATGCCTTCTCTACTATTCCTGAGTGGATTTGGCACTGGAAACGCTCGTCTTGCCGGGTTGGAGTGACCCGGGGGCTTGCACTTGCCAAGGCTTATTTTCCCAAGCTCGAGCTAGTGAAGCTTATGGGCGGCTTCCCAGAGTTCAAGCTTGATGGGTCCAAGTTCTCGGTAAAGGATTTTCAGGCTGTCCAGAAGGAGGTTCGTTACCCGGCCAGCGTAATTGCTGACGACCTGGATGTTAATATCCTTGTTCCTGCATATGACGCTGCTGGTGAAGCAATTAAGTCGGACCTTCCCGAGCCGTATGATATGCTGGCTCGGTGGAAGGAAGAAGCTGCCGCGTTGAGGGCGGAGGCTGCCAAGAAGCCGGCTCTGCCCCCGCTACCTCAACGCCGGTCGTTCCACCTCCTGCACGGGCTGGTGCTACTGATCCGGGCGCTGCTGCTACCACCATCGATGGCAAAGGCAAGGCCAAGATGAACGCCGAGTGATACCTGACATTTGATGCTTCTTCCTATGATGCGCTGTTTAAACGATTATATTTTGGTTGGTGCGCCTGTGCAGCTTTGATGTCTTTCACCAGGACGTTGTGATGTATGATAAGGTCTTGATATACTCCTGCGCCTCTTCTGGCCTTTTAAATTTATCCGCTTTTGAACTCATCTGCACTCGATATCCGGTTTTCTTTTATTGTTCCTTTTGTGAAACTCGGTTTCCGGGTCTCACGGGTGTTTGACAAGCGGATTTGCTTCTAAGTCCCCAAGCCCCCAAGACTCGGATATTTGGGTTTTTGGAATTCTACAAGTAAGCAATTTTTTCTCTTTTCAAGATTTCAAGCTACCCGGACCCGGATCTCCAAGTCTAGGACACTTGATCCTGAAAGGAGAACGAGTTGCCTACTGCTAAATTCACAAAGATCCCTGAGTTGTTTCACATAGGATTTGAAGTTATGCTTAATAATCGTTGAGTTTCCGGCTGTTTAGCCTTGTACTCTGCATAACTTGTGGTTTAGATGACCCTTTTGACTATCTTGTACTGCAAGCCGGCTTTCGCGTGGATACCATGTTGTTACATCCATACGAAAACGTGCCCAGTCGAGCCCCGTCGGGTTCCATGGCTGACTGTAATCGTAAGCGAACAAATCATGCCACTTTATTGCGAGTCACATCGAGCTTAAGTAAGAATAGCCAAGAAATTTGGACTTCTTTGTCTGGTTATAAGATTGTAGCCGTACTCGTTTGCAAGTAATCGGCCCTTATAACTCATAGGCATCATGGCCGGGTCTTTGAGTTTGTAACTGTGCTATTCAAGCGACCAGCCCCCAAGACCTAGATATACGCATCATACTGAGAGCACATAACCTGATAATAACCATCTCTTTTCTTGATAATCACCTCTTTACTTGATATGAAAAATCTAGGTCAGCAAGCCGCCTCATTAAAAACCCGTCCAGTCCCCAAGGGTACCCTGGATAGGAAAAGAGTACGTCTGAAAACCTGCTGCCTGTTACATCGTTCAATTCCATATGCCAATACAATTTTTGCTAAGTATAATATGGACGTAGCTGAGCCACGTTCCACGGTCTGTCTCTTTATTGCATAGATGAAGTGGTGTGAGCAGTGTCATTAACTGTGGTCGACTCTTCCCTTGCATCTATCAAGTAATATGACCCATTATGCAAATTCCGGCTTATGATAAACGGTCCTTCCCAGGGTGGTGATAACTTGTGCTTTCCTTCGTTCGACTGTACCAGGCGCAGAACCAGGTCTCCTTCCTGGAAGACCCGGGTTTTCACGTGCCGGCTATGATACCTTCGTAAGTCTTGCTGATATATGGCTGATCTTTCCAGGGCTTGTTCCCTTTGCTCTTCTAACATATCCACGGCATCTTGCCGGGTCTTTTCGTTCTCCACTTCGACGTATGCTGATACTCGTGGTGAATCATGAATAATATCACTCGGTAGTACTGCCTCCGCGCCATAGACCATGAAGAAGGGTGTCATCTGAGTAGATCTATTAGGCGTAGTATTGATGCCCCAAACCACAGAAGGAAGTTCTTCGACCCATGCGCCAGCTGTCCTGATACAGGGGACTCGTAATCGTGGTTTTAATCCGCGAAGCAATTCTTGGTTTGCCCTCTCCACTTGTCCATTAGCCTGCGGATGAGCCACTGATGCAACATCAAGCCGGATTCCATTGTTGCCACAGAACTTCTCCATCTCTCCAAGGGACATGTTGGTTCCATTGTCAGTAATTATGCTGTGGGGATACCCGAACCGGTAGATAATCCTTTTCAGGAACTTGACTGCTGTGGCTGATTCGCAATTAGTAACTGGCATAACCTCAACCCACTTGGTAAACTTATCAATAGCCACCAAAAGATGTGTCTTCTTGCATGGTGACATATGAAAGGGGCCAACCATGTCCATACCCCAGACAGCGAACGGCCAAGTTAACGGGATGGTCCGTAACTCCATAGCCGGCATATGGGTTTGGAGAGCGTACCTTTGACATCCGTCACACCTTGCTACCAATCGTTCCGTATCTGCTAGAGCCGTGAGCCAGAAAAATCCGTGTCGATAAGCTTTAGCCACAAGAGATCTTGTGGACGCGTGATGTCCACAGTCGCCTTCGTGGATTCCTTAAGAATCTGTCGGCCTTCTTCTGGCGCTACGCAGCGCAAAAAGACCCCTGCTGCGCTTCTCTTATATAATTCCCCATTGATGATAGAATATCCCTTTGCTCGCCTCAAAATTTGCCTTGCTAACACCTCCTGCTGTGGTAACTCGCCTCGCGATAGGTAGGCCAAAAACGGTTCTGTCCACTCGGGAATAGTACGTACAGTGGCCACAAGTCCTGAATCCGGGTCTTGATTTGCCAATTCCTCCTCTGACTCGGTTTTAACTGATGGTCGCCATAATTCATCCAGGAAAACGTTAGGTGGAACCGGCTCTCTGCGCGAGCCGAGTCTAGCGAGTGCGTCGGCTGCCTCATTCTTTCTTCTGTCTATATGCTCCACCTCATACCCGGAAAAACATCCTGCAACCCTATCAACTTCCCTGCGGTATGCTGCCATAGTTGCGTCCTTTCTATCCCAAGTTCCTGACACCTGTTGTACCACAAGGTCTGAATCTCCGAAACACTGTATCCTCTTGACGTTCATCTCCTTGGCTGCCTTTAGGCCGTGCAATAGGGCCTCATATTCGGCCACGTTGTTGGAACAGTCAAAGTGAATTTGTAGTACGTAACTCAATTTATCTCCTTTGGGTGACGTTAGCACCACCCCAGCTCCTGATCCCTCGTATTGCTTAGATCCATCGAAGTGCATGGTCCATGATTCGGAATTTGGAACCGTCGCAGTCATGCCTGTATGTGTCCAGTCGTTAACGAAATCAATTAACGCTTGGGATTTAATTGCTGACCTGGGTTCGTAGTTGATGTGATAATCCCCCATCTCTATCACCCACTTGGCTATTCTTCCCGTCGCGTCCGAGTTTCGGATGATATCCGACATTGGTATTGAACTAACCACTGTTATGGGGTGTTCTTGGAAATACGGCTTCAACTTCCGGCTAGCCATAAAGACCCCGAACACCAACTTTTGCCAATGCGGATAGCGCTGCTTTGCTTCTGATAATACCTCGCTGACGTAATAAAACGGTCTCTGAACCGGGTAACCCTTCCCATCCTCTTTGCGCTCCACAACAACTACTGCGCTGACGGCTCGGGGGCCAGCTGCCACGTATAGCAACATAGGCTCTTTAGGACCCGGAGCCGCTAGTACTGGTGCTTCAGATAACTGCTTCTTTAGTGCTTCAAATGCCTCATCCGCCTCTTGATCCCATACGAATTTATCTGATTTCCTCAAGAGCCGGTACAAGGGTATTGCTTTTTCTCCGAGCCTGGATATGAATCGGCTCAAGGCTGCTACGCAGCCCGTGAGCTTTTGAACATGTTTCAAATTTTCCGGCTTTTTCAGACTCTGGATGGCCTTGATTTTGTCCGGGTTTGCCTCGATCCCTCTCTCGGAAACGATAAAGCCGAGTAATTTCCCGGCTGGAACTCCGAACACGCACTTTGTCGGGTTAAGCTTCATCTGATATCTCCTCAAATTTTTGAACGTCTCCTTTAGATCATTGATGAATGTTTCCGCCTTCCTGGTCTTGATAACCACATCATCCACGTAGGCATGGACGTTGCGCCCAATTTGATCCTCGAAGCACTTTTGAATACACCGTTGGTAAGTTGCGCCGGCGTTCTTCAATCCAAACGTCATAGTTTTATAACAGAAGGCCCCAAAAGGGGTTATGAATGATGTTTTCTCCCAATCCTCCCTCTTGAGCTTAATCTGATGGTACCCGGAATATGCGTCCAGAAAGCACAATAGATCGCTTCCTGCTACTGCGTCTATAATCTGATCTATCCTTGGTAGTGCGAACGGATCCTTTGGGCAATGTTTGTTGAGACTCGTAAAGTCAATGCACATCCTCCACTCATTGGTCTTTTTCATCACTAGAACCGGGTTTGCCAACCAATCCGGGTGAAATACTTCCATGATAAAGCCGGCTGCTAATAGCCGAGCGATCTCTTCGCCTATAGCCTTCCTTCTTTCCTCATTCATTTTCCTCAAACCCTGCTTCACGGGCCTGGACTTGGGATCCACATGCAAACTGTGCTCGGCCAGCTCTGTAGGGATACCCGGCATGTCGCTAGGTGTCCAGGCGAACACGTCTGCATTTGAACGAATAAACTCCACAAGTGCCTTCTCCTATTCTTTTCCCAAGTTAGACCCTATGGTAAACTGCTTAGTGGAATCCCCTTCGACAAAATCTATCTTCTTGGTGTCTTGTGCTGCCTTGAATTTTGCTCTCTCATCCTCAGTATTCGGCTTTTTTAAGGCTGTTCTATCATCCGGATTTACTTGAGACCGGTAATATTCGAGTTCTTCCTTTCTACATGCTTGCTCGGCCATAACCGAGTCTCCTTCGTCACACTCGGCCGCTATATCCTGGTTCCCATGTATGGTGATGGTCCGTTTAGGACCCGGGATCTTTAGCTGCAAATACACGTAGCACGGCCTAGCCATGAATTTGGCATAAGCCGGTCTTCCAAACAGTGCGTGATAAGGACTGCGCAATTTGACCACCTCGAACGTGAGCCACTCAACTCGAGAATTATCCGTCGATTCTCCAAAAGCAACCTCCAAGGTGATCTTTCCCTCGGGGCTCGCCGAGTGACCTGGCACGATCCCATGAAAGATTGTCGAACTTTTCTGTAACTGGGACTCTTTAAGACTCATCCGTAAGAAGGTTTCCCAATAAAGGATGTTGATGCTACTTCCACCGTCCATCAGGACCCTCTTCAGTTCGTAACCATTAACTTGTGGAGCAACCACCAATGCCAAGACTCCTGGACGCTCTACTTTTTCCGGATGATCTCTTCTACTCCACGTTACCTCTTGGTTCCGCCCATCTAAGGTATTCCGGCGCGGCCGACGAAACCGAGTTTGCCGCTTGCTTTAATGTCTCTTTGTTCCTGCTAGAAGTTCCTGTAGTATGCACATGATATTGTCCTTTTAAATCAGGCGTACGTACCATACCGACGAAGATGTTGATCCGGCCGATCGTCACCATAGATCCGGACTCGAGGTGATCCGACTCTGGCCCCCAGCCGGAATCGTCCACCATCTTTTCTCCTTCGCGGTCGATGTAGATCTCGCCCACGACAAGATTTTCCATGTTCTTCCGAGCTTCTCCCGTAATGTAAACACCTTTGGACGCAGGCCCCACGGTGGGCGCCAACTGTCGTGGGATAATCACGGCAGACGTTACCGAGGGTAACTGATCTTGGGGCAAGACGACACAGGCGTTTGGGAGAGGGTTTAGCTCAGAGGAAAACATGGTGCAACTCGATCTGGTAGCCGGCAATCAAAGTCGCCGAGTCTCCGATCTTGATATAATAACTCAACTCTGGGATTACACTAGATGCTCGATATCAAGCGATATTGCTAGGGTTCTTAGATCTCTGTCTAAACTAGACCTGGGGGTCGGTTTATAAAGCACCCGTACCCCCTGGCTTACCCTCCAAGGCGCATCTTGGATCCTACCCGGACACGGCGCACAAACCCTAACTTTCCTTTACCATGACCCACAATCCGGGTTACTGGGCCTACAAGCTTGGGCCTTCCACGAGTTTCCTTATCCTTAGCCGGATCCTGCGCAGCGTCCTTTGGGCCGGGTTACTCCTTGGAGTTTGGCCTACCGGGTTATCATCCCCCCATCAATAATAAACTTGTGCTTCATGCACAACCAAGGAGGAAGGTTGTACATACATAGAGTCACGGGCCAGGTGCTATGACTGGAGCTCTGCTTCCCAAAAGGATTAAAGCCATCTGCACTTAGACCAAACCATAAGTTTCTTGCCTCTCGTGTAACGTCCGGGAAGTCTCTCTCGATCTTTCTCCACTGCGATCCATCGGCAGGGTGTCTCAACTTTCCGTCTTTCTTACGGTCTTCTTTGTGCCATCGCAACGACCTAGCATGCTCTTTGTTTCTAAACATCTGTTTCAACCGTGGTATTATAGGAGCATACCACATCACCTTTGCAGGAACCCTCTTACGGGGAGGGGGGGCTCGCTGTCAACATCCCCAGGGTCATCTGGTCTGATCTTATACCGCAGTGTAGTGCACACCGGACATTCATCCAAATTCTCGTACTTCTCACCGCGGTAGAGGATGCAGCCACTAATGCATGCATGTATCTTATGCACATCTAATCCTAGAGGGCAGAGTGCTTTCTTTGCTTCGTACGTACTCTTAGGCAATTCGTTATCCTTTGGAAGCTTCAGCTTCATTAGTTGAAGTAAACTCTCAAATGCCTTGTCAGTCACACCGTTCTGTGCCTTCCATTTCAGCAACTCCAGTGTGGTACCGAGCTTTGTGCTGCCATCTTCGCAATTTGGGTACAACAAATTTTTATGATTCTGTAACATGTTGTCCAGCTTCAACCTCTCCAATTCACTTTCACAATCTTCCCTTGCATCAGCAATAACTCGGCCAAGATCATCATCGGGCTCTTCTAATGCCCGTTCTTGATCACCTCCTTCTTCTGCATTGTCTTCCATTGCAGTATCACCGTATTCAGGGAACAAAGGATCTTCTTCTTCTTCTTCATTGTCTTCCATCACAACCCCTCTTTCCCCATGCTTGGTCCAGCAATTATAGCTGGACATGAAACCTCTCCGAAGTAGGTGGCCGTGAAGGACTCTCAAGGAAGAGTGCTCCCTGACGTTCCGACAATCAACACATGGGCAACACATAAAGCCATTATCTTTGTTCGCCTAAGCTACAGCGAGAAATGCATTCAGGCCTGCCATATACTCGGAAGTGCGTTGGTCACTGTACATCCATCGCTGCCGTGCATCCATCTGCATCGTATAATTAAGTTTATCAAAAAACATTACAATAACATCTTCAATAGAGAAATGACCACAATACATCGACAAATATAACTTTTTTACGTATCAATTACATATGAAAAAGATAAGTTTGCTAACCTCATTCGAAGATACAATTTTCTGTGAGCTAATGTGTGGCTCGGGTATTTCGTCGAACACCTCAAGTGCATAGTAAAATAACACACACTAGCACCCACCTCTCTCACTCCTCCAAGCAAAAGAAACATAGGGAAGGGCGGCTGGGAGGCAGTATATGTAGGGGAAGGGGGACATTCGTCCCGGTTTGTGGCATGAACCGGGACCAATGCCCTTGCGCGTGCCACGTGGCCTGTGGCGAGGCATGCTACCAACCGGGACAAATGCCGGCTAACGAACCGGGACCAATGCCCTCAGTCGAATTCTGCTGCCCCGGGCGCACAAACCGGGACCAATGCATAGCATTTGCCCCGGATTTTAATGCAACCGGGACTAATGCCTTTTCTACCCCTGGACGAAAGGTGTTGTTTCCACTAGTGAACCAAGTCCAAGTCAGTTACTAAGTTTCAGGCAAGGCCGAATTGAACTGTTTATATCAGTTCTTATTCAGTCTCTGGGAAGGCTGAATACAACTGTTCATATCAGTTTCAGGCAAGGCTGAATGCCTGAATACAACTGTTTACATGGTATCAGACCAACAGGGTTTCAGAGCAAAAAGTAGATATATGAATACCCTGGATTGCCAAGTACATGGGCACCAGTTGTCGAGACATCGTAGTAGTTTTCATAGACGGGGGTGCCATGAGACTACGGTAGAGACGTGGGGTAACGGGATAGCGTAGTAACACAGAACCCAGGATTTTACCCAGGTTCGGTACGTCGCGACAGTACGACGTGCCTACTCCTGCACTTCTCACTAATCGGGTCTAAAGCCCGTAAACAGGGTTACAATGTGAGGGTTTGGATCTAAGCTACTCGACAAGGATGAGCTTCTCGGCGAGTTGGCGTAGAGCTTTTCTGTATCTCTCCTTTGTTGGTCGTTTTGTTTATCTCCCGTCCGGCTTTATATAATAGCCGGATTAGGGCTTACAGAATAGGAAACCTAGAAAACTACGGTAACTTGTAACTTGGAAAGCAAGGAATCCGTCTTCTCCTCCAAGCCAGATCACATGGGCTGTGATCCGGGTTCTTCTAGAATCCGGCTTCTGCGCGTCGGATTACTGGGCCACCTAATGGACCTAAGCCCACTACCACTTAGGCCACCCTGGTAATCCGGCACTTGGCCTACCATCTTCTATACCCCTATTTGGTATATATCCGACAGTAGCCCCCAAGAAGGATCAAAACTCTGATTCTCCGCCGTTCGCCAAATATTCTTTGTCCGAGAAATATTGATTCAGCAGTCTTGATTCTTCTTATTCTTCTTTTGAAAAAGATGGTGGCATGAAACCCGGAATCCTGAAAATCCGGCTTTTCTCTCACGATCCTTCGCGGAGAAGAAACTTCCTACGTCAGCGCACTCAACCATGCTGACGTAAGCGACGTTTGAGATTTACTCGGAAAAACCCAGAAACATATCTCTGATAGATTCTCGCGGGAAACGAGGAGATAGCCATCATTACCCCGTCGTTTCATTTCCCGGATTTTCCGGCGAGCGACACGCGTCAAACATCCAACGGTCAAAATAGCCGTTGGCACGCATCTAAACGGTTTTCAGGCTATAAATAGCCGTCCTCGTCCTCAACGAAAACTTTCCACACTCCCCACTGTCCGCGCCATTGACGCGAACGAGCTCGAGAGCAAAGCACCGTCCCAAGCGCACTTAGCCTCCAAGCACGCCGGAACGCAACGCGCCACCACGAGATGGCCTCCTCGCCGTCCTCGCCGACCCGCGCCGCCATCAACGACATCATCAGCGACTTAGATCCGCAACTGGGATCGCCCAAGCACACCGGCGGCGAGCCGGAGAAGACCGCGGCCTCCGCGGCGGGTGAGGCGAATTCTTCCGCCGCCGCGGACGTTGCAGGATCGAGCTCCGCAGCCTCCCCGCCGTTTGCCCCAGAAACGGCGGAGGAAAAGATCCAACTCCTCGGCGACGAGCTCGCCGCCGCGGAGGCCGCCGCCTCTGCCGCCGCCGAAGCAGACGAAGAGGCGGAGTCTGCAGTCAATTGGATTGCCTGCAGCATTCCTCCGGCTCTCCTTCCAAACCTGGAAAAGGAGGGCCTGGTTCTTAAGAAGAAGTGGCGGCTTCCAGAAGACGAGACCGAGCCAACGCCAAAAAATGGCGAAAGGGTTCTTCTTTGTTCCCACCTTCTTCGAGGTATGGGACTTCCACCTTCTTCCTTCTTCCTCCAAATCCTTTCTCACTACAACATCCAGCCCCATAACCTTCCTCCCAACTCCATCCTCTACATGGCCGGCTTCCAGGCTTTGTTCGAGGGCTACTTAGGGCTAGAACCTAGGTTAGATTTCTGGACTTACTGCTTCGGGGTTAAGCGGAACTCTTCGGAGGGCGCACTCCCGACTTGCGGGACCATATCTTTCACTCTTCGGAGATTCCGAGAAGATTGGTTCCCCAAGATAAAAACGTCGGAATCCGTCAAATTTTGGACGGGTTCCTTCTTTTATCACCCCGATGTGCCTTTCCTTAAGGAAGCCGTCGGGGTTCCTCCTTTCGTGAACTCTGCCGCAGTTCCCCAAGACAACTGGGGAACGGAAGCCGTCCAGGTTCTGCCGCCAGATCTACTAAAGATCAAGCGGCGCATCGCCAAGCTCACCTCCATGGATCCGCCTCTAACCGGCATGGACACGGTTCTATGCTGGCTGACTAGGCGAATTCAGCCATTGGCCAACCACAGTGGCCGTCTCCTGTGCGAATACACGGGAGTCAAGGATCCGATGCGGACAACCACCAAAGATTGGCCCGCAAAGGAGCTTCGACAGCGCATCAACCAGTTGGTCGCATCACGCGACCAATACGAAGCGAGTCGGCCAATGTATACGGCCGACAATCCGGTTCCCAAGGTAATTTTTCAGTCATTTGGGTACAGTTTTATTGTTTCTCGGATTTTCTAACTTCTGATTCTGATCTTGTTTGTCCGACAGTTCGCGGATCTTCCAGATTCGGAATTGGTCTCCGAGGCTGAGCTGGACGTGCTGCGCACCGCCGCTACAGGTGGACGCAAGCGCAAGAAGATTATTTCCTCTGATGAAATTATCGACCTTGACGGAATCCCCGTCGCCACTTCCAGGTTCTTTCATCTGGGTTCTTTTTCTTTCATGAGAACTTTTCATCCATCCTCGGTTTTTTAACTTTTCCGGGTTTTTTGTTTTTAGCCTGCCTCCCTCCAGTTTAAAACCAAAGAAGCTGAAGAAACACAAGGTTGCTTCCAGCCGAGGCAGTCAACCTTCTCCCGCCGTTGCCCCGGACACGCCGTCCACAATGGCGGAAGAGCAAGCTGCAGCCCCCACCACCAAGCCCTCAGAGTCCAGCCAGCCCGTTGTGTCGGACACGGACACGAGGGAAAGGGAGGCTCCAGAGGTGGAGAAATTTTCTCGGACTTTCGACGAAGAAATTCCCACCTTTGACAAGGACTTCAAGATTATCAACGACGGCCTAAGTGCGGCCGGAACTGCTTTTGCGGAATACACAAAAGAGTTCAAGGAAAACTTGGCGGGTTTGCACCGAATGAGCCAGGTATGTAACTCTAGCCCCCAAGCATTAAACAAAATTGCATGCCTGTTTTGCTTTGATGCTTTTTGTAACCATTCTTTTCCTTGCTATGTTGCAGCAAACCGCCGAAACCATAAACATGGAAGTTTTCAACAAACTCACCATCAAGAATAAGGAGGTTAGAAATCTCCTTTCTATTCTTGAGGAGAGAGAGGCGGAACTGGCATCGTCTCAGCTCGCTTTGTCGGAAACATCAGGTACACATTTTTCCTCTGAGGTTTGCGATTCAATTTTTTGTCTAAGTACTTATTCCGGAAATTTGCTAAACCCGAAATTTTCTTTGCTTTCCAGCTGCTTTGGTTAAGGCCAAGCAAATAGCTGAAGACGCCGGCAATGCCGAGAATCTCCGGAAGGAGAATTTGGAGCTTCACAAGCATCTTGTGAAGGCTCAAAAGGATCTGGAGGCCAGCAACTTGGCCCTTGGAGTTGCCAACTCCAAGGCTTCCGAACAGGCGGAGAAGGATAAATCCACCATTCATGATTTAGAAAATGCTCTGAACCTTCGCCTGGAGGAAATCTCCGAGATCGACAAGCTTATCGGTAATTTTCCGTTACCTTTTTTATTTTGCCATATCTTGTTTTTCTTCTTTTTTTTTTGCCTAACACTTTTGATTGTTTTGTCGGAAAAAACAGGAGATATCCCAGATGGTACCCGGCTTGAAGGGATCCAAGCCTTTGGGAAGATGTGGACTTCGATCCGTGCTGCTGGAATGCAGCTGGTAAACAAGTTTCTTCCCGCAAGGACTGGGGAGTTCTCGGAGGTTGAAAAACTTCCGGGAGCTATCATGGAGGTGGCGGAATCCAGGGATTCTATCCTGCGTTCCGCTGCACGGGGTGGTGCGCGTATGGCACTCGGCCTTATGCGCATGCACTACCCCGGTGCTAAATCCTGGCGCGTGGCGTCCGGTGTCCCTCAAGGATACACGGACACTCAGCGAAATACCATCTTTGATGAAATCAAAGGCCACGCCACCCAGATTGCCTCCATGGTAAATATTTCCGTCAACTATCCAGAAGAGGAGATCCCTCCAATCCCCGAAGACGACAGCAGCGAGGAGGAATCAGATGCTTCAAGGGCTACCTTTGACCTGGATAGCAAAAATAGACAATAGGAGCATTACTGTTCTTTCAATGTAATCCAAAATGTAATGCTTCTGTTTGTATGAATGAAAAATTCTGCCTTTTGCAATTTTTAGTTATGAAATTTTTTGCAAGGTTTTTTGGATGTTACTATTCCTTTATCTTCTAAGTTCTCTGGCATATATGTTTTAACTGTCCTTAGTGTTTGAAATGGCTCAAATAGCAATATGAATCGTCATGCCGAGTAACTGGGTGTAACCAATCAGTTTAAACTCGGAAACATGGATCATGCTAAAGGCATTTTTACTAACTAGTTCCAGTAACCCAACACATACGCAATCAGATAATGCTTAGAGAAACAAGGAATTTTGTACCGAAACTTGGGCACGCAGGCAATTCAAGTTTCCTTTAGCCGTTAGCAGGCTGAAAAAACATTCAGTTTCTTAACGCCGAGTACGCGGGTACAATTCGGGTTAACATTGAGTATTTTGTAAGATCATTGGGAAATAGAGAAGGTGGAAACATGCTTTTACTATAATGAACTTGTAAAAAACATGGATACCAGAAATCCAACAACTTTATTTCATGATCTCAAAAGATGTTTACATAGATATTGAACTAAGTATAGAAGAGACATAACTGCTATGTATTCCAAAGCTTTGCTATCCACTTGACTTTGTCGGATTTCTTCAACAACTTGTATAGTGTTAGGATTTTAGCCCCCAGCCGACTAATAAATCTGCTAACGGCAGCTGCGGAACCCGTCAATCTTTGGACATCTTTGACGCAGGTAGGTTTTGTGATGTTCAAGATTTCCTTGATCTTTTCTGGGTTAACTTCTATTCCTCTGTGAGAGACGATGAAACCCAGAAGTTGTCCTGAGGGAACCCCGAATAGGCACTTAGATGGATTCAACTTCATCTTGTAAGTGCGTAAGTTTTCTAAAGTTTCTCGCAAATCCTCAAGGAGTGTATCTTTTTCCTTGGTTACGACAGCAATATCGTCCACATAAACATGGACATTTTTTCCAATCTGACTATGCAAACAACATTGCATGCAACGCTGGTAGGTTGCACCTGCGTTCTTCAGGCCAAACGGCATGGTTACGTAATAATACGTCCCGTATGGGGTTATGAAAGAAGACTTAATTTGATCTTCCTTTTTCATGCGTATTTGGTGATACCCGGAGTATGCATCCAAAAAGCACAAAAGCTCAGAGCCTGCTGTGGCGTCTATTATTTGATCGATTCGCGGTAATGCGAACCTATCTTTCGGACACAATTTGTTCAAGCCTGTGTAATCTATACACATTCTAAGAGCAGTAGTGTCTTTCTTCGGTACTAATACCGGATTTGCGGACCAGTCAGTATGGATCACTTCCTTGATGAAATCCGCTGCTAAAAGCCGGATAATTTCCTTGCCAATAGCCTTCCGTCTTCTTCCGTCAAATCGACGGAGACCTTGTTTGACGGGTTTTGATCCCGGAATAACCTTAAGTTGGTGCTCAGCAAGTTCCCTGGGTACACCTACCATGTCCGCTGGACACCAGGCAAAAATATCCCAGTTCTCATGGAGGAACTTGATGAGCTCGCCTTCCTATTTATCAGTCATCCCAGTCCCTACGACGACAAATTTTGTCGGATCTTTGGGATCTAGGATTACCTGTCTTGTATTCTCGGATGCCTTGAAGCTGTCTGTTGGCTTCCGAGTTTCTTTTCCTGCCGGCATTTCTGACGGCGATACCTCCTTGGCTAATTCCTTCAGTTCTTCCTTTGCTATAACTCTCTGAGCGCAAAGGGCGTTTTCTTTCTCCAACTCATTTGCCAGCTTAAAATCACCAGCTATAGTGATTACTCCTCCCTTGGGTCCTGGCATCTTCAGCTTGTTATAAATATAACAGGATCTTGCCATGAATTTGGCGAAAGCTGGACGTCCGAGTATTGCGTGATACACACTTTCGAACGGCACTACTTCGAAGGATACTTTTTCCTGCCGGAAGTGATCTTTATCTCCGAAGGTGACATCTAGGGAAATTTCTCCTAGGGATCGTGCTTGCCTGCCAGGGACGATACCATGGAAGCGTATGTTGCTGTAGTTGAGCTGAGACTCGGAAATCTTCAGGTGCTTCAGTGTATCCAGGTACATTATGTTAATGCTGGATCCTCCATCCATCAACACTCTTCTTAGCCTAGTATTTTGAACAATAGGACTTACGACAAGAGCTTGTGTGCCAGGTTCAGGGATATTTCCGGGATGATCAGACTGATCCCAGATTATCGGTGTGTTGGAGTACTTCAAGAATTTCGGGGTTGCCGGGACAACCGCGTTTATTTCTCGAAGTGTTCTTTTTGCCACCTTTGCTGATGGGGTTGCTAAGAAAGTTAGCATTGCTTCTCCATCAACTCTCGGAAACTTGGGTTCGCCTTTACGCTGTTGTTCCTGGATTTTTTCGTCAGTGTCCGATTCACTGTCTTCTTTGTCAGCTTCTGGCTTTTGTTTGGCGGGTTTCCTTTTGGAACCCTTCCCTTTATTTCCGGACCCTGCAGTGCCTTTCATGTGCTTATTCGGCCGGCATTGCGCGTTTGTATGGGTGGGTTTCCCAAATTGCGAGTGGTGAACGCAAGGTTCCAACTTAATCCTTTCCCACTCCTCTGGAGTGTAATTGATTGGATCTGGGTTGCGTCCTTTCCACTTGTTTCCCTTTTCTCCTCCAAAGGCTATGTTCACCTCTTTGGGCTTCGTCGTTGTTTCTGGAGTGGCTTTTTTGTCAGAACGAGGGGTTTTCTTGGCGAGTATCAATGATTCAATATTGCCTCCTCTTGCTCTGATGTCATCCTCGGCTGCGGCATGCTCATTGGCGGTTGTAAGCATGGATCCGAGATCCTTGTGCTTTTTGGAACCAACCATGAACGGTACAAGTCCGGGTTTTAGGCCATTGACGAAAGCATGCATTGCTTGTACGTCAGTTACTCCAGAGCAACTATTCTTCATTGCTGTCCATCTGGAGATGAAATCCACGTATGGTTCATCCTCAAATTGCGTGCAACGGTTTAGATGGTTGATGCTATTCGGGCGTTTGTATGTTCCCCGGAAATGCTGAGTAAATACTCTAGCCATATCGTCCCAGCTGTCGACTGTTCGTGACGGTAATCCATTGATCCAATCTCTGGCTCCATCCAGCAGCATTAGGGGAAGAAACTTGACAGCTTCCAAGTCTGTCCCATTGTTGATCTGGACGGCTGTATAGTAATCCGAGAGCCAGGTATCCGGGTTTGTGCTGCCAGTGTATTTCTGGTACGTTGGACCGACCTTGGCAAAGCCAGAATGCAGCGTTATTCTTCGGATCCTGTCGGTAAAACATTTAGGACCAAAGTATAGATCATCTTTTTCTGCTCTGTCAATGTGTGCAGAATATCTTCCGGCTGAATGGACAGAAGGGGATCTGCTCCTTTCTCTTCCATTGTTGCGCGAACGCGCTTTTCCAGGATTGTTTCTATCTCTTCCGTGATCACGCCCTTTTGGATTAGGCGGAGTTCTACTCCTATGCCTTTCTTTGTCCTTAGGAGGTGTCCGGGATCTCTCACGCCTGTGAGGTATATCGTATCTTCCAGCTTTCTCAGCTGGGTTTCTCGGAGGTGGCATTAATTTGCCGTCCTTCCGGTGTTTGTCTTCCCGATCATGGGGTTTATACCCATCTTTCGGGAGATGGGATCCGGTCCTAGACGCTGTATCCCGGTTGTCGGGGTTTTTCCTGTCTTTTCTCGGATCCTCTTTTTTATCTTTTGAGTTGTCTGAATCCCCGGGTTCTTCCGGTCCAGGTGCTCCAGCAGCGCAAGTAGCTGTCTTGCATAGGGCGGAATTATCGTGCAGCCTCCCTGATCGCTCTTGAGCGCGCTGTTGTTGTTGCAATGCTTTTCCTAGGAAAGCATACACCCCTTGGAGTTTTTCCCCGTTGGAATACATATCGTTGTTAAGAATCGCGAACGCTGCTTCCGCGTTTTCTGCTGCGGTCTTGTATATTGGTTCGCCCTTGGCATCTTTGCCGTTTACCTGCTTTTGCCAAGACGGTTTATGGAACCTTTCTTTTGGCGGCAGTTCTTCCGGTCTTGCGATTCCGGGTAACCTAGTAGGTTTTAACGCGGATCTATTCTTTCTCTCGTACTCCTCTATTTCTTCCTTCATGACCTTGATGTCATTATGGGTTTGTTGGAGATGTTGCCGAGATCTGAGTAGATGTTGCTGTTGCCGTTGGAAAGCTTGTCTCCTGGCTTCCAGCATCTCAGGGGGTTCATCTGGTCCCACTGGTGTTTGCAATAGCTCTTGCTCTTCCTGTTCCGTCATTGGCGGAGCAGTGATTTCCTTAGATTTCTTCTCCGCAGGCTTTGTTTCGCTAACATCTCCAACTTCCAGGTTTTCATCAGCGAGATCAGCTGATTTTTTCTTCCGGATTTTGTATTGGAGTTTTTTAGCAGCACGGTGCTTTTTCTTGGAAGAGGGAGGTTTTTTGACAGGCTCATCTTTTGTCATCTCCTTGACACTGGGGAATATCGGAGAAGTTTCTCCGTCTTCTCTCTCTTCCTCTGGCGGAGGGGTTTTAGGGCTTTCCTGGCTGCCGGCGTCCGTGGTATCAGCCGGTTTCGCCATTAAGACTTCATGGAATCCCTCTTGAAAGGATTTAACCTTTCTTACGAAGGCGTCCTCATCTTCGTCTTCAGAGTCGAAGTTATCCGATCCGGTTTCCGACTCCAACCTCGCCTCAATGGCGGCAAGCACGGATTCTGCTTCCGAGTTCATCGTCTTGTTGACGGATGTCGGATCTTCCGCCTCTGTGACGGGTGTTTGATCTTCCGTCTCCATGACGGGTGCGTTGTTGTCTGCCTCTTGCACGGGATTTCCATCATCCGTGTTTTCGGCGATTTCAGATTGCACCATGCCGATAAAGTGTGTATCACTTTTTTGTCGGCGATCTGAGCAGAATCCGGCATCATAGTCATCTTCGACTGGTATAGGGCGGGTGGGATAAATTTGCTTCCACCGCAAAACCCCATTGCTTCTGCAGTTAGCCCGATAAAGATGTTAGCAGATCCTATCGGTAGCACGCAGGCACTTACCAGGTGGTTTTGCGCCGGTATGTAGGATCCGTTGTCGAGGAAGCGCCCGACGTCGTTGTCGAATTCCAAGCTTCCGACAGTGATTGATCTTCCGATTCCACCAAGTATCCCAGATCGGAATCTTACGCCTGACGTCGTTTGCCCCACGGTGGGCGCCAACTGTCGAGACATCGTAGTAGTTTTCATAGACGGGGGTGCCATGAGACTACGGTAGAGACGTGGGGTAACGGGATAGCGTAGTAACACAAAACACAGGATTTTACCCAGGTTCGGTACGTCGCGACAGTACGACGTGCCTACTCCTGCACTTCTCACTAATCGGGTCTAAAGCCCGTAAACAGGGTTACAATGTGAGGGTTTGGATCTAAGCTACTCGACGAGGATGAGCTTCTCGGCGAGTTGGCGTAGAGCTTTTCTGTATCTCTCCTTTGTTGGTCGTTTTGTTTATCTCCCGTCCGGCTTTATATAATAGCCGGATTAGGGCTTACAGAATAGGAAACCTAGAAAACTACGGTAACTTGTAACTTGGAAAGCAAGGAATCCGTCTTCTCCTCCAAGCCAGATCACATGGGCTGTGATCCGGGTTCTTCTAGAATCCGGCTTCTGCGCGTCGGATTACTGGGCCGCCTAATGGACCTAAGCCCACTACCACTTAGGGCACCCTGGTAATCCGGCACTTGGCCTACCATCTTCTATACCCCTATTTGGTATATATCCGACACCAGTTGAGTATCAATTTTTTTTTGTGTGGACACACTTCTAGCAGCAATCATGTTACAAATTAATTGGCCCATCTTTGCTAGACAGTTTCAGTCGTGTTCAAAATATATATGTCTTATGTTTACTGACTCGACCACTTGACATGGGTCGAGAAGCAAGCAATTGATCATAGTTCCTTGTTTAGTAGGAGTATTTAACTTCCGTAGAGATTAAGGATTTGCCAGTCCACTTCCTCCTGCTATCAACTTGGTTGCAAACATTTTCTAACCATGTGAAGTAATTAGACAAACAATCACCATGTTACTATATTTGTTTACAGAATTAAATAAAGATATATGTTTCACGATTCAATTATTTGTAATTTCTGGCGTATATATGTTTGGTACAGGATAGCAAATGGAATGATTGTTCACCTTCTAGTTTAAACTGAAATTCCGGCGTATTCCTTATAGTAAGATGTAGGTTGAGCACGGAACCTGATTATGATAAGTCGGGAAGCAAGCCAAGCACTTTGGATGTAGGTTGAGCAGGATATCTTTGTTCTTATTTCTTACAAGATTTCTGTTGATAGCTGGAATTGTATTCTAAATTTAAAAGCTTGGCATAAGTGAATATAATCAGGTGTAAGAGTAGTGTACTAGGCAGAAACACCAAATGGAGGACAAGCTGGAGGAAGCTCTTTATTTGAAGTGTTCTTTAAAATAATATAGATGTAGTCAATGATGTACAGTACAAGGGCGAAAAATATCAATGCAGAATACTTTGTGGTCTAGGCTACATAAAAAAGATAAAAGTGTGGATCTAAGTATAGTAAATAGCGGATATTCTCAAAACTCTAAATATTATCGCATTTATAAATTTACATGGAGAAAAGTAAATACCTGGCTTTGCAACACTTAGTAAGCAGAATCTTTGAGTTTCTTGATAATTTTTACACTACATATTTACTTTATAAAATTTATTTAGCAAAATACAGTTGTATATGATGCAATTTATAGCGAGTGGCTAATACTCCTTAACACCGAATCGATAATTGTCATGAGAAAATACCACCAACCTTGAAGAGGACCCTACGACCGACCCAAATGCCTTGTGTGAAAACTTGATCCTAAAGGCATATACGCCGTTAAATCCTTGTATGCAGTGTGAACTTTAGGGGGATCAAGCGAGTTGACACTGCTTCTGTATGGGATGTTAATGTTCCTCCTAAGATTCACTTTTTTCTTTGGCTTGTTGCCCATAATAAGCTTCTCACAGGAGACAATCTTGCTAAAAGGAAACATTTGGATAATTTGTCTTGTCTCTTTTACAATGAAACTGAATTGTTTAAGCACTTTCTCTTTGAATGTGTGGTTTCCAAGGGGATTTGGTCAGATATGCAAAGGCTGACTGGCATGATCTATCTCTTTCCTGTTTTGAAAACATTACTAATATGTGGTCTACTGATGAAAAGTATAGAATGGAGAATGATGTCCATGCTACTAGTTTGCGGAAATTCAATTCAGAACATGGGAGCATATTCTCTTGCCATGTGAAAAAGACATTTTGAAATACCTTTTGGGATGTACATCTCGACATTCGATGTAACCACATTTGGTTTTGCGAAAAACCGACATTTTCCATGGTTTGTGTAAAAAAGACAAAAGAAAAATGTCTCGTGAAAACATTTTTTAGCAGCGAATTTTTGCCTTTTTTTATACATGGTACAAAAAAATAGCTAAAATGTGCTCTAGAAAAGCGCTTGTGGGAGGCAATCCACATTGTTTTCCTTCGGTTACTTTTTGTTTTATTCTGTTTTCTTTTGTTCTTTTTGTGTCTTGGAAGTTTTTAACTTTGTAACAACCGCTTCATATCCTTTTTATTTCGTTTTTGTGCAAAGAGTAACCTCTAATAGAGAGGTAGTGCGATTTAGGGAAGTTGCTGTTCTGAAACAGATTTCTGGGCTGACACCAAAAAGATTATTTCTCTCACCTAGAACGCCAGATTGCTTTGAAAAAATCGACACATGCCCCAGGTTGTTATCTAAATTTCGTTAGTTTCCCAATTTTTGATTTGCGCAACAGAAGATTTTCGAAAAAATCATCTTTACAGACTGTTCGGTTTTGATAGATTTCTGCCAATATTTACATTTGCCTATTAATTTTTTTTCTTTTGTGTTCTTTCAGAGGGAAGATCCTTAAAAGAAGTTGTGACAGTAGCTAATATTTTAAATTGAGTGTTAGTTGAAACTGAACCGAGTGGATTTATTATTTTGATTACAATAATGTTGCTAATGAAGATTGTGAGAAGTTTAAGGTGGAGCAAGTTTTCAAGTGTAGCGAGAGAAGAATGATATGATGAGATGAAGGGTGGACAAAAGCTCAAGCTTGGGTACTCCCATGTTAACCCAAGATATATCCAAGAAGTACAAGCATAAAAGCTTGGGTATTCCCAAGACATCCTCTTCTTCATCAACAAAAATATCAGGTTTATTTCAAAACACTATATTTTTATTGCTTCACATGATATGTGTTATTCTTGGAGTGTCGTTTTATTTTTATTTCAGTTTTGTTTTGTTTTCTTGGTGTAGTTTATGTTCGTATCCTAGCACTTCTTATTTTGGAGAGAGACACACTCCATTTTCATTGCTTAGAAGACTCTATTTTTCACTCTTTTTGTTCTGTGAGTGTTCAGTTTTTGCTAGTACTGCGTTTAGCTCTTGTTTTTCACCCAAATTTTGTTCAGAGATTGTAGGTTTTCTTAAGTTGTATATGATTATCTCTCTGGTCTTTGATAATTATTTGCTTTGATATTTGTTTCGAATAAGTTGATTGGTGTTGGACAAGAGTAAAATATTTCATACTTATAGTGGTGCAATAGGAAGCTTGTTTTGACCGTAGCTTAGACCTTGGCATGCCATGTTAGATATTATTTTAATTGTGTGCTTAGTGTTATATGATGTGTCATGACTAGTCTCAAATATCTCAGAGTGCTTAATGTTCTATTGAAATTAAATCATGTGTTGTTTACTCCTATTGAAGCATGATATTGTGGTATTTCCCCTTTGAATGATTTATCTGGATTGACTTGGCGCATGCTCACACCATGTTATGACCAAGGAAAAAAATAGCATGCTATGAGAAATAGCGGCAGCCTCCTCAAGATGCTATGGATGCTATAGTGTGCTATATCAAAATAACATTTTGAAAAAACTATCGAATATATACATATAAAATTATAGGATTCGAACAAGAAAAATGATATAATCCAAAAATGTGAGACCAATATTTGCATAAGCACATACAAAGTTGTTTTCTAGTTGGCTAGAGCATAACAACCAAATCCAACGGGGCAATAACACATAAAAAATTACTTATTCAGAATTATAAACATTGTGATGTGATCTTCACGATTGTTGTTCATCGTCACGAAAAATAGAAAGTAAAATTTTCTTCTTCTTAAGGTAGAAAACTCGGGCCTTTGGGACGATAGGCAGGGAAAAAAATAGCGTGCTATAATGTTATGATGTTTTAGCGAGATATAGCGTGCTATTTCGTGAATAGCGCAATAGCCAACAAAAGTGTCAAAATTTAGCATGGAGTCTCTACATATGCTATATCGTGCTATGAGCGCCGGAATAACACCCTATTTTTTCCATGGTTATGACTATAAACAAAGTCACCTCTAGCGATGATCATTTAGTTTTTGACTTGTAATATCACTTCATGCTTTGATTAATGATGTTTTGTCGCTGTGCATTATTATGGTCGTTATTGCTCTCTTAGTTGGCCGCTCCCAGTCTTTGGCTAGCTCTCACCTACACTGAGTATGAGCTCTACTCATGCATCCAACTCCCTAAAACCAAAGTTTGCCAAATGTGTCCACCATATCTATCTATATGTGGTATTTCATCGCTACTCCAAGTAAATTTCTCGTGTGCTACCTTTAAACCTTAAAAATTATTAACCTATTTTGTGTTCCTATTTTAGCTCATGAAGAAGTAGTCTAAAGTTTATCATGGTTTATTTCAAGAAAAATTCTTCTCCCTTATTTCACCCGATGAGTATGGAATATGTGTTAATCTATATTTGCATGAGTAGTTCATCTCGGGACTACGGGTCCATATCAGTAGCTAGATGGTTGTTCTCTCCTCCATGCCTCCATGTTTAGAGTCTCGTGAGCTGCCTCACATGATCGAGACCAACATTATGTAATTGTGCATGTTGTGTTAGCTGGGATCCGGTGAACCATATTATGATTATTTTGTCCATGTCAATCTGAGATGCTTCACTTATATTCGTAGAGAGTTTTAATCTTGTCTTGCAATTCTCTCTGGTGTTTATGATTAGCTTGGCCATATAGTTGTTTTCACCTCAGAGATAGGGTTTATATGCTAAATGGTAGGTTCATGCCTCCCTTACATCTATGCTCGAGTGACAGAAACGTGATGGATAGGGGATGTGTTGTTGATACTACGGAAAACATCGGCGCTCTTGTCTACAGACGAGAACCAATTCTTACATTACGTACTTGTTCTGAATGCATTTGTCTATTGCACACAAAGCAATCACTTCGTTGCTGCAACTTAATACTAGAGAGATTTGTTGGATAGCTTTCTTGAGGTGGACTTTTAGATATGGATGCATGCTGGATAGCGGTCCATATGCCTTGACGTAATGCCTAAAATGTTAGAACCCATTACTATATCTCGTCATAATAGTATTTTTATACGTTCATGATTTATCAATTGCCCAGCTGTAATTTGTTCACCCAACATGTTTGTTTTCTTTGGAGAGACACCACTAGTGAATCTATAGCCCCCGGTCCTATTTTTCTCATATTTGCAACCTTCTTTAAAACACTTCCATAATTGTTTCCTTTTTTTGTTTTTACTTTTATTACGTTTCAAGACTCTATATATACGTTTAATTCTCTAGTTTTCAGCAAGACCGTAAGATTGACAACCTTCCGAAAAGGTGGGACAAGAATGAGTTTGTGTTTGTGTGCAGGTTCCACGCTTGTCGGTGCCCCAGACAACAAGCAACCCGCTTCAAGACTACGAAGTCCTACTGGTTCGATAAACTTTGGTTCCTTAATTGGGGAAAATTTTCCGCTAGACTATATAATACCTTCCACTTAGGGTCTCCCAACGACCGAGTGATCATGTCAGCATCATTGTCCGGCAAAGGGGGAATCCGCACCCACCCACATGGGCCCTAAGAGGCCAATGTGAGTTGCGGCTCCCTCCTCTCTCCATTTATCATTTTCCCCTAATGGGCCTCTTTTGCCACTAAGACTCATTCATGGAAAATGGCTTTATTAATTAAATACAAATATATTTAATTATTAATTACACTAATTAATAATAAATACATATTATTTAACTTATTTCGACATCAAAACATCTTTTGTTGCCTTTCGATCTCCATCGGATAAATCACAGAATTGTTCCAGCTCTGTTCTCTCTTATTTCTCTTCGGTAAAAAACCATTCTATCATCGGTCACCCTTAAGTGTGACACCCTAACGGTTTGAGATCACTCCAGACATGATCGAGATCCCTCTTTGATCAATGAACAACTACGGGATCTGGATACCCATGATGGCCCTTGTGTGATCCACGATTATCTTTGTCGCTTGAACCTTAAACGTATGTCTCCACTCCTTTTGACATACGATACTTACCTTGTCTGGGACTCGTTCTCCGGTATCTCCATACCTAGTACGATCCTGTTAGTGACAAACATATCTACTCATTAGCGTGATGTTGCATCCCCTTGACCTAATCACATGCTTGCAAGCTTTACTTGATGCAACACCGCCGAGTGGGCCCATGGTACCTATTCATTACCTGGATTGACAAATCCCACTCTCGATGCATATGCCTCAACATATCCCTCCGGTTATCCGACGTACACCTTTATGATCACCTATTTAAGTTAGTGATGGTGTATGTAGTCAAAACAATCTCGGAGAAAGCGATTAAATATCATCTCATGGTTAGAGGTTTGGGTACTGCATTTTCTGGATATTTATAAGTTGGGTGTGTGTCCATCACATCATTCATCTAATAACATGACTTCATTGTTAATGACATATTTGTCCATGATCAGGAAACCTTGATCATATGTTGCCCAATGGACTAGTTAAATAGAGGTATACTAGGGACATGTTTAGTTTTATAACACATGTGTATTAATGTTTCCGATTAATAGAGTTATAGCATGAATAAAAAATATTATGAACAAATTAAGATATGATAAATAACATATTTATTAATTTCCTCTAGGGCATATCTCATTCAACTTGAGCTATGTTCCCGTGCTAGGCCGACAAAGTCGAGCAGTGCGTCGACACACAATGGTGGGTTAGATCTGGAGAAGTGCCAATGGATCCTACAATGGGGATCAAAACACTTAGGCAGTGATCAAAACATACAAAGTTATGGTAATAATGCTAATACCTTACCAGATAGCGACTTGTCTATGGATTTGAGTCGAGAAACCAAATCCTCTTCTCGTTCCACAGTCCTTTGCGAGGCCTCTTTTTCTCGTTGACTGATTGAGCCACAGCTTTGTCGAGAGCAGATTGGGACTCCTCCTTCAGATTTTCTAGTTGTGCCTCCAAATCTTGAACTCTAGACAAGGCGGCTTCCTTGTCGGAGGTAGCTCGAGAGGCAATTTTTATAAAAAATTAGAGTGCAAGAAGATCAACTCGATAGAAGGAACAAATTTAAAAAAGGCACGAGACAAAGGAAAGAATCTCACCTTTGATGGCGCTAAGCTTTGAGCACAACTCGTTTCGCTAAGGTTCAGAGGCGAGGAACTGGAGTCCAATTCCAGTGAGTCCTTGGAGGATAGGCTAAACAAATATCAATTAGAAAACAAGTTAGCAAATTCATATTTGAGCCCAATGCCCGACTACACACAGCCGGGCATAGCCTCGGGAGCTACTCCCATCGGGAGCGCTGGTCACACACCCGATAAAATGAAAACAACAACAACTCGAAGGAAATTACATGGTCCGCAAGGTCGAAGATGAGTGCTGATGAGTTATTTACAGGAAACACTTCGTCATTCTGAGCTACAACCGGCGCGGCTGAGGAAAGCTGCCCCATGTCCATCTTGTCGACTGGCGAAGGCTCAGACGCTTTGCCGGCGTTAGAGATACAATTCTTTCGGAGGAGAGTTGTCTCCTTGATACGTCCATTTTGCAACACTATTTATATTGTAATTTTATATTACACATTGATATATTTCATATTATGATGCATTACTTATGTTATTTCATCTTATTTTGCATGCTTAATAATTATTGGAGAATAAACACCGGGACCAGAAATCTAGTAGAAAAAACACGTCAAGATAACCTATTTTAGAAGACCAGAAGAAGAAGGGGGGCATCGGAAGAGTCTTAGAAGTCCAGAAGAGGGAGCCAGCCAAGAGGAGACCTGGAGGGGGGCCACCAGGGCCCATACCACTAGGGGGCGCCCACTTGGTCGCGCCTGGGGTGGTGTGGCCACCCTGGCCGACCTATGGCCGCCTCCTTTCGCGTACTTGACCCCCATGGAACCCTAAGCCACACATTACCATCGAGGAAATATTCCGTCGCCTCCTCGGGGCGAAAAACAATAGAGAGAGAAATGCTCTCCGGTAGGGAGAATCCTGCCGAGGAAATTCCTCCCCGGAGAGGGGAAATTATCACCACCGTCACCGTCATCGCTCTGGGCATCATCAAGATCGTCATCTTCATCAAAATCATCACCAGCACCATCACCCTCACCATCCAGCTCCATCCCTCTATAACGGTTAGGGTTCTATATCGTTGTTCTTCACTAGATCTCTCTCCGGTGTGGATTACTTGTTAGTAATTGATGCTTGTGAGATTTATCTGTGTTTGCACTTTATAACCCGATTTTTATTCATCATTATATCACCTCTGATTATGATCCATATGATGTCTCATGAGTAGTTCGTTTAGTTCTTGAGGACATGGGAGAAGTCAAGATGTTAGTAGTGGAGTTATGTTGAAGTAATATCTAGTGGTTTGATATTTAAGTGGTGGTGTTATTCTTCTAGTGATGTCATGTGAGCGTCGACTACATGACACTTCACCTTTATGGGCCTGGGAGGATGCATTGTGTATTTGGCTACTAATTGTGGGGTTGCCAGAGTGACAGAAACCTAAATCCTTGTTAGGAAACTGATGCACGTGGGAGTTTAGGATCCCAAAGTTTAAGGGTGTGGTTAGATTTATTTTAATTACTTGTTTGTATTTGATGATGCTTGCAAGGGGTTTAATCACAAGTATGTATTAGTACTAGTTGGGAGGTGCATTAGCATAGGTTCACCCACACAATACCTATCAAAACAATAAATATTAATCAACTGTATGAAACGAAAGCGCTTGACGAAGTTCCCATGCGTCCTTGAGAACGTTTGGTAATCATACGTAGAACAACCGGCTTGTACTTTTCTCTCAAAAGGATTGGGCCACTTGCTGAAATTATATTTACTGTCTTTTATTTACTCGCACTTTATTTATCTGCTATATCAAAAACCACCAAAAACCAGTTTGCTAGTGTTTACAGTGAATCATCTATCGTACCTGCTTGTCAACACCTTCTGCTCCTTGTTGGGTTCGACACTCTTATTTATAGAAAGTACTACGAAACTCCCCCTATACTTTTGGGTCATCAAGACTATTTTCTGGCGCCGTTGCCGGGGAGTGAAACGCTATTGGTAAGTGGAATTAGTAAGAGAAACTTTTACTGTGAGTGCTATTTTTATTTCTGTCTACTGCTTTATTTTATTATGAAGAATCTATTTGGTTCTCTATTTAGGAGTACTACTGTTACTGCTAGGGTATTAGATGACCAGTTATCTGCTTAATTGGATCCTTTTAAAATACCTATGAAAATTGTTGGACGTGTTATGGATAACTGCTATTTTGGAGATGGAACTATCCATCCCGGTGATCATTTGCTATTTATACATGAATTATGCGAGTTATTCAAGTGTGCAGGTATTAAAATGGACCAAGTTAAAAGGAAATTGTTCTTTTTATCACTGAAGGGTAGAGCTGCGGAATGGTTTAAAATGCTGAAGAATGGTCATTTTGTTGGATGGGGGGAAATTGTACTTCTCTTTTATTCTAAATTCTATACTCCCAATGAGATTCATAAAGATCGGAATCCAATATATAATTTCAGGCCTCATGATGGAGAGAGTATTTCCCAAGCTTGGGGGAGAATGAAGTTATTAATGCTGAAATGTCCCGTTCATGAGCTCCCGAGTAATATTGTTATCAATAATTTTTATGCAAGGCTTTCTCTTAATGATAAGGATTTATTGGATGCTTCTTGTTCTGGATCATTGACATGTATGAAGCAAGAATCTAAATGGGATCTTCTTGACCGTATTCAAGAAAACACTAAAGGATGGGAGAATTACAAAGATAGAAAGTAAGGTATAACGTATGATTATGAATGTATTCAAGCTTTTATGGGAACTAATGATTTCTATAATGTTAGTGCTGTCTGTGGTCTTGATTCTCAAATCTTAGCAAATTGTCTTAAAGCCTTTGCTTCATATCTTTATATTCCCAAAAAGGAGTTGAGAAAGTACCATGCACCTTATAAACATAGTGTTCCTGCTCGAAATATGGAAGTGCATGTTGTTAATCCTGCTGTTCCTGAACCTTATATTGAGAAAATGCCTTTCCCTGCTAAGGTAAAGGAACATTCTATTGTAGCTAGTGTGGTTAACAAGAGTACCAAGAAATCTATTGAACCTGATGAACAAATAACTATAGAACCTTGATACGTCATAAACGTATCCATAATTTCTGATGTTCCATGTTGTTTTCATGCCATATGCTACATGTTTCCTTTACACTTTATGCCATTTTATCGATTTCCTGGGACTAACCTATTGACAAGATGCCACAAAGCCAGTTCCTGTTTTCTGCTGTTTTTAGTTTCAGAAAGATGTTCCAAAAATATTCTCGGAATTGGACGATTCAAATCCCGGAAGTCTTAAAAAGTTGTCACACACACAAAGTCCAGAGGAGACCCGGAGGGGAGCCACATGGGCCCCACACCGTGGGTGTACACGCCCCCTGGCCGCGCCCAGGGGGTGGTGGCACCCCCTGGCTGCCCATCGACATTTCCCTCGCATCTATATATTCTCCTCGAAGGTTTAACCCTAAACACAGAAGCCTTTTCCACCGAAAACAACCGCAGCCGTCGTCATCGTCAACCCTAGTTTGGGAGGGTTCTGGAGCTCTCCTCGGCACCCTGTCGGGAGGGGGAATCATCACCGGAGGGCTCTACACCACCATGCCCGCCTCCGGAATGATGCGTGAGTAGTTCATCCTTGGACTATGGGTCCATAGCAGTAGCTAGATGGTTGTTCTCTCCTCTTTATGCCTCATGTTTAGATCTTGTGATCTTCCCTACATGATAAAGATCATCTTATTGTAATGCTACATGTTGTGTTTGCTGGGATCCGATGAATATTGAATGCTATGTCTAGTGATTATCAATCTATCATTTTTTTCATGTGTATGTTATTTATGATATTGCATGCTCTCTATTATTAGTAGATGCTTTGTCCAAGTAGATGCTAGTAACTCCAAGAGGGATTATTTATGCTCGATAGTGGGTTCATGCCTCCCTTTCACTCACGCTCGAGTGACAGAAACGTAAACAGGTGGGGGATGTGTTGTTGCCACTAGGGAGAAAACAACGATGTATACATTGTTTACATTACACACTTTGCTTACTGCGATTATCTGTTGCTTGCAACTTAATACCCAAGGTTTGCTCGGATGACATTCTAAGGGTCGATTATTAGTCATAGATGCAGTTGGATACCAATCTATGTATCTTGTTGTAATGCCCGCATGAATCACATAGTAATCATCATGTCATGCATATGCACTACAGTGCAACCTTTATATCTATCAATTGCCCAGCTATAATTTTTTTTAACCCAACATGCTATATATCTATTTTGGAGAGACACCTCTAGTGAACTGTGGACCCCGGTCCATTTTCCTCATACTGATAATACAACCACTGTAATCTCTGTTTTCATACTGTTACTACTGTTTCCCTACTGCCATCACTGTTCTCTTTTCATCTACTGCAAACAAGTACTATTTTCCACACCATATGTTTAACCTTTTCGTTTTTAGCAAAACCAATGAGATTAACAACCTCACTGCTTCGTTGGGGCAAAGTGGTTTGATTGCGTTGTGTAGGTTCCATGTTGCTTCTGAACCGGTAGTGCGCCCTGCCACATCAGCTGCATCAACCTTCAGAAGTGATTTATTTATCCTACTAGTCAATTCAACCTTGGTATCTTTCTGAGGGAAACTTGCTATTGTGCTCTTCATACCGTCCTCTTGGGGTCTCCCAATGAACGTGTTTTACATGCACATCAAGCACTTTTTTGGCGCTGTTGCCGGGGAGGAAGAGGATTTCTGCAAGGGGAGTCTCTCACTTCCAATCTCTTTACTTTGTTATTGTTTTGCTTAGTTTATTTTATTTTGTCTTGTTTTCTTCTCTTTATAAAAACACAAAAAAATAGTTCTTGTCTAGTTATTTTTGTCTTGTTTTTAATCTTGCTAAAATGAGTACTCCTGAGAACACTAAGTTTTGTGACTAAACTAACACAAACAACAATTATTTCATTAGCACACCTATTGCTCCACCTGCTCCTACTGCTGATTTTTATGAGATAAAGCATGCCCTATTAAATCTTGTTATGAGAGAGCAATTTTCTGGTGTTAGTACCGATGATGCTGCTGCCCATCTTAATAATTTTGTTGAACTATGTGAGATGCAAAAATATAAAGATGTAGATGGAGATATTATTAAACTGAAATTGTTTCCTTTATCTTTGAGAGGAAGAGCTAAAGAATGGTTGCTATCTTTGCCTAGAAATAGTATTGATTCTTGGACTAAATGTAAAGATGCTTTCATTGGAAAATATTATCCTCCTGCTAAAATTATATCTTTAAGAAGTAGAATTATGAATTTTAAGCAACTTGATAATGAACATGTTGCTAAATCTTGGGAAAGAATGAAATCTTTAGTAAAGAATTGTCCCACTCATGGGCTGACTACTTGGATGATCATCCAAACCTTTTATGCAGGTCCGAATTTTTCTTCAAGAAACCTTCTGGATTCAGTTTCTAGAGGAACCTTTATGTCCATGACTTTGGGGGCAACAACAAAGCTTCTTGATGATATGATGGTAAATTCTTCCTTGACTGATAGGCTTGATGCTATTATGTCTATGCTTGTTAATGGCCATGCTCCTATTGATCCAAAAATGTTCCTTTAGCTTCTTTGGTTGCTCAAGAAGAGCATGTTGATGTGAACTTCATTAAAAATAATAATTTCAACAACAATGCTTATAGGAATAATTTTGGCAGCAACAACTATAGGCCATATCCTTTTAATAGTGGTAATAATTATTCTCATGATAGACTTGGAATGTCTAATGAAAGAATTTTAGAAGTTGAAAGAGCCACTAAATACTTTATGAAAAAGCAATATGAGAAAAATAAATTATTTGCTAAGAGCATAGAGGAACAATCTGTTATGTTAAGAAATATCAGTTATCAACTTGAAAATTTAAATAGGGAAATTTCTGGTCTGCAAGTTAAAATTGCTCGTGCTGAAACTTCTATTTCATCCATTTGTGAAGCACAATCTTCTTTAATCAATAGAACGGCTGCTAAAACTGAAACTATAGATGAAAGTCCTTTTCTGCTACTAATGCCATTCAAATTCGTATTGATGACAATGTTTGGATGTTAGCTGAATTGCATGCTAGATGGAAAAGAGGAGATGAAATAGCTAGAAAGAATAATATAGCTAATGTTTGCACCATTACCACCACTAGTAAAACTGAAGCTTCTCATGATAGTAAACCTTCTACTATTAATGGTAAATTAATTGGTGTTGGCAATACTCCCACTTCTGCTGTTAAACGTTTAAAACTACCTGAAACTACTACAAATGTTCCTGATAAAAGTGCTGAAATTTTTCGAAATATGGGAGATAATGGTCCCATTACCTTTGATAAAAATGATCTTGACTCTGATGATTGCAATATATTTGAAGTAATTATGTTCCTACAAAATCTTGCTAGTTGTCCCAATTCTAGTGCTATAAATATGGCTTTCACAAAACATGTTACACATGCTCTCATACAAATTAGAGAGGATGAATTAAGATGTGAAGCCTCTATCCCTAGGAAGTTAGATGATGGTTGGGAACCCATCATTAAAATTAAGTTGAATGGTTTGGATTGTAATTCTCTATCCGATCTTGGTGCTAGTATCTCCGTTATGCCTAAGAAACTTAGTCAAGGTGTTGTATACTTCTGTAGCAACTACTTTGTATGTTTGTTTTCATGTATTCGTTGTGCCAAGTAAATTTTCAAGCGAAAGTTGGTGTCGATTTTGGATAACAGATTTCTGCTGTCCACTGTAAAAAAATCGCATAATTCACAGAAAGATCAAAATGACCTGAAAATTTTTGTGCTCATTCTTCAGCTAATTACTAAACTTTTTTTGTTCTTTACGGTTTTAGATATGAGCAACGTAACTGCCCCAAAATAAATTCGTATTTACAGACTGTTCTGGTTTAGACAGATTCTGCCTTTTTACTTGCATTCTCTCTTTTACTATGTCGAGTTGATTTCCTTGCTTCGCAAAACATCAGTGTCTGTAGATAATGTTTAAATTTATCAATAATTCTTGTTTCCATGCAGAACATGTGAATTTGATCATGCACTAACCCTCTAATGCGAATTACATTGAGTGTGGTGTGAAGGAAGTTTTTCAAGCGTCAAGAGAAGAGGGTGATATAATGTGATCAAGAAGAGTGCAAAGCCAAAGCTTGGGGATGCCCCTGTGTTTTACCCCAGCAAATTCTAAGAAGACTCAAGTGTCTAATCTCGGGGATGCCCAAGGCATCGCCTTCTTCATCAACTATTTATCAGGTCACTTCTAGTGAAACTATATTTTTATTCGGTCACATCATATGAATTTTACTTGGAGCGTCGGTTTGTTTTTCTTTTGTTTTCCTTGCTGCAACAATATTTTTGGAACCCAACATTGTTTGTGTAGAAGAGAGACACGCTCCGCTTTTTCATATGAATACTCGTTATGCTCGTATTCTTAGAATTTCTTCTAGCTGCTGCAAATCCTTTTAGCTCCTGTTTTTCATGCATCTCTTATTTAGAGCTGTTATTTCTGGTAGAGTTATGTTAGTACTCTCTTGTTTCATTGCTATATCTCTTGGAGAGTTTTTGTTTAGTATAAAATGCTTGGTGTTGGAAAGCAGTAGTACAATTTTCGTGCTTATAACGGTACAAATAGAAGCTTTTATAGACCGTGGCTAGACTTTTTCATGTCATGCTAGATGTTATTTTAATTCTATGCTTAGTAGTTTTTATTGTAGCATGACTTGTCTCAAATAGATGATAGTGTTTAATGTGCCATTGAAAGATTCATGAGTTGTTTTTTTATCATATTGAAGCATGAATTTGTGGTGTTCTCTTTCGAATGCTTTATTTGGTTGACTTGGCGCATGCTTACACCATGTTTATGACTACAAACCAGTCACTTATAGCCTCTATGATCATTTAGTTTTTACTTGTAATACCCTTTATGCTTCTATTAATAATGTTTTTGTCGCTATGCATGATTATGGCCATTATTGCTCTCTTGATTTGTCGCTCCTAGTCTTTTTCTAGCCTCCACCTGTACTGAGTATGAGCTCTACTCGTCCATCCAACTCCCAAAAACCAAAGTTTGCCAATTGTGTCGACCATACCTACCTACATGTGGTATTAAACCGCCACTACAAGTAAATTTCTCATGTGCTACCTTTAAAACTTTCAAAAATATTCCTGTTTTGTGCCCCTGTTTTAGCTCACGAGGACATAAATATACAATCTTTATCTCACTTGTTGATTGGACTTTACACACCTGGACTAGTGGCCTCATCCGCTTATCCAAATGATAGAAGAGCTGGCAGCGGGGTGCCCATCCCAAAAATTGGTTACTAGTCAAAGCATAATTGTCAGGACCCTGGACCCAGAGGTACACATACTGTTATGCGCTCCTAGTCATGGACCCACAATGGCTTTGGGGTTACCAGCCCCGCCCGCAAAAAACAACGGCAAGTAGACAGGATTCATCGGCACATAGGCCGGATATCATCGGTACTACTACTCCTTGTGTCCATGCTAGTCATAACCAACTATGCATATCAAAGATTCCATGAAGGAACGGGACCAAAGCTATACAGAGATGCTATGTGTCCAGGAAGTGCAACAATAATTGAGGGTTACTGGGGTTACCAGACCCAGACCGAGTAAACATCGACATGCGTGCTCGGAAATGGATCATCGGCCCCACAACCCCTCGACTATGACAACTACGCAGGCATAGCCGAAACTGTATAACGATGAGCTCGAAACCAACAACCGATCAAAGCAGTAACTCTAGACATGAAGTTGTATAAAGCAAGTATTACTAGAGTATAGCTTTACAAACAGAGGTCGCATGACCCAACATTACATCATTCAACGGAAGGCAAATTATGTTGCTAATCAACAAGAAACCAAAAAGGCCTACGAGGCCGCAACATAAGGTGATGTCTCAGCCCATAGATTCCCTGGGAACCCCAAATTACTCGTCGATGTCCACGTTGTAACCACCACTGGAGTGAGATCTTCACATGAACTGAAATTAAGCAAACATGAGTACCGAAGGTACTCAACAAGACTTAGTTAACCTATTATATATCTACTATTTTCATAAAGAGTTTTATGAAGGTTAATTTGTGTAAAGCAATCTTTGTTTTCCAAATCGAGGAAGAATAGCACGTCTCATGGAGTATTTTCAAACTGATGAGGAAACTACTCAACTACTAAAATCATCATCTTTTCATTCCACCGTATCATTTCCCAGCATCTCATGCTATAAGGATCACCCCTCTCGGCATCTCTGAGGAGGCACCCTTCATTCCTTGTCAACATATTTTACGTCACGTTCAAGTTTTCTATGACCTCGTGTCTTCCACCAAGTCGTCCTTAACTGTGGACACGACTTTTCAAAAATATTTCCCTGCAGGGATGTAAACTTTACCCACACTTACCCTCTGACTCTTAGCGCCACATGTACGCTCTTCCATGGAGCGCGACATAGGGTGGCTGGCTCCGACCTTTACCGTGCGTAACCCTATCCATGAGTTAACCCAAACAGGGCCACCCTGTCAACAGGGAGTTGGCCACCTCCTGACGGCACCTGTTCTGTGAGTCGGGATCAAGATCCGTGTACGTCCATCACTTGTATTGGTCACGCCCTAGGTTTTCTGCAAATCGTTTTCTGACTCACACGTAGATGGAAATCGCAAACTACGTGACTCATGGATGTGGCCAAACAAGTTAGTTAGTCGGGCGAGTTTCACTGGCTCACGCGTGTGGTTGCACGCTCAGTCTTGGCTTCCGCGGCGAGACCTTAATCCTAGGGTTGGCATGTATAGGAAAAACAACCACTTCCCAAGTGGCCTCCCATCCAAGCCTTAATCAAGTTAACCACACAATGCTCAACTTTCCACGTCATTATATCATACTAGGTTCTCGCAGCTTTGATTCATCAACCGGATGGAGCAGAGCCAATCAAACATGTAAAGCTAAGCGAAGAAGATATAAGGCTCTGGCGGTGCACACAGGCTTGGAGTCGCTTTCTACCAATAAGAAGCAAACATCGAAAAGGAAACCATAATCAACACATGGCATTGATGCAATGTGCAATATGTATGCATGATCAATTTAATGCATCAAGATAGAGCCCTAAAACATGTTTAGTAAGTTACTATGGTTCGTATGGGAGTTATGCATTTTACTAAAATTAGCCCCGAAATGGACCTTAGAGGGCAATTCTGAAAGTGAGTCAAAGTTAAAGTGTTCAAATGAATTTGAAATCATCATAAATTTGAAATCATCATAAATGAGTTGCATTTGCCTTTCTAAACATTTTGACATATAACTTGCAATTTTCTGAATTTATTAAATAAATTATTATTTTCTTCATTTTTAAATGATTTAAACCATTATTTAAATAATGATCAAATTTGAACTTATTCAAACATGTTTGGAAATGTTATAAAAGATAGACTTTACTTTTCTAAATATTTTGATATATTTTCATAATTTTATGATAAACAGAATTAAAGTTATTTAATTTACAAATATTAATCATTTTCTGGAATTATAATTAAAGTGGGGCCACCTGTTAGTTATTTCTCTTTATTAAACATTTTATTAAAAACCAGAAACGTGGGGCCTGGTGACGTCCTGCTGACATCACCCCCACGTCAGCGGCGAGCCAGCCCGGCTCGGGTGAGCACGCCGGCGTTGATTCCGGTCGGGAGAGTGGATGCGCGGGGGCGTATGGGGTGCGCCCTGACGCGGCCGACCATCTAATGGCGGCGCCGCCCAAAAAGGGCCGGCGGAACCTCCCCGGTGAGCACGAACCATGGTGGCGACGCTCGGCTTCGACGATGGAGACGGCACAAAGGGGGAGGAAGCGAAGGGAAGGGTCCCTGAGGACCCTCAGCTCACCAGGAGCTCGATGGAGTTGTCGGGGAAGCAGGTAGAGCTTGGCAACGGCGGAAATGGTGCGGCGGCAAACCACAGCCGGAGGAAGGACGATGAAAATTGGGGCAGCTCAATCCATCGCGGCGTCCTAGCTTGCTCATGGAGGAAGAGGCGACAACGGCGAAGCTTCTGGAAGTCTCAGCTCGGCGGCAGGGGCGCGTAACGGCGGCGGCGTTGAATCTCCGGCGAGCTAGGGTTAGGTTTTCTCCAGGAAAAAGATACAGAGAGAGGACGCGAGGGTGGAGGGCAAGTGAGGAGGAGTTGAGACGAGGACGTCTCCTCGTCCTACTTATCCACGCGGGGAGAAGTAGGAGATGGCACGACGACGTCGGCGGCCGACTCTTCTACTGGCAAAAGGAAGAAGACAAAGAAGGTTTTCTAGAAACACCCCTGGAAATTGCAAAACTGTCCTTTTCTTTTAAAATCAGAATAGAAAACAAAGTTTTGAGGACCTTTTTGCAAAGATAAATATTGACAAAAATAGTTTTTCGAATCCTCCAAAAATTTCCAATCTCAACATATTTTTGTTTGCCAAATTTTAAAATGTTTTGAATTCAAATTTGAAGTGCTCACTTTAAGTTATTTAATGCAATTGTTACTAAAAATTCAAATTCATTTCTTGTTCAAATTTTTCATGCATGGATGACATGAACACAACACCAATAACCCTTTATAAGAAAAAGTTGGGGTATTACAAATCTACCCCCTTACAAGAATCTCGTCCCGAGATTCCCGAAGGATAAAGAAAGAACACCAGTTTGAATGATCTTCTCGAAGAGGTTGATCCGTAGCATCATGAAGATGTACCCCGGCTACACCTTAGGTAAGAGGGAATGACTCTGGAATATTTTATCTCCACGGAGGTCGAGTATCTCATGACCAACTCATGGGAATAGTGTTCTCGGGAACATTTGAGCTAGCGGACATGAAACATGACAAGGTAACTAAGGAAATAGGAGAAGGTTCCAAGTTTATAGATGATTGTTCTTGAAAGGATTTAGAATATGAACTTTGCACAAGACTTTAAATCCTTTTGGAAAAGAGAGGTTGAACAACTTGTAACACTGAGGTTTCACTCTTTACCTCAAACAGATTACCAAGATGGAAAGGATTGTCTTGGATACCAAAACATAATATCCGTAGACGACAGAGAACTCAAGAACACAATGGAATCATGTGTCCAGAGAAAGTTTGGGAAAAGAATCATGTTCACTCTTGGTAGTTTACAGAGAGGATGAAGGAACTTTCATTTCGTCGAAGTTTTCTGAAATCTTTGTCAAACATCACAATGTTACTTCACAACAGAAGATAAGTAAGCAAAGATATTGGAACACCATAGTGAAGGAGGAATTCTTGGTCGCACCATAAATATGAGTAAGCAATGGGGATTGGAACACCGAAAGGAATACAGAATCTCTTGTATATTGTGGGTTTGACGTAGCAATACATTTACCACATGGTTAAGATCCCATGGCTGAAGTGACTGACAAATTCACACAACGTGTGAGTGGATTAGAACTTCAAGTACAAACAACTTGAAAAAAGGAACTGATCAATGGCGGTTACAGATCACCAGAAGATGTTTCTCATGATGAACTTGTTTCCACTAGAACAAAGGTTTGGAGGATCAATGGAGAGACATTAAAAATATCAACTTCTAGGCTATCCTTGATGTTCTAGATACCGATATCAAGCTTACAATAAGCCTTCAATAGGTCATCAAGTGAAACCAGACTTCGGATTGGAAGAACCATAAGGGACAACTCCTAGAATAAGTCGCACAAGAATCCTCACGGGGAATGGTTGTTCTTACTGATTCAAAGAGATATGACGTTAGGCCTTACAGCTAATTGTGGCAAGCACAACTTCAACCATGCCGGATTTTCAAATGGACCTAATTCAATACCCTTGAGGAAACACCAACCATCGTTACTGCTTGAGATTCAGCTCTGGCTAGTGGGTTGATAACTTATACTTAGTATGTTTGATCGAAGAGGTTGCATCCGGTTACCAACGAGATACATTTACTAGATTCTCAAGATATGGACTATGATGCCACGCTCAGAAAAATGAGCGAGGTTTTAGAACTCATGTATTAGCAACTTACCAAAGACGGTTGCACCTACATGGCTTACTTGTAAAGGAACACATCAGAGTCCTTGTTGGGAAAACAATTACAAATATAACGAAGTTCTTGGACTTCTTCTCTTTCAGGAACAATCAGTCAGTGGCTTGGTGTGGATGCGAACTTATGGAAGAAATGGAGGCAACAACCTACCATCTCAAGAATAGTCCACACATGCATGACCAACTTGGGACTATTCCCGAAGGAACAAGGAAACTCTACTCGGATCCATGGCGACAACTTTCACCAAAAGCACGTGGACCAGAGAAAGTCACTTCGAACATCTAGAACACAAGCTTCATGATTACACAAAGATGGTTCTCAAAAGTTTCCAACATTAGTGCCAATTGTTCAACATGAACCTCTTGCAACTTTGAGAAAGTAGGAATTTCATCGATTGGCTCGACAACACGCTTATAAAGATACTCCAAGAAGAGGGATTCATATGATATATGAACAAGGAAAAATATTGGTCAGACCAAAGGACACTAAGGTATACTCGGGAAAAACACCATGAGTAAAACGCAACCAAGATAGTCCTTGAATCTGAGATTGATTTTGAAAATCCCAACACAAACCAAAGGTTTGAGAGATAGAATGTCCACGAAGGAGATACTATCTGTCTTCAATATGAATGGAACTAGACACCCCATTGTGAAGGATCAAGTTAGGCAAATCTTTTGTCTTTCAACTCTCCAAGTTATTGTTTTAAGATCAACCAACTAGTCCAGGGTATCCAACATATGTTTATTGGAGAAAGGAGTAGTTTAAATTACCCCTTATTTAGACATCACGGTCAGGTGACAACCTGGTGATACTTCTAGAAAGACAACTGGAATATCACGAACCACTGAAATGTCTCAGAGTTCGAAAGGAGTCTTGCTTTTCAAAGCAACCAATATGATCTTATGAGATTCGACATGAACCTAACTCTCTGACAAAAAATGTGCACCATAATGAACGGATTTGGCAACACAGTCAACTTCAGGTAGAGACCAGGTGACCAATAGTGCTAAGAAGGATACTGATGTTTCTTGGATTTTTCAAAGCAACTAGAATTTCTAAGAATATCTGATGCACACATCGATACACACATCGATACACACACCCAACATTCTCAAGCATTTGAGCTTGGAGGAAGGGGGAGTGAAGATGTGTAAGAGGATCAATTCATCAATAAGACCATGAAATTCAACACAACCTCTTGATATATAGAATGTGATACTTGGAGGTCAAACATAACAGAAGCTGATGAAGCCTCTTAATTTTGCGAATTACAAAACTTTTACCTGGTCCTGAAGATGAACGAAGTACTGGAGTTTGTTTCTCCTTACATTCCAAAGTGGAACATTCTGACGGAAAACAAGATAAAATGCATTGGAATATCTGACACACATATGCAACTTGGTTTCCAAACAATAGACGAAGTTTGGAAGCAACTAAAGAGTAGGAACATTTTCTGGAGAATCCAGAGATCATGTTGAATGCCCATGGTATTACTCGTTTGTATAACCCATGCTAAAATATTGATATAGCTGAACCAGGAACAAAGATGTGAGAATCCTAAAGAACACTCTTGTCGTGATCCTTTTGACACCAGGAGAAAACCTATGGCTAAGGAAGTTGAAATTGCCTAGCCATTCAAAGGTAGAGAATGTTCAGAATCGATGGAACGGATCTTAGGTTAATGGTTAACATCATGTACTGGTAGCGTGAGCATTACATGGTTAAGAAACCACATTATTCAACCCACCTTAATCCAACACAATCCGGGACCTTCGATTCAAGTCTAAGGGTTAAAAACCGAGAGAAAGGAACATCTACTATCTAAGTGTCTTTCAGGACACTAAGAGTAGCAATCACGAAGTATCTTCCAAAAGCCATACACAGCTCCAGAATTATTTGAGCAGAAGACAAAGGATACATCGAGATAAAAGAAATCTCTATGTTCTGGATTTGAGACTCTAGAACATGAGAATGTGGAATACACACAAAACTGAGAGAGATTATGATGGAAAGGAAATCTCATAGTTTAAACAAGAAAGAACAGAATATGGAACACACACGACTCTAGCAACTTTAACACTAGGTCAACTTGGGTAAATATGTTCTTGCCAAAGAAGGCACCTAGGTTTTGAATGACTTTAAGAGATAGCAAACCTTTTCAAATCAAAACAGATAAGGTGACCCAGAGTTAGAGCGATACCAGATAAGGAGTAAAAAGAATCCTAAGAAGGTTTTCTCAACTCTTTTGTGGGTTTAAAATAGTTTTCACAAACACTAGACTCAATATCGACCAAGTAGTAAGGTTTTCTTACAGACAGTCCTATACCATGACTTTTCGTGACCCCGGACCCAGAGGTATACATACTGTTATGTGCTCCTAGTCATGGACCCACAAGGGCTTCGGGGTTACCATCCCCGGCTGCAACAAACAACGGCAGGTAGACCGGATTCATCGGCACACAAGCCGGATAACATCGGTACTACTACTCCTTGTGTCCATGCAAGTCATAACCAACTATGCATATCAAAGCGTCCATGAGTCGTATGAAACCGAAGGAACGGGACCAAAGCTATACGTAGATGCTATGTGTCCAGGAAGTGCAACAACAATCGAGGGTTACTAGGGTTACTAGGCCCAGGCCAAGTAAACATCGGCAGACATGCTCAGAAATGGATCATCGGCCCCACAACCCCTTGCCTGCGACAACTACGCAGGCATAGCCAAAACTTTATAACGATGAGCTCGAAACCAACAACCGATGAAAGCAGTAACTCTAGACATAAAATTGTATAAAGCACGTATTACTAGAGTATAGCTTTACAAACAGAGGTCGCATGACCCAACATTACATCAGTCAATGGAAGGCAAATTATGTTGCTAATCAACAAGATACCAAAAAGGCCTAAGAGGCCGCAACATAAGGCGATGTCCCAACCCATAGATTCCAGGCTGCTACCTAGAAACCCCAAATTACTCGTAGATGTCCATGTTGAAACCACCACTGGAATGAGATCTTCACCTGAACCGAAATTAAGTAACCATGAGTACGGGAGGTACACAACAAGACTTAGTTAACCTATCATATATTTTCTATTTTCATAAAGGGTTTTATGAAGGTTAATTTGCATAATGCAATCTTTGTTTTCCAAATCGAGGAAGAATAGCACGTCTCATGGAGTATTTTCAAAACAGATGAGGAAACTACTCAACTACTGAATCATTATCTTTTCGTTCCACCGAATCATTTCCCAGCATCTCATGCTACAAAGATCACCCCTCTCGGCATCTCCGAGGAAGCACCCTTCATTCGTTGTCAACGTATTTTACGTCACGTTCAAGTTGTCTATGACCTCGTGTCTTGCACCAAATCGTCCTTAACCGTGGACACGACTTTTCTAAAAGATTTCCCTGCAGGGATGTACACTTTACCCACACGTATCGTCCGACTCTTAGCGCCACATGTACGTTCTTCCATGGAGCGCGGAAGAGGGTGGCTGGATCCGACCTTTACCTTGCGTAACCCTATCCATGAGTCAACCCAAACATGGCCATCCTATCAACAGGGAGTTGGCCACCTCCTGACGGCACATGTTCTGTGAGTCGGGATCAAGATCCGTCTACGTCCATCACTTGTCCCGGTCACTCCCTAGGTTTTCTCCAAATCGCAAACTACGTGACTCATGGATGTGGCCAAACAAGTTAGTTAGTCGGGCGAGGTTCATTGGCTCACGCGCGCGGTTGCAGGCTTCCGCGACGAGACCTTAATCCTAGGGTTGGCAAGTATAGGACAAACAACCACTTCCCAAGTGGCCTCCCATCCAAGCCTTAATCAAGTTAACCACACAATGCTCAACTTCCCATGCCATTATATCATACTAGGTTCTCGCGGCTCTGATTCATCCACCGGATGGAGCAGAGCCAATCAAACATGTAAGTGAAACAGACATAAGGCTCTGGCGGTGCACACAAGCAAATCTATGGCGGCTAGAAGCAGTGGATTCATAATATTGAGGCAATACGGTATATAGGAGAACTCTAGCTACTGACACCAAATATCTTGGAACCGAATGCAAAGTACGAGAATCAAAACATGTTCGAAAACATATATGAGCAGATAATAGATTATGCTTGCCTTTCTTCAAGAAAACCAAAGAATAGATCTTCTGGAATAAGTGATTGACTTGTCGGTTAAGATCAAGTATTCACCACTGGAATTGCTGGTCTTCATTTCAGAGTCGCTTTCTACCGATAAGAAGCAAATACCGAAAAGGAAACAACAATCAACCCATGGAATTGATGCAATGCGCAGTATGTATGCATGATCAATTTAATGCATCAAGATAGAGCCCTAAAACATGTTTAGTAAGTTACTATGGTTCGTATGGGAGTTTTGCATTTTATTGAAATTAGCCCCGAAATGGACCTTAGAGGGCACTTCGGGCAATTCTGCAAGTGAGTCAAAGTGTTAAAATGAATTTGAAAACATCATAAATGATTTTCATTTATCTTTCTAAGAATTTTGACATATAACTTGCAATTTTCTGAATTTATTAAATAAATTGTTATTTTCTGCATTTTTTAATGATTTAACCATTATTTAAATAATGGTCAAATTTAAACTTATTCAAACATGTTTAGAAATGCTATAAACAGATAGTTTTTATTTTTCTAAATACTTTCATATATTTTTCATATTTTTTGATAAACAGAATTAAAGTTATTTAATTTACAAATATTAACGATTTTCTGGAATTATAATTAAAGTGGGGCCCACGTGTCAGTTATTTATTTTTATTAAACATTTTATTAAAAACCAGACACGTGGGGCCTGGTGATGTCCTTCTGACATTACCCCCACGTCAGCGGCTGGCCGGCCCGGCTCGGGTGAGGACTTCGACAACGAACAACGACAGGTAGACTGGATTCATCGGCACGTAGTCCGGATCCCCAGTCTACTACTCTTTGTATCCATGCTAGTCATAACCAACTATGCATATCAAAGCGTCCACGAATCGAATGAAACTGAAGGAAACGGGACCAAAGTTATACAGAGCTGCTATGTGTCCAGAAAGTGCAACAACAATCGAGGGTTACTGGGGTTACCTCGCCCCAGGCCGAATCACATCGGCAGGCGGGCTCGGACATGGATCATCGGCTCCACAACCCCTCGACTGCGACAACTATGCATGCATAGCCAAAACTGCATAACAATGAGCTCGAAACCAACAACCGATCAATGCAGCACTCTAGACATGAAACTTTATTAAACAGGTGTTACTAGAGTATAGCTTATAAGCAGAGGTCACACAACCCAACATTACATCAGACAACGGAAGGCAAATTATGTTGCTAATCAACAAGAACCAAAAAGTCCTAAGAGGCCGCAACATAAGGCGACGTCCCAGCCCATAGATTCTAGGCTGCCACCTGGGAACCCCAAACTACTCGTCGATGTCCACGTTGATTCACCACTGAAGTGAGGAACTCCACCTGAACCAAATTTAAGCAAACCTGAGTACGGAAGGTACTCAACAAGACTTAGTTAACTTATTATATATCTTCTATCTTCAGAAAGGGTTTTATGAAGGCTGATTTGCGCAAAGCAATCTTTATTTTTCTAAATTGAGGAGGAATAGCACGTCTCATAAAAGGTTTTCATAACAGATGAGAAACTCACTACTGAAATCATCATCTTTTGAATCCACCAACATCATTTCCCAGCATCTCACATACTACAAGGATCACCCCTCTCGGCATCTCCGAGGAGGCACCCTTCATCTATTGACTCCATGCTTTGTCGACATATTTTACGCCACGTTCAGGTTATCTATGGCCAAAATACTTCCACCAAGTCGTCCTTAACCGCGGACATGGCTTTCCGAAAGATTTTGTAACATCCCAAGTATGAAAACAACCTTTAGAATGTTTGTTTCTTGTTTTATTTATGTTTTGCATCATTACATCATCATTGCCTTTGTTTTGGCATTTGTTTTCCATTTGTTTTCATCTGTTTTCCTTTGTTTTCCCAATTGAAATTCAAACAAAATTCAAATATTTGTTTCATACTTGTGCTGTTACAATTTCCAAATGAATATTCAAATAAAAGCAATTAAATTGGTTCCATTAAAGTGGTAAGTTCAAACTATTAAGTGGTTCCTTTTAATATTTCATTTAATATCAATTTCACACAAAGCTCAATTAAAATTCAAACAGTATTCAAATGTTTTGTTTCATACTTGTTATGTTACAATTTTCAAATAAAAATATTCAAATTCAATTAAATTTCCAAACAGCAACCATTTTGAAGTTTATGAAAATTACAAAACAAATCAATCATTTGTTACCATTACACTTGAAATTAAAAAACTTTTAAAGTGTTCTTTCATTTAATCAATTAATACCAAAATTCACTCAATTTCAAATAAACTACAAACAACAACTAATTTAAATTATTTGGAAAACCAAAGTTTGCACCAGGTTGCTGTTACAATAAATAAGCAATACAAATTTTCCTAAATTTTTCTAACCTCAAAACCCTATCCTTTTTCTCCTTTTCCTTTTCGGCAAAATAAAAATAATAACAGCAAGAAAAAAAAATAGCGCAGAGGGGAGAGGCAGGCCAGTGGGCAGCAGGCCCAGCCCACCAGCCCGGCCTGCTACCCCCCTCCTTTTTCTTCCTCATGTACGGCGTGCATCCGCGACAGCCACGTCGCTGTACGGCGGAGCAGACGGCCGGGAGGCGCCCTCCTCCTCCATATAACTGCCCCGCGAGCTCCCCCTAGCCCTAGCTCCTCCACCTCCTTCTCCCTCACGCCGCGCCGCCGTTTTCCCCCTCTGCTCTCTCTCTCTGTCACCGCACGGTCTGAACCCGAGCACCACCGCTTCCCCTCCGGCGATCGCCGTCGCTATGCCGCGCCACCACGCGGGCTGAGCTCTGGGATCGAATCCCCTCGACCTCCTCGTCCCCCTCTTGTCCAGGGAGGGGCACGGGCATCTCCTGAACGTCGCCGCCGTCCTCGCTGTCGCCGCCGTCGTCGAGCACCTCCTCCTTCTGCTCCCTCTCTCTCGATTCTTTCCCTCTCTTTCTCCTCTCTGCTGTCACGTTACGCGCGCTCGATCACCACACGCACGCACACGGCAGCACGAGCGAGCAGCAGCAGCGGCTAGCCGCCGGCGACTGCCTCCCATTGGGTTTCAGTTAACTGAAACCAAATTTCAGTTTCGTCAGTCTATTTCGCGGACTGAACATCAAAACCAAATGTGCACCTTACCTATCACGAAACATCAGCGTAGCGCAGTGGCCAGAGCGCTGCTCGCGCGAGCCCGCGGCCCGGGTTCGATCCCTGCCTCCCGCGGAGAAAAACCACACCTTTTTTCGCCACCGCGCGCTGACAGGTGGGCCTCCCCCTGTCAGCGACCACACGTGCCACGCACGCGCCACGTTGGCCCAGGGCCCCCTCGTCAGTGGCCCAGGCTAGGCCACTGCGAGGTGTAAAACGTTTCTGGCTTTTTCTTTTTTAAGTTTAAGTCCTTTTATTTTACAGATTAGTCCCTGTATTTAAAATACAAATAACTTTTGAAATTCAAATCCAAATAATATAAATGAAATATGTATTCTGCACAAAATTAAATTATCTACATGATTAAAGCATTTGTTTTCTGTTTTGAACATTTCAAATTGTTTCAAAATTCAAATTCAAACAACTCATTTCAAATTTGGTTAAATTCATAACTAATTCAAATTTAATTTAAATGCCACATATAAAATATGTTTTCTATGCCAAATTAAACCACCATTTCAAATATAAACTTTGTTTCATGTTTTGAATAATTAAAAAGGGTTAAATAATTTAAACCTTGTTTAAATCATTTAAAAATTGCTAAATTCATAACTTGGTCAAATTTAAATTCTTTTTGAACATATAAAATATGTTTTCAAACCAGAAAAGTATAATCTTTTCAAATATGAATTTTATTAAATGTTTTGAACAAATAAAAATTAAAATAAATTCAAACTTGAATTAAATTCATTTAAATCTTGTTTAAACTTGTTTAATTCATAATTAATTCATTTTAAATCCTTTTTCAACAAATGAAACATGTATTCCACCTAAAATTTTGTGTTCTTTCCAAATATGAACTTGGTTGTATATTTTGAACAATTAAAATTGGTGAAAACAACAAATGCTTGTGTAACTCCGTTAAGAAGCCAAAATTTCATAACTTAATAAATAAACTTCCAAACTTGGTAAACACCTTTTAAAATTGAATCTATTGTTGTTTTCTTATTGTTTTCCTCATCCATGCATCATTCTAATCAACTTTCACATGATGGTTATTTGTAGATCATTTAATTCAACCTTAATTCATGGGATTTTCTACATGCAACCCAAATTGCATATGGTCCCATTTAATTATGTTACCATGTCAACTAGCTTATTTTGATGCATCAATTAAATTGTCATGCATCATCCCATGATTGTGCATTATGCCATGTTATTGATTGTTTGTCTCTCTGCGTTGTTTGTTTGCTTCTTCTCGAATAGACGACGACGCTGAGACAGACGAGGTTTACGACACTACTTCTGAGGAGTTAGCCCAGTACCAGGCTACTGAGTTTGCAGGCAAGTATTCACTCACATGAACCATTGTGTCCTTTCCACACTGGTTATCGATACTTTCCGTTGTCTATTCTGCTAGCCTTAAGATTCGTTGCTTGTGTTCCGATCCTATCACATGTTATCCTGTAACCCTGAAATAGCCTATCCTCCACACCCATAACCCCATTGCTTGTTGCCTGTGTCTTACTAGCATGCTTAGGGTTGTTTATGTTCGAGTCTGTTGTCCGTTATTTCTGTTACCATATTTATCATTGTTCTGGGGCTCGATGTTAAACAACAACCTGTTAATGTTTGAGGTAATGCTAATTTGATGAGAAGGCACCGGCAGGAGGCCGGGTATGGTTTTGAGGCCTGCTAGTGTCGAACTCAGGTAAAGTCTTTGTCCTCTGGATCCATGTTGAGCGCGCTAACCGCATGTGGGAAGCGTGTATGGGCGCCCCCCGCAACTCTGATTCGATTCGCATCTCGTCCAAATCGCCACACTTAGTTCGGGCTTTCCATTTGATGCACGCATATGCAGGTACGAACCCGAGGCCAGGGTGGAACTTTTGTAGTCGGCATTTAGGGCGGCGTGGTCTTCCAGTGCTATGAGGGTCCCCCTTTTCTTCGTGGGGGCTCGATTATCCGCGCGCGCACAGCACGTGGTTCTTTGGGCTTGATGCGAAGAAGAGTTGGGTTGTGTTGAGTGCCTCGTTTGGTGGAAGTGCATTTCCAATCTGGCGGGGTATTCTTACGTGTACGGCCAAATTGGTGCACCCCTGCAGGGTTAAATCTTCTCGAGAAGCCGTGTTGTCCGCGGTTATGGATGACTTGGTGATAGGGCTGGCTAACAAGGATTAGACAACTTACACCTAATCAATACTAACTTGATTAGTAATAGATCTTATTGACACAATAACTTGAATCATCATTAATCCAACTGTGTGAGTTATCCTCGGATTGCTTCTTTGGATAAGGGGCGAGATCCAGGATGGGTTTGTTTGAGGTTAGTGGTAGTTGGTTACGTTACGCTATCTTATCCCTCTCTTTTAGCCGGAAGTTGTAGCATGTTTCTGTAGTTGGTTAGAGCAGCCTGCTGCCGCACTTTTGTATCACCTATTCTTCCGTTGAACCCAAAGCATCTGTACTTGGTGTTGCCGGGTACTCTATGGTATCTTGTGAGTCTTGCTTGCCAGTACGTTTATGTACTGACCCCTTTGGGGCTGTGGTTTCCGCAGACTACGTTTCCGAGGATCCCCATGGTGGCTACTACGTGGAGTATGACGAGGCTGCTGACGAGTAGATAGCGGACCCGGGCAGGATCCGAGACATCGTGGATGGGCTCCGTCTTTCGTTTCCGGCCTCTTAGGCCTATTTGGATCTTGTCTGTACTCAGACACTTTGGATGCTTCCGCTGTGTTGTAATGATGAATTGTTGGGACATGTGTCCTCTAGATGATTGTATTTGCTATCTCTGCTCTAGTGAGAGCTATTTGCAACGTATTTCAATCTTTTGTGTCTTAGAGATATGTTGTGATATCAGTTGTTCTAATGCCGTTGACGTACCATGTGTGTATGTTATGAAGTACGTCAACGGAAGTGTCCTGATTTCTATGGGATGGTTTGCGCAGATGATGGATAGTAGAGAATGGTTGTCACACGTTTACGTGTTGGCCTGCTCATATTGAGATGCGGGTGCCGGTATGCCCCGTAAGCCATTTGTTCTACTATTTAGCGGACTGTGAGTATCCTCTAGAAGTCCGGGTGCGACAAATGGTATCAGAGCCTGTCTGCCTGTAGGATCCCTTTTACTGGTCGCAGTTGAGTCTAGAATCTATTTTGTAGCTATATAGGAAAAATGAAACATGAGAGTAGGAATTCTGTTCTTTTTCTTCTTTCCCCACCCACTCTCCCTTTTCTTGTAAGGAAGTGCAACGTTGTTTTTCTCTTCTCATCTAAACTTTCAAGTTAGGATTTCACGTATCCTGGTTTCTCTAGGATAGTTATATCTACTAGACCATAGGAATGGAGGTGGTTGTGACATGATTTATCATGTTGCCTACTCACGATTGAGAACGGAGGCGTGTAAGCCCCGGAAGCAGATCCTCTATTCCTTAAGCAGTAGATATTGATCCTTTAGAAGCCCGGATGGGTTTCCGTAGTACCTTAGGAGTTTTTGGTCTCGTGTTTCCCCAATGTTGCTTCGATATCATGTTCTTCTCAACATCCTTTTCGTCCGTTGAAACCTTGTTGTTGCTTTCCACTTCAGTTCTTCTACCGGCGTCTAATCAAAACTTCCCCGATCATCTGCAGATGGATCTCAGGTTCTACCCGCAGGTGGTTCGTATGACTCGTTGCGAGAGCACTGCCGGTTATCCGGAGATGCTGAGAGACATGGTCACTTTTCTTGGGTTCCGTTGGGCACCAGAGTACCAGGTCTACGAGCAGCAGCGAGAGTTTGACCAGACCTACTACCAGGCTATCGTCTACATTCTGTCAGATGATGGCATGAGCGTAGTCCACCGCTACGAGGCAGTAGGTTCCACAGTGGATATGGCCGTGCAGCAGGCAGCTTATGTGAGTCTCACCGTCCTTCGTGCTGACTACTGGGGATTTGACGATTCTATCTATCGCCACATCCCCCGTGGTTACATCACTTCGGAGGGAGCTCACTTCACTCTCTACGACAACTTGGATGTCTACGAGCATGATAACTCCAGGCTGCACACCACCGCTCAGTTTGTGAGGCACAGTGACGCAGTTGCCAGCACACTATCTCAGGAGTTGGCTACAGTCAGAGAGCAGCTCTACCTTGCTTTGACTCGTCTGGCGACTTACACCACAAACTTTGTTGGAGACGAGCGCTTTGCACGTTTCGATCAGCCAGTTGGTCGTCGTCTGCCAGATGCTGGAGGTTACGAGCCGATCAGAGGTCCACTCCTCAACCTTGGTGCTGGTTACACCGGGATTCCACGCTTTGGAGCATAGGGAGTCGACGCTATGTACTTCACCACACCTAGAGTCGCTCTCAGACCACGTCAGATCTATGTGGATCGTCGTTCTACCTACTTTCGTGGGCGTGCTCCTCACCGTACCTCTCGCCGTACTCCTAGCCGCCGTCCTGCGTGATGAGCATGGGAGTACCGATGTATCCATTCTTAGATATGTTTAGTTATCCGTTGGCATTTGAACCATTTATGGTGTGTTGGATATTCTGACGTATTTGAACATGTGACAATGTACCTGTTGGTTATCTATTCATGCGTCGAAATAATCTATCTTTCGGTTTCCAAGTCTATCCTTTTCTATTGTTGTGCTAAAATGCATTTCCATTCAGGATGCCGCCAACAAGGAACAACCCGCCTGAGCCACCGCCAATCACGGAGCTGTTGACTCAGATGACCCAAGTCATGGCACAGATGGCCCAGTTTCAGACTAATCAGCACAACAACCAGACGGCTCCACGGGTCAGCATCAAGGAGTTCCTCAGTCTGGGTCCGAGAGCTTTCGTGGCCACACGCGAGCCTCTCGACGCTGATGACTGGATCCGTGAAATAGCTAAGGCTCTGGAGATTGCTCACGTTGCTGAGGAAGACAAGGTCAAGTATGCATCCTATCTGCTGAAGGGTCAGGCAGCTACTTGGTGGGAAAACTACCAGGCCATGAGAGCTGGCTTTCCAATCACGTGGGTTTGTTTCAAGGAAGCCTTCCTGAAACACCACATTCCAGATGGTCTCATGGAAAGGATGCGTGACGAGTTTTGCTCACTCAAGCAGGGCAAGTTGGACGTCATTGGCTATCAGAGTGAGTTCAATCGCCTCGCTTGTTACGCTGGTGATGAGGTGTCCACTGAGGCTAAGAAGATGGCAAGGTTCCGCAGAGGTTTTAACCCGGAACTCAAGTACGCCCTCACCAATATCAAGGCCAACAACTTCGAGGAGCTCGTTAACACCGCTCTCAATGAAGAAAATGGGCGCAAGGCGTTCGAGGAGTCTCGCAAGCACTCGCGTGAGGGTGGTTCCTCCTCCAACATGACCACCCCTCCGCAGAAGCGCCGCATCTGGGTGCCAAATGGTGCTGTCACTCGGGCTCCATACGCCCAAGCTTCTCCAGGCTTCGCTCCCCGCCCACCCAACCCTGCTCAGATGCATGATCAAAGGGCTTCGATGGGGCAGCCAAGGCCAGGGTCTCCTCGTGTCGTCACTTGCTACAAGTGCAAGCAGACGGGGCACTACGCTGACAAGTGCACGCAGAGGCAGCTACCTCCACCACCACCTCGTCCCAACACAAACCAGGCAATGGTGCGCGCTCCCCCGCCTAAGGCCTTCAACTCCAACAACAGGCCTGTCGGGAGGACCGCAAGGGTGAATCATGTCAAGATCGACAAAGCTGAGGAAGCTCCTGACGTCGTTCTCGGTACATTTCCCGTCAACTCTAATCCAGCTAAAGTGTTGTTTGATACCGGAGCATCACATTCTTTCGTGTCAAAGATCTTTGCGACAGCAATTAAACTCCCTTTTGTTGGTTTGGGTTCCCCGCTAGTGGTAAACTCCCCTGGAACAACTATGCAAACGTCCAAGATCAGTCACAGAAATCAAATTCTAATTGGAGGCCACATTTTCCTTGCCTCCCTCATACTGCTTGGCAATTCTGACATTGATGTCATTCTTGGTATGGATTGGCTGAAAGCCAATAAAGCAAGAATTGATTGTGCTCAAAAGTCAATAACTCTGTTCCACCCCTCTGGCCAGATAGTCTATTCTCCACATGAATCAAGTTCCATTCAGCTATGCAACCTCGATGCAAAACCTCTACCTTCACTTGAAAATGTTCTGGTGGTTTGCGAATTCCCTGACGTCTTTCCAGAAGAGTTGCCAGGGATGCCTCCGGACAGAGCTGTTGAGTTCGTGATCGAGGTTGAGCCAGGTACTTCTCCAATCTCTAAGCATCCGTACAAGATAGGAACTCCCGAGCTGAAGTTGTTAAAGGAACAAATTGATATGTACATGAAAAAAGGTTACATTCAACCTAGTTCCTCGGCTTGGGGTTGCCCAACTCTGTTCGTTGCGAAGAAGGATCACACAAAGAGAATAGTTGTTGACTATCGTCCTCTTAACGAGAAAACCATCAAAAACAAGTATCCAATTCCTCGTATCGATGATCTTTTTGATCAACTTGCTGGAGCCTCAATATTCTCCAAGTTGAACTTGAGAATGGGTTACCATCAGATAAAGATCAGAAAAGAGGATATTCCAAAAACAGCTTTCACCACTCGCTACGGTCTATATGAATTCACCGTCATGTCCTTTGGTCTCACCAATGCACCGGCGACGTTCTCTCGACTCATGAATTCTGTCTTCCATGAATACCTTGACAAGTTCGTTGTGGTATATCTTGATGACATTCTTGTCTACTCCAAATCCGAGGAGGAGCATGAAGAACATCTTCGTCTCACTCTCATGAAACTTCGCGAGCATCGTCTATATGCCAAGTTCTCCAAATGTGAGTTCTGGATCTCAGAAGTTTCTTACCTTGGTCATGTCATCTCAGCCAAGGGCATAGCCATTGATCCAGAAAAGGTTAAAGCAATTGTTGATTGGAAACCTCCAAAGACGGTGAAGCAAGTAAGAAGTTTTCTTGGCTTGGCTAGCTATTGCCGTCGTTTCGTCCAAAACTTCTCCAAGATTGCCAAACCTCTCACTGATATCACAAAGAAGGACAAGAAGTTCGTTTGGTCTCCACAATGTGATGAAAGTTTCAATCTCCTGAAGACTAAACTCACTTCTACACCAGTTCTGGTTGGCCCAGATCCTTCCAAACCTTTCCAAATATTTTGTGACGCTTCTCTCCAAGGTCTAGGTGCAGTTCTTATGCAAGAACGTCAAGTTGTGGCTTATGTTTCACGTCAGTTGAACGCACATGAGCTCAATTATCCAACTCATGACCTAGAACTTGCAGCAGTTGTGTTTGCCCTCAAGAAATGGAGGCAATACTTGTTGGGTAATCGCACTGAAATCTTTTCCGATAATAAGAGTCTGAAATACATCTTCACTCAACCAGATCTAAATCTCAGGCAAAGGAGATGGATTGAAAAGATTAAAGACTTTGATCTCACCATTTCTTACACTCCAGGCAAGGCTAATGTTATGGCCGATGCTCTCAGTCGCAAGTCGTATTGCAATAATCTCATGATCATGGAAAGTCAACCTCCTCTTCATGAAGAATTCCAGAAGCTGAACCTTGGTCTTGTTCCTCAAGGCTATCTTGCAAACTTGACAGCCAGTCCAACTCTCGAGGACAAGATTCGTTCTGAACAACTTCGTGATGCTAAAATCAAGAAGATGGTAGAACACATCAAAGAAGGCAAGGAGAAATTTAAGTCCTTCTCAATTGATGACAAGGGAACTGTGTTCTTCGAAGGACGCATTGCAGTTCCTCAAGTTCAAAGTATCAAAGATGTCATTCTCAAGGAGGCTCATGAAACTCCTCTCTCCATACACTCTGGAAGTACAAAGATGTCCCAGGATCTCAAGACACTGTATTGGTGGCCTGGCATGAAACGTGAAATTGCTCAATACGTTTCTGAATGCGATGTTTGTCAACGTGTTAAGGCAGTTCATCAGAAAACAGCCAGTCTTCTCCAACCTCTGAAAATCCCTGAGTGGAAGTGGGACATGATTGAAATGGACTTCGTCACGGGTTTCCCAAAGTCCAAGAAGGGCAACGATGCAATCTTCGTTGTCATTGATCGTCTCACTAAAGTAGCTCACTTCTTTGCTGTCAAAGAAACAATCTCAGCTAGCCAGTTAGCAGAGGTCTACACAACAAAGATTGTTCCTCTTCATGGTGTTCCATTGGAAATAAGCTCAGACCGTGGAAGCATATTCACTTCTCATTTCTGGAAAAGCTTTCAAGAAGCATTGGGCACCAAACTTCTGTTCAGCACAGCTTATCACCCTCAGTCTCAAGGGCAAGTTGAAAGTAAAGTATAGGCACCTAGAGGGGGGGTGGATAGGTGCTACGACAAATTTTAATTTTTCTCAAAGTTTAGGCTTGACAAGAAGGTAAATTCTCTAGATAGTGCAACTAGTGGTGAATTTACCTATATGACAAGACAAGCAATTAATGCAACAAGTACAAGTAAGTAAAGAGAGGGAGGAACGAGGTAACCGATGGAAGCACACGGAGACACGATGTATTTCCGAGTTCCTCCTTTTTAGGGGATTACGTCTCGTTGGAGGGGTGTGAGCTCGCCACAAAGGCCTACTCAACGCCACTAAGGCTTCACCCTATTCTCCGATGAACTTCGCCACAAAGGCCTAGTTCACCTTCCACTATAGAACCCCTTTGTGGCGGGGATCAAATCCTTTAAAAACAACTTGGGGCACACACCCACAACTTAATTGGGGGCTCCCAACTCTTCTTGAATCACCAACAAGAAACAAGAAGCCTAGGTTCTCCACAAGAGGAAACCCTAGGCAAGATCCCTCGAGCTAGAGAGGGGGAAATGAAGAACGGGTTGGTGAAGATGTAGATCCGGTGGTCCTCCTTCAATCCTCAAAGAATCAACGAGTTTGGGTGGAGGAGGAGGGAGATCTTGCTAGTGGGTGAGCTCCATTAATGGTGTCTTCAATGCTGGGAAGAGCTAACCCTTGGAGAGAGAAGTGATGCTCTATTTATAGCCTCCAAGAAAACTAGCCGTTTTTGGGCCAGATTTCGACCAGCCCGGAATGGTCCGGAATTTTCCGGACCCCCGGAATATTCCGGAGCAATCCGGATGCCAACCGAGAAATTCACCGTTGTGGCCGGAATGGCCCCCGGAATATTCCGGATGCCAACAGAACATTTTTCCGTTGCGGCCGGAATGGCCCCGGAAAATTCCGGCTGCCGGAATCTTCCGGAATATTCCGGATAGCAACAGAGCCTTTTCCCATAGTGGCCGGAATAATCCGGAAGCATTCCGGATGCCCGGAATTTTCCGGCCTTTCCTTTGAAACTCTGTTAAAGGCCAGAAAAGTTCCATTGATCTTCGAATTCTTCACCATTTCTTTGACACCGTACACGTGCTGATTTAAGACCAACCTTTTAACAAAATAGCACATACGGTTAGTAACTTCTTTATGTTGTTAACAAACACACAAAACAGTGAGATATCGAGAATGCACTTTCAATCTCCCCCTTTTTGGTGTTTGATGACAACATAAAGATTTCACGGGGAGAATCAATATGAACTAAAGAAATGGTGTCCAAAAAATAGACAGAGTTCTTCCTCGATGTGTGTCGTGAGACACACACTTCATAGGCTTTGCTCCCCCTACGTTTTAAACACCAAGCCGGCTAAACAAGTTCATACAACATGCATAGATAAAGATAGACAAAAAAGGTACGCATGATAATAGTAACATAACCACGGGAGGGGTGACACGAATACGTCACGAGGTTCCACACACATAGAACGAAGTTTTAAAACGAGGAAACGAAATAAAGATACCAGAGCACAAGCCTATAAGATCAAAATCAAAGGCAAAAGACTTGTGCCCCAACCCTTGCAAAACCCGTGGAAACCTAAAATGGGGGACTCCTTCTCCCCCTTTGGCATCAAGACGCCAAAAAGGGACAAAGAGTCCACTAGCGCCCCAAGAGATCACTCCATGTCGTCATCTTCTCCATGTCCTTCCTCATCATCGCCTTCTTCTTCATCACCGCGTCCTCCAAGCCCAGCAGGATCAAAGTCATCGTCATCATTGGAAAGCTCCTCCTCATCAACATCTGCCGGTGGGACCCCGAAGTAGAAGTCATCATCATGGATCTCGGGCATCTCAATGGGGACAAGATCGGCAGAAGCAAGTGAAGTGGGATCAGCAGGCACATCAAAACCAGCAAGCCTACGGTCGGCGTTCTGAATACGCCGAGTCTCCTTGGCCAACTCACGCGCCTCATGGGAAATGGCCCTAGTGTCCTTGCACATGTTGAACATAGCCTTGAAGAACTTTGCAATTCCACTCGAGGGACGCTCAGGAATGCCACTTGAGGAAGCAGAAGGAGTGGCCGAGGGGGACTTGGACTTCCCTTTGGCAAACTCCGGAATCTCATCACCATTGATCAACCGAGGAGCCATCTTCTTGCACTTGATCACATCATAGTTTTCCATGATTTCAACCCCTACCTTGGAATTGATGAACTTCTGAATGAGTGGGCCATAAGCGGGCTTCCTCTTCTCCATGACCCCTACACAAATCTCCCGGTAGATGAAATCCATCACGTCAATCTTCCTTTGGTTTTTAGGCCTTGTGAGGAACATGAGGTTCACCATGAAGGCCCTGATAGCAGAGAAGTCACCGGCCTTGATCACAATGGAGGCACGGAAGATCTTGGAGAGCAAGTTGTAGTAGGGGTACATGTTGGAGTTGAAAGGCTTAGTCTTGCCTTTAGCATTGGGAGGATAGCAGAAATCCAGACTTGAGATATCATACTCAGGGGCATCATGAATTCTGTAACCGTGATCAGCATAGGTGGCAGTCCAGGTGTAGCCCAAAGCCTCAGCAAACTCAGTCAAATTGCTGGTGATCTTCTCCTCTCCACACATCCAAGTCATGGAGCGTGTGGCATCACCCTTAGCATGGAGTGTGCAGTAGAACTGAGCAACCAACTCCGGGCAGTACTCACTCTCAGTGTTATCAAACAGAGGCATCATGCCAAACTTCTCCAAACAGGCATGCACATGGCGGAGCTCAGAGTTTTTGTACCTATTGTAGACGTCCATGTCCACTTGGGCTTGCACACAAGTAAGAGGCTGCTGAGTAGAATAGAACTCATCCCAACACTTGAGCTGCAGATTTGTCCAGAACCGAGGATCCTCACAGGTGGAATCAGGGAAACGGTAAGGATTCTTCCGCTTGATATACTTCCACTGAGGGATGGAGCAGCTTTTCAGATCAATCTCAGGAACTGATTCAGTGTGAGCATCCTCACGAGTCTCATGAAAGGAGGAGGAACGACCAGCCCGTCCTCTGACCGGACGAGCACCCCTTGAAACAGATTGCTTCCTTTTCAGACCAGTACGAGCTCCAGGACCTGCGAATGGAGGATACAGGAGTAGCAAAGATAAGTGCATATGCCATATGGGTCAAAAGGAACTCCAAAAGGTTAGGTGTAGTGCAAAAACTTGAATTCCTGGCAGCATCCGGAAAATTCCGGAGAGATCCGGAATATTCCGGCTGGGCCGGAATGGTCCGGAATATTCCGGCTGAGCCGGAAATTTCCGGAGCAATTCCGGGCTCCTCGATTTGATTCGAGGAACTGCCTAAGACTTCGAATTTTTGTCTCACAACTACACCAAACATCTAGGAAAACCAGAGATGATGCGCCTAGAATAGATCTACGTGCTGGAAAAGTGGGAAGGGCACCAACTAAGATTGGATCTAAGTCTAGATTTAGAGTGGTTAGACTAGATCAAGAGAAAGCATGGCATCTAGGTAGTGAATGGCAAGGTAAACACATTGATAGAACTTGGAACTAGATCAAACCCTAGTGAGATTGCATATAGAGCCAAAATCAACCAATCAAAACGAAAAGTAAGAGATGCCAAACAACATACCGTCCATGGGGATGTCCTTGTCCAAGGGAGGGATCCAACAATCCTCCCTAGGGGCAACGGGGACGAAATCGACGTAAGGAGGCGGCTAGGGCACGGGAGGAGAGAAAGAAGTGGAGGAAAACGTCCTCCCGTGCGTGCGGGGTATTTATAGAAGAAAACTGCCCATCCGGAATGGCCCGGAAAATTCCGGAGGTCCGGAATATTCCGGGGCAATCCGGCTATCCGGAATGATCCGGAAAATTCCGGATGGTCGGAATTTTCCGGCAGGAGCAACAATCAGCTCCAAAAATTTCGGGGGGGGGGGCCAAGTTTTGAAAGGCAAGGAATGATGTGTGATGTGTGGAATATGGCATATGCATAGATGAACATGAGGGAGGATAAATAGAGCAAAAACACAAGGGTTAGGTTTCCTAGTCTTACTTCTCGGAAAAGAAACAAATAAGATCGAAATAGCAACGAGAAGTAGTATTCGGAGAAGAAAAAACACCATAACCATAAGATATTCAACTAAGAACCAACTCTTCACGTGGGAAGAGGTTGGTGGCCTAAGCCACCATGTAAGAGTTCATGGTATGCAACCGCGAAGATATATCTTGGGGGCATTGCCAAAACTCAACATTGAAGCTCACAATTCAACATTAGAAAAAGAGAGATCACAATGAATTTTTGCTATGGGCATAATGGGGGGAGGGAGAACCCAATGTGTTAGGATAACACTCCCCCTATGTCCATGCCTACATCTATACTCGAACACGTTTCATCTATAGGGGTGTGTGCAAGATAGTCAAGTCAAGCTCCTTGAATCAATCACATTTAGCTCATTCCTCAAGAACAAGAACCTTGCATCATCAAGTGGCTTCGTGAAAATATCCGCAAGATTGTCCTTGGTGGGCACATAACCTAGTGCAATGTCTCCTCTCGCCACGTGATCACGGATGAAGTGGTGGCGAATCTCAATGTGCTTCGTCCTTGTGTGTTGCACCGGATTGTATGCAATCTTGATAGCACTTTCATTGTCACATAGAAGAGGTACTTTGTCCAAATAAACTCCATATTCCTTGAGAGTTTGCCTCATCCATAGCAATTGGGTGCATGCACTTGCGGCGGCAACATATTCGGCTTCGGCGGTGGAGAGAGAAATGCAATTTTGTTTCTTCGAGGACCAACTTACAAGGGACCTACCAAGAAATTGGCAAGCCCCGGAAGTTGACTTCCTATCATCTTGATCACCCGCCCAATCGGAATCCGTATATCCATTGAGAGAAAATTGTGCCCCCTTTGGGTACCACAAACGAAATCTTGAGGTATGAACCAAATAACGAAAGATCCTATGAACCGCCATTAGATGGCAATCCTTAGGAGCCGCTTGATACCTTGCACACACACCTACACTCAAAACGATATCGGGCCTAGATGCACAAAGATAGAGCAAAGAACCAATCATAGAACGATAGAGCTTTTGGTCCACATCCTTACTCCCTTTTGGATTACGAGAGAGATGACACTTGACTTGCATAGGAGATGTCTTGATCTTAGCATCTTGGAAGTTAAACCTCTTGATCATATCTTGGGTGTAATTGGCTTGAGAAATGAAAGTCCCACGAGCCAATTGCTTGATCTCAAAGCCAAGGAAGAATTTAAGCTCACCCATCATAGACATCTCGAACCTGTCAGTCATAAGCTTAGAGAACTCATTATTGAAAGCTTGGTTAGTTGAGCCAAAGATGATATCTTCCACATAGAGTTGGCATATGAAAAGCTCTCCCTTTACTCTCTTGGTGAAGAGAGTGGGGTCAATCTTCCCAACTTCGAAACCACGATCATCTAACAACTCCCTAAGGTGCTCATACCACGCACGAGGTGCTTGTTTGAGACCATAGAGAGCCTTGTCAAGTTTGTAAACGTGGTTGGGAAAGTTGAGATTCTCGAACCCCGGAGGTTGCTTAACATATACCTCCTCTTTTAGTGGACCATTCAAGAAAGCACTTTTCACATCCATTTGTTGCAATTTGAAATTATGTGAGGATGCATAAGCAAGGAGGATACGGATGGACTCAAGGCGAGCCACGGGCGCGTAGGTTTCATCAAAGTCAATGCCTTCAACTTGGGTGTAACCTTGAGCGACCAATCTTGCCTTGTTCCTAATGACAATGCCATTCTCATCTTGCTTGTTCTTGAAAATCCACTTGGTGCCAATAACATTGTGGCAATCCTTGGGTTTTTCAACCAATCTCCAAACTTTGTTGCGCTCAAAGTTATTGAGCTCATCATGCATAGCTTCAACCCAATCGGAGTCCTCAAGAGCTTCATACACTTTCTTAGGCTCCACCATAGAGATATGAGCTTGATGCTCACAAAAATGAGCCAATTGCCTTCTAGTGGATCTTCTAGCTTGAACATCCTCCAAGACCTTGTCATCTTGGGCATCAATTTGCTTCAAAGCTCTTGTTATCCTTTTGATGCGACGGGCTTCGATTTCCTCATTATTGCGAGGAGGAATCACTTGATCATCTTGATCATTCGGGTCCCCATCTTGACCAACATGGCCTTGATCATCAACATCATCATCAACAATATCTTCAACACTAGCTTCAACTTGAGAAGAGGATGATTAGGATGATTGATCTTGGCCTTGATCTTGACTCGCATTAGTGAGAGGAGTGGGTACGACTTGCGGAGTCACTTGATCAACGAGAGGAGGGTCTTGAATATGTTCTCGGATAGGTGTAGTAGGTGGCTCCTTGGCTTGATCTTCAAATGTAGAGGAGGGCTCCACTTGGGTAGAGCATAGTCCTTCTCGAGTCTCCATAAGGTGTCCCTCGATGGGGCGGAAGAATCCCACACCCATCCTTCCTATGGCTTCTTGAGGCATTTCAACATCTACATTTGAAACATGAAATTGCGCCACTTGGGAGCCGTCATTTTCCTCTAAAACCACACTACAAGATTCTATGACAATCCGTGAGGCTTTGTCATAGACTCTATAAGTGTGGGATTCGGCACCGTAACCAACAAAAATACCCTCAATAGTTTTGGATTGAAATTTCGACAACCTAATACCCTTGATCAAATAAAAGCACTTACAACCGAATACACGGAAGTAGGATACGTTGGGCTTGTTGCCGGTGAGGATCTCATATGGGGTCTTGCTCAAGCCTTTGCGTATGTAGAGGCGGTTGGAGGAGTGGCATGCGGTGGATACGGCCTCGGCCCATAAATATTGGGGAGAAGAGTACTCCGCCAACATGGTCCTTGCCATATCCAAGAGAGTGCGATTCTTCCTTTCGGCAACACCATTTTTTTGAGGAGTGTAAGTGGCGGAGTATTGGTGACGAATGCCTTCTTCACTAAGAAATTCATTCAATGTATAGTTCTTGAACTCCGATCCATTATCACTCCTAATAGCCATGATTTGCACATTGTGTTGACGTTGCACTTCGTTGGAGAAATCGATGATGGTTTGTTGGGTCTCACTCTTGCACGTGAAGAAATAAACCCAAGTGTATCTTGAATAATCATCGACAATCACCAAGCAATACTTCTTGCCGCCAAGACTTGCCTCGGGCACGGCACCAAAGAGATCAACATGGAGAAGCTCCAAGATCCTCTTTGATGAGATAATAGTCTTGGCCTTGTGCACAATGTCATGCATCTTCCCTTCAACACACGACCTACAAACGCGATCCTTTGCAAAGGAAACATTTTCTTTTAGTCCAACAATAAGGCCGCTTTTGTGAAGACTTTGCAAAGTTCTCATGTTGACATGGGATAGCCGGCGATGCCATAACCATCCCAAGTCCGCCTTCCCGAAAAGACACATTGCTTGAGTGTTGGTTGACTTCGAAAAATCTACCACATACAACTCATTTTCAACATGCCCCACGTGAGCGACGTCAAGAGTCTTGCTCCTCAAAAGGACCACAATATCACCATCAAAGAAGACGGAGAACCCCATCTTACTAAGACAGCGGACGGAAAGTAAATTGTAACCAAGGGATTCGACAAGCATGACGTTCACGATAGTGATATCGGGAGCCACCACAACCTTGCCAAACCCGGATACCTTAGACTTGGACGAGTACCCATAAGTGACGGTTGCTTGGATGTCATTTGGTCGCAACTCCGTCACAAGTTCTTTGCTTCCGGTCATATGATTAGTGCATCCACTATCAAGAATCCATTTAGTCCCACCGGAAGCATAGTCCTGCAAGAGATCATTGACTAGAGTTAGGACCCGAGTTGGGTCCCTTCATGTTAGCAACAAGGGTCTTTGGAACCCAAATAGTGTAGTCAATGAAACCCTCAATAGGACCAACATATTTAGCTTGCACAACACCATAATAATCAACATATAAGAAATGGTGTGGGTTGTTAGTTCCCGCGGAGGAGCTACGAGTAGTGTTGTCCCTGATGACAATACCACCCGAAGCACCATGTTTGTTCTTCTTCTTGTTCTTCTTCTTCTTGTTCCTTTTCTTGGCTACATAGCCAAGACCTTGCTTGCCCACTTGTTGCCTAGGAGCACTCAATTGTGGTCTAGAAATGACCGCATTAGAGCTTGGGGCAACCACTTGTGGGGTGGCAAGCACCACCTTTTCAACTTGAGTGCTTTTGCCCTTGAGCCTTGCTAGCTCATCCTTCAACCTAGCATTTTCTTCAATAATATTTGCATGATCACAAGAAGAAGTAGAAGTGCTAGGATGGTTAGATTGAGTAAGTTGAGTTTGAAGTTGTTCATGCAACTCTTTGAGGGATGAGTGTTGGCTTTCCAAAGCTTTGTGAGCAATGGTTAGCTTTTCAAACTCCTCGGTTAGTTTACCATGACCAACCCCAAACTCTACTTTATCCTTTTTAGCCTTTTTATATTTAGCAATAGCAAGATCACGTTCCTTAATGATTTTAGAGACAAGTTCATTATGAGTAGTTTCAATAGATTCAAGTTCATCCTCTAGAGAAACTCTACCATCATGCTCTTCCTCAAGAGTCATAGAGAGAGATGCAATTTCATTCGCATCTCTTCTCTCAATTTCACCTTTCTTCTCAAGGGCCTCTTGGGCCTCTCCCAATTGCCTCATGAGATACTCAAAGTATTTCTTGGTCTCCCCTTGCATGTTAGTCATGAAATGGTCCAAAGAGGCCCTTTCTTCTTCTTCTCTACGGCTAGCAATATGTTCTAGTTCACTAGGAGTCTTAGAGATAGGAGAAGATGATACCTCCGTGGCCTTAGCCATTAAGCACTTGGCATTGCGTTGAGGGAGATTTTCATTGGGGGATTCAAAGAGGGATGACGAAGATGGAGTGGATGCAATAGCTAGAGCGGCCACTTCACTTGTTGTTTCTTCTTCTTCATCACTCCCGGAATCATACTCCTCTTGAGTCAAGAGCACAAACTTGGTGGGGGATTTCTTGTTGAATGGTTTCCTCTTGAAGTGAGGCTTCTTGTATTCAACCTTGGATTTGTCCTTAAGAATGAGCTTGCCACTATGGTTTTCTCTATTCTTGTAGGGGCACTCCGCAATGAAGTGATACTTATCTTGGCAATTGAAGCAAGTTCGCACTTTTTGAGCCCCATCATCTCCATAACGAGACTTGGTCTTATCCTCAACATATTTCTTGCCCTTGGGGGGATTGTTCCAAAACTTTTGCACGGTAAGAGCAATGAGATCCTTTAGAACGGGATCATAGTCTTGTTCCTTCAATGGAGGCAATGCTTCATCACCATCTTCATAATTCTCAACTTCTCTTGACAAAGCCTTGGCCTTCAAAGCAACGGAAGCTCCTTGATGCATTCCAATAGCCCTAGCACGATTGGCAAGAGCATTCTTGGTTTGCACTTTGTAGGAGCTCAATTCTTGCATGACTTGGGTAGAGGTCATGGTGGAGAAATCATGTCTCCCTTGAATGCTCTTCGTATCCGTGCCCTCAAAAGGCATCACGGCAATTATGAACTTCCTCTTGATCCAAGCATCATCAATATGTGTTGCACCCGCATTGGAGAAAGCGGTGGCAAGAGATTTGAGTCTTTGATACATGTCAACATGATCTTCTCCATCACGCATGAAAAATCCTTCGGCCTCATTGGTCAAGGTGTCATAGCGATTTCTTTGCATGCTCTCATTCCCAACAAACATGATGACAAGTGCATCCCATGTTTCTTTGGCGGTGGAGAAGTGTTGAAGATGCGGCATGTGATTGGGGCCCACGGCTTGATGAAGGATGGATAAAGCGGTGTAATTGAGTTGGCAATCTACAACCTCTCTTCTTGTGAGATTCTTGGGATCATATGGCTTGTATCCATCACGAGTGATTCTCCAAAGATCTATACAAGAAGAGTTCAAGTGAGTCTCCATGTAGTATTGCCATTCACGAAAGGAATATGCATCAATTTTAGGTGGATCTCCTCTAGGAATTATATGAGGAAAAGGGATAGGAGGATCGGGAGAATATTAGCCTTCAACGGCATGATATCCTTCCTTTCCACTCGCACCCTTCTTAGCGGATTGTTCGGCGGAAGCAGTTTTAAGTGGTTCACCATCAACCCCTTTCTTTGCACCCTCCGTTTCCGGAGGGGATGAGTCGACCACCTCCGGTTCTTTGGCTTTGAGGAGTGTTGTCATGAGTTGACGCAACTCCTCAAATTTAGTGTCTATGGATGAGGTCAATGATTCTCTCAAAGCATTGAGATCATTCATGGACACATTTCCATCGGACGGAGCGTCATCCGACTCATTTCCCATACTTAAACTCTTAGGCGGTTAAGCCCGATAGAAGAGCCGAGGCTCTTATACCAAATGAAAGTAAAGTATAGGCACCTAGAGGGGGGGGGTGAATAGGTGCTACGACAAACTTTAATTTTTCTCAAAGTTTAGGCTTGACAAGAAGGTAAATTCTCTAGATAGTGCAACTAGTGGTGAATTTACCTATATGACAAGACAAGCAATTAATGCAACAAGTACAAGTAAGTAAAGAGAGGGAGGAACGAGGTAACCGATGGAAGCACACGGAGACACGATGTATTTCCGAGTTCCTCCTTTTTAGGGGAGTACGTCTCGTTGGAGGGGTGTGAGCTCGCCACAAAGGCCTACTCAACGCCACTAAGGCTTCACCCTGTTCTCCGATGAACTTCGCCACAAAGGCCTAGTTCACCTTCCACTATAGAACCCCTTTGAGGCGGGGATCAAATCCTTTACAAACAACTTGGGGCACACACCCACAACTTAATTGGGGGCTCCCAACTCTTCTTGAATCACCAACAAGAAACAAGAAGCCTAGGTTCTCCACAAGAGGAAACCCTAGGCAAGATCCCTTGAGCTAGAGAGGGGGAAATGAAGAACGGGTTGGTGAAGATGTAGATCCGGTGGTCCTCCTTCAATCCTCAAAGAATCAACGAGTTTGGGTGGAGGAGGAGGGAGATCTTGCTAGTGGGTGAGCTCCATTAATGGTGTCTTCAATGCTGGGAAGAGCTAACCCTTGGAGAGAGAAGTGATGCTCTATTTATAGCCTCCAAGAAAACTAGCCGTTTTTGGGCCAGATTTCGACCAGCCCGGAATGGTCCGGAATTTTCCGGACCCCCGGAATATTCCGGAGCAATCCGGATGCCAACCGAGCAATTCGCTGTTGTGGCCGGAATGGCCCCCAGAATATTCCGGATGCCAACAGAACATTTTTCCGTTGCGGCCGGAATGGCCCCGGAAAATTCCGGCTGCCGGAATCTTCCGGAATATTCCGCAGAGCAACAGAGCCTTTTCCCATAGTGGCCGGAATAATCCGGAAGCATTCCGGATGCCCGGAATTTTCCGGCCTTTCCTTTGAAACTCTGTTAAAGGCCAGAAAAGTTCCATTGATCTTCGAATTCTTCACCATTTCTTTGACACCGTACACGTGCTGATTTAAGACCAACCTTTTAACAAAATAGCACATACGGTTAGTAACTTCTTTATGTTGTTAACAAACACACAAAACAGTGAGATATCGAGAATGCACTTTCACAAGTCGAAAGAGTCAATCAGATTCTCGAGGATATGCTCAGAGCATGTGGTCTCTCCTTTGGCATGAAATGGGAGGAATGTCTTCCATATGCTGAATTCTCCTACAACAACAGCTTCCAGGCAAGCCTAGGCATGGCACCATTTGAGGCTCTCTATGGCCGCAGATGCAGGAGTCCAATCAATTGGTCTGGAGCTGGTGAACGTTCACTCTTAGGCCCTGACATTGTTAAGGAAGCCGAAGAGAAGGTTCGCATCATTCGTGACAATCTCAAGATTGCTCAGTCTCGTCAGAAAAGCTACTATGACAGCAAGCACATGGATATGATTTATGCACCTGGTGACAAAGCATATCTCCGTGTAACTCCACTCAGAGGTACTCATCGTTTTGGTGTAAAAGGAAAACTTGCACCAAGATACATTGGTCCTTTCAACATTCTCTCAAGGCGTGCGGAAAATGCCTATCGTCTTGAACTTCCAGAAAAACTATCCAAGGTGCACGATGTGTTTCACGTGTCACAGCTCAAGAGGTGTTTCAAAGATCCAGATCGTGCAGTTGATCATGATTCCATTGAACTGCAAGAAGATCTCTCTTATGAGGAGCACCCTGTTCGAATTCTCGATGAGACCGAGCGTAAGACTCGCAACAAGAGCACCAAGTTCTTGAAAGTGCAGTGGTCCCATCATTCCGATAAAGAGGCAACGTGGGAGACCGAAGAGGATCTTCACAAGAAGTATCCGGACCTTTTCTCTTCTCAGTAGGAATCTCGGGGCGCGATTCCTTCAAGGGGTGGGCGTTTTGTAACATCCCAAGTATGAAAACAACCTTTAGAATGTTTGTTTCTTGTTTTATTTATGTTTTGCATCATGACATCATCATTGCCTTTGTTTTGGCATTTGTTTTCCATTTGTTTTCATCTGTTTTCCTTTGTTTTCCCAATTGAAATTCAAACAAAATTCAAATATTTGTTTCATACTTGTGCTGTTACAATTTCCAAATGAATATTCAAATCAAAGCAATTAAATTGGTTCCATTAAAGTGGTAAGTTCAAACTATTAAGTGGTTCCTTTTAATATTTCATTTAATATCAATTTCATACAAAGCTCAATTAAAATTCAAACAATATTCAAATGTTTTGTTTCATACTTGTTATGTTACAATTTTCAAATAAAAATATTCAAATTCAATTAAATTTCCAAACAGCAACCATTTTGAAGTTTATGAAAATTACAAAACAAATCAATCATTTGTTACATTACACTTGAAATTAAAAAACTTTTAAAGTGTTCTTTCATTTAATCAATTAATACCAAAATTCACTCAATTTCAAATAAACTACAAACAACAACTAATTTAAATTATTTGGAAAACCAAAGTTTGCACCAGGTTGCTGTTACAATAAATAAGCAATACAAATTTTCCTAAATTTTTCTAACCTCAAAACCCTATCCTTTTTCTCCTTTTCCTTTTCGGCAAAAAAAAAATAACAGAAAGAAAAAACAAAAAAAAAATAGAGCAGAGGGGAGAGGCAGGCCAGTGGGCAGCAGGCCCAGCCCACCAGCCCGGCCTGCTACCCCCCTCCTTTTTCTTCCTCCTGTACGGCGTGCATCCGCGACAGCCACGTCGCTGTACGGCGGAGCAGACGGCCGGGAGGCGCCCTCCTCCTCCATATAACTGCCCCGCGAGCTCCCCCCTAGCCCTAGCTCCTCCACCTCCTTCTCCCTCACGCCGCGCCGCCGTTTTCCCCCTCTGCTCTCTCTCTCTGTCACCGCACGGTCTGAACCCGAGCACCACCGCTTCCCCTCCGGCGATCGCCATCGCTATGCCGCGCCACCACGCGGGTTGAGCCCTGGGATCGAATCCCCTCGACCTCCTCGTCCCCCTCGTGTCCAGGGAGGGGCACGGGCATCTCCTGAACGTCGCCGCCGTCCTCGCTGTCGCCGCCGTCGTCGAGCACCTCCTCCTTATGCTCCCTCACGGTGAGCTCATCTCTCTCTCGATTCTTTCCCTCTCTTTCTCCTCTCTGCTGTCACGTTACGCGCGCTCGATCACCACACGCACGCACATGGCAGCACGAGCGAGCAGCAGCAGCGGCTAGCCGCCGGCGACTGCCTCCCGTCGGGTTTCAGTTAACTGAAACCAAATTTCAGTTTCGTCAGTCTATTTCGCGAACTGAACATCAAAACCAAATGTGCACCTTACCTGTCACGAAACAGCAGCGTAGCGCAGTGGCCAGAGCGCTGCTCGCGCGAGCCCGCGGCCAGGGTTCGATCCCTGCCTCCCTCGGAGAAAAACCACACCTTTTTCGCCACCGCGCGCTGACAGGTGGGCCTCCCCCTGTCAGCGACCACACGTGCCACGCACGCGCCACGTTGTCCCAGGGCCCCCTCGTCAGTGGCCCAGGCTAGGCCACTGCGAGGTGTAAAACGTTTCTGGCTTTTTTTTTTAGTTTAAGTCCTTTTATTTTACAGATTAGTCCCTGTATTTAAAATACAAATAACTTTTGAAATTCAAATCCAAATAATATAAATGAAATATGTATTCTGCACCAAATTAAATTCTCTACATGATTAAAGCATTTGTTTTCTGTTTTGAACATTTCAAATTGTTTCAAAATTCAAATTCAAACAACTCATTTGAAATTTTGTTAAATTCATAACTAATTCAAATTTAATTTAAATGCCACATATAAAATATGTTTTCTATGCCAAATTAAACCACCATTTCAAATATAAACTTTGTTTCATGTTTTGAATAATTAAAATGGGTTAAATAATTTAAACCTTGTTTAAATCATTTAAAAATTGCTAAATTCATAACTTGGTCAAATTAAATTCTTTTTGAACATATAAAATATGTTTTCAAACTAGAAAAGTATAATCTTTTCAAATATGAATTTTATTAAATGTTTTGAACAAATAAAAATTAAAATAAATTCAAACTTGAATTAAATTCATTTAAATCTTGTATGTTTAATTCATAATTAATTCATTTTAAATCCTTTTTCAACAAATGAAACATGTATTCCACCTAAAATTTTGTGTTTTTTCCAAATATGAACTTGGTTGTCTATTTTTAACAATTAAAATTGGTGAAAACAACAAATGCTTGTGTAACTCTGTTAAGAAGCCACAATTTCATAACTTAATAAATAAAATTCCAAACTTGGTAAACACCTTTTAAAATTGAATCTATTGTTGTTTTCTTATTGTTTTCCTCAGCCATGCATCATTCTAATCAACTTTCACATGATGGTTATTTGTAGATCATTTAATTCAACCTTAATTCATGGGATTTTCTACATGCAACCCAAATTGCATATGGTCCCATTTAATTATGTTACCATGTCAACTAGCTTATTTTGATGCATCAATTAAATTGTCATGCATCATCCCATGATTGTGCATTATGCCATGTTATTGATTGTTTGTCTCTCTGCGTTGTTTGTTTGCTTCTTCTCGAATAGACGACGACGCTGAGACAGACGAGGTTTACGACACTACTTCTGAGGAGTTAGCCCAGTACCAGGCTACTGAGTTTGCAGGCAAGTATTCACTCACATGAACCATTGTGTCCTTTCCACACTGGTTATCGATACTTTCCGTTGTCTATTCTGCTAGCCTTAAGATTCGTTGCTTGTGTTCCGATCCTATCACATGTTATCCTGTAACCCTGAAATAGCCTATCCTCCACACCCATAACCCCATTGCTTGTTGCATGTGTCTTACTAGCATGCTTAGGGTTGTTTATGTTCGATTCTGTTGTCCGTTATTTCTGTTACCATATTTATCATTGTTCTGGGGCTCGATGTTAAACAACAACCTGTTAATGTTTGAGGTAATGCTAATTTGATGATAAGGCACCGGCAGGAGGCCGGGTATGGTTTTGAGGCCTGCTAGTGTCGAACTCAGGAAAAGTCTTTGTCCTCTGGATCCATGTTGAGCGCGCTAACCGCATGTGGGAAGCGTGTATGGGCGTCCCCCGCAACTCTGATTCGATTCGCATCTCGTCCAAATCGCCACACTTAGTTCGGGCTTTCCATTTGATGCACGCATATGCAGGTACAAACCCGAGGCCAGGATGGAACTTTTGTAGTCGGCATTTAGGGCGGCGTGGTCTTCCAGTGCTATGAGGGTCCCCCTTTTCTTCGTGGGGGCTCGATTAGCCGCGCACGCACAACACGTGGTTCTTTGGGCTTGATGCGAAGAAGAGTTGGGCTGTGTTGAGTGCCTCGCTTGGTGGAAGTGCATTTCCAATCTGGCGGGGTATTCTTACGTGTACGGCCAAATTGGTGCACCCCTGCAGGGTTAAATCTTCTCGAGAAGCCGTGTTGTCCGCGGTTATGGATGACTTGGTGATAGGGCTGGCTAACAAGGATTAGACAACTTACACCTAATCAATATTAACTTGATTAGTAATAGATCTTATTGACACAATAACTTCAATCATCATTAATCCAACTGTGTGAGTTATCCTCGGATTGCTTCTTTGGATAAGGGGCGAGATCCAGGATGGGTTTGTTTGAGGTTAGTGGTAGTTGGTTACGTTACGCTATCTTATCCCTCTCTTTTAGCCGGAAGTTGTAGCATGTTTCTGTAGTTGGTTAGAGCAGCCTGCTGCCGCACTTTTGTATCACCTATTCTTCCATTGAACCCAAAGCATCTGTACTTGGTGTTGCCGGGTACTCTATGGTATCTTGTGAGTCTTGCTTGCCAGTACGTTTATGTACTGACCCCTTTGGGGCTGTGGTTTCCGCAGGCTATGTTTCTGAGGATCCCCATGGTGGCTACTACGTGGAGTATGACGAGGCTGCTGACGAGTAGATAGCGGACCCGGGCAGGATCCGAGACATCGTTGATGGGCTCCGTCTTTTCGTTTCCGGCCTCTTAGGCCTATTTGGATCTTGTCTGTACTCAGACACTTTGGATGCTTCCGCTGTGTTGTAATGATGAATTGTTGGGACATGTGTCCTCTGGATGATTGTATTTGCTATCTCTGCTCTAGTGAGAGCTATTTGCAACTTATTTCAATCTTTTGTGTCTTAGAGATATGTTGTGATATCAGTTGTTCTAATGCCGTTGACGTACCATGTGTGTATGTTATGAAGTACGTCAACGGAAGTGTCCTGATTTCTATGGGATGGTTTGCGCAGACGATGGATAGTAGAGAATGGTTGTCACACGTTTACGTGTTGGCCTGCTCATATTGAGATGCGGGTGCCGGTATGCCCCGTAAGCCATTTGTTCTACTATTTAGCGGACTGTGAGTATCCTCTAGAAGTCCGGGTGCGACAGATTTATCCCTGCAGGGGCTACACTTTACCCACACGTACCAACCGACTCTTAATGCCAAGCTATTGGCACAATTTCGACGATGTGCCGGCAGAGTGTGGTCAGCCACGACCTTTACCTTGCTCGGACCTATCCATGAGTCAACCCAAACAGGGCCACCCCGTCAACAGGGAGTTGGCCACCTCCTGACGGCACCTGTTCTGTGAGGCGGGATCAAGATCCGTGTACGTCCATCACTTGTCCGGGTCACGCCCTAAACACCTCCAAAAGGTTTTTGACTCACACGCAGATGGAACTCCCAAACTACGTGACTCACGGATAGAGCCGAACAAGTTAGTTAGTCGAGCGAGGCTCATGGCCATCGCGCATGGTTGTACGCTCAGTCTTGGCTTCTGTGCCCCGACCTTACTCCTAGGGTTGGCAAGTTCGGAACAAACAACCACTTCCCAAGTGGCCTCCCGTACAAGCCTTAGTCAAGTTAACCACACAGTGCTCATCTCACCACGCCATCATATCATACTAGGTTATCGCAACTCTGATTCATCAACCGGATGGAGCAGAGGTAAACAAACATGTAAAGCTAAGCGAAGCAGATATGAGGCTCTGGCGATGCGCACAAGCAAATCTATGGCGGCTAGGAGCAGTGGATCAGGACATTGAGGCAATGCAGTATATAGGTGATCTATATCTACTAGGATCAAATACTTTGGAATCGAATGCAAAGTACGAGAATCAAATGTTGTTCGAAAACATATATGAGCAGATAAGAGGTTATGCTTGCCTTGGTTAAAAGAAAACCAAATAAATGTCTTCTCGGATAAGTGCTTGACTTGTCGGTTAGGATCAAGTATTCGTCATGGAGTTGTTGGCCTTCTCTTCGAAGTCGGGTTCTACCGAGGGAAACAACACCGAAAAGAAAGAGAACATTCAACACATGGCATCGATGCAATGCACAACATGTATGCATGAACAAGTTAATGCACTTAAATAAATCCCTAAACATGATCGTTGGGTTGCTAGGTTTCGCATGTCAGTTATACATTTTTACTGAACTTAGCCCGAAATAGACCCCGGAGGGCAATTCGGGTGGTTATGAAGGTGAGTACCATTTTAGTTGCTCAAATTGGTTTAAAAACATCATAACTAGGTTGCATTTGTCATTTTGAGCAAATTGGTATATAACTTTTAATTTTCTAATTTATTGAATAAAAACTTATTTTCTCTATTTTAAATGAATTAAACAATATTAAATAATGTTCAATTTTCAACTTTCTCAAACATGGTTCAAAATGATATATTCATGCAGAGCTCATTTTTTTGATCATTTCTATGTTTTTATTTTATTTTTCTGAACTACAGATTAAAAGATATTCATTATTAAAGATTAAAGTATTTTCTGCAATTATTGCATAGAGGGGGCCCACGTGTCAAAGTATTACTCTTTTTCTAAAATAATAAGAAAACTGAATTGTGACATCATAGTGACGTCACTGTGACCTCATCAATGGCCACAGAGGCTATGTTGTGGAAGGAATCGATCGATTCCGCACGAATTGGGCGAAGCCATCTTGTGGGGAAGTTGCAGCACGCTGTGGCGAAGCTAGGGGAAGCGGCGCCGCCGACGTATGGTTGCCGGAGACGCGCGGGCGAGCAGTTTTTGCGGTGGCAACTGCGGTACGCGACGACGGGTATGAAAACGACGGCCAACCCCGAAATTAAATGTACCACAGAGTTCGACAGCTCACCCTGATGTTCTAGGAGGGCTCGAGGAGGTAGGGAATGGACGGCGGCGGCCGGAATCGCCCGCGGACGCGGCGGCCGGAGGCGGGGAAGATGCGAACGGCGACGGCGATTAAGAGCTCCTCGGTTCGATTCCTTGGCCTAGGGAGGAGAGAAGACGACCACGACAACCTTGGTGTGCTCGAGGGAGCTCGGGAGCGGCTGGAACGGCGGCGGCCCGAACTAGGGTTTCGGTCACCTCCAGACAGAGAGTGAGAGGAGGAGAGGGAAGGCCATAGTGAGAGAGAGGAGGTCAAGTGGGTTCTCTGAGACCTATCCACGCGAGGAAAGAGGCAGGGAGGAGGTGGCAATCGACGCCAGAGCTGCCTCCACGCAGGTGCTTCCTCTGTCCCGAGGTAGAAGACAAAGGAACAATTCGAAAACCCCCTAGAATTCCTAGTTTTTGTGAAGAGGTCCTTCTCTCTAATAGAACAGAACTTAAACAAGGATTTTGAGGGCCTTTTTGAAATCAGAAAAATTGGCAAAAATAATATTTGGAAAGCTTGTAAAATTTCCAACCTTGCCATGTTTTTGTTTTCCGAAGATAAAAATATTTTTAGAACAAATTTTGGGTGACCACTTTAAGTGGTTTTTGGTCATTTCATATTAGTTTCAATTTCAAATTTGATTTAAATTTTTACATGCATGTTATGACATGAACACAACACCACCAACCCTTTATAAGCAAATTTGGGATGTTACAAATCTACCCCCCTTACAAGAATCTCGTCCCGAGATTCCCGAAGGAGAAGAAAGAAGGAACACCAGTTTTGAACGATCTTCTTGAACCTTATGGTTCTTTTCTCGAAGAGGTTGATCCGTAGCATCTTGAAGTATTGAACGGATACACCTTAGGTAAGAGGGAAACTCTTAGGAAATGATCTTCACGGAGATCGAGTATCTCATGGCTAACTCAGGACAAGAATGTTCGTAAAGAAGTTTTTGAGTTAACATGCATGAAACACATTGAGATAACGGAGGAAACAAGAGAAGGTTTCAAGTTTTTGGACGATTGGTCTTGAAAGGATTTAGAATATGAGCTTTGCACAAGACTTTAAATCCTTTTGGAAAAGAAAGGTTGAACAACTTATAACGTCGAGGTTTCTTCAAACAGAATACCAAGATGGAAAGGATTGTCTTGGATACCACAAAGTAATATCCATAGACGAGAGGAAACACGAGAAAACACTGTAATCGTGCGTCGGAGAAGACTTGATACAGGATCATGTTCACTCTTCGGAATGGACACGGAATATGAAGGAACTTTCATTCCGTCAAATTTTGTCGAAATCTTTGTCAAAGATCATGATGTTACTTCTCAACGGAGGATGAGTAACCAAAGGACGTTGGAACACCGTAATGAACAAGGTATTCTTGGTCACACCATAAGAATGGATAACCAACAAGGATTGAAACACCGGAAGTAATAAGGAATCTCTTTCCTATTGTGGTTTGGACGTAGCACTACATCCACCACATAGTTGAGATCCCACGGCTGAAGTGACTGAGGAATTCACACAATGTGTGAGATCAACATAACTTCAAGTACAGACCACTTGAGGAAAGAAACTGATCAATGGCGGTCACGGAACAGCACGAGATGTTCCCATGATGAACCGGTTTACACTAGATCAAAGGTTTTGGAGGTTCAACATAGAGATATTGGAAATGTCAACTTCCAAGTTATCTTGGACGTTCTAGATACCAAGATCAGGCTTACGGTAAGCCATGAGTAGATCTTCAAGTGAGAGTAGAACTCCGGTTTGGAAAAACGGTGAGGAAAACTTGTTGAGAACGAGCCACACAAGAATTCTCACAGGGAGTGGTTGTTCTTACGGATTCAAGGGGATATGACATTAGGCCTTCCGGCTAATTGTGTCAACCACCACATCAACCATGTCGGATTCTGAAAAGACCTAATTCAATACCTTTGAGGAAACACCAACCATCGTTGCTGCTTGAGATTCAGCTCTGGTTAGTGGGTTGATAAACAAGACTCAGTATGTTTGATCAACGGAATTGCACCGGTTACAATTGAGATACATTACTAGATTCTCAAGACATGGACTACAATGTCACACTCAAGGGGATGAGTGAGATTGCAAAACTCATGTATTAGCAACTTGTGAAAGATGGTTGCACCTACATGGTTTACTTGCAAAGGGACACATCGGAGTCCTTGTTAGAAGGAGGTTACAGAGATAACGAAGTTTTTGGACTTATTCTCTTTTACGAACAATCAGTCGGTGGCTTAGTGTGGATGGAAACTTTTTCAAAGGATGGAGGTAACAGCCTACCATCTCAAGAATAGTCCACACATGCATGACTGACTAGGGATTATTCCCGAGGGGACAAGAAGACTCTACTCGGGTCCATGGAGACAACCTTCACCATAAGCACACGAACCAGAGGAAGTCACTTTGAACCTCCCGAACTCAACTTGGTGATGACACAAAGATGGTTCTCGGAAGTTTCCAACATTTTTGCCATTTGTTCAACATGAACCTCTTGCAACTTGGAGCAAATAGGAATGTCACCGATGAGCTCAACAACACTCTTATCATAACACTCCAAGGATAGCGGTTCATATGATACATGAACGAGGCAAGGTATTGGTCAGACTAGAGGACATGAAGGTGTACTCGGGCAAAACACCATGAGTGAAAACACCATCAAGACAGTCCTTGAATCTGGACTTGATCTGACGATAGCCCAAAACAATCAAGGTGGGATGATAGCATGTCCACTACGGAGATACTATCCTGCTTCAATAAAGAGGAAACTAGACATCCCTTATCAAAGGATCAAGTTGGGCGGAGCTTTTCCTTTCAACTCTCCAAGTTGTTGTTTAAGCTCAACCACTAGTCCAAGGTGTCTAGCGTAGTTTCTTGGAGTAAGGAGTAGTTCAAGTACCCCTTTTTTAGACATCACGGCCAGGTAACACCTGGTGATACTTCTAGAAAGACAACTAGAATATCACAACCCACCGATATGTCTTGACGTTCGAAAAGGGATCTTTCTTTTCAAAGCAACCGATATGATCTTGAGAGCTTCGGCATGAACCTAACTCTCTGACCAAGAATGTGCACCGGAATGAACGGATTTGGTAACACGATCAACTTTATATAGAGACCGGGTGACCAATAGCGCTAAGAAGGATACAAATGTTTCTTAGATTTTTTTTCAAAGCAATACAAATTGCTAGGAATATATGATGCACACATCAGTACTCATTCAACCTTCTCGAGCATTTCAGGCTTGGAGGAAGGGTGATTGAAAACATGTAGGAGTATCAGTTCATAAATATGGCCATGAAACTCAATACAGCCTCTGGATATAAAAGAGTGTGATACTCGAAGGTGGAACAGAACATAAGCTAATGAAACTTCTTTATTCTGCGGATTACAAAACTTCGACCTGGTCCTAGAGATGAACGAGGTACTGGAGTTTGTTTCTCCAGACATTCCAAAGTGGAACATTCTCACGGAACACAGGAGGAATGTATTGGAAGACTCCAACACAGATATGCAACTTGGTTTCAAAACAACGGATGGAGATTTTGAGAGCAACTGAAGGGTAGAATCATGCTCAGGAGAATTCCTAAGATCATGTTGGTTGCACAGAGTATTACTCATTTGTATAACCCATGCTAAGGCAAGAGGTATAGCTGAGTCAAGAACAAGGATATGGGAATCATAGAGAACACTCTTGTTATGATTCCTTTTGATTCCAAAGGAAAGCCTACGGCTATGAGAGTTGGAATTTCCTAGCCACCCTAAGGTAAAACAGATTCCTCAGGATCCAAAGAATAAGAACTTGGGTTAAAGGTCAACATCCTGTACCGATAGTGTGAGCACTACATGGTTATAAAACCACATGATTCAACTCACCACAATTCAGCACATTCCGGGATCTTCGGTTCAAGTCCAAGGATTAAAAACATTGAGGAAGGAGTAACTACTCTCTTAGTGACTGGAAAGACACTACGAGTAGCAATCACGAAGTATCTTTCAAAAGACAACATAACTTCGGGAGAGTTTGAGTAGAAGATGACGGATACATTCGAGATGGAAAGCAGATCTCGAGGTTCAGGATTTAGAACTTTGAAACATATAAGAATGTGGAATCCACACAACTCTGAGAGACTAGGATGGAAAGGAATCTCCCAGTTGAACAACAATCAACGGAGTAAGGAACACACACGACTCTAGAAACTTTAACACTAGGTCAACTTGGGTAAAAGACGTCCTTGCCAGAGAAGGCGCCTAGGTTTTGAATGACTAGAAGAGATAGCGAAATCTTTTCAAATCAAAACAGGTAAGGTGACCCAGAGTTAGAGCGATACCAGATACGGAGTAAAAACAATCCTAAGAAGGTTTTTCACAATCATTTGAAGTTTCCAAATAGTTTTCACAAACTATAGACTCAACATCGACCAAGCAGTAAGGTTTTCCTACAGGCAGTCCTGCTCTGATACCACTTCTTGTCACGACCCCGGACCCAGAGATATACATACTGTTATGTGCTCCTAGCCATGGTGTCACGACCCCGGACCCAGAGATATACATACTGTTATGTGCTCCTAGCCATGGACTCACAAGGGCTTCGGGGTTACCAGCCCCGGCGCAACAAACAACGGCAGGTAGACTGGATTCATCGGCACGTAGTCCGGATCCCCAGTCTACTACTCCTTGTATCCATGCTAGTCATAACCATCTATGCATATCAAAGCGTCCACGAATCGAATGAAACTGAAGGAAACGGGACCAAAGCTATACAGAGATGCTATGTGTCCAGAAAGTGCAACAACAATCGAGGGTTACTGGGGTTACCTCGCCCCAGGCCGATCACATCGATAGGCGGGCTCGGACATGGATCATCGGCTCAACAACCCCTCAACTGCGACAACTATGCAGGCATAGCCAAAACTGTATAACAATGAGCTCGAAACCAACAACCGATCAAAGCAGTACTCTAAACATGGAAGTTGTATTAAGAAGACATTACTAGAGTATAGCTTACAAGCAGAGGTCACACGACCCAATATTACATCAGACAACGGAAGGAAAATTATGTTGCTAATCAACAAGAACCAAAAAGGCCTAATAGGCCGCAACATAAGGTGACGTCCCAGCCCATAGATTCCAGGCTGCTACCTGGGAACCCCAAACTACTCGTCGATGTCCACGTTGAATCACCACCGAAGTGAGGAACTTCACCTGAACCAAAATTAAGCAAACCTGAGTATGGGAGGTACTCAACAAGACTTAGTTAACCTATTATATATCTGCTGGTTTTAGAAAGGGTTTTATGAAGGCTGTTTTGCGTAAAGCATTCTTTGTTTTCCAAGTCGAGGAAGAATAGCACGTCTCATAGAATGTTTTTAAAACAGATGAGAAGCTCACTACTGTAATCATCATCTTTTAAAACCACCAATATCAATTCCCAGAAACTCTCACATGCTATAAGGATCACCCCTCTCGGCATCTCCGAGGAGGCACCCTTCAAACATTACCTCCATGCTTTGTCAACATCTTTTACGCCACGTTCAAGTTATCTATGGTCTTTACATTCACCAAGTCGTCCTTAACCGTGGACACGGCTTTTCGAAAAGATTGCCCTGCAGGGATGTACACTTTACCCACACGTACCATCCGACTCTTAGCGCCACATGTACGTTCTACCATGGAACGCGACAGAGGGTGGCTGGCCACGACCTTTACCTTACCCGACCCTATCCATGAGTCAACCCAAGACAGGGCCACCCCGTCAACAGGGAGTTGGCCATCCTCCTGACGACACCTATCTCTGTGAGGCGGGGTCAAGATCCGTGTACGTCCATCACTTGGGCCCGGTCACGCCCTAGCGGAGCATTTTGTTTTCAAAACCGTTTAAAAGGTTTTATTTGCGGTGCCGAATGGAAATCTCAAACTACGTGACTCATGGATCTGGCCAAACAAGTTAGTTGGTCGAGCGCGGTTACTTAGACCCCGCGTGTGGTTCCACGCTCAGTCTTGGCTTCCGCTCGAGACCGTAATCCTAGGGTTGGCGAGTATAGGACGAAAAACCACTTCCCAAGTGGCCTCCCATACCAGCCTTAGTCAAGTTATCCACACAAAGCTCATCTCACCACGTCATCATATCATACTAGGTTATCGCATCTCTGATTCATCAACCGGATGGAGCAGAGGTAACAAACATGTATGACTAAGCGAAGCAGATATGAGGCTCTGGCGATGCGCACAAGCAAATCTATGGCGGCTAGGAGCAGTGGATCAGGATATTGAGGCAATGCAGTATATAGGTGAACTATATCTACTAGCATCAAATACTTTGGAATCGAATGCAAAGTACGAGAATCAAATGTTGTTCGAAAGCATATATGAGCAGATAAGAGGTTATGCTTGCCTTGGTTATAAGAAAACCAGATAAAGATCTTCAAGAATAAGTGTTTGACTTGTCGGTTAAGATCAAGTATTCGTCATGGAGTTATTGGCCTTCTCTTTGGAGTCACGTTCTACCGAGGGGGGACCAACACCGAAACAAAGAAGAACAATCAACCATGGCATCGATGCAATGCACAATATGTATGCATGAGCAAGTTAATGCAATAAATTAAAGCCCTAAACATACTCGATAGGTTGCTAGGGTTCGCATGTCAGATATGTAGATTTACTGAAATTAGCCCGAAATGGACCCTGGAGGGGTATTCGGACAATTCTGAAAGTGAGTACAATTTTAGTTGCTCAAATGGGTTTGAAAACATCATAGCTAGATTGCATTTGTCATTTTGAGCAAATTGGTATAACTTTTAATTTTCTAATTTTTGTGAATAAAAACTTTTTTTTTCTATTTTTAAATGATTAAACAACATTAAAGAAATACTCATTTTCAACTTTCTCAAACATATGTGAAAATGGCACATTTGGATAGATAATAATTTTATGATCACTCCCATATTTTTATTATATTTTTCTTACTTATATTTTGGGAGATATAAATTACATAAGTTTTAATTAATTTCTGTGATTATAAAAGGGTGGCCCACGTGTCAAATAGTTTTTTCCTATTTACCAGAAAAACAACATAGGCTGACAGGAGGGCCCGCATGATGCAGGCATGACGTCAAGATGACGTCATCCATGGCCGGAGATGCCCTGCCGCGGTGCAATCGGTTGATTCCGGCCACGATTCCGAAATCGAGTGTTTCCTGGAGATGGAGGAGGTGACGCAGAACGCGAGGGTGACAACACCGCTGTCAGACGGTCGCCGGGAGCTCGCCGGCATCCATGTCCCGCGGTGGCCGGTGGAGATGCTCAACGACGGCGACAGAACTAGAGGGGAAGGGGCAAACCGAGGACATCCATGGGTTCAGTAGCTCACCGGGAGCACGTGTACGTTCTCGGGGAAGCAGTAGGTGGTTGGAGTTGGCCGGAAATCGCGAAATCGACGGCGGCTGGACTCGTAGAAGATGACGGCGATCTCTCTGCTCCGGCCATCCCCACCCAATTCCATCGACGAGGAGGTAGAGCAGATGGTAAGGGAGCTTCCGAGCAGCCCAGCACGGCCGAAGGTGGCCGGAGACGGCGGCGCTCGACGGCGGCCGGTGAGGCAGTAGGGTTAGGTTTTGGTCTTCGGGAGCTAGAGAGAGAGAGGGAACTCGAGGTGGAGGGAGCACGCTGGTTCCTTACCCTCCCTCACAGGGAGCGACGGTAGGCGGGGATCCCCTCACGAGATCGACGGTCGGTGCAGCGCCACGGAGCTGCTTGCGTCCGGAGGTAGAAGACGACAAGAAGAACAAAATTACGAAAAACCCCTGGAATCTCCGGATTTTACAAAGGAGCCCTTCTGTCTATTAGAAAACAAAACCAAAACAAAGTTTTAGGACCTTTTTGCAAACATAAAAATTGGCAAAAATACTTTTTGGAAATCTTATAAAATTTCCAACAAAACCATGTTTTTCTTTAGTGAATTTGAAATATTTTCCAATGCAAGATTTTGGAAACCAAATTAAGTACCATTTGTGGGATTTTTCTCAAACCATTTAAATTCACAAATTAAATTGGTTGAAACATGATTTAAAATTTTGTTTCATGCATGTATGAGATGAACACAACACCACACACCCTAATGTAGCAAAATTTGGGGTGTTACAAATCTACCCCCTTACAAGAATCTCGTCCCGAGATTCCTGAAGGAGAAAGAAAGAAGGAACACCAGTTTTGAACAATCTTCTCGAACATTACGGTTCTTTTCTCGAAAAGGTTGATCCGCAGCACCTTGAAGTATTGAACGGATACACCTAGGTAAGAGGGAAAACTCTTAGGAACTGATCTTCATGAAGATCGAGTATCTCATGGACAACTCATGACAGGAATGTTCGTAAAGAACTGTTGAGTTATCATGCAGGAAACACATCAAGGTAACGGAGTGAGTAGAAGATGGTTTCAAGTTTGCGGACGATTGGTCTTGAAAGGATTTAGAATATGAGCTTTACACAAGACTTTAAATCCTTTTGAAAAATAAAGGTTGGACAACTTATGATATCGAGGTTTCTTCAAACAGATAACCAAGATGAAAAGGATGGTCTTGGATACCACGACATAATATCCGTAGAGGAGGGAAATCACGAGAAAACACTGTAATCGTGAGTCGGAGAGAATTTGATACAAGATCATGTTCACTCTTTGGAGTGGACACGAAAGATAACGGAACTTTCACTCCGTCAAAACTTTGTCGAAAACTTTGTCAAAGATCGGGATGTTTACTTCACGACAGAATATGAGTAACCACGGGATGTTGGAACACCATAATGAAGGAGGTATTCTTGGTCACACCATAAGAATGGGTAACCAACGAGGGTTGAAACACCGAGAGGAGTAAGGAATCTATTTCCTATTGTGGGTTAGACGTAGCAATACATCTACCACATGGTTAAGACTCCAGGGCTGAAGTGACTGACAAATTCACACAATGTGTGAGGTGAACAGAATTTCAGGTACCAACAACTTGACAAAGGGAACTGATCAACGGCGGTTACGAAACACCAAGAGATGTTCTCATGATGAACTTGTTTCCACCAGAACAAAGGTTTGGAGGATCAACGAAGAGACATTGGAAGAATCAATGTCCAGGTTATCCTTGATGTTCTAAATACCGACAGCAGGCTCACGACAAGCCTTCTATAGGTCATCAAGTGAAAGTAAAACTCCGGTTTGGAAGACCGGGGAGGAAAACTTGTTGAGAACGAGCCACACCATAATTCTTACGGAGAGTGGTTGTTCTTACGGATTCAAAGGATTACAAAGTTAGGCCTTCCGGCTAATTGTGTCAACCACAACATTAACCATGCCGGATTTCCAATTGGACCTAATTCAATACCATTGAGGAAACACCAACCGTCTTGGCTGCTTGAGATTCAGCTCTGGTTAGTGGGTTGAATAGCTCAGACTCAACATGTTTGACCAAAGAGGTTGCTCCGGTTACCAACGAGACACATATGCTAGATTCTCAAGGTATGGACAACAATGTCACACTCAAAAAGATGAGCGAGATTGGAGAACTCATGTATTAGCAACTTGCGAAAGACGGTTGCACCTACATGAACTACTTGCCAAAGAATACATCGAAGTCCTGGTTGGGAAGATGATAACAAAGATAACGAAGTTCTTGGACTTCTTCTCTGTTACGAACAATCAGTCAGTGGCTTAGTGTGGATGCAAACTTCTTTAAGTGAATGGAGGTATAAACCAACCATCTCAACAATACTCCACACAAGCATGACCAACTTGGGATTATTAACGAAGGAACAAGAAAACTATACTCGAATCCACGGCGACAACTTTCACCAAGAGCACATGGACCGGAGTAAGTCACTTCGAACATCGAGAGCACAACTTCGTGATAACACAAAGATGGTTCTCAAAAGTTTCCAACATTAGTGCCAAGTGTTCAACATGAACCTCTTGCAACTTGGAGAAAATAGGGATGTCATCGATGGGCTCGACAACACCCTTATCATAACACTCCAAGAAGAGGGGTTCATATGATACATGAATGAGGCAAGGTATTGGTCAGACCAAAGGACATGAAGGTGTACTCGGGAAAACACCATAAAGATAGTCCTTGGATCTTTTCTCGATTTGACGATAGCCCAAATCAAATCAAGGTAGAATGACAGCATTTCCGCAAAGGAGATACTATTCTGCTTCAACACAAAGGAAAGTGGACATCCCATAACGAAGGATCAAGTTAGGCGGAGCTTTTGTCTTTCAACTCTCCAAGTTAGTGGTTAAGCTCAACCAACTAGTCCAGGATATCCAACAGGGTTCCTTGGAGAAAGGAGTGGTTCAAACTACCCCTTGCTTAGACATTACGGTCAGGTAACAACCTGGTGATACTTCTAGAAAGACAACCAGAATATCACAACCTACCGATATGTCTCGAAGTTCGGAAGGAGGTTTGCTTTTCAAAGCAACTGATATGGTCTTGAGAGCTTCGGTATGAACCTAACTCTTTGAACAAGAATATGCACCGGGATGAACGGATTTGGTAACACAGTCAATTTTAGTTGAAGACCGGTTGACCAGATGTGCTAAGAAGGATACAGATGTTTCTTAGATTCTTCGAAGCAATAAGAATTGCTAGGAATAGCTGATACACACATCAATACACACACCCAACCTTCTCGAGCATTTCATCTTGGAGGAATGGGGAGTGGAGACGTGTAGGAGCATCACTTCATCAATAAGGACACGAAGTTTAACACAACCTCTTGATATGAAAGGGTGTGATACTCGAAGGTGGAAGAGAACGGAAGCTAATAAAACTTCTTTATTCCGCGAACTACAAAACTTTGACCTAGTCCTAGAGATGAACAAGGTTCTGGAGTTTGTTTCTCCTGACATTCCAAGGTGGAACGTTATGACGGGAAACAAGAACAAATGCATTAGAAGAATCCAACACCATATGTAACTTGGTTTCCAAACAACAGACGAAATTCGGAAAGCAACCAAAGAGTAGGAACATGCTGGAGGATTCCTAAGATCATGTTGATTGCACAGGATAGTACTCATGTGTAGAACCCGTGCCAAAAGGTTGGTATAGCTGAATCAAGTAGAAAGATGTGGAAGCCATGATGATCACTCTTTTTGTGATCTCTTTTGGTTCCAAAGGAAAGCCTACGGCTATGAGAGTTGGAATTTCCTAGCCAACCCGAGGTAGAAAATGTTCCTCGGGACCTAAAGGAACAGAACTTGGGTTAAAGGTCAGCATCATGTGCTGATAGCGTGAGCATTACATGGTAAAGAAACCACATGACTCAACTCACCATAATTCAGCACATTCCGGGACCTTCGGTTCAAGTCCAAGGTTAAAAACCAAAAGAAAGGAGTAACTACTATCTAAGTGCCTTGAAGGACACTACGAATAACAATCACAGAATGTCTTTCAAAATACACACATAACTCTGGAAGAACTTGAGCAGAGGATAACAGATACATTCGAGATGAAAAGGAAATCTCGAGGTTCAGGATTTTGAGACTTTAGAACAGGAGTATGTGGAACCCAAAAAAACTCTGAGAGATTATGATGGAAAGGAATCTCCCAGTTTACGAGATAACGGAAAAAAAGAACACACACGACTCTAGAAACTTTAACACTAGGTCAACTTGGGTAAACGACGTCCTTGCCAAAGAAGGCACCTAGGTTTTGAATGACTAGAAGAGATAGCAAAATCTTTTCAAATCAAAATAGGTAAGATGACCCAGAGTTAGAGAGATACCAGATAAGGAGTAAAAAGAATCCTAAGAAGGTTTTCGCAACTCATTTGAAGTTTCAAAATAGTTTTCACAAACACTAGACTCAACATCGACCAAGCAGTAAGGTTTTCCTACAGGCAGTCCTGCTCTGATACCATGACCCTGTCACGACCCCGGACCCAGAGATATACATACTGTTATGTGCTCCTAGCCATAGACTCACAAGGGCTTCGGGGTTACCAGCCCCAGCCGCAACAAACAACGGCAGGCAGACTGGATTCATCGGCACGTAGTCCGGATCCCCAGTCTACTACTCCTTGTATCCATGCTAGTCATAACCATCTATGCATATCAAAGCGTCCACGAATCGAATGAAACTGAAGGAAACGGGACCAAAGTTATACAGAGATGTTATGTGTCCAGAAAGTGCAACAACAATCGAGGGTTACTGGGGTTACCTCGCCCCAGGCCGATCACATCGTCACGCGGGCTCGGACATGGATCATCGGCTCCACAACCCCTCGACTGCGACAACTATGCAGGCATAGCCAAAACTGTATAACAATGAGCTCGAAACCAACAACCGACCAAAGCAGTACTCTAAACATGGAAGTTGTATTAAGCAGATGTTACTAGAGTATAGCTTACAAGCAGAGGTCACACGACCCAACATTACATCAGACAACGGAAGGCAAATTATGTTGCTAATCAACAAGAACCAAAAAGGCCTAAGAGACCGCAACATAAGGCGACGTCCCAGCCCATAGATTCCAGGCTGCTACCTGGGAACCCCAAACTACTCGACGATGTCCACGTTGAATCACCACCGAAGTGAGGAACTTCACCTGAACCAAAATTAAGCAAACCTGAGTACGGGAGGTACTCAACAAGACTTAGTTAACCTATTATATATCTGCTGGTTTTAGAAAGGGTTTTATGAAGGCTGTTTTGCATAAAGCAATCTTTGTTTTCCAAGTCGAGGAAGAATAGCACGTCTCATAGAATGTTTTTAAAACAGATGAGAAGCTCACTACTGTAATCATCATCTTTTAAAACCACCAATATCAATTCCCAGAAACTCTCACATGCTATAAGGATCAGCCCTCTCGGCATCTCCGAGGAGGCACCCTTCAAACATTACCTCCATGCTTTGTCAACATCTTTTACGCCACGTTCAAGTTATCTATGGTCTTTACATTCACCAAGTCGTCCTTAACCGTGGACACGGATTTTCGAAAAGATTGCCCTGCAGGGATGTACACTTTACCCACACGTACCATCCGACTCTTAGCGCCACATGTACGTTCTTCCATGGAACGCGGCAGAGGGTGGCTGGCCACGACCTTTACCTTACCCGACCCTATCCATGAGTCAACCCAAGACAGGGCCACCCCGTCAATAGGGAGTTGGCCATCCTCCTGACGGCACATGTCTGTGTGAGGCGGGGTCAAGATCCGTGTACATCCATCACTTGGCCCCGGTCACGCCCTAGCGGAGCATTTTATTTTCAAAACCTTTTAAAAGGTTTTATTTGCGGTGCCGAATGGAAATCTCAAACTACGTGACTCATGGATCTGGCCAAACAAGTTAGTTGGTCGAGCGCGGTTACTTAGACCCCGCGTGTGGTTGCACGCTCAGTCTTGGCTTCCGCTCGAGACCGTAATCCTAGGGTTGGCGAGTATAGGACGAAAAACCACTTCCCAAGTGGCCTCCCATACCAGCCTTAGTCAAGTTATCCACACAAAGCTCATCTCACCACGTCATCATATCATACTAGGTTATCGCATCTCTGATTCATCAACCGGATGGAGCAGAGGTAACAAACATGTATGACTAAGCGAAGCAGATATGAGGCTTTGGCGATGCGCACAAGCAAATCTATGGCAGCTAGGAGCAGTGGATCAGGATATTGAGGCAATGCAGTATATAGGTGAACTATATCTACTAGCATCAAATACTTTGGAATCGAATGCAAAGTACGAGAATCAAATGTTGTTCGAAAGCATATATGAGCAGATAAGAGGTTATGCTTGCCTTGTTATAAGAAAACCAGATAAAGATCTCCAGGAATAAGTGCTTGACTTGTCGGTTAAGATCAAGTATTCGTCATGGAGTTATTGGCCTTCTCTTCGGAGTCACGTTCTACCGAGGGGGAACCAACACCGAAACAAAGAAGAACAATCAACCATGGCATCGATGCAATGCACAATATGTATTCATGAGCAAGTTAATGCAATAAATTAAATCCCTAAACATACTCGATGGGTTGCTAGGGTTCGCATGTCAGATATGCAGTTTTACTGAAATTAGCCCGAAATGGACCCCGGAGGGGTATTCGGACAATTCTGAAAGTGAGTACAATTTTAGTTGCTCAAATGGGTTTGAAAACATCATAGCTAGATTGCATTTGTCATTTTTAGCAATTTGGTATATAACTTTTAATTTTCTAATTTTTGTGAAGAAAAACTTTTTTTTTCTATTTTTAAATGATTAAACATCATTAAAGAAATACTCATTTTTCAACTTTCTCAAACATATGTGAAAATGGCACATTTGGATAGATAATAATTTTATGATCACTCCCATATTTTTATTATATTTTTCTGACTTATATTTTGGGAGATATAAATTACATAAGTTTTAATTAATTTCTGTGATTATAAAAGGGTGGCCCACGTGTCAAATAGTTTTTTCCTATTTACCAGAAAAACAACATAGACTGACAGGAGGGCCCGCATGATGCAGGCATGACGTCAAGATGACGTCATCCATGGCCGGAGATGCCCTGCCGCGGTGCAATCGGTTGATTCCGGCCACGATTCCGAAATCGAGTGTTACCAGGAGATGGAGGAGGTGACACAGAACGTGGGAGTGACAACACCGCTGTCAGACGGTCGCCGGGAGCTCGCCGGCATCCATGTCCCGCGGTGGACGGTGGAGATGCTCGACGACGGCGACAGAACTAGAGGGGAAGGGGCAAACCGAGGACATCCATGGGTTCAGTAGCTCACCGGGAGCACGTGTACGTTCTCGGGGAAGCAGTAGGTGGTCGGAGTTGGCCAGAAATCGCGAAATCGACGGCGGCCGGACTTGTAGAAGATGACGGCGATCTCTCAGCTCCGGCCATCCCCACCCAATTCCGTCGACGAGGAGGTAGAGCGGATGGTAAGGGAGCTTCCGAGCAGCCCAGGACGGCCGAAGGTGGCCGGAGACGGCGGCGCTCGACGGCGGCCGGTGAGGCAGTAGGGTTAGGTTTTGGTCTTCGGGAGCTAGAGAGAGAGACGGAACTCGAGGGGGAGGGAGCGCGCTGGTTCCTTATCCTCCCTCACAGGGAGCGGCGGCAGGCGGGGATCCCCTCACGAGATCGACGGTCGGTGCAGCGCCACGGAGCTGCTTGCTTCCGGAGGTAGAAGACGACAAGAAAAACAAAATTACGAAAAACCCCTAGAATCTCCGGATTTTACAAAGGAGCCCTTCTGTCTATTAGAAAACAGAACCAAAACAAAGTTTTGAGGACCTTTTTGCAAACATAAAAATTGGCAAAAATACTTTTCGGAAAGCTTATAAAATTTCCAACAAAACCATGTTTTTCTTTGGTGAATTTGAAATATTTTCCAATGCAAGATTTTGGAAACCAAATTAAGTACCATTTGTGGGATTTTTCTCAAACCATTTAAATTCACAAATTAAATTGGTTGAAACATGATTTAAATTTTTGTTTCATGCATGTATGAGATGAACACAACACCACACACCCTAATGTAGCAAAAATTTGGGGTGTTACACATGGACTCACAAGGGCTTCAGGGTTACCATCCCCGGCCGCAACAAACAACGGCAGGCAGACTGGATTCATCGGCACGTAGTCTGGATCCCCAGTCTACTACTCCTTGTATCCATGCTAGTCATAACCAACTATGCATATCAAAGCGTCCACGAATCGAATGAAACTGAAGGAAACGGGACCAAAGTTATACGGAGTTGCTATGTGTCCAGAAAGTGCAACAACAAGCGAGGGTTACTGGGGTTACCTCGCCCCAGGCCGAATCACATCGGCAGGCGGGCTCAGACATGGATCATAGGCTCCACAACCCCTCGACTGCGACAACTATGCAGGCATAGCCAAAACTGTATAACAATGATCCCGAAACCAACAACCGATCAAAGCAGCACTCTAGACATGAAACTTTATCAAACAGGTGTTACTAGAGTATAGCTTACAAGCAGAGGTCACACGACCCAACATTACATCAGACAACGGAAGGCAAATTATGTTGCTAATCAACAAGAACCAAAAAGGCCTAAGAGGCCGCAACATAAGGCGACGTCCCAGCCCATAGATTCCAGGCTGCCACCTGGGAACCCCAAACTACTCGTCGATGTCCACGTTGATTCACCACTAAAGTGAGGAACTCCACCTGAACCAAAATTAAGCAAAGCTGAGTACGGAAGGTACTCAACAAGACTTAGTTAACCTATTATATATATGCTATCATCAGATTGGGTTTTATGAAGGCTGATTTGCGTAAAGCAATCTTTATTTTTCTAAATTGAGGAGGAATAGCACGTCTCATAGAAGGTTTTCATAACAAATGAGAAACTCACTACTGAAATCATCATCTTTTGAATCCACCAACATCATTTCCCAGCATCTCACATACTACAAGGATCACCCCTCTCGGCATCTCCGAGGAGGCACCCTTCATCTATTGACTCCATGCTTTGTCGACATCTTTTACGCCACGTTCAGGTTATCTGTGTCCAAAATACTTCCACCAAGTCGTCCTTAACCGTGGACACGGCTTTCCGAAAGATTTATCCCTGCAGGGGGTACACTTTACCCACACGTACCAACCGACTCTTAATGCCAAGCTATTGGCACAATTCCGACGATGTGCCGGCAGAGTGTGGTCGGCCACGACCTTTACCTTGCTCGGACCTATCCATGAGTCAACCCAAACAGGGCCACCCCGTCAACAGGGAGTTGGCCACCTCCTGACGGCACCTGTTCTGTGAGGCGGGATCAAGATCCGTGTACGTCCATCACTTGTCCCGGTCACGCTCTAAACACCTCCAAAAGGTTTTTGAATCACACGCAGATGGAACTCCCAAACTACGTGACTCACGGATAGAGCCGAACAAGTTAGTTAGTCGAGCGAGGCTCATGGCCATCGCGCATGGTTGTACGCTCAAACTTGGCTTCTGTGCCCCGACCTTACTCCTAGGGTTGGCAAGTTCGGAACAAACAACCACTTCCCAAGTGGCCTCCCGTCCAAGCCTTAGTCAAGTTAACCACAAAGTGCTCATCTCACCACGCCATCATATCATACTAGGTTATCGCAGCTCCGATTCATCAACCGGATGGAGCAGAGGTAAACAAACATGTAAAACTAAGCGAAGCAGATATGAGGCTCTGGCGATGCGCACAAGCAAATCTATGGCGGCTAGGAGCAGTGGATCAGGATATTAAGGCAATGCAGTATATAGGTGATCTATATCTACTAGCATCAAATACTTTGGAATCGAATGCAAAGTACGAGAATCAAATGTTGTTCGAAAACATATATGAGCAGATAAGAGGTTATGCTTGCCTTGGTTAAAAGAAAACCAAAGAAATGTCTTCTCGGATAAGTGCTTGACTTGTCGGTTAGGATCAAGTATTCGTCATGGAGTTGTTGGCCTTCTCTTCGAAGTCGGGTTCTACCGAGCGAAACAACACCGAAAAGAAAGAGAACATTCAACACATGGCATCGATGCAATGCACAACATGTATGCAGAACAAGTTAATGCACTTAAATAAATCCCTAAACATGATCGTTGGGTTGCTAGGTTTCGCATGTCAGCTATGCATTTTTACTGAACTTAGCCCGAAATGGACCCCGGAGGGCAATTCGGGTGGTTATGAAGGTGAGTACCATTTTAGTTGCTCAAATTGGTTTGAAAACATCATAACTAGGTTGCATTTGTCATTTTGAGCAAAATGGTATATAAATTTTAGTTTTCTAATTTTATTGAATAAAAACTTATTTTCTCTACTTTAAATGAACTAGCAAACGATGCCCGTGCGTTGCTACGGAAGGGAAAAAATATGTTTCAGTTAAACATCCAGGATCAACCATTTGTACTTCAATATTCCAACTTCTTAGATTCACAATAATTTGTTTGATTACCATCCCTTATCTGATTTCATGTGTATTTATCTAGGATAGGAAATATGCTCGTGCATTGCAACGGGGTTGAAAAATCCACGAACACAAGAAAACACAAATCATCCTCCCTCAAATCACAAAACATAAATCTATGTGTATAAAGTTATATAAATACATATAGGAAAAAAAGGACTTTGCAGATTTAAAATAAGTGACGATGGCCTTTGATATTTTCTCTAGCTCAGGTATCATCATGGTCACGCGCTCGCTTTCTATGCATCTTTCCAATCTGAAGCAAAATTCTAATATTGAGTAATCATTATACAAGAGTAAGGTTGTTAAACAAAAAATTTGACCATTAAAAAAATATCTGCATATATACATATATAGATAAACCTATTTTGAGAACGCTTACCGCAAATATGTATTTGGAGAATTGATTGAGTTTACACATTTGAGAAAATTAATCTAGACTTTAAGAACACGGAGAGTAACATAAAGAGTCCTATTGCCATGATTTTCGAAGATGCCAAACCAGTTTTCCAGTTTTCCTCCCTGAAATGTTTAGAACTGCCGCTATCAGATCTTTCTTCATCCGTATCACTCACCCTTGTTAAAAAGAAAGGTAGGATATAGTCAGAAAGGAGGCATAAATGTTTAATTAACAATATTAGGTGGAACTATGACATAGTTCAAAGTTCGCACACACATAGCAACCAAGATATAGCTGTACCCTCTTTGGCCACACTTTCTTTTTTGAACGGCGCCGTCAAACATCAGTGCATATGTTAGGCACATACCGAAGACAACTTTGATATTGGTAAGTGAGTTCGTCAGCTCCAAGTTATTCCTCTGATGATCCCACAAACAGAACCTTAGACAACCTTAGACAACTTTCATCCAAATTTGTCAACGTCACAAACAATCCACAAAGTTGCCCGATTATGAATTGTGACGAGCAGAACACATTGTCCTCGACTATGGAAACCGCCGTGTCCGGCGCCACAGGCCGCTCTCCCCAGCAGGAGAAATTCACGAACGCCTTCTCACGGCGCCACATGCCGCTCCCTGCAGCAGGAGCAGTTCATGAACGCCTTCTCGCGCTGCTTCCTAGTGTCCAGGAAGGTCATCACGTCGCCACGGCCAGCGCTTTGCGCAACCTATCCCAGTAGTAGTCAATCGGTGACCTGGGCACTGTAGTTGTCGTAGTCCCAAAGTTCTCATTTAATCAGTACGATAATAACGGTACAACCAGTAAGATTGAGGAATACTCGGAATTTATTTGCAATCAATCTAGGTAACACCTCGTCAAATTAAACTAATTGAGCTCTCTCTCTCCGTGATCTGATCGGAATGCCAAAATCGATTCCTGGTAATGCTAAGGAGGAAGAGTAATTGAGTTAATAATCTAAAGATAACAGTATGTGGAACACAAATTTTGACTGAGATGGAAACTGGGAGGTCCAGTTATGGCAGGTACGAACCCGAAATATTGTCCAGATGACAGCAAGAGCCACGAACAACCAAATTTCCACGAACCCTATTTTTCAGCAACCGATGGGGCCCTAGCTGTGGCCGTGGAGGAAACCGTGCAGCCCCTGACCATGGCGCAGCTCGGCAGCTGGCTCATCAACCTAACAGTCGCCACGGTAGTGCCTTCTCCAACGGGCAGCTCATCAGCTCCAGTCACAACGACCGCACGGCTGCATCCTCCAGCAGATCAATGGCGCTGCCGTCTGTGGCCTTCTCCGACGGGCACCTCACCAGTGCCAGACATAATGACCGCACGTCCGCATCCTCCAGCAGATTAATGGCATCACCGTCTCGCCATCAATGTTAACGCCCAACACCGCGGGGTTGTCGTCCTCGATGGCTTGACGCGGTCTCGGCGGACTTCGTCTCTTAAGACCTGTGTTTGGAGAGCTGTCTCGGGGCTCCAAGACCTAATTAATCCATCCTCTCAGAAGATGTGATTCGACGAGTTGATCAGCTAAGACCAATGGCCGACAAATAAAAAGAAACCTTATACAAGCCCGGGTGTTTTCCCTACTGGACTCTGATCGGTGGACGTACACAAGGATGTGATGCGACGAGTTGATCAGCTACGGCTGACAAATAAAAAGAAACATCATACATGCCCAGCTGTTTTTCCGTACTCGACTCTGATGGCGTACGCAACAGGGAAACCGGTTTTTTCTGCAATTGAATCAACCACGAACGTTTGAGCCAAACTTTTTTTTGATGGCAGGGTGGGTAATTTCTAACAACTTTGGGGGTAATTGCAATGACATACCAAACCAAACCAAGGAAGCCTTAATGCCTTTATTATTAGGTAAAGATTAAACAATATTAAATAATGTTCAAGTTTCAACTTTATCAAACATGGTTCAAAATGACATATTCATGTAGAGATCATTTTTCTGATCATTTCTATGTTTTTATTTTATTTTTCTGAACTACAGATTAAAAGATATTCATTATTAAAGATTAAAGTATTTTCTGCAATTATTGCACAGAGGGGGCCCACGTGTCAAAGTATTACTCTTTTTCTAAAAGAATAAGAAAACTGAATTGTGACGTCATAGTGACGTCACTGTGACCTCATCAATGGCCACAGAGGCTATGTTGTGGAAGGAATCGATCGATTCCGCACGAATTGGGCGAAGCCATCTTGTGGGGAAGTTGCAGCACGCCGTGGCGAAGCTAGGGGAAGCGGCCGCCGACGTATGGTTGCCGGAGACGCGCCGGCGAGCAGTTTTTGCGGTGGCAACGGCGGTACGCGACGACGGGTATGAAAACGACGGCCAACCTCGAAATTAAATGTACCACGGAGTTCCACAGCTCACCCTGAGTTTCTAGGAGGGCTCGAGGAGGTAGGGAATGGACGGCGGCGGCCGGAATCGCCCGTGGACGCGGCGGCCAGATGCGGGGAAGATGCGAACGGCGGCGGCGATTAAGAGCTCCTCGGCTCGATTCCTTGGCCCAGGGAGGAGAGAAGACGACCACGGAGACCTTGGTGTGCTCGAGGGAGCTCGGGAGCGGCCGGAACGACGGCGAACGACGGCGGCCCGAACTAGGGTTTCGGTCACCTCCAGACAGAGAGTGAGAGGAGGAGAGGGAAGGCCATAGTGAGATAGAGGAGGTCAAGTGGGTTCTCTGAGACCTATCCACGCGAGGAAAGAGGCGGGGAGGAGGTGGCAATCGACGCCGGAGCTGCCTCCACGCAGGTTCTTCCTCTATCCCGAGGTAGAAGACAAAGGAACAATTCGAAAACCCCCTAGAATTCCTAGTTTTTGCGAAGAGGTCCTTCTCTCTAATAGAACATAACTTAAACAAGGATTCTGAGGGCCTTTTTGAAATCAGAAAAATTGGCAAAAATAATATTTGGAAAGCTTGTAAAATTTCTAACCTTGCCATGTTTTTGTTTTCCAAAGATAAAAATATTTTTAGAACAAATTTTGGGTGACCACTTTAAGTGGTTTTTGGTCATTTCATATTAGTTTCAAATTCAAATTTGATTTAAATTTTTACATGCATGTTATGACATGAACACAACACCACCAACCCTTTATAAGCAAATTTGGGATGTTACATGTTGGGAACCCCAAGAGGAGGGTGTGATGAGCAAGCGGCAAGAATTTCCCTAAGTTAATGTAACATCCCTGATTTTTGAAGGAATTGAGAAATCACAAAAATTTAAATTTTTTGTTTTCCACTAAAGAGAGTCACCCAAAACAAATAAAACTCAAACAAAAAGGAAAGATTATTTGTTATTCTAATGTTATTGGAAATGATAATCCAAATTCCCATGCTTTTCTAAAAACCTAAATCCTCAAAATAAATAATTATGCAAAGAAACTATTTCCCCTAATTTCAAACCTTCAAAAAAAATATAATGGTTTTCCATAATTAAGTTGTTTTCCATGTTGTTTTCATCTTATATCAATTGGTAATACCTCTTTATCCAAATTATTTGACCATAATATAATTTAATAAAATATGTAAAAGGAGAATAACATTAAGTTACTATTAGTCAATTTTTCATATTTTGAAAATATAAAATTTGATTGTGTTTAAAACATCACATAAATGTTTCCATTGGAAAGGATTTGTTTTTACAAAAAATTAGAATTTTATTTGAGGCTAATTGGAGCTCTAGAACAAAAGATATGATTAAAAAAAAGTCAGAACAAAAAAAAAACTGCGCGCAGCCAGCCACACGGGCCCGGCCCATTCTCCCCTTCCCCTTTTCCCCGCGCGCGCAGAGAACAACCGGCCCAGTAGAATCCTAGCCGCGCAGCCCTCTCTTTCTCTCTGATAGGTGGGCTCCACGTATGCCACAAGCGTGACGAGATGATGACATCAGTTTTCCCTTACCTCTCGTGCAAGTCACGGATTCTGTATACGGGAGGATTTCGTCCTCCGATTTGTTCGTGTTTAGGGCAAGGATCTCCACCCCGAGACTACCCCTATAAAGCCCAGATCTTTCTCTCCATTCCCCCTCGAAAACCCTAGCCTAGAACACGTCCACGCTGTCGAAATTGCTCGCCGGAGCCACATCAACTCGCGGCTGTGCATCTCCGTTTCCGGCAAAGTGAGCCCGCGCCCGAGGCCGAGACAGCCTCCATACTCTCTCCCTCATGATGGTGCAACTCCCCTAAACCCCACCCTATTTTTTGCACAAAGAATCTCATCGTCGGGGTCAGCCCGAGCTCGCCGGAGCAGACGCTGCGGGGTCCTTCTCATCACCGTCGACACGGTTACAGGGGAGCGCGCAGTCATCACCTTCTTCCTCGCCGTGCGACACCGCACCTCCCAGCGCCCTCTCCTTGCTCAGACGATGTCTGCATCGTCGCGGTCGTCTATTTTCCACGCCGGAGTGCCACCGTGCCACCATCTCTGGCCATCTCAGCCACCTGGTAAGCCCCCATCTCTCCCGACCGTCAGATCCAGATCGGGTGGCCAGAAACCCGCAACTTATCGAACCGTTTTTGGCCTATTAGAACTCGCCGTGTGTCCTGCCTTTTCAGCGCCACGCAAGCGCAGCGTCAGCATCCACACCCAATCAGAACATGCCACGTGTCGGAGCCTTTTCTGTTTAATTCTCCGAATAAAATTAAATAGGTAGTTTTGCACAAACACCCCTACATCTTGGATCTATCATAACTTTTTAACCGTAGATCCAATTTAAGAAAAATTGGACTTTTTGAAATCCGCACGACATGTAGAATCTTTTGGCACCGTTAAAATTCAAATTTGACTAATGTAAAATTTTCCAAATTCAAATATGTTTGTTTTGTGATTTTTGGCATAATTTAAATTCTGTAAATTCAAATTTTGTAAATAAAATATTTTTGTAAACCCTAGGCCGTGTACTAACAGCCCCCAATGCCCAAAATCATATTTGGATAAGTGTAAAAATATTTTCTTAGAGTTCTATGCTCTTTTACTATTATGACTTAGTTATTCCCAGTAAAGGTTTTTAATTTATTTATTTTCCGTAGCAAAATTTCTCTAAGTACTAACCTTAGACAAGAGAGACCAAAACCAAATCCCTTAGAATATTTCTAAGTTAGTTTTCCTAGTTGACTCTCCTAGTTGAAAAACACTAAGTCTGGTCTTGTGAAAAATTCATGAAGTGCAATGAGGGTGCCCCATTTGTCAACTTGGGAATTTAAACATAATGCCTAAGAAGGACTTAGCCATCTCAAGAATTTCAACATGAAGCTAGAAGGCCAAAGAAGTACTTAGCCAAGAAGACAAACTTCAGAAGCATTTCCAAGAAGAAGCACTTAGAAGAAAATCAAGAAGACAAGAAGACCAGCGGCATCTCTCTTTTTTCTCTAAGTCTTTTCTCCCCTTTCTTTTCTGTTCTCTTAGACTTTGTGCTATGCTTAAGTTAGATGAAGACCATCCCTAGTTGTACCAAAACCAACCAGTGTTAGAAGATTCAACAAAGCCACCACACCAAGGAGGAATCTACAAAGGAGCCTAAAGATTTCCAAGATCAATGATGTGAAGACTTAGAATTTGTTTTCCAATACTTAGAATTTGTTTTCAAAATTATTAGTGTTTTGTCCAAGACTTAGAATTAGTTTCTCAAGTGAGATGGCAGCTTTTGACCAAGACATCAACAAGAAGCAACTTTAACTCAAGAAGAATACTCTCCCCGAAGATGAAGAAGAAGAGGAAGAAATTTACAAGTACTTTTAGGGAACTCTAGCAATCCAAACTATTTCTATTTCCATATGACTAAGTCCCTAGACTCAATAAGGAGGACTACAAGCAAGGCCATTGAAGACTTAACATCATAAGAAACTCAAGGAGGCAAAACAGGACTTGAAGAAAACAAGACAAAAATAGATTAGACGTTTGTGTGATGTTTTGATCAAAGACCAACCCTTAGTCTCAAATGGAAAACTCTAACTACAAATAATTAGTTATTTTGAGCATTGAAACTAAATGGTTTCACATGTTTTCATTGCTATGTCTATTTGTTTGTATGTTTTCTTCATTTGTTTGTATGATTGTTAGCATGCTTGTTTATTCTGTTGTTGTGTTTTCAATGTTTAGATTGTACGGAGAGAACGTTCTTTTGTGAAGAGAGGTGATTGTTCTTCACCAAATTCAAAGGCAAGTGACACACCATCAAATCTCTCATATTTTCACTATGCATTACTAGTGTTTTTGAGTAGTATGCATGATATAGAATTTTTACTAAGTTATTATTATGCTATGCAAAATCCCAAGTAGTGTGTAGCAATCCTTTAGACTTGTTATTTTGGAGAGTACTTAGTAGATGCTTAGCCTTGCTACAATTTTTTTTTAATCAATGTTGTGGAAAATTCTAAGTATAAAAATCAATGAATCACCAAGGTGGATTTGGTTGTTTGGTTGATGAGAGTTGAGTGTCTCCCTAAGGGGAGTTCACTTGAGGAATGCCACCTAGGAAACAAAGAGATTACTAAGTCCCTCTAAGTTTAGTAGCTTTCCGTGCAACCCTTTGACATATGGGCTCTGTCTTGATCAACTAAGTTGTGATAGATATTCTAAGTCCCTCTGAGTTTAGTAGCTTTCCATGCAGCCCTTTGACATATGAGCTCTGTCTTGATCAACTAAGTTGTGAGCGTTCAACCTGTGCTTGACATGAAGATGTAGCATACTTGTAGGTGGAACGGGTCTTGCTAGTTGGGTTGAATTCTTGCTTCTAAAATATCTCTTCTCAATTCTCTCCTTTCCATGATGCACTCCAGGTGTATAGGATGTCTGGGCTAATTGAAGACAAAGGGTGAAAGTGCACAACCTCTGCAGAGTTAGAAACTATGATCATAGCCGTGTCCCCGGTAATGGACAACTTCGAGCAGCTGGACAAGGATGGATAGAAGGATCTCCTCATCTTTTTTACATTAGGGCACATGGTGGTTTAGCCATGATGCCACAACCAAGCCTCATGGTGGTTTAGCCATGATGATTTGTCCAACTTCTTGGTGGTTTAGCCATGAATGATTGTACAAATGTCATTTTTTTAAATGATTTACAAACATAGGACAAAACTGGCTTTATGCAAAATTAGCCAAAACTCCACTCAACCAAATATGCATGTAGTATTAGTCTTGCCATTTATATCCATCATAGTGTTACTTGCCAATACATTAATTGTATTGGACCCCTTGTGGCTACATATTCCATACTTTGCTATGTTTTCTAGTCATCCACTCGAACTTTGAAGGTGTCCTTACATTTATGTTTTGCCCCACTCTTAAGAACAAGCGAAATATCACTTTGCTATGTTTAATCCATGCTCAAAACAAACGTATAACTTTTAAGTGCGTTATTATTCATGATCTTTATTTGTGTTACTTTTCATGATGCAAGGTGATTGCTAAGTTTCATTGTTAGAATTAAATCTATCATGCATGTGTTTAAAGTACTATGATCTCAGCGTATACATGCTTTTACATTTTAAATGATCAAGTTTATGTTGGTAGCATGTCACCTCAGATTTTTTTTATCGTTTGCCAACTCGAGGACGAGTAGGAACTAAGCTTAGGGGTGTTGATACGTTGTAAACATATCCATAATTTCTGATGTTCCATTTAGTTTTCATGCCATATGGTACATGTTTCATTTACACTTTATGCCATTTTTATCGATTTCCTGGGACTAACCTAATGAGAAGATGTCACCGAGCCAGTTCCTGTTTTCTGCTATTTTTAGTTTCAGAAAAGTTGTTCTGGAAATATTCTCGGAATTGGGCGATTCAAAGCCCGGAAGTCTTAGAAAGTTGTCGCGCACACGGTCCAGTGGAGACCTGGAGGGGAGCCACAGGGGCCCCACACAATGGGTGGGAACGCCCCCTGGTCGCGCCCAGGGGTGGTGTGGCCCCCTGGCTGCCCATCGACGTTGCCCTCGCGCCTATATATTCTCCTCGAAGGGTTAACCCTAAATACAAAAGCCTTTTCCACAGAAAATACCCTCAGCCGCCGTCATCGTCAACCCTAGTTCTGGAGGGTTCTGGAGCTCTCCCTGGCACCCTGCCGTGAGGGGGAATCATCACCGGAGGGCTCTACACCACCATGCCCACCTCCGGAATGATGCGTGAGTAGTTCATCCTTGGACTACAAGTCATAACACCGATGTTTACAATGTTTACATCACACACTTTGCTTACTGCGATTATCTGTTGCTTGCAACTTAATAACCAAGGTTTCTCGGATGACATCGTGAGGGTGGATTATTAGTCATAGATGCAGTTGGATAACGATCTATGTATCTTGTTGTAATGCCTGCATGAATCACATAGTAATCATGATGTCATGCATATGCACTATGGTGCTGCCTTTATATCTGTCAATTGCCCAGCTGTAATTTGCTTACCCAACATGCTATCTATCTGTTTTGGAGAGACACCTCTAGTGAACTGTGGACCCCGGTCCATTTTCCTCATACCAATAATACAACCACTGTAATCTCTGTTTTCATACTGTTACTACTGTTTTCCTACTGCCATCACTGTTCTCTTTTCATTTACTGCAAGCAAGTACTATTTTCCACACCATACATTTTACCTCTTTGTTTTCAGCAAAACCAGTGAGATTGACAACCTCACTGCTTTGTTGGGCAAAGTGATTTAATTGTGTTGTGTAGGTTCCACATTGCTTCTGAACCAGTAATGCTCCCTGCCACATCAGCTGCATCAACCTTCAGAAGAGATTTATTTCTCCTACTGGTCGGTTCAACCTTGGTTTCTTTCTGAGGGAAACTTGCTATTGTGCTCTTGATACCTTTCTCTTTGGGTCTCCCAACAAACGTGTGTTACACGCGCATCAAACCTACAGTAGCTATAGTAAAAGACCTTGCTCTGGGAATGTAGAGGATGAAAATATTGTCTTCTGTTAGGATGCTTCTAATATTGTTTCGCATCCCAATAGACCTAAGAAAACTAGTGTTCCCGTGCTTTCTGTTAGGATTGGTGATCATTTATATTATGGTTTGTGTGATATTGGTGCAAGTTCTAGTGCTATTCCTTACGAGATTTATAAAGAAATCATGCATGAAATTGGTTCTTGTGAACTTGAAGATCTTGATGTGGTTATTCAGCTTGCTAATAGAGAAACTGTTTTTCCGATTGGTATTGTTAGAGATGTGGAATTTTATGTGGTAAAACTAAATATCCTACTGATTTTCTAGTACTGGGTAAAGCTGCTAGTAAAACTTGTCCTATTATCTTTGGTAGACCTTTCTTGAACACTTGTGGTGCTCTTATAGATTGTAGGAAAGATAAAATATTGACTAAATTTGATGGAAAATCTTATGATTTTAATTTTTCCAAATTTGCTAGAGCTCCTTATGAATCTCAATTACCTAATGAGAATTTTCAATTTCTATTGCCTCTAACAATGCTTTGGAGCAATACATGGAGGTCCATGAAAGTGAGGTCTTTATGGAAGAGAGAAATGAGATTGACGATATTCTTCTTCGTCAACCTGTGATATTGAAACACAATTTACCTATGGAAGACTTGGGTACCACATTACCACCCAAGGAGGATCCTTTTCTTGATTTAAAACCTTTTCCTGATGATCTTAAATATGCTTCTATTGATGAGAAGAAAACATATCCTATTATTATTAGTTCTAAACTTTCAGGCAAAGAAGAGGAAAGGTTATTAGAAATATTGAAGAAACACCGTGGAGCTATTGGAGATACTCTTGATGATTTGAAGGGGATTTCTCCTACTATATGTCAGCATGTTATAAATATTGAATCATATGCAAAGATAGTAGTTGAACATCAACGCCGTTTAATTCCTAAGATGAAGGAAGTGGTAAGAAATGAGGTATTAAAACTCCTTGATGATGGTATATTTTTTCCTATTGCTGATAGTAGATGGGTAAGCCTTGTGAATTGTGTCCCTAAGAAGGGAGGAATGACTGTTGTGCCAAATGAAAATAATGAGCTTATTCCTCAAAGAGTAGTAGTTGGTTATAGAATGTGCATTGATTTTAGGAAAGTTAACAAGGTTACTAAGAAAGATCATTATCCTTTACCTTTTATTGATCAAATGTTAGAGATGTTGTCTAAGAAAACTCATTTTTGCTTTCTTGATGGTTATTCTGGGTTTTCTCAAATTGCGGTTAGGGCACAAGATCAAGAGAAAACAACTTTTAATTGTCCTTATGGAACTCATGCTTATAGATGTATGCCTATTGGTTTGTGTAATGCTCCTGCTACGTTTCAAAGATGCATGTCTGCTATTTTTCATGGTTTTTGTGAAGAAATTGTGGAAGTATTCATGGACGATTTCTCTGTCTATGGAACTTCTTTTGATAACTGCTTGCACAATCTTGATAAAGTTTTGCAGAGATGTGAGGAAACTAATCTTGTTCTTAATTGGGAGAAATGCCACTTCAGGGTGAATGAAGGACTTGTTCTTGGACATAAAATTTCTGAAAGAGTTATTGAAGTTGACAAAGCTAAAGTGGAAGCAATAGAAAAATGCCATGTCCCAGGGATATTAAAGGTATTCATAGTGTTCTTGGTCATGCTGGTTTTTATAGGAGGTTTATTAAAGATTTCTCTAAAATATCAAAGCCTCTTACTAATCTTCTTAAGAAAGATGTACCTTTTATTTCTGATGATGATTGTAAGGAAGCTTTTCAAACTTTAAAGAAGGCTTTAACTATTGATCCTATTGTTCAACCACCTGATTGGACCTTGCCTTTTGAAATCATGTTTGATGCTAGTGATTTTTCTGTAGGTGTTGTTCTTGGATAGTGAGTAGATAAGAAAATGAATGTTATTCATTAAGCTAGTAAGACTCTTGATGCTGCTCAAAAGAATTATGCTACCACTAAAAGAAGTTCTTAGTTGTAGTTTTTGCTTGTGATAAGTTTAGATCTTATATTGTTGATTCAAAAGTTACTATTCCCACTGATCATGCTGCTATTAGATATCTTATGGAAAAGAAAGATGCTAAGCCTAGGCTTATTAGATGGGTGCTGATTTTACAAGAGTTTGATTTGCATATTGTGGATAGAAAGGGTGGTGAAAATCCTATTGCTGATAACTTGTCTAGATCGGAAAACATTGCTTATGACCCTATTCCTGTTAATGATAGTTTTCCAAATGAATAGTTGGCTGCAATAAAGGTAAACTCCCGAGATAGTCCATGATATGCAAATTATGCTAACTTTATTATTTCCAAGTATTTGCCTCCTACTTTACAGCTCAACAAAGAATAAAATTATTCTATGATTTGAGGCATTACTTTTGGGATTACCCACATTTATATAAAGGAGTAGATGGTATTATGCGAAGATGTGTTCCAGATCATGAACAACATCAAAATATTAAGAAAATGCCATGGTTGTGCTTATGGACGACATCACGCTGGATACATAACCGCACAAAAGTATCTACAATCAGGTTTCTATTGGCCTACTCTCTTTTAAGATGCACGTAAATTTGTTTTCTCTTGTTACGAATGTCAAAGAGTTAGTAATATTTCTAGACGTAATGAAATTCCTATGAGTTATTCTATTGTTATTGAACCTTTTGATTGTTGGGGATTTGACTTGATGGGTCTGTTTCCTCCTTCGAATGGTTATACTCATATTCTTCTTGTTGTTGATTATGTTGTAGAAGCTATACCTACAAAAAGTACTGATGGTGAAACCTCTTTAAAAATGATTAAAGATGTTATTTTCCCTACGTTTGGTGTGCCTAGATATCTTATGACTGATGGAGGGTCTCACTTTATTCATGGTGGTTTTAGGAAAACCCTTGCTAAATATGAAGTTAATCATAGAAATGCCTCAGATTATCATCCTCAAACTAGTGGGAAAGTAGAATTATCAAATAGAGAAATTAAGTCTATCTTGCAAAATACTGATAATAAATCTAGGAAAAATTGGTCTCATAAGTTGAATGATGCTTTATGGGCTTATAGAACTGCTTATAAAAATCCTATGGGTATGTCTCCTTATAAAATGGTTTATGGAAAATCTTGTCACCTGGCTTTAGAATTAGAACACAAAGCTTATTGGCAGTGAAAGAACTTAATAAAGATTTTAAACTTGCTGGTAAGAAAAGAGTTCTTGATTTGAGTTCTCTAGATGAATGGAGAAGTGAAGCTTCAGAAAATGCTAGACTCTTTAAAGAGAAAGTTAAACAATGGCATGATAGGATAATTCTTAAAAGAGAGTTTCATGTTGGTGAGAAAGTTCTATTGTATAGGTCTCGTCTTAGATTTTTTGCAGTAAATTACTCTCAAGATGGGAAGGACCTTATGTTATTGAAGAGGTGTATCGTTCGGGTGCAATGAAAATTGCTTCCCTCAAAGCTAACACTACACAAGTGGTGAATGGGCAAAGTATCAAACATTATATTTCCGGGGATTCTTATGGTGAAGATGTTGATATTATTCAAGTGGTGACTCCGGAGAAGTTTATTAGAGGGAAGATTCCAGAAACTGCAGAGTCCGTTTTCGAATAGGTAACAATTCTGTTAAGAAAAAGTTCGCGCAATGAAAATTGCTTCCCTCAAAGCTAACACTACACAAGTGGTGAATGGGCAAAGTATCAAACATTATATTTCCGGGGATTCTTATGGTGAAGATGTTGATATTATTCAAGTGGTGACTTCAGAGAAGTTTATTAGAGGGAAGATTCCAGAAACTGCAGAGTCCGTTTTCGAATAGGTAACAATTCTGGTAATAAAAAGTTCGCGTATCGCTTTCAACTTATATTTTTATGATTTATGGAAAATATGAAAAATATTGAGACGAAGAAGGGTAGGAGGCGGTGCCCGAGGGCACCACACCACCTGGGGGCGCGGGCCCACCCCTGGCCACGCTAGCCCATGGTGTGGGCGCCCCGGAGCCCCTCTCCGACCCGGTTTCGACCTGCACTTTCCTTTCGTTACATATATTTTTGCTATATAATCCCCTAGATCCCCCGAGGACCGTATATCAATTTCTTATCGTGTTTCTGTTTCGACCTGTTTTTGCCAGGATTTGTTTTCAGTTTTAGAAGCACCATGGTATCCGCCAACAACAACAAGGGGAAGGAGCCTATGAAAGATGATCTCAAAGGCCCGAAGCTGGAGGAGGAGATCGAGAGTGAAGCTGAAGGAGATGTAGAAGAAGACTCGCGCGTGTACCCACGCGCCACCGTCGCAAGCATTGGAGTGGTAGCAAAACCCTTCAAGCAATCAGCGAGGATGAGCACTAGAAGGAAGGCCCCACGTCACTACTTAGCTTCAAGGACACCACTTCCAGGCATCAAAAACCATTTCCATACCTTAATCCACGAGTATCAATCTAAGAGGGTACCCGAGGAAAAGTTACCTTCTCGCTGGGATATGGATCATTCTAACCGTGCAGGTGAGGAAAGCCCCCGATCTGATATGGTGTGGGGGAATAATTACAAGAGCTGGGACTCAACGTTGGACAAGTTCAAGGACCGTATTGAGAGCAGTACAGAGTTGATACCCATGCTCGTCTATGTGATTGATGATTTGAAGGAGTTAGTTGATAAGCTTATTGAGAAGAGTTCACCACCACCACCGAAAAAATAATTCGTCATTGGTATTGGCATCCCCTTGGTTTGTTCCAAGCTTGGGGGAGTGTCGCGGTATCACACCTTTATCTTTGACCTTTTTACCTTTTAGTAGAGTCATATCATGAGTAGAGAATTTATCATATAGGATGGTTTGCAGTATGGAAGTATCTCTCCTTTAGTTGGTTATCGATGTATCCCTTGGTTTGAGTTGCCGTAATGGAATATTAATGAGAAGTTTCATCATTTACTTTCTACACTTTATTTTAGTTTGCAATTTTTGTTATATGGTTGATCTTGTTATTAGTATTGGTATCAATATTGGAGGATCAAGTTAATCTAGTTGGTTTTGGAAAACTTAGCATTGGTTAGTAGCAACAATACTTTGAGGCTTAAATAGAAAATAGGGAGTTGCATGTAGATATATTATTGCATGATCTTTCTTTCTTGTTGGCTCATAAGCTTGGTATTCTCAAGTTAAGATTGTTTGTACTTCCAAGGAAGATTGCATGATTGGTTCCATCATATGTATATTTGTTTGTTTTCCCTCAACTCTTATGCTTGCTACCCAGCCTTCCTAGCCAAAAACCTATACTGAGAGGGAATGCTTCTCGTGCATGCAAACCTTGAACCCCAAAACCATGCCATTTGTGTCCACCATACCTACCTATATGTGGTATTTAACCGCCACTCGAAGTAAATTTCTTGTGTGCTACATTTAAACCTTCAAAATTACACCAGTTTTGTGTCCCTATTTTAGCTAATGGGACGCAAATAGAGAATTTTTATCTCATTTGTTCATTGGACTTTATACACCTGGACTAGTGGCTTCATCCGCTTATCCAAATGATAGAAGAGCTGGCAGCAGGGTGCCGAGCCCCAAAATTAATTACTACAAATTCTCTTCACTATTTTTGCCCCTGATTTAGTCAAAGCATATTTGTGTAAACAAAAGAGAAACAGGGATGACCTTCTATTCCAGTTGCGTCCTTGAATGGGAGCCGCTCTTGTGAAGTCCAGTTGGCTTGTGACGTACTTTATTTTATGTTTGCCATTCGTTGACATAAACATAAATCACTTTCAAAATTGTTTTCAGTACTTCTGTTTATCAAATGAAAAGCTCTAGCACATGAGTTAATCCCTACTTCCCTCTGCGAAGGGCCTATCTTTTACCTTTATGTTGAGTCAGTAAACCTACTCCTTTCTGTCTCAAGTAAGCATTTGGATTGTTGTGATCCATCCATCTATATGTTGATTTACCTAATCATGTCCTTTATCCTTCCTTGTTTAGTACAAATGTTTTTACATGAATGAATACCACTTTGAAATTTATCAATGACTACAAAGAGACTCTTATGACTGACCATGATAAACTCTGAAATATAAGCTCTAATATAAAGACTCTGATCGAAAGATAAGTACAATATGTTAATTGTTCTCTTACCAAGAATGAAGTTTTCCTTCACCAATTATGATTTCCTTTTTGCACCTTTATTGTGATTCCATATACTTGTTTCAAGTTAAATTATATGAGAGGAAGTTGTTATCTAAAATGACTTGTGTATTGATAGATGTGATGCTTCTTGTCCATATTTTATTTATCGACACCTTACTCCATAAACACGTGGTCGTGTTTACTGAGTTCAGTTTCGCTTGGGGACAAGCGAGGTCTAAGCTTGGGGAAGTTGATTCGTCCATTTTGCATCACTATTTTCTATTGTAATTTTCTGTTATTCATCGATATATTTCATATTATGATGCATTACTTATGTTATTTCATCTTATTTTGCATTTTTAATAATTATTGGAGTAGAAATCTTGTAGAAAAAGCACTGTCAAGATACCCTATTTTAGAAGATCAGAAGAAGAAGGGGGGCATCGGAGGAGTCTTAGAAGTCCAGAAGAGGGAGCCAGCCACAAGGAGACCCGGAGGGGGCCCACCAGGGGCCCACATCACTAGGGGGCGCGCCCCCCTTGGTCACGCCTGGGGGTTTTGTGGCCACCCTAGCCCACCTCTGGACGCCTCCTTTCGCGTACTTGACCCCCAGGGAACCCTAAGCCACACAAAACCATCGAGGAAATATTCTGCCGCCTCCTTGGGGCGGAAAACAACAGAGAGAGAAAAGCTCTCCGGCAGGGAGAAACCTGCCGGGGAAATTCCTCCCCGGAGAGGGGAAATCATCGCCATCGTCACCGTCATCGCTCTGGGCATCATCAAGATCGTCATCGTCATCATCATCATCATCACCAGCACAATGAACCTCACCATCCATCTCCGTCCTGCTGTAACGATTAGGGTTTCATATCATTGTTCTTCACTAGATCTCTCTCCCGGTGTGGATTACTTGTTAGTAGTTGATGCTTGTGAGATTTATCGGTGTTTGCACTTTATGACCAGATTGTTATTCATCATTATATCACCTCTGATTATGATCCATATGATGTCTTGTGAGTAGTTCGTTTAGTTCTTGAGGACATGGGAGAATTCAAGATGTTAGTAGTAGAGTTATGTTGAAGTAATATCTAGTGGTTTGATATTTAAGTTCTGGTGTTATTCTTCTAGTGGTGTCATGTGAACGTCGACTACATGACACTTCACCTCTACGGGCCTAGAAGGATGCATTGTGTATTTGGCTACTAATTGTGGCATTGCCGGAGTGACAGAAACCTAAACCCCTATTAGGAAATCGATGCACGAGGGAGTTTAGGATCCCAGAGTTTAAGGTTGTGGTTAGATTTATCTTAATTACTTTCTTATATTTGCGGATGCTTTCAAGGGGTTTAATCACAAGTATGTATTAGTCCTAGTTGGGTGATGCATTAGCATACGTTCACCCACACAACACCTATCAAAACAATAAATATTAATCAACTGTATGAAATGAAAGCGCTTGACAAAGTTCCCATGTGTCCTCGAGAACGTTTAGTAATCATAGGTAGAACAAACGGCTTGTCCTTTGCTCTCAAAAGGATTGGGACACTTGCTGCAATTATATTTACTGCCTTTTATTTACTCGCACTTTATTTATCTGCTATATCAAAAACCACCAAAAACCTGTTTGCTAGTGTTTACAGTGAATCCTCTATCCAACCTGCTTGTCAACTCCTTCTGCTCCTCGTTGGGTTCGACACTCTTATTTATCAGAAGTACTACGATACACCCCCTATACTTGTGGGTCATCACTCCTCATCTAGAGTCGATACGCTCCAAAAAATGTCCTTCAAGTCCTCCTTAGTAGGCAGTGGAGCCTTCGATTTTTCCATGGTTTCACCGCTTGGAAATTTTTTGAATTGTCAAATAATGAGAGGAATTGTACATAGAAATAACAACAATAAGGGGAAGAATGGACTCACTCATCGTCGGGGATAAGGATCGACAGCTAACGAAGAGACCAGAGACGACTAATCCGTGTTTTCTTGGTTGTAGGAGGTTTGGCGAAAGGGATGCCTAGACCTCCCCCCGAATAATTGACGGGCTTAAAGGACAAAGGAACCAGACTGATAGGATTCACAAGTACATGAGCTTCTAATGTTTTGAGAGTGAGGTGCTATGCAAGGTGGCATCAGCTTTGGAGTCCTTGCTGCAATCACGCTTGTGAGTTGAACCCGAGAAACCCGTGGTGGTCGTCTGTCGGTTCCCTGTATCGACATATCCTCCAAGTGACATACTGGGAGTTCGAGAATAGGAGATAGATGAACAATGGTGACCTCGACGGTTGACGGGGGACATAGTTTACCCAAGTTCAAGGCCCTCGAAGAGGTAAAACCCTTACTCATGCTTGTGTGGATTGTATTGATGGTGTGTTACAATGGCGGGTGCCCTAATCACAAGAGATTGGATCTCGAGAGAGGCAGAACCTATGGTGGAATAATGATCAGATACCTCACCTGGGGGGTTCTCCCAGCCTTTATATAGGAGGTTGGGTCCCGAATCCAGACCTGGGTAGGTTTACAAAACCCTAACTTAATGTTGGTTGCACCCTCTATCCTTGACCCGCAAGTCTTGCAGGTGGGCCATAGACGGGCCTTCTAGAAGGTCATGGTGGCTCCACATGCTGGGCTTCTATGCATAATTAGACCGGATAGGCCTGTTAGGAGGACTCAGGAAGTATCCCCATGTCAGTAGCCCCCGAGTGTTTACTCGACTCCAGAGTGTCGAGTAAGGACTCAAAGTTTTCTTGAGTTCTTGTGGTTGCAAGGCTGATAGTCTCCTTAAGGATGTGCAAATCCTGTATGAAAGGGATCTAGGCATCAAGTCGCGAAATGTGTTGTATATAGCAGTTTGCAAAGGGATGTGGTTCGGCCGCTTGGTTCACTCGGCGGATCGGGACCAACTAATCGCACATGGGAAAAAACAATACTAACCTACACAAATTCGAGTCCCCCGGTTTGAATCCGGATAGGTGATTTCTGCGACTCATGCCGTGGAGGACTTACTGATTAGAGCTTAACCTTTAAAGGGGGTACCCAGCGTGTCTGCCAGGATTTTTCATCATGTTGTTGGCACGGAAATTTCCAGCGAATGTAGTGATACATCATAAACGTATCTATAATTTCTGATGTTCCATGTTGTTTTCACGTCTTATGCTACATGTTTTCCTTACACTTTGTCATTTTTATCGATTTCCCGGGACTAACCTATTGACAAGATGCCACAGAGCTATTTCCCTATTTTCTGTTGTTTTTAGTTTCAGAAAAGTTGTTCTGGAAATATTTTCGGAATTGGAAAATTCGAAGCCCGGAAGTCTTAGAATTCCCGAAGGTTCCACGGAGTTCCGAAGAGGCCCGGGGGGGCACACCATAGGGAGGCGCCCCCTAGCCGCGCCTGGGGGTGGTGTGGGCCCCTCGGGCATCCACCGCCATCGCCCATTCACCTATATAGTCCCCTCGGATAGTTAACCCTAGAAATATACCACTTTTCCACAAAAACACCCGAGGCCGCCGTCATCGTATACCCAAGATCGGGAGGGTTCTGGAGCACTCCCCGGTACCCTGCCGAGAGGGAAAATCATCACCGGAGGGGTCTACACCACCATTCATGCCTCTAGAGTGATGCGTGAGTAGTTCATCCCTGGACTACCGGTCCATAGCAGTAGCTAGATGGTTGTCCTCTACACTTTATTCCTCATGTTTAGATCTCGTGAGATGCCTCGCATGACCGAGATCATCTATTTGTAATGCTACATGCTGTGTTTGCTGGGATCCGATGATTATTGAATGCTATGTCTTTTGATTATCAATCTATCATGTTATCTTCATGTGTATGTTATTTATGATCTTGAATACTCTCCGTTCTTAGTAGATGCTCTGACCAAGTAGATGCTAGTGACTCCAAGAGGGAGTATTTATGCTCGATAGTGGCTTCATGCCTCCTTTGGATATGTGCTTGAGTGACAGAAACGTTTCCTTCACGTTTATGACGTATCAACATCCCCAAGCTTAGTTCCTACTCGTCCTCGAGTAGGTAAACGATAAAAAGACATAATTTCTGAGGTGACATGCTACCAACATGAACTTGATCATATAAATTGTAAAATCATAAGCATAGCGGAGATCATAGAACTTTAACACAAGCATGATAACTAAAATTCTAACAATAAAGCATAGCAATCACCTTGCATCATGAGAAGTAACACAATAAAAAGATCATGAATAATGATTCAATCGAAAGCTATACGTTTGTTTCAAGCATAAAGATAACATGGAAAAGTGATATTTCGCTTGTCCTTAAGAGTGGGGCAAAACATAAATGTCAGGACACCTTCAAAGTTCATGAGGAAGACTAGAACAAATAATTTGAGAACAAACAATAACACATCATGAATCAATTAATAATGTTTTCTGGACAAATGCACATTAAACTCAGAATGGCAACCATGCTCTCTCAACTGTGCATAAATTTATAAGATGGAGACTCAACATAAAAGTAAAAGAAAACCCATTCGCAGAGGGAAGAAGGGATCACTCATGTGCTAGAGCTTTTATTTTGTTAAACAGAGGTATAAAATGGTTGACACTCCTCCCAACCATTCTTACACAAACCATGGCTAACCGAATCCTCGGGTGCCTGCCAACAATCACATACCATGGAGGAGTGTCTAATTTTTAGAGAGGTGTATGATTATTTCAACGAATAGTAAACAGAAAATACAGTACATCACAAGCCAACTAGACTTCACAAGAGCGGCTCCCATAGAAGGACGCATATGGGTAGAAGGTCATCCATCTTTCTCTTTTGTTTACACAAATATGCTTTGACTGATAAATCATGGGCAAAAATAGTGAAGAGAATTTGTTGTATTACTTTGGGGCTGGGCACCCCGCTGCCAGCTCTTCTATCAATTCGATAAGCGGATGAAGCCACTAGTCTAGGGTGTGAAATTCCAATCAACAAGTGAGATACAGATTCTCTATTTACGTCCTCATGAGCTAAAACAGTAGTACAAAACAAGAGTAATTTTGAAGGTTTTAAAGGTAAAACATGACCAAATTACTTTGGAGTGGCAGTTAAATACCACATGTATTTAGGTATGGTGGACACATCTGGCAAACTTTGGTTTGTTGGGAGTTGGATGCACGAGTAGAGCTCATACTCAGTATAGGTGGAGGCTAGCAAAAGACCAGGAGCGACAAATCAAGAGAGCAATACTGGCCATAATCATGCATAGCGACAAAAACATCATTAATCAAAGCATAAATGGTACTACAAGTTCAGAAACTAAATGATCATAGAGGCTATAAGTGACTGGTTTGTAGTCATAAACATGGTGTGAGCATGCGCCAAGCCAACCAAATAAAACATTCAAAGGTGAACACCACAAATTTATGCTTCAATATGTCAAGAACAACTCATGATTCTTTCTAAGGCGCATTAAACACTCTCAACTATTTGAGACAAATAATGCTAAAAAAAGAACCACTAGGATTTAGAATTAAAATAACATCTAGCATGACATGTAAAAGTCTAGCCACAGTCTAAACAAGCTTCTAGTTGCACCGTTATAAGCACAAAGACTGTACTGCTTTCCAACACTAAGTATTTCATAATAAACAAAAACTCTCCAAGATATGTAGAAATGAAACAAGAAAGTATTAGCACAACTCTACTAAAACTATCAATTCTAAATAAGATATGCAAGAAAAACAGGAGATAAACAGGAATTTTGCAGCAACTAGAAGAAAAACTAAAAATACGAGCATAGCAAGTATTCAAACGAAAAAGCGGAGCATGTCTCTCTCCAAAAAAAAGAATGCTAGGGTCCAAATATATTATTGCAGAAAGAAAACAAAAGAAAAACAAACAGATGCTCCAAGTAAACTTCATATGATGTGACCGAATAAGAATATAATTTCAGTAGAAGTGACCTGATAAATTGTTGATGAAGAAGGGGATGCCTTGGGAATACCCAAGCTTAGAAGCTTGAGTATTCTCAGAATTTTCTTGGATGAACCACGGGGGATCCCCAATCTTTGTCCTTGCACTCTTCTTGATCACATTATATCCCCCTTTTCTCTTGACCCTTGAAAACTTCCTTCACACCACACTCAAAGAGTAATTCGCATTCAAGGGTTAGTGCAACAAACAAAAATTCATGGGTTTTTCATTGGCACAAGTGTTATTGATACTTTTAAATATTATCTACAGCCACTAATGTTTCGTGAAGCAAACAAATCCACTTGACATCGTAAAATAGCAAATGCAAGAAAAATGGCAGAATCTGCCAAAACCAGAATAGTCTGTAAAGAAGAATTTTTTGGGGGCACTTATGTTGCTCAGATTGAAAAACTTAAAGAACAAAAATGTTTTGGAATTAGATGAGGAATAAGCCCAAACAATTTCAGATCATTCTGATCTTTCTGTATTTTATACGATATTTTACGGTGCACAGCAGAAATTTGTTTCCTGCGCAGAAATCCAAAACCAACTCCAACTTTTGTCAGAAACTTTACTTGGCACAACTAAAACATGAAAATAAAGATACACATGGGTTGCTAAATAAGTATGCAACACCTTGACTAAAAAAAAACAAAAAAAAACAAAGCAAAAATAAAACCATGGGTTATCCCCCAAGAAGTTCTTTTCTTTAACGCCTTTTAGCTAGGCCGAGAAAAGTGGATTCACGTGTTTTCAAGTGAATAAGCATCCAAATTGTAATTTTATCGAATAATAGAATCAAAAGTCAACTTCATTCTCTTTCTAGGAAAGTGTTCCGTACCTTTCTTGAGTGGGAATTGAAATTTAATATTCCCTTTTTCATATCAATAACAGCACCAACAGTTCTAAGAAGAGGTCTTCCCAAAACAATTGGACAAGAAGCATTACATTCAATATTCATAACAATAAAATCAACGGGTACAAGATTATTATTAACCATGATAATCACATCATCAATTATCCCCAAAGATTTCTTTCTAACATTATCAATAAGACGAATATCCAAATGACAGTGCTCCAAAGGTGGCAAATCAAGAATATCATAAAGATTCTTGGGCATAACAGAGATACTAGCACCAAGATAAAATAAAGCATTGAAATCAAAATCATTCACATTAATTTTAATAATGGGTTCCCAACCATCATCTAGCTTCCTAGGGATAGAGGCTTCACATCTTAATGCATCTTCTCTAATTTGCATGAGAGCATTTGTAATATGTTTTGTGAAAGCCATATTCATAGTACTAGCATAAGGACAACTAGTAAGATTTTGTAGGAACTTAATCACTTCGGTTATGTTGAAATCATCAAAGTCAAGATCATTTTTATCGAAGGTAATGGGACTGTTGTCTCCCATGTTTCTAAAAATTTCAGCACTTTTATCAGGAACATTTTTAGCAGTTTCGGACAGTTTTGCATTTTTTTTAATAGCATAAGTGGGAGTATTGCCAACACCAATTCCTTTACCATTGATAGTAGAAGGTTTACTAGCATGAGAAGCTTTAGTTTTACTAGTGGTGGTAATGGTGCAAACATTAGCTATATTATTCTTTCTAGCTATTTCATCTTCTCTTTCCCATCTAGCATGCAATTCAGCTAACATCCTAACATTGTCATCAATTTGAATTTGGATGACATTTATAGTTTTGCTTTCTTTAACATTATGAGGCATAACCTTTAGTTTCAGAAAATCAACATCAAGAGCAAGGCTATTAACTTTAGAAGCAAGAACATCCATTTTGCCAAACTTTTCCTCAACAGATTTATTAAAAGCAGTTTGTGTACTAATAAAATTCTTGAGCATGTGTCGATTAGTCATCTCGACAAGTCCCTCAGATGATCTGGTAGGGTTTCGATTAAGAGAACGAATAAGGCGCTGGCGACAATTGTCGGCTAACAGGGGGCAAGTTCTACCACGGTTTGGGACCCTCGTAGAGGTAATACCCTTACTCCTGCTCTTCTGATCTGTATTACGGGTAGATCAATTACAATGGTGAGTGCGCAAGCTGAGAGATGGATCTCGAGCTATGGCTATGGTGGTGAAAATTAGATTGGATCCCCTCCCCGTGGTTCTCCCAGCCTTTTTATAGATAGCTGGGTCCCAAACCGTCCCGGGGGGGTTACAAACCCTAGCTCTAGGTCGGTGGAACTTTCTTTCTTGACCCGCAAGTTTCGCGGGTGGGCTTCCACTAGGTCTTCTAGAGCTACGGAGTAGCTCCTTGCTTTGGGCCTTGGACCGGGTAGGCCCACATGACGGGTCCTAGAGACATCCCCATGTCAGTAGACCCCGAGTGTTTATCCGACTGAGAATAGTAGGGTAAGCACTTCCGTTCCCTGGATTTCGCGACTAGTCATTTTAATCGCTTGACTTCAAGGGCGTGTACCCTGTATGAGATGTACTTGAGTATCGAGTGCTAAGTGCGCCTTGTGTTGTCTCTTCTTGCAGAAGGATACAGATCAGTTTCTTGGCTCTCCCGAAAGATCAGGGCAAATGAATTCCATCTCGGGCAAAAACAGTTCTGGCCTACATGAATTCGAGACCTCCGACTCGAACTTGGCGAGGTGATTGTTGCGACTGGGCCGTGGAGGTCTTATCAAGTCGAACTTAACCTTAAAGGGGTACCTGGCGCGCTCGCTAGGGTTTTTCTTCGTGTTGTTGACGTGGAATGTTTACTGGAGGACGCAGCTTGAGTGCGATTCGAGGCCCACATGAGAGATCCTTGGTTCTTATGTTCGTACTTGAAATAATACGACATCCAGATGTGTCTAGTCAGCTGAATCATCCGGGGTTAAAATGATGTGTGACTACATCGTGAGGTAGAGTTGCGGGAGCCGCATACTCGCGATTTTACGTTGGATGCACTATAAGTGCTATCTTTTGCAATTCTTCGAGCGAGATAATCTTATTTCCTTGGTCTTGTACAAAATAAATTTCATGTTATGAAGCTTATACGAAAGAAATTTTGTGTCAATGTATCTATACGAAAGAGATTTCGTGTCGGAATTCCCATACGAAAGAGATTTTGTGTCAGGGTGCCCATGCAAAATAAATTTTGCGTCCTGATGCTCATACGAAAGAGTTTTCGTGTCGTGAGGTACGTAGTGACGTCACCGCGCACTCGCCTGGTCCCGATGGGACGTGATGAAGTGGGGCAGAGCGCGCGGGGCCCGCCTTTTCAGCTTTTTGACCGGAAACGAGCGGTCATGCTCCGGTTAATCCGCTGGCTGCACTATAAATACGCACGATCTTTTCGTAAAAGATCGTGCGGGGGTAACCGCCCCCATCTTTTCGTTTTTTCTTCACACGTGGCGGTGGCGATGGGTGCCACGTTTGCGGATCAACGACTCACATTGGCCGGGTGCTGGTATAAATATTGGGCCTTAAGGGAAAAGAAACTTTCTCGGCCCTCATTTGTCTTCTTCCTCCTCTGTGCACACTTCCTCTTTCGCGAGCACGAACCAGGTCCCAATGGCAGGAGGCAAGAAACGCGGCGCCGCTACGGCGTCCGGCAAGGAGGTGGCGAGCGCCTCCGCGGCGGCTCCGATGAAGAAGATGGGCGATTGGCGCCCGTCAAACGCCACGAAGAAAAGCGTCACCGAGATGCAGAGAGGGACTGGTCCCTCCCGAGGACTCCAAGCGCGTTCGGATGTCCATGAAGAAGGAGGAGATGCCTAATCCTCTCGCCACCGAGCGCATCGCATTCTCGGAGCACATTGCCCGAGGTTTGTTCTTCCCTCTCCATCCTTTTCTCGTCGGGCTGCTGTATGTCTATAGCATACAGCTGCACGACCTTCCTCCTAACGCGATAAAACACATCTCGTGTGTTATCGTGCTCTGCGAGTGCTTCCTCGGCATTCGCCCGCACTGGGGGTCTGGAAGGCCATCTTCCAAGTGCGGATTTTTCAGGAGAAGAAACAGCCAAGCGGAAGAACAGGAGAGCCGATGAGGACCGGAGGCTTCGGGATCCAGGCGAACAAGGACGTCCCCTACCTGGAGATGAGCTTCGTCGACTCAGCCTTGGGGTGGCGTCGGAAGTGGTTTTACGCCGTTGATAACAGTGCGAGTGGCGTTCCAGAATTCCAACCGTTCGTTGTTTTGAAGAGGTTGAAGTCCTGGACGCATTCGCTGTCAGCCGAAGAAGTCAAGGTTGTCACCCCTCTACTCTCAAAGGTGGCGCGCTTACGCGACAAGGAGCAGGGAACTCCGCTGAATGGGATACACCTGGCGGGTGTGTTTCTGCGCCGGAGGGTCCAACCTCTTCAAGAGAGGACGACCATCTTGTGGGAGTACACGGGCGTCAACTACCGGAGCCGAACATGCGACGACATTCTTTCGAACGTAGAGTTCGTCAAGAAGATCGCGGCTATCGCCAATTTGAAGAAGGGAGAGGGCTACTCGATGTGCCCTCTCACCCCATTCGAAGCCGAGAACCCCCGACTGAGGTGAGTTTCTTAACCTTCTTCTTTCCTTTATACTTCTCCTTGTTTTGGGTTTTCGTCGATTGAAATACCTCTTTTTCTTCTTTTTTTCCTTCACAGAATCAGGACGTGACATGCTACCCACCACTCTCTGCGGATGAAGGTGTCTCAGATCTTCTAGCGAGCAACGTTGAGGCCCCTCCCGAGCCAGCGTCGCAGACGCGGAGTAGAACTCTGAACAAGAGGAGGTAGACGAGGAGGAAGAGTCGAACGACGAGCAACTTCGTCGTCGCAAGCGCTGTAAGCCGGAGAAGGCTGAGGTCACCTCCAAGGACAACTCCTTGAGTGATGATCATGTCGAGGAGGTCGAGCCCATCCGAGCAGCTCCTGTCAACATGCTTCCTCCCGTCATCCGCCAGTCGAAGATCTCCACCGCCTGGAACCCAGACAACCTTGACGATGATGATGAGGATGAGTGAGTTTTGTGTGTTTTCTCCTTTGTCGCAAATTTTCCTTTTTCTTTTCTGATTCTATTTTTTGCAGTAGTCTTGCGACCATCAGCGCGGATCAGTTTGTTTCTTCGACTCCGTCCGTGAAAAGGAAGGAGGCTGTCGTGGACCCTACTCCAGCTGCAAATCCCACTCGAAGACCTCCAATGTAACATCCCAAGTATGAAAAATAAGCCATTAGAATGTTTGCTCTCTGTTATTTTATGTTTTGCATCATGGCATCATGTTCATTGCAATTGTTTTGCTTGTTTTCCATTTGTTTTCCAACTGTTTTCATTTGTTTTCCTTTGTTTTCTATTTGAATTTCATACCAAAATTCAAACCTTTTGTTTCATCCTTGTGATGTTACAATTTCCAAAATGATATCTCAAAATAAAACAATCAATTGTTTCCATTAAAGTTGTAATTCCAAACTGTTGTTTTGTTTCTATCAAAAATTCATCTAATACCAAAAACAATTGAAAATCAAACAATATTTCAAATGTTTTGTTCATACTTTCTCTGTTACAATCTTTCCAATTAAAAGGTTCAATCAAAAACATCCATTTTGTTTCCATGAAAATTAAAAAGATCAACTATTAAAATTGTTCTATAATAATCCATTTAATTCCAAATTACTTTCAAATTCAAATAAGTTATACAAACAGCACCCAATTTGAAAGTATGAAAATTACCAAAACAATTCCAATCTATTTGTTCCATTTAAACACTAATGTGCACCCTATTTAAAAATCTTGTTTTCCAGAATGCACTTAATAATAAAAATTCATCCAAATTTGATTTAAAGTACAAACAACAACCTTTTTGAAATAATGAAAATTACCACAACAATGTCAAGCAATTGTTTCCATTTTTTTAAACTAAAGGTTCAGACAAATTAAATTCTTGTTTCCAATATTTCAATCAATAATTAAATTCCTCCAAATTTGAATTAAATTCCAAACCACATTTTATTTTTGATCATTTTGAAAAAAACAGAATTTGCTAGCTGTTGCTATTACTTAAATAATCAATCTAAAATTTTCCCCTAATTCTTTCTACCCTAAAACTTATCATTTGCTCCCATTTTATTTCTGCAAAAAAATAATAATAATAACACAAAAATAGAAAAGGGAGAGAGAGAGCACCAGCATCCGGCCCAGCCCTTTCCCCTTTGGCCCAACTCCCTTTTGGCCCATACCCCTTCCCCCTTGTCGTCTTCCTCCCCCTCTGTACGACTGCATCATCCACCACCCGATCACCTCCTCCTCCACCCGATGGCCAGCCGTACCGAGCTCAGCTCCTCCTTAAGACCCCCAACTCTCCTGCTTGCCCTACCCTAGATCCCCTCTCCCCTCTCTCCCCGCCGCGGCGCCTCCCTTCTTCCCTCTGAACCTCCCTCCCTCTCTGAATTCTTTCTCTGCAACCGCCGGCAGAGCTCGCTGCCTCCCCGTCGCCCCACTGCCACGATCACCTCGAGGCTGCGCCGTCATGGGGAATGGAACCAGGGGGAGTTCCTCGTCGAGTTGGTGCAGGCGTGGAGACGGGAGGCTGCTCGAGCCGCCGCCGCCGTCGACGTTTCCACCGCCGGCGACCACCTGCTGCATCGCCCCCTGCAACCTGCCCCGACCGCCTTCTGGCTGCAGCGAGGTGAGGCCCTCGATCCGCCCCGCTCCCCTCACCTCCTCCCCTACACCGCACCCCACACGACGCACCACGGCCACTCGGTCGCCACAGCTGCCGCCGGCAGCGATCGTTTCTTTCCGTCGAAGGTTCAGCGATGCGTACGTGCAGGTTTCAGTTAACAGCAGGTTCAGTTAAACAAATCCCGCGAGCACAGGACATACCCCCCACTGCTCCTATTCTGTCACCAACCCGAGCCACAGCCCAGTTGGTGTGTTCCTTGTGCGCACGCCCTAGGGGAGGGGTTCGAGTCCCCCCTCCCACCAAAAACCCAACATTTTTTAGTTCTAATTGTTTGGTCACAGAAACATCTCAGATTCACAGCTAGACCCTTGCAAATTATTTCTAGCCCCTGCAAAATTATTTCTAAGTCCCTAATGAATTAAAAATGGCAGCTTTGCACCTTAACTTGTAAAATGCATAATTAATTGATCACAACTCCAAATTCCACATTTTTAATATGTTTTCTGTCCCAAATTAAATGATCTATCCAAATATAAAACTTTTTTACTGTTTTGAATATTTTAAATTGGTGCAATATTTGAAAACTTGTTAAATTCACTTGAACTTGCAAAATTCATAACTTGAGCATAAAAATTCCAAATTCCACAAACTAAATATGTTTTCCAATCAACTTTTCATGTACTTTCCAAATATAAATTTTGTTTGCTGTTTTGAATAATTTAAATTGCTGAAAACAACTGTTTCTTGTTTATTGCATTTAAAATTGCTAAAATAATAACTTGCTCATTTTAAATCCAATTTCAACAAATGAAATATGTTTTCAATGCAAAATTAAACCAACTTTCCAAATATAAAATTTGTTTCATGTTTTGAATAATTAAAATTGGTTAAATGATTTAAACCTTGTTTAATTCATTTAATATTGCTAAATTTATAACTTGATCAAAACAAATTCTTTTGGGACATATAAAATATGTTTTCAAACCATAAAAGCATAACCTTTTCAAATATGAACTTCACTCAATGTTTTGCACAAATAAAAATTCAAATAAGTTCATGTTTGAATTAAATTCATTTAATTCTTGCTTAAACTTGTTTAATTCCTAAATAATTTATTTGAAATCCTTTTTCAATAAGTAAAACATGTAATCCACCTAAAATTGTGTGTTCTTTTCAAATATGAACTTTGTTGTCTATTTTGAACAATTTAACTTGATGAAAACAACAAATGCTTGTGTAACCCCTTTAAGAAACCAAAATTCCAAAACTTAATAAATGAATTTCTAAACTTGGTAAACCTTATTTCCAATTGCTTCTATTGTTGTTATTTTTCTGTTTTCCTCATCCATGCATCATGCTAATCAACTTTCATATGATGATTAGTTGTAAAACAATTAATTCAACCATAATTCATGGGCTTTCCATATGCAATCCAATTGCATGTGGGTCCATTTAATCATGTTATGTTATCTTGTCCACTAGTTTATTTCTATGCATCAAATAAATGGTCATGCATCATCCCATGTTTGTGCAATATGCCATGTTATTGATTGTTTATCTTTCTGTATTGTTTGTTTGCTTCTTCTCGGATATACGACGACGTTGAGACCGACGATCCTTACGACACCCCTTCTAAGGAGTTAGCTCAGTACCAGGCTACTGGGTTTGCAGGCAAGTATTCACTCACATGAACCACTGTGTTCCTTTCAACATTGGGTACCGATACTTTCCGTTGTCTATTTTGCTAGCCCTATGTGTAGTTGTTTCTGTTACGAACCTATCACATGAATCCCTTAACCCTGATATTGCCTCACCTCCACTCCTATAACCCCTTTGTTTGAGCCCGTGTCTTACTAGCATGCTTAGGTTGTTTTGCTCGAGTCTGTTACCCGTTACTTTCTGTTACTATTTCATTATGTTCTGGGGGCTCGATGTTTAATCAATCAATCATGCTAATGTTACTATTAATAATAAATTTGATGATAAGGCACCGGCAGGAGGCCCAGGGTGGTTTTGAGGCCTGCTAGTGTCGACCCTAATAGGAAAAGGGTCTTGTCTACTGATCCATGATGAGCGCACTAACCGCATGTGGGAAGCGAGTATGGGCGCCCCCTCAATTTGATTCGATTCGCATCTCGTCCAAATCGCCTCATTTAGTTCGTGTTTTCCATTTGCCGCATGCATGTTCTTGCGAGCCCAGGCCAGGGTGGAACTTTTGTAGTCGGCATATAGGGGGACACGGTCTTAGAGTGCTATGAGGGTCCCCTTTCTTCGGGGCTCGATTAGCCGTGCGCCCAAGGTGCTTTGGGCTTGATGCGAAGAAGAGTTGAGTTGTGTAGAGTGCCCCGCTTGGTGGGAGGCATCCCATCTGGCGGGTTATTCTTGCGTGTACGGCCAAATTGGTGCAACCCTGCAGGGATAAATCTTCTCGAGAAGCCGTGTTTTCCGCGGTTATGGACTACTTGGTGAAAGTACTGGCTAACAAGTACTCAGGACAACTTAAACCTAATGATTAACAACCTTACACCCAATGATTAACAACTTGACTAGTAATAGGCTTATTGACACAATAATATGAACCATCATTATTTCACTGTGTGAGTTATCCTCGGATTGCTTCTTTGGATAAGGGGCGAGGTTCAGGATGGGTTTGTTTGGTGGTTAGCTATAGTTGGTTACGATACTCGATCTTATCTCCTTTCTGTTAGCCGGAAGTGGTAGTAACTCTGTAGTTGGTTAGAGTAGCCGGTTGCAGCATCTTTTATATCCCCTTCCTTCCGTTAAACCCAAAGCATATGTGCTTGGTGTTGACGGGCTACACTTTGGTGAACTGTGAGTCTTGCTTGCCAGTACGTTTATGTACTGACCCCTTTGGGGCTGTGGTTTCCGCAGACTACGTTTCCGAGGATCTACATGGTGGCTACTACGTGGAGTATGACGAGACTGCTGCGAGTAGATAGCGGACCCGGGCAGGATCCGAGACCTCGTGGATGGGCTCCGTCTTTTCGTTTCCGGCCTCTTAGGCCTATTTGGATCTTGTCTGTACTCAGACATTTTGGATGCTTCCGCTGTGATGTAATGATGAATTGTTGGGACATGTGTCCTCTGGATGATTGTATTTGCTATCTCTTGTCTAGTGAGAGCTATTTGCAACTTATTTCCATCTTTTGTGTCGTAGAGATCTGTTGTGATATCACTTGTTCCAATGCCGTTGACGTACCATGTGTGTATGTTTTGAAGTACGTCAACGGAAGTATCTGGATTTCTACGGGATGGTTTGCGCAGACGATGAATAGTAAGAGAATGGTTGTCACACGTTTACGTGTTGGCCTGCTCATATTGAGATGCGGGTGCCGGTATGCCCCGTAAGCCATTTATCTACTGTTTAACGGACTGTGAGTATCCCCTAGAAGTCCGGGTGCGACAAATGGTATCAGAGCCTGTCTTCCTGTAGGATCCCTTTTTACTGGTCGCAGTTGAGTCTAGAAACCATTTTGTAGCTATATAGGAAAAATGAAACGTGAGAGTAGGAATTCTGCCATTTTATTTCTTTCCCCACCCACCCACCCTTTTCTGGTAAGGAAGTGCAACGTTGTTTTCCCTTCTCATCTAAACTTTCAAGATAGGTTTTCATGGATTCTGGTTTCTCTGGGATAGTTATATCTACTAGACCATAGGAATGGAGGTGGTTGTGACATGATTTATCATGTTGCCTACTCATGATTGAGAACGGAGGCGTGTAAGCCCCGGAAGCAGATCCTCTATTCCTTAAGCAGTAGATATTGATCCTCTAGAAGCCCGGATGGGTTTTCCGTAGTACCTCAGGAGTTTTGGTCTCTTTTTCCCGGTGTTGCTTCGTTATCCTGTTCTTCTCAACATCCTTTTCGTCCGTTGAAATCTTGTTGTTGTTTTCCATTTCAGTTCTTCTACCGGCGTCTAGTCAAAACTTCCCAAATATCAAGTCTATCTGGCCAGAAAGGTTGTTGTTGTTTCGAAAACTACCAGGCTATGAGAACTGGCATTCCTATCACCTGGGGTTGTTCGAGGAAGCATTCCTGAATCACCACATTCCAGATAGTCTATTCTCCGAATGAATCAAATTCTATCCAGCTATACACCCTCAATACAAAACCTCTTCCTTCAATTGAAAATGTTCCGGTGGTTTGAAAATTCCTGACGTCTATCCAAGGTGCACGATGTGTTTCACGTGTCACAGTTCAAGAGGATCTTCCCAAGAAGTTTCCGGACCTTTTCTTTTCTAAGTAGGAATCTCGGGGCGCGATTCCTTCAAGGGGGGGGGGGGCGTTTTGTAACATCCCAAGTATGGAAAATAAGCCATTAGAATGTTTGCTCTCTGTTATTTTATGTTTTGCATCATGGCATCATGTTCATTGCAATTGTTTTGCTTGTTTTCCATTTGTTTTCCAACTGTTTTCATTTGTTTTCCTTTGTTTTCTATTTGAATTTCAAACCAAAATTCAAACATTTTGTTTCATCCTTGTGATGTTACAATTTCCAAAATGATATCTCAAAATAAAACAATCAATTGTTTCCATTAAAGTTGTAATTCCAAACTGTTGTTTTGTTTCTATCAAAAATTCATCTAATACCAAAAACAATTGAAAATCAAACAATATTTCAAATGTTTTGTTCATACTTGCTCTGTTACAATCTTTCCAATTAAAAGGTTCAATCAAAAACATCCATTTTGTTTCCATGAAAATTAAAAAGATCAACTATTAAAATTGTTCTATAATAATCCATTTAATTCCAAATTACTTTCAAATTCAAATAAGTTATACAAACAACACCCAATTTGAAAGTATGAAAATTACCAAAACAATTCCAATCTATTTGTTCCATTTAAACACTAATGTGCACCCTATTTAAAAATCTTGTTTTCCAGAATGCACTTAATAATAAAAATTCATCCAAATTTGATTTAAAGTACAAACAACAACCTTTTTGAAATAATGAAAATTACCACAACAATGTCAAGCAATTGTTTCCATATTTTTAAACTAAAGGTTCAGACAAATTAAATTCTTGTTTCCAATATTTCAATCAATAATCAAATTCCTCCAAATTTGAATTAAATTCCAAACCACATTTTATTTTTGATCATTTTGAAAAAAACAGAATTTGCTAGCTGTTGCTATTACTTAAATAATCAATCTAAAATTTTCCCCTAATTCTTTCTACCCTAAAACTTATCATTTGCTCCCATTTTATTTCTGCAAAAAAAAATAATAACACAAAAATAGAAAAGGGAGAGAGAGAGCACCAGCATCCGGCCCAGCCCTTTCCCCTTTGGCCCAACTCCCTTTTGGCCCATACCCCTTCCCCCTTGTCGTCTTCCTCCCCGTCTGTACGACTGCATCATCAACCACCCGATCACCTCCTCCTCCACCCGATGGCCAGCCGTACCGAGCTCAGCTCCTCCTTAAGACCCCCAACTCTCCTGCTTGCCCTACCCTAGATCCCCTCTCCCCTCTCTCCCCGCCGCGGCGCCTCCCTTCTTCCCTCTGAACCTCCCTCCCTCTCTGAATTCTTTCTCTGCAACCGCCGGCAGAGCTCGCTGCCTCCCCGTCGCCCCACTGCCACGATCACCTCGAGGCTGCGCCGTCATGGGGAATGGAACCAGGGGGAGTTCCTCGTCGAGTTGGTGCAGGCGTGGAGACGGGAGGCTGCTCGAGCCGCCGCCGCCGTCGACGTTTCCACCGCCGGCGACCACCTGCTGCATCGCCCCCTGCAACCTGCCCCGACCGCCTTCTGGCTGCAGCGAGGTGAGGCCCTCGATCCGCCCCGCTCCCCTCACCTCCTCCCCTACACCGCACCCCACACGACGCACCACGGCCACTCGGTCGCCACAGCTGCCGCCGGCAGCGATCGTTTCTTTCCGTCGAAGGTTCAGCGATGCGTACGTGCAGGTTTCAGTTAACAGCAGGTTCAGTTAAACAAATCCCGCGAGCACAGGACATACCCCCCACTGCTCCTATTCTGTCACCAACCCGAGCCACAGCCCAGTTGGTGTGTTCCTTGTGCGCACGCCCTAGGGGAGGGGTTCGAGTCCCCCCTCCCACCAAAAACCCAACATTTTTTAGTTCTAATTGTTTGGTCACAGAAACATCTCAGATTCACAGCTAGGCCCTTGCAAATTATTTCTAGCCCCTGCAAAATTATTTCTAAGTCCCTAATGAATTAAAAATGGCAGCTTTGCACCTTAACTTGTAAAATGCATAATTAATTGATCACAACTCCAAATTCCACATTTTTAATATGTTTTCTGTCCCAAATTAAATGATCTATCCAAATATAAAACTTTTTTACTGTTTTGAATATATTAAATTGGTGCAATATTTGAAAACTTGTTAAATTCACTTGAACTTGCAAAATTCATAACTTGAGCATAAAAATTCCAAATTCCACAAACTAAATATGTTTTCCAATCAACTTTTCATGTACTTTCCAAATATAAATTTTGTTTGCTGTTTTGAATAATTTAAATTGCTGAAAACAACTGTTTCTTGTTTATTGCATTTAAAATTGCTAAAATAATAACTTGCTCATTTTAAATCCAATTTCAACAAATGAAATATGTTTTCAATGCAAAATTAAACCACCTTTCCAAATATAAAATTTGTTTCATGTTTTGAATAATTAAAATTGGTTAAATGATTTAAACCTTGTTTAATTCATTTAATATTGCTAAATTTATAACTTGATCAAAACAAATTCTTTTGGGACATATAAAATATGTTTTCAAACCATAAAAGCATAACCTTTTCAAATATGAACTTCACTCAATGTTTTGCACAAATAAAAATTCAAATAAGTTCATGTTTGAATTAAATTCATTTAATTCTTGCTTAAACTTGTTTAATTCCTAAATAATTTATTTGAAATCCTTTTTCAATAAGTAAAACATGTAATCCACCTAAAATTGTGTGTTCTTTTCAAATATGAACTTTGTTGTCTATTTTGAACAATTTAACTTGATGAAAACAACAAATGCTTGTGTAACCCCTTTAAGAAACCAAAATTCCAAAACTTAATAAATGAATTTCTAAACTTGGTAAACCTTATTTCCAATTGCTTCTATTGTTGTTATTTTTCTGTTTTCCTCATCCATGCATCATGCTAATCAACTTTCATATGATGATTAGTTGTAAAACAATTAATTCAACCATAATTCATGGGCTTTCCATATGCAATCCAATTGCATGTGGGCCCATTTAATCATGTTATGTTATCTTGTCCACTAGTTTATTTCTATGCATCAATTAAATGGTCATGCATCATCCCATGTTTGTGCACTATGCCATGTTATTGATTGTTTATCTTTCTGTATTGTTTGTTTGCTTCTTCTCGGATATACGACGACGTTGAGACCGACGATCCTTACGACACCCCTTCTAAGGAGTTAGCTCAGTACCAGGCTACTGGGTTTGCAGGCAAGTATTCACTCACATGAACCACTGTGTTCCTTTCAACATTGGGTACCGATACTTTCCGTTGTCTATTTTGCTAGCCCTATGTGTAGTTGTTTCTGTTACGAACCTATCACATGAATCCCTTAACCCTGATATTGCCTCACCTCCACTCCTATAACCCCTTTGTTTGAGCCCGTGTCTTACTAGCATGCTTAGGTTGTTTTGCTCGAGTCTGTTACCCGTTACTTTCTGTTACTATTTCATTATGTTCTGGGGGCTCGATGTTTAATCAATCAATCATGCTAATGTTACTATTAATAATAAATTTGATGATAAGGCACCGGCAGGAGGCCCAGGGTGGTTTTGAGGCCTGCTAGTGTCGACCCTAATAGGAAAAGGGTCTTGTCTACTGATCCATGATGAGCGCACTAACCGCATGTGGGAAGCGAGTATGGGCGCCCCCCTCAATTTGATTCGATTCGCATCTCGTCCAAATCGCCTCATTTAGTTCGTGTTTTCCATTTGCCGCATGCATGTTCTTGCGAGCCCAGGCCAGGGTGGAACTTTTGTAGTCGGCATATAGGGGGACACGGTCTTAGAGTGATATGAGGGTCCCCTTTCTTCAGGGCTCGATTAGCCGTGCGCCCAAGGTGCTTTGGGCTTGATGCGAAGAAGAGTTGAGTTGTGTAGAGTGCCCCGCTTGGTGGGAGGCATCCCATCTGGCGGGTTATTCTTGCGTGTACGGCCAAATTGGTGCAACCCTGCAGGGATAAATCTTCTCGAGAAGCCGTGTTTTCCGCGGTTATGGACTACTTGGTGAAAGTACTGGCTAACAAGTAATCAGGACAACTTAAACCTAATGATTAACAACCTTACACCCAATAATTAACAACTTGACTAGTAATAGGCTTATTGACACAATAATCTGAACCATCATTATTTCACTGTGTGAGTTATCCTCGGATTGCTTCTTTGGATAAGGGGCGAGGTTCAGGATGGGTTTGTTTGGTGGTTAGCTATAGTTGGTTACGATACTCGATCTTATCTCCTTTCTGTTAGCCGGAAGTGGTAGTAACTCTGTAGTTGGTTAGAGTAGCCGGTTGCAGCATCTTTTATATCCCGTTCCTTCCGTTAAACCCAAAGCATCTGTGCTTGGTGTTGACGGGCTACACTTTGGTGAACTGTGAGTCTTGCTTGCCAGTACGTTTATGTACTGACCCCTTTGGGGCTGTGGTTTCCGCAGACTATGTTTCCGAGGATCTACATGGTGGCTACTACGTGGAGTATGACGAGACTGCTGACGAGTAGATAGCGGACCCGGGCAGGATCCGAGACCTCGTGGATGGGCTCCGTCTTTTCGTTTCCGGCCTCTTAGGCCTATTTGGATCTTGTCTGTACTCAGACATTTTGGATGCTTCCGCTGTGATGTAATGATGAATTGTTGGGACATGTGTCCTCTAGATGATTGTATTTGCTATCTCTGCTCTAGTGAGAGCTATTTGCAACTTATTTCCATCTTTTGTGTCGTAGAGATCTGTTGTGTTATCACTTGTTCCAATGCCGTTGACGTACCATGTGTGTATGTTTTGAAGTACGTCAACGGAAGTATCTGGATTTCTACGGGATGGTTTGCGCAGACGATGAATAGTAAGAGAATGGTTGTCACACGTTTACGTGTTGGCCTGCTCATATTGAGATGCGGGTGCCGGTATGCCCCGTAAGCCATTTATCTACGGTTTAACAGACTGTGAGTATCCCCTAGAAGTCCGGGTGCGACATCCAAGCCCGGCAAAGGCAGTCGACGTTCCGCAGTACGTGATGCCTATCTTGACGTGTGGACGGCCTGGAGATGTCGGGGCGTCAGCGAGCAGGGAGATCTCGGCTAGCTCGGTTGATCCCTTGTCCACCGCTCAGGGCAAGGTAAAGTGTTCTCATTTTTTATGCAACTTGTCATCCTCTTTTTTATTTTATCGGGTGCACGACAGTGCTCCCGATGGGAGTAGCCCCCGAGTCTATGGTCGACTGCTTGCAGTTGGCTATGGACTCAAGTCAAGATTTTATTTTCTTGTATGTTTCTTGGTTTTGGTTTTCATCGGGTGCACGGCAGTGCTACCGATGGGAGTAGCCCCCGAGGCTATACTTGACCGTGTACAATCGTGTATAGGCTCAAGTGACATCTCTCTAATTCTGCAAGGAATTTTTGCAGGATGTTCTTGATTCCCTGTCGGCTTTTGGGCGCCGGCTTCTTTCGGCTGAGGCGGAATGTGCTTCTCTTTGGGGAGAGCGCGACCAGCTCGTCCAGGATGGCCTCTCCCTACAATGTGAGCTGCCACACGCCTTTTGCCCTAGTCCCGTTCTTCCCGGTCGCAACTGTTATTTTAATTGCGCCCTCTATACTACATATGAGGTTAGTCGCTTGAAGTCCGAGAAGATAGAGGCTACCTCTCGGGTGAAAGACCTTGAGAAGGAGTTGGAGTCTACTCAAAAGGAATTGGAGTCCACGCGCAAGCATTCAGCTGACAGTCTCGCGGGAGCCTAGGACGCCTTGAAGCAGCTCGAGGAGGCGAGTGTGAAACACGACAGCGATTTGGTCGGCGTCCTCCGTCCCTTGGCCTAGACTCTGGCTGGTGAGTCATGCTCGAATTTCTTTCGACTGCGTCTCGTTCTTTCCTATTTGTGAAGTTTATCTGCTCCGTCTTTGTTTAGATGTTATTGGAGTTGGGCTGGAGCTACCCGGAGGGATTCGAGTCGACGCCCTCTCGGACGTGTGCACTCAGCTGCAAGAACACAGGGAACAAGGCCTGCTTTCTCATCCGCGACGCTGCCCAAGTGCTGATGCAACTGCACCAACGATTTCTCGTGGATGTGCCAGTTCCGCCAACTCTTGGTGGCCTCCTGCAAGTTTTCCTTGGCGAGGATGATCCCCTCCAGGAGTACTCCCTTGCGCAGACCGAATGCGGAGCCAACACGGCTATCCAATTTTCCCTGGCGCACAGAGTCTCGGGTGACCTGGAGAAGGTGCACTCGGAGCTTCCTCGAGACGCGCTGGACAAAAAGGTAGCGCTTCAACCTTTTGGCGATCGTGCAGAGAGGCTTGCGAAGACACTTTCCGGGGTAGTTTCCCGCGGCCGTGGTGGGAAGCCTGCTGTGAGTGGAGCTACCTTAGTAGTTCCTTAGATCGATCGCTATTTCTGTATGTTTTATGTGTAATGAACCTTGGGATGCATCCCGTACATTGTTCTTCAATCAAGATGTTTTGAAAGTGTCAGCGTTTTGTTATCGCGCTTTACTTTGTGTTCTCCCGATGGGAGTAGCCCCGATCCCTCGAAGATTTTGTGTAGTAAATCGTCGAGTGGGGTATGACTTTGTCTCTTAAACTTTGTTGTTCTTTCCAGGTGGTGGATACCAGCGGAGGTTCGTCGAGGGGAGCTGCTCCTTCAACGGAGCCGTTGGTTATGGCTGCCAGTATGCTTGATTCGCTTCGTGACCGTGTCGCGGATGGTGAGCGGAAGCTTAAGGCTCTGCGAGGCGTGGCGGATGTTTCCAAGTCGAAGCAGAAACTTGCTGGGGATCGCGAACAGTTTGTGATGGAGGAACTGGCGAGCGTTGCGAAGGGCATGCTTTGTAAGTCCCGCGAGCCACCGATTACTTTTTGTTTATTCGTGCTTGTGATTTGACGCGTTTGCTGTCCTTGCAGTTGTTGAGCCTGATGGGGTGTGTGAGGGTCACTGGGTGGACAATCATATTGTTCATGAGTCAAGCAGCTCCAAACCTCACGCAAGCAATTTCTGGTCTGACCGCAGCAGAGGTTTCGTCTTGGCTACCCTGCAGTATCGGGCGAGTCAGGCGCAGCTTTTTGTTGAATCTTGTCGGGAGGCCCTTTCTTCTGTCCATCGGGCGTTTTACCCCTTCGGCGTTGTTCCCGATAGCTTGAGTGGCTTGCTGAGGTTATTTCATCGGCTAGGGGATGTTAGAGAGTGCGTGCGTCAGCAGCTCATTTGTGGTGCTCAGGTGGCGCTTGCCTTTGTGCGTCTGTGGCATCCTGAAGTTAATTTCAATTCTGTGGCGCAACTCCCTGACACCCAGGGCCCACCTGTAGATTTTGTCCCTCATTATGAGGTTGTGCGGCCTGCGGCGGAGCGGATTGTTCGGCTGACTGCGGCGGAGATTGAGCGACTGCTTCAAGAGGCAGCTGCTCGACAATAGCTGTAGTTGATAAGGTGTATATACCTTGTATGTTTAAGGTGTGTACCGTGTGACCTTGTATGTTAATTCAATCAGTTAAGGTGTTTATAAGGTCTGTACCCTGTTACATTGTAAGATATTTTTGTCGTGCGTAAGCACTCAAAGATTTGCTGATGCTAGTTTGGTGTAGCCCCCGTGTGTTGGGGTGTGACCGTTTGTTCAGCATGTAAAGGAAAAAAATAAAGAATAAAGATTGCGACTGGATAGTCTTTGTAGCTATGGTTGAGAAACCATGTTTTTATTGCGATGGCTGAGAAGCCATGTATTTGCTCGGGCTACAATGTGGCTGGTACAACCTATATTTTGCGATTGATGTACTCTCCTAGGGATAGAATTTCCTCAGATGCGCCATGTTCCATGGGTTGGAGTAGATGCCGCCTGTCTTTGGGTTCTTCAAGCGATAGGCGCCGCCTGGGATGACTTCGTGTATGATGAAGGGTGCCTCCCATGGTGGCTCTAGCTTGTGTCCCTTTTCTTGCTTTAGTCGTAGCACCAGGTCGCCTACCACAGAGGATATGTGGCGTCTGCGGCGACTGTCGTGTTGGCCCAGCGATTGATGGTAGACGGCGGATCTTGTGAGGGCGATGTCCCTGATCTCGTCCAGTGCGTTCATATCTTCTGTGAGTACCTTGTTAGAAGCTTCTTCGTTGTATGCGACAACCCGTGGAGCGCTAAACTTGACGTCCTCGGGTAACACAGCTTCAACTCCGTATACCATGAAGACTGCGTGTAGTTTGTCAATCGGTTTGGTGTTGTTCGAAGGCTCAACAGCATCGATGTTAGTTCTTCAGCCCAATGCCCTGCTGCTGTGTGTAGTCGGATGAACAGCCGCTTCTTTAGGCCAGCCGAAACTAATCCGTTGGATCGTTCGGCCTGGCCATTAGTTTGCGGGTGCGCCACTGAGGCGAAGCTGAGGGTTATCCCTTTTTCCTTGAAGAAAGCTTGCGTCTCGTTGGTTGTGAAGTTGGTCCCATTATCTATGATGATATTGTGTGACCCACCGAATCTGCACACGATGTTGTCGAGGAATATCACGGCGCACTCGGCGTGTTGCGACATGACCGGCATGGCCTCTATCCATTTCGTGAATATGTCGACTGCGAGCAGCAGGTGAGTGTATCCTCCGAGTGTTTGTTTTCCGCAACCGGTCCCACCATATCGAGCCCCCATTGAGCGAAGGGCCAGGAGATGGGGATCATGTGGAGCTCTGTGGCCGGTGCGTGTGGCTTGGGAGCGAACTTTTGGCAGGCGCTGCACCTATCGACGAGGTCTTTGGCGTCTCTGGCTGCCGTGAGCCAGTAAAATCCTGCTCGAAAAGCTTTCTGCGCGATTGCTCTCCAGCTTGCGTGATGCCCATAGTCGCCTTGGTGTATATCGCGGAGCAGTTTCTTCCCGTCCTCGGCTGCGATACACCTCTGGAGCACTCCTGATATGCTTTGCTTGTATAGTTCTCCTTTTACCACCCGAAAGGATTTGCTGCGTCGAACGATTTGTCTCGCCTCGCAAATTTCTTCTGGGAGCTGTTTGTTTGTCAAGTAATCGAGATATTTCTGCGTCCAAGTTGGCTCGACCAGGAAGACTTGCTTTGAGATGTTATGGACGAGCTCGATGAAGGCGATTTGCTGACTTGCCTCCGTTTCTGTTGTTGCGGGTGTCTCTGCTTGCTTTTTGACCTTGACTCACCGTTTGCTTATTCTCTCGAAGTAGATTCCTGGTGGAACAGGGGTGTTTGTTGACCCTATGTTCGCCAGTCTGTTTGCTTCTTCGTTGCTTGATTGTGTGATGTGCTTCTGCTCGCACCCTTTGAATCTTCCTTCGAGTAGGTTGTACATGTCGCGATAGGCGACCACGTTATCCGCAACAGTGTGGAACTCCTTCATCGTCTGCTGCACGATAAGATTAGATTCTCCGTATATCATCAATTGAGTGGCTCCGGAGGGAATCGCCATCTTCATGCCGTGTAGGAGCGCTTCGTACTCTGCATCGTTGTTGGACGTTGGATCGTCGGGGGGGAAGTCGAGTCGCAGAACATACTGGAGCTTGTCGCCCCTTGGTGATATGAGGATTACTCCAGCTCTGGCACCCTCGTTTCTTTTTTACCCGTCGAAGTACATGATCCAGTTGCTCGTGTATTCTAGGGGTCCTGGAGTTTGCAGCTCCGTCCACTCGCTCAGAAACTCTACGACCACCTGGGAATTGAGGGCGTTACGTCATGTGTATATTATATCCCAGACGGCTAGCTCGATGCCCCACTTTGCGATTCTTCCGGATGCTATGAGATTGTTCATGATAGTACCGAGTGATGCGTCGTTTAGCACCGTGATGGTATGCTCCTGGAAGTAGTGTTTGAGCTTGCGGGCTATAAGGACCACTCCATACGTGAGTTTCTGGTAGTGGGGGTACCGTTGTTTGCACGGCGAAAGTACCTCGCTGATGTAGTACACTGGTCTCTAAGCACCGTATGATTTCGCGTCCTCTGGCCGCTCGACGACAATTACCGTGCTGACCACTTGATTTGTTGCAGCTAGGTAAAGGTAGAGAGTTTCCCTTTCCTGCGGTGCTGCCAATATGCGCTTGCTCTGCAGCACTCTTTTCAAATCAACGAACACCGTTTTGGCTTCTGGTGTCCACTCGAACTTATCTGTTTTCTTCAGTAATTTGTAGAAAGGGAGCGCTTGCTCGCCTAGCCTTGCGATGAACCTACTGAGGGCTGCCAGTCGCCCTGCGAGCTGCTGCACGCCGCGAAGATTTGTCGGTTCTTTCATTGTTAAGATCGCCTGAATTTTCTCCGGGTTTGCTTTAATTCCTCCGACAGAGACCAGATAACCGAGAAGCTGTCCACCAGGAAACCCAAAGACGTATTTTGGCTGGTTGAGCTTGATTGTGTATGCGTTGAGGGCGTTGAATGTCTCCCTGATGTCCTCAAGGAGCATGTCCTCCACTCGAGTCTTGATGACGATATCGTCAACGTACACTTGTACGTTCTTGCCAATGAGCTTGGCGAGGCATTTTTGCATGCAGCGCTGATATGTTGCGCCTGCATTTTTTAGCCCGAAGGGCATCGTCGTGTAGAAGTATACACCGTGTGGTGTGATGAATGTTGTCTTCTCCTCATCCTCCTGCTTCATCCTGATTTAGTTATAGCCCGAGTAGGCGTCCAAGAAGGAGAGGCGTTGACAGCCTGCTGTAGAGTCTATGATCTGGTCGATCCGTGGTAACGGAAAGTTATCCTTGGGGCAGTGTTTGTTCAATGATGTGTAGTCGATGCACACGCGAAGGATGTCAGTATTTTTCTTCTTGACTAACATTGGGTTTGCTAACCATGTGGATATCTTAATTTCCCTGATGAACTTGGCGGCTAACAATCTGTTCACCTCTTCTCTGAGTGCTTTCTGTTTCGGCTCGGAAAAGCGTCGGGTGGTCTGTTTGACTGGCTTTGCATCTTTAAACACTTCAAATGAATGCTCGGCGAACTCCCTGGGTATTCCTGGCAAATCTGAGGGCTGCCTAGCAAAAATCTCCGAGTACTCACGGAGGAGTTCGACGAGCGCGCTTTCCTATGCGGATGATAGGGTGGTGACACGATCACCGTCTTCGCGGGTTCTGTCGGGTGCACTTGATGTTTTCGAGTGTCGCTGCTTGGGCTGAACTCGAGTTCTGTGGCGTTCTTTTTGGTGAGCTGCATCACAGAGTTATTCGTGGTTTTTTCCAGCTCCTCTTGCATCCCGAAAGATTTCTCGATTGCGTTGAACTCGTTGTCGCACTTATCTGACTTCTGGAAGTCGTTGTTTATGGTTATTCTTCCATATTCCCCTGGGAGTTTGAGCTTGAGGTAGGCATAATGGGGTACTGCCATGAATCTCGCGAACGATGTTCGGCCGAGAATTGCGTGGTACTGCAATGGCCAGTCGACCACCTCAAAGTCGAGGAGTTCTCTCCTGTAATTTTTCGGATCTCCAGGTATCACCTCTAGATTGATTGTTCCGAGTGGTCGGACGACTTTCCCTGGTACTATCCCGTGGAAGGATGTTTCTGATTCTGCGAGTCCGTCCAGGTTCTTGTTCATCTTGCGGAGTGTTTCCGCTATATGATGTTGATTCCGCTGGCACCGTCCATGAACACTCAGGCTAGGTCGTAGTTGCCTATTTGCGCCTGGATGACGAGCGTGGCGTGCCCTGGTCGATACACTCATGGAGGGTGGTCCTCTCTGGAGAAGGTTATCGGCTGCTCTGACATCTTCAGGTATTGACTCTTGGACGGTGGAGCTTGTACTGCCATGTTAACTTGGCGTGTGTTCGTCTTCTGGACTCTGCGGGACGGGCAGACCTTCTATATCATTCCGAGGAGCCCGTGTGGATTCAGGTATCCGTTAGCTCCTTGGTTTGCGGTGGGTGGCGCTGGTAGCACGGCTATCGCCACGTTCTGGTGTACTGCGGGTGGAGGCAGGGGTGGTGGTTGGTATCCTCCCGGTAGTTGCGGGTATCCCTGGCTAACGGCGGCCTTGTGCTTCTTCGTGTACGCCTCGTGGATGTCCTGGAACTTTCGGCAGTCTTTGAGGAGGTGAGTGGCCTTGGTTTTGCCCGTGCGCTTATCTGTAAATAGATGCAGAGAGCAGTATCCGTCAAGGTCTTCCTCGGGAGTTTTATCGTCTGGTTTTGGTTTCTAGTCGCGATTTCCGCGGGATCCGTTGTCGCGATTTCTCATGAACTCCGCCGCCACTAGTTCCGATTGGTCATCCTGGTTGTAGTGTTTTCTCTTCCTCTTTCGGCGGACGCCGTTGCGGTCCTCCTCGGGCGCGGGTGAGGAAGTTTTCTGGTTGCGCAGAGACTCCTCGCCATTAGCCCATATGTCTGTTATCGCCATTAATTCTCTATTTGACTTGGGTGCAGATCGTCCCTATTCCTCTTGGAAGGCAGTGCACCGAGGACCCTTGGTGAAAGCTTCGACCGCGACTTCTTATGATATGTTTCCCGCCGTGTTCTTGAGTGTGGTCCATCTCTGGATATACTCGCGGCCGCGGGTATACTCGCTGCTCTTCTGCCTGCAGGCTCGCAGTTCCTCGATGGATGCTGGCCATTTGTACGTCGCCTGGAAGTTCTTCTCGAAGTCGCGGGTGAGAACGTCCCAGGATCTGTATTGCGCACGCGGTCTTCCTTCGAGCCAGCTACGGGCAATACCTACGAGGTGCAGGTTTAGGTACTTCATGGCTGTTGTCTTGTTTCCGCGCTGCCATTTTACCGCGGTAAGATAGTCTGAAAGCCATGACTTGGGTTCTTGCGAGCTGTCGTACTTCGGGACCTCTGTTGTGAGCTTGAATCTTTTGGGCATTGGTGCCTCGCGGATCTTGCTGCTGAAGCACATCGCGCCACAAGCTTCTTCGTCAGAGGAGGTGGATAGCGATCGGGCGCGGTTCCTTCGGGCTTGAAGCTCTGTCGACCTTGCTTTGCGTGATGTCCCCATGCGTCGTGTTGAGATCGGTCGCGATTATCCTCCTGCCGCAGGTTCCCTGCTGCGGTGTCGCGACCGACTTCCATGGTGCCGTGGGCTGCTATCGCGGTTTCGCGAGCTATCTTCATCACTATGTGGGCTATCGCAGCGGCGCCTGGCTTCTTTTCCTCTGGAGCGGCGAGGTGACCCCTTATCTCCTCTCTTTGGTGACGTACTCTCGCGTCTGCGAGGTGTTTTGTCCACCCGAGAGGTTTTATCAGCTTCTGGGGTTGTTGTATGTTTGCGGTTCTGGGCGGCGATCGCTGCTCCAGCCATACATAGCCCCTTCTGGACTTGTCGGTGTTGCTCCGCGTGGGGGTTGTTTTCGGGCCGCTGGTTCGCCTGCAAGTACATAGCAGCGGCCAGACCCGCATCGGCTGGAGTTGTCGGGCATATGTTGCCTTCCTCATCGGCGTGCATGAGGGAGGTCTCGAGTGATTTGCTGACTTCGCTGAGAGACCCTTGGTCCAGGCGAGCAGTTTTTGAAACGTACTTTTTCTTCGGAGGCTAGTTCCCCATTGAGTGAGTCTTCAAGAGTGCCGCACGGCGCGCACTCGAAGCTTCCGCTGCTTAGTTCCGTGCTTCTAGGTCCTTGCGGGCTTCTGCCAACAGTCGGCCTGTCCGCAACAGGTGGTAGTGATACGCGGCCAGGTCTTCTCGAGAGGCTCCTGCTTCTATCGGCTAGCCAGATTACACCGCTGCTTTCGCTTTGATCCAAGAGGCTCGTGAGAACTTGATGCGTTCTCGCTCCACTCGACTTTCCTCCATTTCCTCGGGTTGTTTGCTTGAGCCTGCCATGCATACTTGGGCCAGATATGGCTTGTGAGTCCTAGGCGTAGGCCCATGGCTTTCGCCGAATTTGGAGGGTTCCTCAGTCGCGATGGTGTGGAAGTTGCACGTGTTGCGACGGATGGAGCCACCGCTAGGCGCTCAGCGTCATCAGATGGCGACTCGAGGGTCGCCGGGCTTGAGACGGATTCAGAGTCCGACTCGTCGAGCCCGTTCTGGTCGGGGAAGCTCAGGATTCCAGCCCTGCTAGTGTGGAAGTGAAAATTGCCGAACGTCAAGCTGACGCTTTTCTCGAGTCCGTTGAACGCCGGGCGAGATTCTGGCAAGTGGGGCGCGTAGACGAGCGATCCGAAGCAGATCAGATACGTTGGAGTCGATGATCCTGGGCTCCAGTTGAAGCTCGGCGAAGACGAGGTCGAAAATGTCGTGGATCTAGCGCCCGCCGTTCCTTCAGAGACTACGAGTGTAATAGGAGCATCCGTTGACAAAAGGATCACCCTAAGATGATCATCTCATGGCTATTGGGAACGAATCAAATCAGATGGTTCTATTTCTCAACCTTTCTGACTTGCTCCTCCGGAACCAAGGTCGAAAGGATTGAAAAAGTCAGTCATTCACAACCACTGATGAAGGATTCCTCAAAAAGTTAAGGATTAGTAGTTCTTTTTCGAAATCGATTCCCACAGACGGCGCCAATTGTCGATTAGTCATCTCGACAAGTCCCTCGGATGATCCGGTAGGGTTTCAATTAAGAGAACGAATAAGGCGCCGACGATAATCCTCGGCTAACAGGGGGCAAGTTTTACCCAAGTTCGGGGCCCTCGTAGAGGTAATACCCTTACTCCTGCTCTTCTAATCTGTATTACGGGTAGATCGATTACAATGGTGAGTGCGCAAGCTGAGAGATGGATCTCGAGCTATGGCTATGGTGGTGAAAAGTAGATTGGATCCCCCTCCCCGTTGTTCTCCAAGACTTTTATAGATAGATGGGTCCCAAACAGTCTCGGGGGGGGTTACAAACCGTAGCTCTAGGTCGGGGGAACTTTCCTTCTTGAGCCGCAAGTTTTGCTGGTGGGCTTTCACCGGGCCTTCTAGAGCTGCGGAGTAGCGCCTTGCTTTGGGCCTTGGACTGGGTAGGCCCACTCGACGGGTCCTGGAGTCATCCCCACGTCAACATGTTTTCAACACTTTTATTGTTTTTGTAGGAATTACCATAAGAATTACCATAAGCATTACTATTATTGGGAGGATATGGCCTATAATTGCTGCGACCAAAATTATCCCTATAAGCATTGGTGTTGAAATTATTATTTTTAATAAAGTTCACATCAACATGCTCTTCTTGAGAAACCAAAGAATCTAAAGGAACATTGTTTGAATCAATAGGAGCATGGCCATTCACAAGCATAGACATAATAGCATCAAGTCTATCACTCAAAGAGGAGGTTTCTTCAACATAATTTACCTTCTTACCAGTTGTAGCTCTCTTAGTGTGCCATAATATCATCAAGAAGCTTTGTTGTTGACCCCAAAGTAATGGACATAAAGGTTCCTCCAGCAGCTGAATCAAAAAGGTTTCTTGAAGAAAAATTCAGACATGCATAAAATATTTGAATGATCATCCAAGCAGTCAGTCCATGAGTGGGACAATTCTTCACTAAAGATTTCATTCTTTCTCAAGATTTAGCAACATGTTCATTATCAAGTTTCTTAAAATTCATAATTCTACTTCTTAAAGATATAATCTTAGCAGGAGGATAATATTTTCCAATGAAAGAATCTTTACATTTAGTCCAAGAATCAATACTATTTCTAGGCAAAGATAGCAACCATTCTTTAGCTCTTCCTCTCAAAGAGAAAGCAAACAATTTCAGCTTAATAATATCTCCATCTACATCTTTATATTTTTGCATCTCACATAGTTCAACAAAATTATTAAGATGGGCAGCAGCATCATTGGTAATAACACCAGAAAATTGCTCTCTCATAACAAGATTTAATAGGGCAGGTTTTATCTCATAAGAATCAACAGTAGGAGCAGGTGGAGCAATAGGTGTGCTAATGAAATCATTGTTGTTTGTGCTAGTGAAGTCACAAAACTTAGTGTTCTCATGAGTACTCATTTTAGCAAGATTAAAAAAAGATAAAAATAACTAGAACAAGAACTATTTTTTTGTGTTTTTTATAAAGAGAAGCAAGCAAGACAAAATAAAATAAACTAAGCAAAACAAAAACAAAGTAAAGAGATTAGAAGTGAGAGACTCCCCTTGCAAAAATCCTCTTCCTCCCCAGCAACGGCGCCAGAAAAGAGCTTGATGCGCGTGTAACACACGTTCGTTGGGAGACCCCAAGAGGAAGGTATGAAGAGCACAGTAGCAAGTTTCCCTCAGAAAGAAACCAAGGTTGAATCGACCAATAGGAGGAAGGAGTGACTTCATAAGGTTGATGCAGCTGAGATGTCAGGGCGCACTACCGGTTCAGCAGCAACGTGGAACCTACACAACACAAACAATTCACTTTGCCCCCAACGAAGCAATGAGGCTGTCAATCTCACCGGTTTTGCTGATAACAAAGAGGTTAAATGTATGGTGTGGAAAATAGTATGAGAACAGTATGAAAACAATAGCAGCAGTGTGAAAACAGTGGAAGCAGTGTGAAAACAATGGAAGCAGTGTGTGTATTATCAGTATGAGAAAATGAACCGGGGTCCATTGTTCACTAGAGGTGTCTCTCCATAAAAGAAAGCTAACATGCGCGGTGAACAAATTATAGATGGGCAATTGACAGATAAAGAACATGCATAACATAAATATTACTATGAGATTCATGCGGGCATTACAACAAAATACATAGATCTTCATCCAACTGCATCTATGACTAATAATCCACCCTTCGAATATCATCCGAACAAACGTTGGGTATTAAGTTGCAAGAAACGGATAATCACAGTAAGCAAAGTGTGTAATGTAAACAATTTAAACGAAGTAAACATCGTTGTTTTCTCCCTAATGGAAACAACACATCCTCCATCTGTCACGTTTCTGTCACTCGAGAACAGATGCAAAGGAGGCATGAACCCACTATCGAGCATAAATACTCCCTCTTGGAGTCACTAGCATCTACTTGTCCAGAGCATCTACTAATAACGGAGAGCATGCAAGATCATAAATAACATACATATGAAGATAACATGATAGATTGATAATCAACAGACATAGCATTTCATAATCATCGGATCCCAGTAAACACAAACATTACAAATAGATGATCTCGATCATTTGAGGCAGCTCACGAGATCTAAACATGAGGCATAAGGTGGAGATAACAAACATCTAGCTACTGCTATGGACCCGTCGTCCAAGGATGAACTACTCACGCATCACTCCGGAGGCGGGCATGGTGGTGTAGATCCCTCCGGTGATGAATTCCCCCCGGGCAGGGAGCCGGGGAGAGCTCCAGAACCCTCCCGGTCTCGGGTTGACGATGACGGCAGCCTCGGGTGTTTCTTGGGACGAAGTGGTATATATTTAGGGTAGATGTATTGGAGGGAATAAATAGGCGAAAGGGCGATGGCGGTGGATGCCCGAGGGGACCACACCATCCCCAGGCGCGGCTACGGGGGGCGCCGCCCTATGGTGTGGCCCCCCTCCGGGCCTCTTCGGGACTCCGTGGAACCTTCGGGAATTCTAAGACTTCCGGGCTTCGAATTTTCCAATTCCGAGAATATTACCAGAACAACTTTTTTGAAACTAAAAACAACAGAAAACAGGGAACTAGCTCTGTGGCATCTTGCTAATAGATTAGTCCGGGAAATCGATAAAAATGACATAAAGTGTAAGGAAAACATGTAGAATATGGCATGAAAACAACATGGAACATCAGAAATTATAGATATGTTTATGACGTATCACCTCCCTTCTTCGCAAGGTAACGAGCGAGTTGGTTTTATAGAGCATGTCGCGCGGGGTCTTTCCTTTCCCGTCCACCCATTTCTTCGTGGCCTGCTCTACATCTACGACATCCAACTCCATTACCTCCCGCCAAATGTGGTGCAAAAAAATCTTGTGCTTCATTATATTATACAAATGCTTTCTCGGCATTCACCCGCACTAGGGGTTATGTAGGCAGATTTTATTGGTGAAGATTCATCGGGAGAAAACTCCTCCGAGTGGAGAGGTACCAGGGGAGCCTCTCGCCATGGGTGGCTTCGGGATTCAAGCCCGAGTCGAGTCACCCTAGTTAGAGATGAAATTCGTCGAGTCCTCTCAAGGATGGTGTAGGTGGTGATTCTACATCTAAGACACAGACGTGAACGTCGTGCCAGAGTTTAAACCATTCTCCATTATGAAGACGGGAAATTCTTGGAGCCACATAATGACGAACGACGAGATCAAGGTTGTAAGAACCATTGCTGGAACAATTCACGAAGCTTCGCAGGAAGGACAGGGGCCTTGGATCACAGGGGTGCACCTCGCTACTGTCTTCCTGCTTCGGCGTGTGTAGCCGCTACAAAATCGCCGTTGCGTTCTGTGGGAGTATTTGGGGACCTCGGACCCGAGCCGGACTCGCAAGGAAAAGTTCGAGATGAAGATCCATGGAATCACCAGCCTTAAGAAGGAGGAGCATTTTGAAGTGATTCCTGTTGTAGATCGACTCCGAACATCCCCCGACCCAGGTGATTTTCTGCACTTCTTTTCGTTGTTGTATAATTCTTTCGAGTATACAACTGATCGTCGAGTTCTCCTTTATTCTCCAGAACCAGAACGTCGAGACCTGCTATCCACCACTCTCAGGGGTGGATGGCGTTGCTTTTGATCTTTTGGCGAGTAAATTCGAGGCTCCTCTCGACACTATCGTTGCAGTCGCATAGTCTAGCAAAGAGAAGTATGATCACGAGGAGGAAGAGGAATACGAGAGCTTCAACCACGTTCATCACAAGCACAGGAGAGGAGACAAAAAAGAAGTGACTTCCAAGGATGCCTCATTGAGTCAGGAGCTACCCAAAGAAATTGACCTGAAGGTGGTTCATTCTCCGACTCCTTTGAATGTGCTTCCTCCGTTAGCCAAGAATACGAAGGTCGTCGTTCGCTGGGATTTGGACGTTTTCGACGACGAAGATGAGGAGTGAGTCTCATTTCCTTTCTACTAGCGGTAATATTTTACTTAGAGCCTTTCTTTTAACATCTTTTAGCTATGTGATTCTTAGTAAGGACCAATTCGCCTCCTCGGCCCAATATTCTAAGTTGAAGAAAGGTGCCCTGGAGGTTGAGAGAGTTCCGAGTCCAGCAAAGGCAACGGTGAGTCCTTTGGACCCGCCCAATCTTGCTGGTGAGCAGTCAAAGGATCTCGCCAAGCCTGTAGCGTCGACGAGGTTTGAAGCTTTGGGTAGCTCTGCTGGCCCGTTGTCAACTCCAAACGCCAAGTTAATTGTTTCTCCTTTTCTTAGAGGCACAATTTCCTTTATGCTTATCGGGTGCACGACAGTGCTTTCGATGGGAGTAGCCCCGAGTCTATGTCCGACTGTTTACAGTCGGGTATAGACTCAAAGACTGTCTTCATAGTTTAACCTAGTTTGTTTATCGGGTGCACGGCGGTGCTCCCGATGGGAGTAGCCCCCGAGTCTATGTCCGACTGTTTATAGTCGGGTATAGACTCAAACACTGTCTTGAAAAACATTACAAGGGTGAAGAGTGCACACTCTGTTTTTTTGACATCATGGATTAATTCACTCCCCTAATCCCCTTGTATATATTCCTGTTTTTGTAAATAACCTTTTACTTTATTAATAAATGGGGGCTGTGGGGGTTTCCCCCACAGTATTGGTGTCAAAAAAAAAACATTACAAGCAAATACAAGGCAGTGAGAACATGTTGGTCCTGGGCCATCACGATTAAGGAAAATTTTAATGCATAATAAGCACACAAATAAATCAATAGTACCTTTACTATATCCAACATTTTTCAATCTATCGCTCTACTCTCCTAGGAGGGACCCCATCAATACTCGCACTAAGGATGTGCTGAGCTAGGTTGTGGGACTATCTTGCATAGCGCGCTCCTAGTCGGCCTTGCTCAGACGCTTGGCATGCATCACCCTACTCCTTAGAGTACACAAGGACACGTGTGTTCGGTGTAAACGCGCACAGTTGATAATTATCATGAGTCCGCCTACAATTTGGATATTTCCATTTGGCGATATTATTGATGCATCCATTTATATGATGGTTTCCTATAAAATCTATAACTTTTTTCCCACCAATGTACTATTATTTTAGGGACTAAACCATAAATCTCATCATATAACATTTTGCCCGTTGAACACTCGGTGTTCCAACGTCATTTGTGGCGTGTAAATTGTGCGTAATAGGAAAAAAATATTTTATCAACAAAAAAAAGCTATACATATGTTGCATGTTCCTTCTAAACTACCAAGAAAGCAGAACCATCCATTGAGGTCGAAAAGTGCCAAATGTTTTTAATAGGTGTCAGGTGGTAGGTTGCACCTACCGCGGGCACTCATAAAAGCACAAACAATATGTGGGTCCACCTTTCTGGCCCGATTGTCAGGTTTTAGCCCCACAATTTGAGTAACAAACCATGTGCGCCAATGGTTTTAAAAAAATAAGAATACTTGTATTTCCTAGATCTCACTATAAATATACTACATACCATACCTTACTCAGCAGAATACATTGTAGTTGATTCATTTGTGCCATGAAAGGGGAGCTCGTGCCTTCTTGGCTAGAGCTATTGCTCACAACACAGTTCTTTACAATATGCATGAACCATCCTTCCTCTACCCGAAATGAGTGTAACCTATTTTGCATAGAGTGCCAGACACCACAGGCTGCGTTCTGCTACTATTGTCGTTCGGGCCATCATTCCACCCATCGTGTCATCCAGGTAAAATGTAAAACATTGTGATTTGGTGATAGGGAGGTATGCAATAGTATTTTCCATCATTTTATATTATATATAACTTGGGAATATCCATAAATTCTTCTTACCTTATTTTTATTTAAATAAGTTATTACCAAAATCAACTAAAATATTCGCAATATTATTGTTCATTAAAGGTGGAACTAACCCACAAAAATGTATTTTTTATCGACCGTCTCAATATAATTGATTTTTTATGAATTTTTATAGATAAGGCGGTCATCATACCACGACGTGGTCAGGGTTGCTGAGTTACATGACATCCTTGATATCAGCGATGTACAAACTTATGTGATCAATAGTGCAACAGTTGTATTTCTTAATGAACGCCCACAACAACGTGGTTCTGGTGCTTCTGCGGCCAAGGCATCATCTTCGTCATATAGCTGTGAAAGTTGCAATCGTACTCTTCTTGATGCATTTCGCTTCTGCTCTCTAGGTTGCCGTGTAAGTTACTAAATTATTGACATATTGGCACCACATTAGTAAAATTTTCACGATTTGACCTAACAACTTGTTTGCAGGTTAAAGGAATTAAGGAGGATATTGATACAACTGTTGTGATGGACAACATAGCTGACTATAACAGGAATGATGATGGGAATGCCTGCAGTACTGGAAGTGCAAACACCGAAAACAGCAAAGAGAGTTGTAGTGATGCTGACTATTGCAAGGAAAACCCGCCACCAACAAGGGTTATTCGTCGTCACAGGCGGAAGGGGATTCCGCAGCGTGCACCATTTTATTGAGAAAATCTTATGTGAAAGATTTCCATGCACCAAAGCATATTAGTTTGTCGAATAATGATTTTGATTGTACATCCTATGTATGGTGCCAGTAAATTAATAAATACACCCCATTATCCGCTGGCGTGTTTAATTTATATGGTCAAAGAAATATCGATATATTTATTATACTGAATTTATGGTGCGGATCTTTATACCGAAAATAATTTGTAGTGTGATTTCAAAATTTTACAATCCTATGACTTTGTTAGTGAAATAGTGAAGATTAAACATTCACATATAGCATGGGCGGTGAACAGTTTTCCAAAGTTATATTGTACTAAAAAAATTATAATGCTAAACTATGTTGCAAAAACATATAATACTCCTAAGGTATATAGGGAGGGATTATATCATAATGATAATAGATAACATCGATGAGATCTTTCAATTATTTACCTCAGTATCTATATTAAAATAAGAGTTTGTTAGTTAGTTAACTTTTGCTACATATAGTAATGCCAACACATACTGTATAACATCTCAATAGTTTTCGTGTTTTATGGTGGGAGTAACTATTTGCCAATGGAGCGTATGGAAATGGAATCAATATGATTTCGACAGCTTGCATATAATTAAGAAAGTACAATAAGTTTCCACGGCAAAGAAAATATAAGCCTCAGTTAGCCAGCTCACTACATGCAAAATTAAATACACAACATCCGAATAGCTTGTAGTGTTTTATAACGAGAGTAGCTATTTGCCAATCAATTCCAATAGGACACGCCAGATCTAGCGTATGGACATGGAATCGAGATGATTTTGACAGCTTGCACATAATTAAGCAAATACAATAAATTTCTATGACAAAGAAAATATACGCCGCGTTGTTCGCCTATATGTCCACTAGTACTCATGTGTTCGCTAGCTCATTACATGCAAAATTAGATACACAACAAGTCAATAGTTTGTAGTGTTTTCTAAAGAGAATAATTAGTAACCATTTGCCAAAGACCACAATCGGGAGCATAGGGAGCGCTATATGGAGCATATAGAAATGGAATCGAGATGATACTTACTGTCGGAGAGCAGTCCGTTTACGACAGAATCTCTCAAGAGGTTCGAACACTGGGGGCTAAACACACTTCCTTCACCTCTCGAGGAGGCTTCGTGGGGGAAGCTTGAGAACGACAGCAACAGCGACACGGAGAGTTTACCCAAATTCAAACCACCGGTGTGGTGTAAAACCTACTCCTGCTTTTCTGATGGATTGCACCCGCGGTGACTAAAATACAAATGCGAGCTTGTGCTCGGGTCAGACTACTTGGGCTCTAGAATGAATTGAGCTCCCCTCTACCGGAGCTGCCATGGCCCCTCTTATACTGGCATTTGGACCTCTTTCCCGCTAATTTGGCGGGAAAGGATTCCCACAAGGAGCCAAAGTGAGAAGCGTCTCGTACTCTGCGCCGCCTGCGCGGTCTTGGTCATCGAGGACAGCTCCACCGTCCTTGGCACCACAGTGGGAGTGTCCGGTGATGTTACCTCCATCTTGTAGCGTGGTCTTGGTCTCCTTGCACCAAAGAGACAATCTTGGGAAGACACTTTGGCTCGGGCAGTTGTCCCCCAGACTTTATACACCAGAATGGCAACTATGGCGAAAGCAGGCGTGTGCCCCTGTGCGGCCTCCGTCAGCGCACAGAGGAGCAGTCGTCAGCGGCACATGCCTTGTCTCCCACCGAGCAGGGGGACTCCCTCGGGAGGAACGGATGGCGGAGTAGAGCTCCTCCCGAAGGAAGAACCGGCAAGCCTCGTCTTCAGAAGCTCCGGTTGAGTCGGAGCTGAGGCAGAGCGCCCCCTAGAAGAGAAAAGGCACATGGTCATCCTCTGGAGATGTCTGCCAGGCCGGGCAGCAGTAGATGGGTCGGGATACCCTGGTATCCTGTGACGCCCCGAGATCGGGCACTATGCAGATTTCAGCATTTCCGCCAAATCCGCATAATAACCGATTCCAGGTTGCCACTTATGATAACATTACAACAGTTCACGAATATTCCACAATTACAACAGAAACAGATAGATACAAGATGACTCAAACGGGTCAAGGATACAACTGATACAATACAAAGATCCAAATAACAGCGGAAGAAACAACATAGCGTCCGGCTACGGACAAGATCCAAATTGGACTAAGAGTCCTGAAGATAACCGAGAGCGTCCAATCCCTGCCCAGGCCAAACCGGAGGGATTCCCAAGCTAACGTCGTCCGACTTCAAACCTGTTGACTGCAAGTTGGAATTTGCAGCCACGAAAGAGATTCGTGGGTCAGTACGGTTAAGTACTGGCAAGTGGATAAACCCATACTCACAAGATACCGGCGCAGCCAGTCATCACAAGATACAAATACTTTGGGATCCACGGAAAGGAAGGGATTATTGCAAATAAGCGACAGCGGGCTGCACTAACCAACTACAGAGAGATACTACAACTTCCGGCTAACAGAAAGAAGATAAGATCAAGTATCGTAACCAACTGGAAGATAACTTCAAACAAACCCCTCCTGGATCTCGCCCCTTATCCAAAGAAGCAATCCGAGGATAACTCACACAGTTGGGTTAATGAATAATGGATCAGGTTGTTGTGTCAATAAGACTATTACTAGTCAAGTTATCATTAGTTAGGTGTAAGTTGTTCTGAGTACTTGTTAGCCAGTACTTTCACCAAGTAATCCATAACCGCGGAAAACACGGCTTCTCGAGAAGATTTATCCCTGCAGGGGTGTGCTCCAGTACCCGTACACACTCAAGCCACCAACTAAAACTTAGGTGGACTTGACACGACCCAAACCATCTCTACAACCCATCCTAGGAGCCACGGAGCTATAAGGTCCCAGCCACGCAGCCGAATACTCAGCGCAGGTGTGCAAAACTCCCGCAGGACACAACACCCCGGCACTACAGGCCTCGCCCTATATGCATCATCATCATCATCAGTAACCATGGGTGATCAACCCATTATGCAAGGAGCAAATGGAACACCCGAACTAAGTGTGGCTCTTCGGACAAGCTGCAGATCAGGTCTAAGTCGAGGGGGGTCCCATACTACCACCCGGATGCGGTGAGCACGCTCATCATGGATCAGTAGACAAGACCCTTTTCCTATTAGGGTCGACACTAGCAGGCCTCAAAACCACTTAGGGCCTCCTGCCGGTGCCTTATCAGCATATTATTAATAACAGGTTGATTGATTAACATCAAGCCCCCAGAACATAATAGAAGTAACAACAGAAAGTAACGGGTAACAGACTCGCGCAAAACAACCCTAAGCATGCTAGTAAGACACTGGCTCAACCAAAGGGGTGATAGGAGTGGAGGTGAGGCAATATCAAGGTTAAGGGATTCATGTGATGGGTTCGTAACAGAAACAACTACTACTAAGGCTAGCAGAAAAGAACAACGGCAAGAATCGGTAACAAGTGATGAAAAGCAGCCATATGGCAGCAAGTGAGTATACTTGCCTGAGATCCCGCAAGGTAGCAGAACTTGTCGTTGCTCACATCATCTCAACGTCCTATCCGGGAAGAAGCAATGAACCTCGAACAAACACCGGATGCAACAATTACTACTACGGCAAAAGATCCAGCATGATCAAGATAGGGATGCATGACAAGTTTAAAGATGCATCAAGGTAAACTAGTTGACAAGATAAACAAATTTAAATGGACCCATATGCAATTTGAGTTGCATATGAACAGCCCATGAATTATGGTTAGATGATTTGTTTTCCAACTAATCAACAGGTGAAGGTGTATTAGCATGATGCATGGATGAGGAAAACAACAAAATAACAATGAATAACAATAATAGATGCAAGTGAAAAGGAATTTAACAAGTGGGGAAAATATTTGTTAAGTTTGGAAGGTTTGGTTACTTAAACATGTCACACAAGCAATTGTTGTTTTCATCAAGTTAAAGTGTTCAAAACAATTAACAAAATTTGTATTTGAAAAGAACATCAAATTTTAGTTGGATTACATGTTTCAATTATTGAAATAGGAATTAGGATTAATTTATTATGAATTAAACAATATTAAACAAGTTTTAAATGGATTTAAAACAAGTTTGAATTTAATTGAATTTTTATTTATTCAAAACATAAATTCAAACTCACATTTGAAAAGTTCACACTTTGATGGTTTGAAAACATATTTTGCATGTTCAAAAATATTTTATATTGAGCAAGTTATGATTTTATCAAATTTAAATGAATTAAACATATATTAAATTATTTAGGCAATTTAAATTATTCAAACAATGAAACAAAATTTATATTTGAATAGGTTATTCAAAATGGCATGGAAAACATATTTTATTTGCATTATTTGGAATAACAATGAATTAGTTATGGAATTTAAGAAATTGCATTTGAATTATTCAAAGTTGAATTTTAAATGCATTAAATAAGAAACAGTTGTTTTCAGCAAGTTAAATTATTCTAGATAGAAAACAAAGTTGATATTTGCAAAGTTTAGAGAATTTTTATTGGAAAACATATTTTACTTTTCAAATTTGGGGTTAAAATGAATTAGTTATGATTTATGCAATTAAATCAATTTAAATTGAGTCGGAAACCCAACATTTAATTTAGGAGGTTCACGTTATTTATCTACCCATCAAGATTAAATGTTGTTTAACATGGAAAACAATTCATAGGTAAGTGACACAAAATTAAATGGAACGGGTAATTTAAATACTCAACATATTCCATATTTATTAATTAGGTGCACATACATAACACTACTAAAATGCAAGATGAAATGTGCAAACATGAGAATGTATGGCATATTACTATTCCTTGCATTTTTGTGATCCAAAATGGTATTTTATACGTTGCATTTGGAGCTATAGTTGGCAAGTTATGAACTAAACATTTTGGCAAAAATAAACAGAATAAAAGTATGGCCTAGGAGTTGAACTTGGGTCTCACATGTGGTAGTTTGGGCTGTAAACCATTGAGCAGCTGTGTTGTTTGTGATTTTATCTGCAACTGACGCAATAAGACATGTGCTTCGGGTGTTAGCTGAACAAATACACAGAAGAGTTCAGGCAGTCAGAACAAAAGAGAATTTCGACTGTGCTGGGGATTGAACCTGGGATCTCTCAAGATGAGTAAGGGAACAGAACCACTAAGCTAGCTACGACTTGGTGATGGTGTTCGGCTCTGAAGTTATATGACACAAACAGGAACCGTAACTGAATTTAACAGATTCAGAAAACTAAAAAAAAGGAAGTATTTTGCATCAATGGGGATTTGAACTCGGGTACTCCAGGAGCCCAACAGGGTTAAGAACCACTGGAGCTGGCCACAGTTTCTGATTGAGTCTGCAACTGACATAACATGAACAATTGCAACGATCCTAACTGAACTTTCAATCGGCAAAGTGGCAGACTTCAGGGACGATGGCGGAAGGAAAACGAACGGCAGCAGTGCTGCAGATCCTTGCGCGCACGAGTGGAAGGGTTTGGTGATCGTGCTAGTGCTCGGGTGTGGTTGCAGGTGTGCAACGTGTGCAAGGCATCGAGGTGGACGTGGTGGACGGCGTGTACGAGGTGGAGGTGGCGTTCCCGAGCGCGAGCAACAGAGAGCAGCGCTCACGTCCATGGCAGCAGCGACGGCGCGACAGCGGCGACCCACAGACGGGCACGAAACGAGCGGATAAGGCCGAGAATGGAAAGGGGAGACTCACCGGAGGAACATGGCGGAGGTGGTGGAGTGCGGCGGGGAAGGAATCGTCGACGAATCGGCGGGGAACCTCGGCGGCCGCGGACTTCAGAGAAGCACCGCGAGCAGCCTGGGCCTTCTCCGCGCAGACAGTGTTGTCGATGATGTCCACGGGGTCGAGGCGGACCCGATGCGCCGCACTGCTCGTCGCGGGAGGGCCCATGGCGCCAAGGCCCTGACGGCGATCTCCTCCGTTTCTCTCTCTCGGTACAGAAAAGAGGAAGGGGAACAGAGAGGTGGGGAGGAAGCTGGCGGCGCCGTGGAGGGGAAGGGAGAAGGGTAGGTGGCTAGGGTTGGGATCCGGCCTCGGGACCTTCTTGTAGGAGGGGGCAAGGGGCAGGTGGTCCATGGAGGGGGTTGACAGCGACAGCAGGTCCTGTCCGTACGAAGAAGATGACCGTGGTGGGCTGGGGAGTTGGGCTGTGGGTGGTGATGGGCTGAGAGGAAAAGGGCTAGCCTGCCTCTCTCCTTTTTTTTTCTATTTTTTCCTTCTCTTTTTTTTTGCTTGTAAGAAAAGAATAGGAAAGAAGGAAAGAATGGCTTGGGGTTTTTATTTGATGAATAAGTTTTATCAATTTGCAAACAGCAAGCCAAAGCATTTGAGAACATTAAGTCCAAAAATATTTGAAGTGTTAAATTAATTTTTTTGTTTGCTATTTGGCTTTCAAATAGGGTTCATAAGGATTTGGTGTTTAAACAAATTTTATTCCATTAACTCATCAATTATGAAAACATTAATTGAATTTTTAGTTGTTTGCAAGAATTCGATTTTTAAACCACCATTTGATCATGCCCATCATGATTGAAATGATTTGAAATTTAAGTTGAATTGGAAAGTTACCATTAGGGTTTTCAACAAGAGGGAAAATTTATTAACAAGCAATTCAACTTCAAACTATTGAAAAACAATTGGAGTTGTTTAGGTTGCCATTTTTAATTATAAATTTTGGACATGTTTTAAAAGTTTTAATTGGTTTGAATTTTGGAGTGGTTTGGAAAACATGATGCAATGCTTATGTGATGCATGTGATTGCAATGCAAAAAGAAACAACCAAACTACTAAGGGGTAACACCCCAGGTGTTACAGACGACACCACTAACAAGGGATTGCGCCCTCGCAATCCACCTGCTAACCCAGGAGGGGAAAGAAGTTCGACTATCGATTCTTCATGCTTCCAGCTGATCTCCTCGACACCACTAACAAGGGCTTCTCGGCACCACTAACAAGGGATTCTTGCTCGGAGTGACGACGATGTTCTTCCACCAGGAATCTTTCGATGATCAAACCTATTAGGTTAAAGGCTCAGAAAACGTCCACCCACGTAGGATCCTAACACTTTGAAAGATAGACAAGGGGGGAAGACTCCAAAACAAATAAGATGGGAGGGGAAATAGAATAGAGATAAGGAGAAAACAAGAATCCTATTGAGATGTTTCCAAAATAGCTTAGCAGAAATAGTTTTTGACATTCTAGAAACAACGACCGTTAGCGAGGTTATCCTACAGGCTTTGCGGACCCGTTGCTTCGATAACCATTCGTATCGAAACAATATCGGGAATCGGAACCAAGGCTCTGATACCATTTGTGACGCCCCGAGATCGGGCACTATGCAGATTTCAGCATTTCCGCCAAATCCGCATAATAACCGATTCCAGGTTGCCACTTATGATAACATTACAACAGTTCACGAATATTCCACAATTACAACAGAAACAGATAGATACAAGATGACTCAAACGGGTCAAGGATACAACTGATACAATACAAAGATCCAAATAACAGCGGAAGAAACAACATAGCGTCCGGCTACGGACAAGATCCAAATTGGACTAAGAGTCCTGAAGATAACCGAGAGCGTCCAATCCCTGCCCAGGCCAAACCGGAGGGATTCCCAAGCTAACGTCGTCCGACTTCAAACCTGTTGACTGCAAGTTGGAATTTGCAGCCACGAAAGAGATTCGTGGGTCAGTACGGTTAAGTACTGGCAAGTGGATAAACCCATACTCACAAGATACCGGCGCAGCCAGTCATCACAAGATACAAATACTTTGGGATCAACGGAAAGGAAGGGATTATTGCAAATAAGCGACAGCGGGCTGCACTAACCAACTACAGAGAGATACTACAACTTCCGGCTAACAGAAAGAAGATAAGATCAAGTATCGTAACCAACTGGAAGATAACTTCAAACAAACCCCTCCTGGATCTCGCCCCTTATCCAAAGAAGCAATCCGAGGATAACTCACACAGTTGGGTTAATGAATAATGGATCAGGTTGTTGTGTCAATAAGACTATTACTAGTCAAGTTATCATTAGTTAGGTGTAAGTTGTTCTGAGTACTTGTTAGCCAGTACTTTCACCAAGTAATCCATAACCGCGGAAAACACGGCTTCTCGAGAAGATTTATCCCTGCAGGGGTGTGCTCCAGTACCCGTACACACTCAAGCCACCAACTAAAACTTAGGTGGACTTGACACGACCCAAACCATCTCTACAACCCATCCTAGGAGCCACGGAGCTATAAGGTCCCAGCCACGCAGCCGAATACTCAGCGCAGGTGTGCAAAACTCCCGCAGGACACAACACCCCGGCACTACAGGCCTCGCCCTATATGCATCATCATCATCATCAGTAACCATGGGTGATCAACCCATTATGCAAGGAGCAAATGGAACACCCGAACTAAGTGTGGCTCTTCGGACAAGCTGCAGATCAGGTCTAAGTCGAGGGGGGTCCCATACTACCACCCGGATGCGGTGAGCACGCTCATCATGGATCAGTAGACAAGACCCTTTTCCTATTAGGGTCGACACTAGCAGGCCTCAAAACCACTTAGGGCCTCCTGCCGGTGCCTTATCAGCATATTATTAATAACAGGTTGATTGATTAACATCAAGCCCCCAGAACATAATAGAAGTAACAACAGAAAGTAACGGGTAACAGACTCGCGCAAAACAACCCTAAGCATGCTAGTAAGAGACTGGCTCAACCAAAGGGGTGATAGGAGTGGAGGTGAGGCAATATCAAGGTTAAGGGATTCATGTGATGGGTTCGTAACAGAAACAACTACTACTAAGGCTAGCAGAAAAGAACAACGGCAAGAATCGGTAACAAGTGATGAAAAGCAGCCATATGGCAGCAAGTGAGTATACTTGCCTGAGATCCCGCAAGGTAGCAGAACTTGTCGTTGCTCACATCATCTCAACGTCCTATCCGGGAAGAAGCAATGAACCTCAAACAAACACCAGATGCAACAATTACTACTACGGCAAAAGGTCCAGCATGATCAAGATATGGATGCATGACAAGTTTAAAGATGCATCAAGGTAAACTAGTTGACAAGATAAACAAATTTAAATGGACCCATATGCAATTTGAGTTGCATATGAACAGCCCATGAATTATGGTTAGATGATTTGTTTTCCAACTAATCAACAGGTGAAGGTGGATTAGCATGATGCATGGATGAGGAAAACAACAAAATAACAATGAATAACAATAATAGATGCAAGTGAAAAGGAATTTAACAAGTGGGGAAAATATTTGTTAAGTTTGGAAGGTTTGGTTACTTAAACATGTCACACAAGCAATTGTTGTTTTCATCAAGTTAAAGTGTTCAAAACAATTAACAAAATTTGTATTTGAAAAGAACATCAAATTTTAGTTGGATTACATGTTTCAATTATTGAAATAGGAATTAGGATTAATTTATTATGAATTAAACAATATTAAACAAGTTTTAAATGGATTTAAAACAAGTTTGAATTTAATTGAATTTTTATTTGTTCAAAACATAAATTCAAACTCACATTTGAAAAGTTCACACTTTGATGGTTTGAAAACATATTTTGCATGTTCAAAAATATTTTATATTGAGCAAGTTATGATTTTATCAAATTTAAATGAATTAAACATATATTAAATTATTTAGGCAATTTAAATTATTCAAACAATGAAACAAAATTTATATTTGAATAGGTTATTCAAAATGGCATGGAAAACATATTTTATTTGCATTATTTGGAATAACAATGAATTAGTTATGGAATTTAAGAAATTGCATTTGAATTATTCAAAGTTGAATTTTAAATGCATTAAATAAGAAACAGTTGTTTTCAGCAAGTTAAATTATTCTAGACAGAAAACAAAGTTGATATTTGCAAAGTTTAGAGAATTTTGATTGGAAAACATATTTTACTTTTCAAATTTGGAGTTAAAATGAATTAGTTATGATTTATGCAATTAAATCAATTTAAATTGAGTCGGAAACCCAACATTTAATTTAGGAGGTTCACGTTATTTATCTACCCATCAAGATTAAATGTTGTTTAACATGGAAAACAATTCATAGGTAAGTGACACAAAATTAAATGGAACGGGTAATTTAAATACTCAACATATTCCATATTTATTAATTAGGTGCACATACATAACACTACTAAAATGCAAGATGAAATGTGCAAACATGAGAATGTATGGCATATTACTATTCCTTGCATTTTTGTGATCCAAAATGGTATTTTATACGTTGCATTTGGAGCTATAGTTGGCAAGTTATGAACTAAACATTTTGGCAAAAATAAACAGAATAAAAGTATGGCCAAGGAGTTGAACTTGGGTCTCACATGTGGTAGTTTGGGCTGTAAACCATTGAGCAGCTGTGTTGTTTGTGATTTTATCTGCAACTGACACAATAAGACATGTGCTTCGGGTGTTAGCTGAACAAATACACAGAAGAGTTCAGGCAGTCAGAACAAAAGAGAATTTCGACTGTGCTGGGGATTGAACCTGGGATCTCTCAAGATGAGTAAGGGAACAGAACCACTAAGCTAGCTACGAATTGGTGATGGTGTTCGGCTCTGAAGTTATATGACACAAACAGGAACCGTAACTGAATTTAACAGATTCAGAAAACTTAAAAAAAAGGAAGTATTTTGCATCAATGGGGATTTGAACTCGGGTACTCCAGGAGCCCAACAGGGTTAAGAACCACTGGAGCTGGCCACAGTTTCTGATTGAGTCTGCAACTGACATAACATGAACAATTGCAACGATCCTAACTGAACTTTCAATCGGCAAAGTGGCAGACTTCAGGGACGATGGCGGAAGGAAAACGAACGGCAGCAGTGCTGCAGATCCTTGCGCGCACGAGTGGAAGGGTTTGGTGATCGTGCTAGTGCTCGGGTGTGGTTGCAGGTGTGCAACGTGTGCAAGGCATCGAGGTGGACGTGGTGGACGGCGTGTACGAGGTGGAGGTGGCGTTCCCGAGCGTGAGCAACAGAGAGCAGCGCTCACGTCCATGGCAGCAGCGACGGCGCGACAGCGGCGACCCACAGACGGGCACGAAACGAGCGGATAAGGCCGGGAATGGAAAGGGGAGACTCACCGGAGGAACATGGCGGAGGTGGTGGAGTGCGGCGGGGAAGGAATCGTCGACGAATCGGTGGGGAACCTCGGCGGCCGCGGACTTCAGAGAAGCACCGCGAGCAGCCTGGGCCTTCTCCGCGCAGACAGTGTTGTCGATGATGTCCACGGGGTCGAGGCGTACCCGATGCGCCGCACTGCTCGTCGCGGGAGGGCCCATGGCGCCAAGGCCCTGACGGCGATCTCCTCCGTTTCTCTCTCTCGGTACAGAAAAGAGGAAGGGGAACAGAGAGGTGGGGAGGAAGCTGGCGGCGCCGTGGAGGGGAAGGGAGAAGGGTAGGTGGCTAGGGTTGGGATCCGGCCTCGGGACCTTCTTGTAGGAGGGGGCAAGGGGCAGGTGGTCCATGGAGGGGGTTGACAGCGACAGCAGGTTCTGTCCGTACGAAGAAGATGACCGTGGTGGGCTGGGGAGTTGGGCTGTGGGTGGTGATGGGCTGAGAGGAAAAGGGCTAGCCTGCCTCTCTCCTTTTTTTTTCTTTTTTTTCCTTCTCTTTTTTTTTTCTTGTAAGAAAAGAATAGGAAAGAAGGAAAGAATGGCTTGGGGTTTTTATTTGATGAATAAGTTTTATCAATTTGCAAACAGCAAGCCAAAGCATTTGAGAACATTAAGTCCAAAAATATTTGAAGTGTTAAATTAATTTTTTTGTTTGCTATTTGGCTTTCAAATAGGGTTCATAAGGATTTGGTGTTTAAACAAATTTTATTCCATTAACTCATCAATTATGAAAACATTAATTGAATTTTTAGTTGTTTGCAAGAATTCGATTTTTAAACCACCATTTGATCATGCCCATCATGATTGAAATGATTTGAAATTTAAGTTGAATTGGAAAGTTACCATTAGGGTTTTCAACAAGAGGGAAAATTTTATTAACAAGCAATTCAACTTCAAACTATTGAAAAACAATTGGAGTTGTTTAGGTTGCCATTTTTAATTATAAATTTTGGACATGTTTTAAAAGTTTTAATTGGTTTGAATTTTGGAGTGGTTTGGAAAACATGATGCAATGCTTATGTGATGCATGTGATTGCAATGCAAAAAGAAACAACCAAACTACTAAGGGGTAACACCCCAGGTGTTACATATCCAGAGGCCCTATAGTAGCCCCCGGGCCCGCGACGACACATGGACGAAGGAGGCGAGAAGTCACGGGGCCACCGCTGCCTACCCGGCTTATGGAACGTGGCGCGGCGGTTTGTGTGTGACACCCCGCGATCGGTTGGTCGTGGGAGACAATGGCTCCCTGCGCCGCATCCCGACAGTCGAAGGGAGCCTAAAAGACTACGCCGGATTGCCGCTCCTCGCCTTCCGCACGTCACTTATGTCTTCCTTCCCCCCTTTCGTCTTCTCTAGGCAAGAGCGACATTCCTTTCTCCTCCGCCGTTCACCGGCGCCTTGCGATGACAGCACCATGGTGCCCGTGGTTAAGCCTTCCACCATTGACGCCAACAAGATGAGGAAAGTGCGTTGCATGGCCGCTTGTTCCTCCAACGAGCATGGCCCGACGATACTTCTTGCGGGCACGGCCGACCCCGATTATATTTCCCCAACGTCATACCCGATCTTCTACCCGCCGGTCATGTCCGGTTTGATTCCTCCCTTCTCCTCTTTCTTCTACGCCATCCTTGATCACTAGCACATCCACCTGCTTCATCTTCACCCCAACTCCACCCTCATCCTGTTCGCCTTCGCCTTCTACTGCGAGGCATTCCTTGGCGTCAGGCCATCGGTGGCTCTCTTTCGCTTCTTCTTCGAGCTACGGGAGGACCACGCGGAGCTTGGCGTCGGCGAACTCCCCTTCCTCCTTGGGATCGGCATGGGGGCAGTGTACCCCCAGATGGCCATCCCTTATGAGGCCCCTGGCTTCCGTGCGAGGTGGCTATACGTCGACACCGACAAGGCCTGCAATCTTCTAGAATTTTCTTCGTCTCCGCCCGTGCGGCACTCGGGATGGCGGCTGGAGGATCTCTCGGGCCGCGGTTGGTGGTCTCTGAAGGAGCGCGTGAATGCGTTGCATGACTGGGGCCTCACCTTTGACAGGCTCATCACCGAGATTGTCGAGAGGTGCCTCGCTCCCTTGCAGCGTCATGAGAGGCGCTTGTGGATGTACTCGGGTGTTGATGACCCGATGCATCTCGACGGCCACCTCCTTAGTTTCTGCTCCTTCAACATGGCTCTCAGGCTGTTGTTTAACTTCGACACGCCATCACGGTTTCCTCCCGGTGTGCTTCCCTCTATGAAGTTTTGGCGGAGGAGAGGGACACGACCGTGGCCCTGATGCCGCTCTTCGATAGATGGGGGCCCTTGGCCGAGAGGACGGTGTTGTGCGTGGATAACCCGTACGCCCTGGACTTCATCGAGGAGAGCGTCGAGAGCCCTCTTCCTCCTCCGGCCACTAGGTCAGGCACCTCCTCGTCGAGAGGATGCCGCTTGGTGGTGCTGTCCTCCAATGAAGAAGAGGGTGAGGATGGTGGCGCCCCGCGCCGCCCGAGGCCGGAAAACGCGGAGGATCCATGCGAGACGGCTGAGGATTGTTGCTTGGGAAAGAGGCCGAGGATTGACGATGGCCCGCCGTTCGCTGGTGGCGTCTCCGGCGGGGCTGCAGTCATGTGGTCTGCCTTGCACCGACTCGCCCCATAGTGTGGCGCTTCAGTGGCGGGTGAGAAGCATCACCGTGGTCTTTTTCCTTTGCACTTCTCTTTTGTGTTTTGACAATCTTTTGTTGCTTCTCGCAGTGATCAGGCCACCATCGGCCCTGTGGAGCTACTGGGGCAGGTCCCTAACCCTGTCGCCGCGCTTCCCGTGGAGCAGCCGGTCGTCGAGGAGGCAGAGCCGAAGTTGACGTCGAGGCTGTGCCAGTATCTCCAATTCGACCCGAGACGCTGGCGGAGGTGATCCCGAAAAACTCGCCAGCCCCCAGCATGAGAGGGGACGCCGCCGCTTCGCTGGGGATGGGCGGAGCCGAGGTCGATGGAGAGATGGAGCTGGAGAGGAGCGCGCGTTTCGTCGAGGATCCCGCCGAGGACCAGTGGTCGCAGCTGGCGCGAGGCTCTGCAGGCCCTCGTCCTGGCCTTAGCGCTCTTGTGGATGATCTGGTGAGGCAGATTCACGACGTTGTTGTTGCCCAGGCATCCTCCCAAGCAGCCACTCTATCTGCCAAGCACGAGCGTCTCGAGGCTCTGGGTGGCCAGCTATGGGATATGGTCGTGGTTTTCCTTGCGTAGGAAGAGGCTGCCGTGGCGACGGGGCACGCGACGCTTGCGGAGGCGGAGCGCGAGCGTCACGAAGCCTCTTCAATGTTGAAGGAAGCCCAACTGGTGCTGGCGAGTGCGCAAGACAGCCAAGATAAGCTTCGTCTGGAAAGGAACCCGCACTCTTTGGAGGTGGAAGAGTGGTCCCGCCTTCTCCGGGGAAAGGAGGAGGAGCTTGCTTCTAAAGAGGAGGCGGTTGCCGAAGCTGAGAGGGACCTCTCGAAGCGAGAGGAGAATAAGCCTTGAGAGAGAGAGCGTCTCGAGACCCTTGAGGCTTAGGTACAGGAGACAGAGGGTCGTACCCTAAAGAAGGTCGAGACTTGCAACTCCTGGCTTGCCGAGATGAGGGCCGACCGCGAGCGGGGCATTCATAAGGAAGTTGAAGCCGGTCGCGCGGTTATTCGCTAGGAGCTCCTAAAGGACTTTGGCCAGGAAAACAAAGACCTGGAGGCCAAGTTTGTCCAGCGGAAGAAAGAGCTGGAGAAGAAGGTGAAGGACCTTGAGGAGGACCTACGGCAGGTCTCCCGGAGGCGCGATGAAGATAGGAATGCGAAAGATCTCGCAGCAAAGGAGGCTGCAAGGCACGAGGCGGATCTTCTCGCCTTGCAGGGGCAGATTTCCCCTCTTGTGGAGGGAGAGGAGGAGCGCCGAGCCTCCACTCAGTAGGCGCGCGAGCTGCAGCGTTTGTTCGAGGCACTATTCCTTCGAGCAGTGCGCAGCACCTGCGCCGTTGCCGACCGCTTCCACATTGAATCTCTAGCCCTCCCCCTCGAGTATAGTGGCGCCGGTTGTGTCCACTATTTCTCGCGGTTTGTTACCATGCTCGAGGAGGAAGTTCATGACTTGGACGAGGTCTTGAAGGAGGAGAACCGCCAGCTCCTAGCGATGGCGATCAACCATGCCTTCTCCCAGTTTCAGCTCGCCGATCCCCTCTTCGACTTCAACACCCTTTCTGCATCGATCCTAGACGATCTTCAAGAGACCCTCCGGAGCCAGTGCATGAGGCGGTGAACGACTTCACATAGAAGTTCAACCCTTTGAAGGATGCGCCCAAGCCTCCTTGTGTTGGTGAAGCGGAGGGATCTGTTGGTGACGAGGAAGACTCCGAGGGCCACCATTCTCCTGCTTTTGTTTGATTGTTGTTCCCATGTTCCTGCTGCACATAGTAGGTGATAGGTGAACCATTCTGTGAACCTTATGCGCGGGTCGATGTGCGACCCTTGTTTTATTGTCCCTTAATATACATATGATTTTTACGATGATACTTAGCTTTTGCGTGATGGCGTCCTTCGAGACACCTTGCTTGTGTTCCTTGCGGTGGACCTCTTGTTGCTCCTCGTGGAGGATTCTCCGGTCTCCGCGTGGAGAGTTGAGTGCTTGTTCCTTAGGGATGGGGCAACCTGCAGTTTTTGCATCTGGAGAGGTGCGCGTTTGGTTGTTCCTTCGTGAGCATCTCGCGAGGAGAACCACGCCAAGAGGCTTGGCGAAGTGTTTGTGTGCAATAGCAACCCACTTACATACACTGTTCCAGCCCCCGCTCGTGGGATTCTCTCGAGAGGAAAAGGACACTTCGTGCCTCTTCGGAGAGGGAAGTATGCATGCTGAGATGGATGCATATGATCTTGTTGGATGCAAAGATGCAAGCATGCCGACATGCAGAGGAGATGAGATTTCTTTCGGAAAGCAACCGGATTTTACTGCTAGGGTGAGACATTGTTCTCTTACAAAACGCTTGGGGATGTCGTGACCTTGTGGTCCCCCAGGAAGAACTTGACGTCACTGTGCAGACATGGGACTCCCATCGTCATGAGGTTGATACTCGCGCGAGTTCAGGTGCATAGCTCGAGGATGTAGTGGCCTTGTGGCGCCCTCGAGTAACAAAAGTTTGCCCCGCCGGAGCGGGGCTCCTACTTGTGTGGGTAGAAGCTCCCGCGACCTTGTGGTCCGCCTGGCGAGAGCTCCATGAGACCCTCACGGAGAGAGGTCCTGGCGTCATTTTTACCATGGCGTCACGGGGTCCCCTCGAGGGTACGTCTCCATGGCCTTGTGGAGGCCATGGAGAGAGCATGTGGTAAGAGCTCCTCCCTAGTAAGGAGGCGCGCTCGCATGGAGAGCAGTGGTAGCCCCCGAGCCTCCACCACTCTGGGGGGTCTTCTGGGTGGCAGCCCCCGAGCCTCCAGCGCTCTAGGGGTCTTTGGGGTGGCTTCTATATCTAGAGAGGTTAGCAGCCTCTTCTTGGGAGCCTCATCGAGGTGTCCCACATCGTCTTCGTCGGCCGGGTGGGAGGTCTCCACCTCCTTGCAGGCTCGCTCGACGGAGCGTGTCGTCCGCCTCACCATGGATGGTGATGGTGCCAGCAGGCCCAGACAGCTTGGCGAGGTTATACGCGTGGTGCGTCACAGCCATGAACTTCGCGAGGGCTGGGTACCCGAGGATGGCGTTGTAGGTAAGGGCGATGTGCGCTACGTCGAAGTTGAGGTTCTGGCGAGTGCTGAGCATGACGGTGAGGCGCACCTGTCCCAGAGGGACTGTGGTGCCGTCTGTGACGCCGGTGAATGGCCTCGTGGGGGCCAGATGCTCGTAAGGCACTTGGAGCTGCTCGAACATGGGCATCGAGATGACATTGAGGCCCGCACCCCCGTCAAGCAGAGTCTTGTTGACGTCGATGTTGTTGATGGTGGGGGTGCAGACCAGAGGTAGGGTTCCCACGGTCCTTGTGGACTTGGGATGGTCGCTGATGTCGAAGGAGACCTTGTGGTCTGACCACTTGAGTAGCTTCGCTATGGCTGTGCCTGAGTGGATAGCATTGATCTCGCGTGAGATCTTCTTGAAGTGGCAGTTGGAGAGGGGAGCTTGTGCTCTGCTAAGGATGCAGGCTATGTAGCCCGTGGGCTCTTGGTAGGTCGCGCAGTGTTCGTCGCCACGTCCCTGGTTTCCCTTAGCGTGTTGATGTGTGACAACGTTCACCTGAGGTGGGGGTTGGGTTGGGACGTTGCAGCGGCGGGCGCTACTGCTGCGGTGCTGGTGGTTGTTGATGGGGCGGCTGGTAGCCTCCGTCGTTGTAGCCATCCGTGTTGTAGTTGTCTTACCCGCTGTAGTGGTTCGGACCGCGCTCCTCCCATCTCCCTCCAGCGCGGCCTCCCCCTCGCCCAGGACTGCGCCTGCCGCCGCCTCGAGAGTAGCCCTCCTGGCTACCCCTCATGAGGCGGTCTCCCTGCATCCTCTCCAGCAGGAAACAGTCCTTTGTGAAGTGTGAGTGCATTCTGTGGAACTTACAGAAAGGGCGGTTGTCTGCCACGGATGCGGCGTCGCTGCAGCCGTGCTTGCGTTCTGGCTCTGCAACTAGAATGGCTAGATCTTTCTGTTTGGTGTCCGCATCATCGCTTCGTGCCTTGGTCTTGGTCTTGGAGGCCACCGGCTTGGATTCATCGGCAGGCGTGTTGTGTCTGAAAAGGCGTCCCTCCTCAGGTTTAGTGCACCTGTCGGCCATGTCCACGAGCTCGACAGTGGAGGTGAGATCGTCCCTGATGTCGAGCTCTTTGAGCATGCGCTCGTTGGTGACCCCTTCTCGGAAGGCGGAGTTGATGTTCGCGTCGGCGATGCCGGTGATCTTGTTGCGCGTCTAACTTAAATGTTGCAGGTACTAGCAAAGTGTTTCGTCGGGGCGCTGACGTATGCTACAGAGGTCATTGTAGGAGAGGGGGCGCTCGTAGAAGCCCTTGAAGTGCCGACGAAGTGGAGGCACAACTCCTCAAATGACCCGATGGTTCCCTCTGACAGATTCATGAGCCAGATGAGGGCACGACCCTTGAGGGCCATGGGCAGCCAGTTCGCTATGCACTTGTCGTCCCCCTTTGCAGCTCCTACACTGAGGCAGTAGAGCGGCAGGAAGTCGAGGGGAGGAGTAGTGCCGTCGTAGCGAGATGGCAGCGTGGGTTGAACTTTGGCGGCCAGGAGACAGTGCGAAGTTGCTTGGTGAATGCGAGAGCACCACCGACATAGACCGTGGCGCGCACATCGAGGTACGTCGGGCGGTTGGTGCGGCCGGCCTTGGCGAGGTCACGGATGGTGCGTCGCTCGCGCTCGTGGTAGTGTTCAATCTGTACGCGCGCATCTGGTGGGGTGCGCAAGATCTGCCAGCTGTTGCTGCTCTTCTCAGGCACCTTAGTGGTGGGTGCCTTGTCATGGAACTTGGTGCGGGGATCGGCATGCACCGGAGAAGTTACAACGTGATAAGGGAGTGACGCGTCATGAGCTGCCGCACTCCTACACTGGTCAGCGCCGCCTCCCCGCGGCTCCCGCGGGAGAACGTTTGAGGCGGTGGCGAGCTCGTGGAGTCAGGCGAGCCATGCGACATGTCCTTCCGGTGCGGGCGGGTGCGTAAGCAGCTCCCGGACTAGCAACAGAGCTGCTGCAGGAGTAGGTTGCTCCAGGCGGCCCTGCGTTCCTGGCTGCGGTGGGGGTGGATGCTGAGACGCAGACGCATCTTGCTGCAGAATGTGGGAGGAAGCTTCCTTCTCAACGTCGTGTTCGCCCTCCAAGCCAGCGATGTTGCATCGTTGTCATTGCCGGTTGGCTCGACCTGCCCCCAGCGGCGAGCATGCTCGGAGCGGGTGAGACGAGGGCTGGTCCGGACGGCAGGGGCCATGGCGACGAGGAAGTGGAGAAGTGCCTTATCCCCATACCTGGCGCGCCAAATGTCCGAGAGTGTTCCGTCTACGACAGAATCTCTCAAGAGGTCCGAACACTAGGGGCTAAACACACTTCCTTCACCTCTCGAGGAGGCTTCGTGAGGGAAGCTTGAGAACGACAGCAGTGGTGAAACGGAGAGTTTACCCAGGGTCAGGCCACCGGTGTGGTGTAAAACCCTACTCCTGCTTGTCTGATGGATTGCACTTCGGTGACTTCAGTACAAATACGAACTTGTGCTCGGGTCAGACTACTTGGGCTCTGGAATGAATTGAGATCCCCTCTACCGGAGCCGCCATGGCCCCTCTTATACTGGCATTTGGACCTCTTTCCCTCTCATTTGGCGGGAAAGGATTCCCACGAGGAGCCAAAGTGAGGAGCGTCTGTACTCTGCGCTGCCTGCGCGGTCTTGGTCATCAAGGACAACTCCACCATCCTTGGCAGCACGGTGGGGGTGCCGGTGATGTTGCCTCCATCTTGTAGCGCGGTTTTGGTCTCCTTGCACCAAAGAGTCAATCTTGGGAATGCACTTTGGCTCAGGCAGTTGTCCCCCGGACTTTATACACCAAAATGGCAACTGTGGACAAAGCAGGCATGCGCCATTGCGCGGCCTCCGTCAGGGCACGAAGGATCAGTCGTCAACGGAAGATGCCTTGTCTCCCGCCGAGCAGAGGTCTCCCTCGGGAGGAATGGATGGCGGAGTAGAGCTCCTCCTGAAGGAAGAACCGTCAAGCCTCATCTCCGGAAGCTCGGGCTGAGGCAGAGAGCCCTCTAGAAGAGAAAAGGCACCTGATCATCCTCTGGAGACGTCTGCCAGGCCGGGCAGCCGTAGATGGGCCGGGATACCCTGATATCCAGAGGTCCGACACTTACAGCTTGCAAATTAAGGAAGTGTAATAAATTTTCATGACAAAGAAAATATATATAGTGTTTTCATCTATATCTCTGGTAATCCCTCCATTAGCTAGTTTAGTACATGCGAAATTACATACACAACGTCTCAGTATCTTGCAGTGTTTTCTAAAGAGAGTAACTAGTTGCCAATCAACCAAAATAGTATGAGCTAGATGGAGTGTATGTAAATGGGGTCGAGTTTATTTTGACATCTTGCAAATAATTAAGGAAGTGTAATAAATTTCTATGAGAAAGAAAATATACAAAGTGGTACTCGCATATATATGTGCGGACCAAGTAAGCTGCAACTGCATGTACTGCATAACTATGATCTTGGTGCCTCTCTGGAACCGCACCGTAGTCAGGTAATCTTGTAAACAGGCCTTCGGCTCCTGGAGGCCGTCGAACTTGGGTGTTTCGTCGGTTATCTTTAATTTCTTGGGCTTTTTGGCTTCACGGATTTGGCGAGTGAAGCATCGGTGCTCCGCAAAAGCTCATCACCTTCGTCGAAGTTGACGGTTCTTTTTGTCGTGCGACCGGCTCTAGACTTATACACACGCTCCTGCGTGGTGTTGTTCAGCGCCTCCACTCGCTCAAGGCACCCACGGTCAACCTTGCTCTGGTTGATCTGGTCCCTTACTTTTTTAGGCCTAGCTTTCCGTTTAAGTAGTGAGTCGTGGCGTGGAGTGCGATCGCTCCGTGGGCGCGTTTTTGTCGACTATCGGTGGTGTGGGAGCAACCACTATTGGTTGTATTCCCAAGAGACAATAAAATTCATCAGGTTGATCATTAATGTATTATGTTTTTATGCTATAACGGCTATGGTCACTGAATATGAGATTTAGAGGAAAACTCATACGCACGTGTAGAAACATAAACACACCGTTATAACCCTTTGTCATGTCTCACAGACAAACTCATTAATATTAGATGACCACATTTTTCTGGTTATGGACATTTGTTATGTCAATATTAATGGAAGCATATTGTTGTTTCAACATTGTGGATGGGTAGACCCAAGTAGTGGAAGTCGCCATTAATGGGTCGACGTTGGCGTCTGAGACACCTCCGTACTCCAAATCCTCTGATATCTGCTTGCTTTTGGAAAGGGGTGGAGAACTAGGATCAAGCTCCTGGTTCTAAAAATTCAGAGGCAAAGAAGTGTTGAGAAGAAATTCAGGTTACATAAAAATATGGTGATTCACTGTAAATATAAAACTTACTTCATTAGGGGCAATGCCTTCGGGAGCTATCAGAGGGTTTACCTCGTTGGAATTGGACGCCTTGAGCTTGGTGATCGCTCGGACGTTGGTCAAGAGCTCATTGTTAGAGAGTTCTTTGTCTCGAACCTTGGTGGGATCATAGGCACCCATGTACACGCACATGTCGTGGACTCGAGATTGGAGAGGTTGAATGCAACTCTTGAGGAAGGTGGAAGCAAGGTGTATGCCAATCATCTCATTTCCTGAGATTCTATCATGGAGAGTCGTAATTTTTCCCATCAGTTCTTCATTCTGCTCAATTTCCTCTTGAGTCACCTTGTTCCTCCAGTACTTCCGACGAGTGACCACTGCATCTGACTCGAATAGCAGCTTCCCATCAGCACGTGGTTCGTCCTTGATGTAGAACCAGCGCTGCCTCCAGTTCTAGACGAAGTCGGAAAACTTCATATCCACGTAGTCGATGTTCAACTTAACCTTAATGTTGCAGCCGCCAACTTCGTGGATATCTCCCTTGCCCGGCTGCGTCTTCAACACGAAGATTTGCTTCCAGAGTGCCTAGTTTGGGTGAATGTCGAGGAAGCACTCACACAAATTAATGAAGCACGTTATGTGATAGATGCTATTGGGGGGATCCTACAATTGGATGTCATACATGTACAACATTCCAACTACAAAAGTGTGAAGAGGGAAGGAAAGACCTAGGATGACGTTTCCGACAAAGGCCACACGCTTGTCGGGCTGCGGTGTTGGTGTTTTCTCCTTTCAGGGCGCCGCCAGGCCTTGGTGCTTTCCGCCGAAATTAGACCCTCTTTCTCCAGGGTCTAGTAGGTCTTGGCGGGGACCAAGTATTTCTGCCAACCTCCCCGTTTCTTCTTCAGAGCACTGGAGTCGGCGGCCGAGGGTACCAATGGGGAGCCTTTCTCTTTTATCATGGCAGCGGTCACGAGGATCTTGGAAGCGAGAATGGAGGAGCACGCGGGGAAGAAGAAGGTGAGGGTACAATAGGGAAGATAAGATCCAGAACCTATCCCCTGTCTTCAGTATTTATAGGGGAACCTGAAGAATCTAAGCTGCTAATTCCTGGCTGATTTCGCGCGTCTTTCATCCGGCCGTACACATGGAGCGCATAGGTGAACCGGCGTGCTACCATTTTTCCTGTACGTGCGCGTATCAAGGGATTCATTACGCCTAGCTCCTCGATTCTTGCGCATCGGTAGGTCAAAACGGGTCAACAGATCGCACTCCTTCATCATATCTGACGGTGGGCCCCTCTTTTCATCGTGTCATATAACTGTGCGGGCAAAATGTTGTGCACCGTGACATCACCTGTGACGGGGGTAAGGTTGACCTTATATTCAAGTCAAATGATGCTCGTGATCTTTTCAGCTCCTCCCCTTAGCAGTACCAGAGTCGAGTGTAGAAACTTTCTCAGCTCCCAGATCGCATCAACAAATCTGGATGGCATGTTCACAACGTGAAGATAAGCTCTATGGGTTAGAACCACTAGCATGGGAGTCGCAGAGCTGCTACGCTACCCAGTTTTTTCCATGCCTGCGGCATGATGAGAAATCCTAACAAGCGCATTAGGTAAAAAGTACTGACAACTGGAGTTTGACTCGGTAAGTCCACTAAGTCTAGCGGTGTTTTTTCCTAGTGAAACTAACTGGCCCCGAACTATTGAGCGCCCTTGTCTCACTACGCTAATTCCCTCGACTACCGATACAAGACGACTCGATGAACTTCCGAGCTATCTAATCTTTTTTCAGGTGCAAATCAGAGTGGAGTCGAATAAATGTTCAGAATGGAGTCCCTAATCGAGTCTTCGACTCAACTAGGCACTCGGAGCCTACTGATGTGGGTATGCAAAATAGGCATCCATGATTGATATATCGGGTGCGGGCCAATATGGACTCTTCGAGTGGCTCACCAGGACACAGAAGGCTAAGCCCATTACAGGTGCGGATAGAAGACCTACTCGAAAGATGGAGTATCCAGCAAGACCGAGGAAACCGACCTAAGTTGTATCCTATTCATGTAGTACTCCCGGGACCTAGCCTCTTATAAAAAGGTTGGGAGGGACTCGCTAAAACCCTAGAATCATACCGCATACACATCTATGCCAGATCTGATGTCTGAGCCACAGACTCCTTGTAATCAAGGCAAACTCGCCGAGTTTATACAGACATGGAGGAGTAGGGTTTTTACCTTCACACAAGGGTCGTGAACCTGAGTAACTCTAAGCCCGTCATGGCAGTATTCATCAAGGGATGACTTGTGAGTTCGTAGGGCTTGCGTGACTTAGGAGTCATTGAGATTGAAGTTGATGCGAGTAATAACGATATACCCAGGTTCGACCCCTCGATACAAGTTAAAAACTTACTCCTTCCTTGCTTTTCTCTTTCTTTTATCAATGGGATCTTGATTGAAATGGGCGCTTCTAGGTGAGTTGTCTATCAAGATCTAACTTGTCCTCTATTTGGTCCCTCGAGTCACCTTATATACATGGTGACTCGCTGGGACTTTACAAGAACCTAAGTCGAGTCCTAGTTGGACTCAAGATCCAACTAATAAGTGTTTTCTGATTACAACATGGTAAGTAGCTACGTAGTCTTCTGGAAGGTTCATCTGTATCCTGCTTAACCCATCTGGATTGTCCTTCCATGGGTCGCGCCTCTCCTGCAGGTCCATGTACTGGATATCTCCCCAACATTAGCCCCCGAGTGGGCATAGTTGCGACTTCTGTTTTATTGTCCTTCCTTCTCCCATATGGAATCGCGGACAACTCGCCCATGGTGAACTATTCCTTCTCTTCTAGTGCGTCACGTGGTGACCTGCTACGTATTCCTCATCTTTGCCATCTTAGCAAATCGAGCCGTTTTCTTACTTTCTTGTAAAACCTTAACCACTACCACTTATATTGCGGGAGATGGTGCGTGTTGATACATGTTCCCCTTATATTTTGTGAAAATCGTCATTCCTTCTCATCTTCCCCAAGCGCCACCGTACTTACTTCTATAACATCTCTTATTCAAAGTTAAATTCCATGACAAGGTCTTCAAAGAGTCTCATCTCCTGCAATTGGTCTTCTTCTAATGTTCACGAAGAAACCCTAGAGGCTCTGGTGGAAGGAGGATGGCTTCCATGTAAAGCAATGTGCCATTGGAGGGCTCCTTCAGATGAGATAGTTCCCACTCCCCGGGATGACGGAGCGGTGAGATTTGTTGACGCCATCGACCGTGGCTTCTCTCCTCCCGGATCAAACTTTTAGCGTGAGCTAATGCATCATTATGGTATCCGTCCCCATGATATTGGCCCTTGTTCCTATCTCCATGTAAGCAAATATGAAACCTTTTGTGAGGATTAGCTTCAAACTGAACCAGATCTGGATCTTTGGCTCTCTCTATTCTAGTGTCATAACTAGACTGAGGGAAGGAACAACCCAAATCTTCAATGTGGGGAAATCTCTTTCCAAAGGCGGAACTACAAAAGTTTTCCCACACTTAAGATGGGAAACAAAGTCCCTAGCTGGCAAAGGACCTTCTTCTACTGCTGAGATACCTCTCTCCCGGGTGAAATAAGGATGGTGCCATGGTCTACTCCATTCGATGCCACCATAAATCCTCCGAATAGCCCCCAAGCTTGTTCTGAAGCTCGTGTGGATGTTTTGAACAAAAAGATCCGAGCCCTTATGAGTCACCGTTTGTCCGGATTGAACCTGATTGATTGCTGGTCAAAGTGGCGGATTCAACATAATAGTCATCGGAATGAGAAACGCATATGCAATTATTCTAGCCCTGACGATCCTCTCAGAACCTCCAAAGAGGAATGGGATTACGACGAGTGGATCAATTTCATCTCTCGCATCACCATAGAGCGAATTCATTCTTTTTTGCATCAAATCAACCTTTCCTAGTAAGGAGTTTTTTCTTCCTATAACCACTATGTTGTCCTTCATGACTTTTAACAACTTCTCCCTTCTTTTAATATGATTGCCAACTTCTGGGATATTCCCTCAACTACCAGCCACCTTGAGTCGCAAACTTCCATGGAACCCCAAACGTCAGACGATTCTGATCTTTTTCCTCGCAAGACCGCTACCCTTTCCGATCCTATTGATGTTGTTCCTATCACCTCCATTCCTCCTATTGCAACTTGGAAAAGGAAAATAGAGACTTATCCAAAGGTTTTATCAGTAAAACTTGAATCAGGAGGGGTAAAAGGGGCTAAGGGTACCATCCCTTCTTTAGAAAAAACTTCTTATCTCCTCCCATCATTTGGGCCAGATGTGGTATCAACTGTGAGTCTTTCTGTGCCTCACTCAGAAGATTCTAGCTCCTCCATCTCCTTGAGCCACACAATTTCTTCTTGCTCTTCTGGTGATTTAAATGTGAAGACCGCATAAGGGTAACATGCCTCTCACTTTTCCCCCTGTTTGATAATCATTTTCCTTGCCTTTCTTTGATGACCTTTTACTTTTTATGTAGGTGCGGTCCTAACTTTTTATGATATGCCCACTGCTACTTCTCCCTGTTCACCTAACTGTTCTGCCTTTAAACTTTCTCTGAGGGCCACTACCATGAGTCTTCCCATGGGATCGCTATTTAGAACCGAAGACCCGACCAAAGACAATGTTGTTTACACGACTAATGATATTGGGGAGTCGTACATACGCCCAAGTTCTCCTGTGAGAGCTTCTAACTGGGTTGCTGTCCAGAGCGATCATTTTCCATCTCCGATAATTGAAATGCCTCTAGTTCAGAAGCAGGTAATCCCCCCTTTTGAATTGTGCATTGTATATACCAAGTAGCCCCCGATAATCCTGGTGCTTTCTATCTTGGAAGGAACTGGAATCTCCAACATGCTTAAATCTGATAAAATCCTTCCTTGTTTTTGTTAATATTCATATCCTCTTCTTTCTATGAAATATTATTTCTTAAGAAGGAGCTTGCTGATGCTCGACTGTAAGCCTCTCATGCCCATGCGGAACTTGCTATGTCTACTTCTCGTGACGAGATTTTAGTTGCCAAGGCTGATCAATTGGCCAAGGAGCTGAGTCAGTCGGAGAAAAAACTTGAAGCTGTTAAATCTCAGCTGGAAACATTCAAGAAATCCATCGATGAGACCGTTGATCATAACAACAAGCAAATCCAAGCTCAGAAACAAGCCATCTGAGAAGCCAATAACAAAAATATGATCAAAGCCCATGAAGTTGATCATCCGAAGAAGAAATTTGTTGATTGTGCTACTAAGTATGACCGAATTTGCAAGAATAGCAACAAAATCTATGGTTATGTCGCCTTATGGTCCAACAGATTGGGGGTATTTCCCTTTTCTCTTTGTATTGTGACTGCCTTATATTTTACATTCCTCTTTGTTTTGACCTTTTTTTTGAAACGAAAAACCCAGCCTCTGCATCCAGTGGATGCACACAGCTTTCTTTATTAAAATATCATTCAACGTCACAAAATCTATGGTTATGTCGCCTTATGGTCCAACAGATTGGGGGTATTTCCCTTTTCTCTTTGTATTGTGACTGCCTTATATTTTACATTCCTCTTTGTTTTGAACTTTTTTTTTTGAAACGGAAAACCCAGCCTCTGCATCCAGTGGATGCACACAGCTTTCTTTATTAAAATATCATTCAACGTCACAAAATAGTAAGCTTATTACATCTCAATGTAGCTGCAACATTGCTATCAAAACAAGCCACAGAAAATCACTCGAAATAAGGAGTCTACACATCGCATAGTCTCCTAGTGTGCAGCCACCCACCCTGGCTGAAGATAGCCCGCGCGACCGCCATCAATCTTGCACATCCTGTATCCAAACGTCCACGCAGACCTTCTGGGGAGAGGAACGACCACATATGGATCCAGTGGGTGGCCCTGTGTACTACCTGCAAAAAATGACCGGCTTCCATCTTGTTAAAAATTACATCATTCCTGCAATTCCAAATTGCCCAAAGAAAAGCACAAACGCCAATGCAGATACTATTTTTAGTAAATTTATCCACTCCATTTAACCAACCCCCAAATAGATTAGTTACCGACAATGGAGGAGAAATACTAAAAGTAAAATGAATTAAGCGTCAAATCTTTTTTGCAAAGGAACAAGAAATAAACAAGTGCTCAATAGTTTCATTAAGACCACAAAAAACACACTTTGGACACCATGTCCATTGTCGTTTAGCAAGATTATCTTTAGTCAACAGCTCCTTACGGTAAAGGAACCACATGAAGATACGTATTTTTAGCGGTACTTTTAATTTCCAGATATATTTTCGTAGAAATATAGTATTTTCATTCATTAAATCTTCATAATAAGATTTAACCGTGAATGAACCAGACGTTGTCAAGATCCACTTAACTGTATCATCCTCATTAGACAAAGATATTGACATCAATCGTTCGATTAAATGTAACCAACTATCCCATTTATCACCTGTTAACGTTCTCTGAAACACTAAATTTGGGTGATCCCCTAACAATACTTGTGAAACAAGAACATTTTTATGTCTCACAATATTATAAATAGAGGGGTATTGTGTAGCTAGAGTATTATTACCTAACCAACTATCTTCCCAAAAGCGCACAGATTGACCATTTCCCAACGTAAACTGAATACGTTTGAAAAATTCAGATTTTACCCGCATCAAACATTTCCAAAAAGGTGAGTCCATGGGTTTAATCTCAACCTGCTGTAGAGGTGTATCTTTAACATACTTATTATGCAGCATCTCTTGCCACACCCCTTGTTCTGTTATCAATTTAAAAAGCCATTTACTAAGTAAACATTTATTCTTTAACTCTAGTACCTCGATCCCCAGGCCTCCCTGATCCTTTGGTCGGCAAATAATATTCCACCTAGTTAATCAATACTTCTTCTTTTTCTGATCACTCTGCCAAAAAAAGCGTGACCGGAAAAAGTCCAATTTTTTCCGTACCCCAATGGGAATCTCAAAAAAAGAAAGGAAAAACATTGGCAAGCTAGAAAGAACCGAATTAATGAGGACCAACCTATCACCATAGGAAAGAATTTTACCGATCCTAGCACTAAGCTTTTGCTCAAAGCGATCTTCAATTGGTTTCCACTCTTTATTTAAAAAAATTCGGTAATGAATCGGGATACCCAAATACTTAAATGGTAGATGACCAACCTCACAACCAAATATGTGACGGTATTCATCCTGTAGGTCAACTGCAGCCCCTAAACAAAAGATTTCACTCTTATGAAAACTGATTTTAAGTCCAGACAACTGTTCGAAGATTGATAAAACCAGTTTCATATTTACCGCTTTATCTAGATCATGCTCCATGAAAATCACTGTATCGTCAGCATATTGTAGAATTGAAACCCCACCTTCAACTAGATGAGGTACCAATCCCCCAACATAATCACCCTCCTTTTCCCTGGCAATGAGGATTGCTAACATATCCGCTACAAGGTTAAAAAGAATAGGTGATAACGGATCCCCCTGTCTTAATTCTTAAACCTTTAAGCGTCTCGAAATAATGACCAATATCATCATTCACTCTAATACCAACGCTACCCCCTTGAACAAATCTCGCGACCCAATCACACCATAGTGGTGAAAATCCTTTCATTCTAAGCGTTTGTTGCAGAAAATCCCAGTTAACCTTATCATAAGCCTTCTCAAAATCAATCTTAAAAAGCACCCCATCCATCTTTTTTGTTTTAAGCTCATGTATGGTTTCGTGAAGAACCACAACCCCCTCCAGAATGTTTCTACCAGGTAGAAACGCAGATTGGGATGGTCTGATGATACGCTGCGCAACAGCAGTAACTCGGTTGGTCCCCACTTTAGTAAAAAAATTGAAGATAACATTCAGAAGGCAAATAGGTCTATATTGTTCAATTCTAGATGCGTCTTCTTTCTTAGGCAATAAAGTAATCACCCCGAAGTTAAGCTTAAATAGCTGCAACTCCCCGGTATGCAGATGTGAAAACAATGCCAACACATCCCCTTTTATAACCTCCCAAAACCTCTTATAGAACTCGGCCGGGAACCCATCTGGACCCGGTGCTTTATTAAGTTCCATTTGAGTAATGGCATCTAGAATCTCCTCTTCAGTAAAAGGAGCAGTTAGAAGCGCATTTTCTTCCTGAGATACTTGCGGCAAATCATTTATCCTACCTTCATCCAGAGATATGGTAGTATTCGTTGAGGGACCGAAAAGTTTTTTATAATATTCGGAAATAAAAACCATAAGATTTTGTTGCCCGATTATAGTACCTTCGTCTTGTTCTAGCTGAAATATTTTCTTTTTCCTATGCTTTCCATTAGCCATCAAATGGAAATATCGTGTATTATCCCCTCCTTCTTGAACATGCCTCATCTTTGTTTTGACCTACTCTCTTTTTTTCAGGCAAGGGTTGTCCTGAGTGCCCTCTCCACATTAATAAGAAGTTTAAATATATCAAGATTTTCCTTGGAAATATATCAAAAGTTGTGTAGAGGGTTGTCGATATTGTTGTTCTTGAGAAGAAGACCGAGGCTGCAGAAACTCCTACGCTCACTCCTTTCTCTCTCTTGAAGCGACTTGAAAAAATCCCCAAATATTTTTATGACTGGAAGGATTCTTCAACCAGGGCGGGTGCTGTTCGTGCCTTGACTTTGGTGAAATCTTACCATCCTTTGGTTGACCTTAGTCCTATTGCTTTTGGTGTTGCCTTGTACGAAAGATGATTATAGCTTTGATTGTAGGGCAGTTCGCGGATATGCGACTCTCTTAGCTTCTAAGATCGCCGACTGTCCATATTTACATAGGTAAAATCTTGATGCCAAGATACTTCAAAGGTTGGTCGAGGGGTCAGTCCCTCATGCTCGGGATACTCGCGTGGCCTCAGGATCGAGTGTAAGTGACCTTAATAAGACTTTGATAAAGTAATCCTCGTCGACTTGACCTTGCGACTCAACTCCTTTGCCTTCTATTCTTCCACAGCCTTTTGTCAGCAAGCTTCTTCCTCCTAAGGGTGTAAAGCCGAATCTACTGCAAAAGAATAAATACTTTGTACTTCATTTCTTATATGTTTGCTTATGTAAGGAAATACATTTTGTGCTTTTTGTTTGTTGATGTATAATATTTTATAAATTGTATAAGTTCCCCGAGTCGCATTTATGGCTTCTCGGAAAACTTTTGGCGTAGTGTTCCCTTTCAGTTCATCTGTCATGCCAGCTCCTATGTAGGCACTCACGCGCAGTTTTTCGGGATGGCAGCATATGTTTAGGGTCGGCAAAACTCCATCCTTGGATAGAAATTTGAAGTCGAGTGACAATGCTACAACCGTACTTTGCACCACGGGCAAGTCGCTATCCATAATAGGGGGAGTTCAACCAAGCATACCTCTGAGGAGGCGGATATTGCAAGTTCTTTTGTACCCAACTTCTTCTCGCTGAGCGCCGCAACACCGTTATTAACAAAGAATAAAAACTCCCAGCTCATGCGATATGAAAATGGGAAACAACGATCACCCAAGCTTCCTCCGGAACTGCCGACTAGATCCTTGTTAACGTTATAATATTTATTTCTTACTTATGAGCATAAAATGTATTTACATGTGAGGTGCCTAGTCCTCGAAAGTCATCAAGTTGAGACGGACTTTCTCGAATCAGAAAGAAATGGTGATGACAGGCTTCCCCACACACCATTTGGGTGGCGACAAGCTTCCTTGTTTTCCTGGCGGAAACTGCACACCGTCAATCCTCTCTTGTGATTTGTAGAGACTCTGCCAAGTCGCTATGATTTCCGTTTGTTGCTAAGATTTGTTGACAGCCCATCCGACCACTAGTGCAAGTTTTTTTTTATGAAGGTGGTATTCTCTTCGCACTCATTTGCTATGTCGATGTCTCCCTCAACTGTTATTATTCCTCTAGGCCTAGGCATCTTGAGTTTGGGGTATATATAGAAAGGGCGTGCCATAGATTTTGGGTATGTCAGGCATCCAAATATTGCACGGTGTGGACTTTTGATATCTACTACTTCGAAGGAGTTCATCTGTTCGGAAATTTGCAGGGTTTCTGAATGTAACTTTCGAGCGTATCTTTCCTGTTGGTCATTCGGACTCGCTAGGTATGATCCCAAGAAATAGTGTAATAGTGGGTTGAAGCCCCTTTTCTCAGAGGCCTATCCTTTTGAATGTCTCATATTACAGTATATTGATGCTACTCCCACCATCCATAAGTACTTTGTGCAGTCTGGGACCTACGACTCGTGTTGTCACCACCAATACAAATTTTCCGGACTCAGCATCTTGGGGGTGGTGATCTTTGCAATCCCACGCTATTTCTTGTTCAGACCAGTATAACCATTTAGGTACTGTCGGGGATACTGCTGATGCTAGCCTGTAATTGTCCCTCTTTTTTCTTCTGGATGTGGTGGTCGCAAAAACCGCATAGTTCCTAGTTAACTTTGTTTTTCCTACGGCCATTGCTGGGTTTCTATAATTTGTCCTCCATTGTTACATGACTTGAGCTCTGCGTTACTCCACTTGTTCATCATGAAACAGTCTTGCAAGGAGTGGTTCGTTGGTTGGTTTCCATTAGGATGGTGAGGGCGTGGTTTTATATAAACTTCTTCGAAGCTACCAACTCTCCGAGGGCGACCTCTTCTGAACTGGATATTATGACTCGCAGTTGTATTTGCAAAAAAAATCAGTTCCACCTTATTTGTGTTTGTTGTTATTCTTATCTCGGGAGTCCTTTCTCCCTTTCTATTTGTCCTCTTTGTCCTCTGTGATATCGTGAAAGTGCAGTTCTTATCCCTTAAGTTTTTGTGTGTACTAGTGATATTTAATCATGTGCTAAGTGGTGTAGGTCGTCTAAATAAAACTCTACAAGCACCAAGCGCCAAAAAGGTCGAAGAAAAGCTCGATGTTTCTCCCTCTGGTCTGGTAGGAATTTTTGGCCTGGAGAGGCCAGAAATTCCGCCCCTAAGAAGCAAGTCCAGGCCAGAAATTCTGCCCCTCAGAACCAAGGATGAAATTCGGCTAAGGACTTTGGCGCGGGGATTGCAGAGGTGGGACGGATATTTCATATCCTAGAGGCTGGATATTCCAGGGGGGGGGGGCAGATATTCCGCCCTAGAATCTTGATAGTCCAAAATCGGCAAAGGACTTTGGTGCGGGGCTTGTAGATGCCACCCAGATTTTTGGGTCGGATTATTTGGCCAAAGGGGGCTGGATAATCTGGGGGGGGGGTATTCCACCCCAATTAGAGCCGAATATTCCGCCCTAAAAATCCTGCAACGACCACATCTTGAGAGAGGGTATAAATACCCCTCTCCATCTTCAATCTCAACTCAACTCGCCCAGCACTAAAGTCCTCCATTAATTGAGCTCACCTACTCAAGAGATGTCCCAATCCCTCCACCCAAACTTGTTAATCTTTGGAGGATTGAAGGAGAAGGCCCCGGTCTATATCTTCACCAAGCCGTTCTTCATTTCCCCCTCATTCCCTTGAGGGATTTGTGTCTACCACTTCCTTGTGGAAAACCTAGACCTCATTGTTACTCACTTGTTGTTTGTAGCAGAATCTTGGTGCTCTTGAGAGCCCCCAATTCAGTTGTGGGTGCGTGCCTCAAGCTCATTGTAAAGACTCCGGATTCCGCCTTGAAGGATTCCATAGGGGAAGGTTAACTAGGACTTTGTGGTGAAGTTCATCGGAGAATAGGGTGAGGCCTTTGTGGCGTTGAGTAGGCCTTCATGGAGAAACTCACACCCCTCCAACGAGACATACTCCCCTCAAAAGGAGGAACTCGGGAATACATCCTTGTCTCCGCGTGCTTCCGCTACCGGTTCCTTCTATCCTTTACCTTTACTTTGTCTTTGTATATTGCTTAGTGTAGCCCTTGTCATATAGGTAAATTCACCTTAGTTACATATCTAGAGAACTTAGCTTCAAGTCAAGCCTAAATCAAAAAATTATTACAATTTGGAAGTAGCACCTATCCACCCCCCCTCTAGGTGCCCATACTATCTGTTTAATTGGTATCAGAGCCTCAGTTCTTATTTTGGGCTTAATCGCCTAAGAGTTTAGTATGGCCATTGGAGAGGAACCCACCGCGTACGTGGCACCGTCCACCATGGATGATCTCAAGGAATTGCAAAATCCCCGACCTCCTCCATGGAGACCCAAATGAAATACTTGCGTGAAATGTTAACACAACTCTTGAAGGCCAAGGACACGACATCCCCATCAGTGAAGTCCCCGGAAGAAACCCCGGATGACTAAAGTGATAAGAATGATGGTGAAACCAATAAAAGTGAAACTCCTCATCCTAAGAAACCTTCGTATTCAACGGGAGAGGATGGAAAGAAAGATTACCATAAGGTTCACGGTTGGTACTCTTCCATACCTCCTATCCCACATCCTCATATAAACAATAGGGGTGGCCCACCTAAAATTGATGCATATTCCTTTGGTCAATGGCAATATTTCATGAAAATCCACTTGAAATCTTCTTGCATTGAGCTATGGAGAGTCATTGAAGATGGATACAAGACCGTTGATCCAAAGAACTTGACAAGAAGAGAAGTGGTTGATTGTCAACTCAACTCCACCGCTTTGCAGATGATTCAACAAGCCTCGGGTGAGAAGATCATGCCACACATTCAACAATTCTCCATCGCCAAGGAAACATGGGATGCTCTTGTCTCCATGTTTGAGGGCAATGAAAGCATAAAGAGGAATAATTTTGATCCCTTGAGCAATGAGGCCGAAGGGTTCTATATGCATGATGGTGAAATCCATGAGGACATGTACCAAAGACTCAACACCCTAGCTACCGCCTTTAGTGGTCTTGGTGCCACTCATGTTGATGATGCTTGGACTTGAAGAGCCTTCAAGGAATACACAACTACCATCGCATGACTTCAAGTGAGGTTATGCAAGATATGACATCCTTTCATGTTCAAACCAAGCTTTCTCAAGACACTCGTGTTTATGCTTTTGGAATGCACAAAGGGGCCTCCATTGCTTTGAAGTCCAAGGTTGTGACCAAGGTGGTGGACCATCAAGAAGAGGTTAAATCAAGGGAAGAGTTGGCACCTCTAAATGCCCAAGAGCATGATCCAGTGCTTAAAGACTTCATTTCTCGTGTCGTGAAAAAGTTTTGGAAGAACCCTCCCAGGGCCAAGGCATATGTTGAAGAGAATACCAAGTCAAGTTATGGAAAGGAAGGGACTGAAAAAGTGAGGGATTATTTCAATTATCAATACAAGTATCACTTTGTTGCCGATTACCCTTTAGAGAATAGAGAAAGTCAAGGAGGGAAACTTGTTCTCAAGGATAAGTCAAAGCTCCCTCATGATAATCCTTTATTCAAGAAGAAACCCTTCAACAAGAAACCATCTTCAAGATTTCTGCTAGTGACTCAAGAATAGTATGATTCCGGTGACGAAGAAGAAGAAGAATAAACTACAAGTTAAGAGGCTGCTATTGCTATTGCATCTTCATCATCTCCATCACTCTTTCAATCCCCCAATGAGAATCTTCCCCAACTTTCCACAAAGTGCTTCATGGCAAAGGCTACCGAGGTACCATCTTCCTCCAACTCTAAGACTGAAAATCAAAAGAGTAATCTTGCTAGTATTAGTGTAGAAGATGAAATTGCCTCCGTGGGTCTCTTTATGTATAACTTGGAAGGTAAGAACAAAAGGTACTTTGATCTTCTCATGTACCAATTGGGAGAGGCTCAAGAGGATCTTGAGAAGAAAGGTGAGAATGAGAGAGAGGATGCAATTGAAAAGGCATCTCTCCCAAATTCTCTGGAGGAATAGGATAAGCTTAGAGTTTATCTTGAGGAGAATCTTGAAACGATTGAGGAGTCACATAATGATTTATTGTATAAACTCACTAATAAATGTGCTCGTGCTATTGATAAATATAAAATGTATAAAAATAAAAGGGTTGAGTTTGGTGTTGGTCATGATAAACTAACCGAGGAGCTAGAGAAGCTCACCAAGGCTCACAGTGCCTTGGAGGGTGAACAATCTATCCTCACCAAGTCACATGAACAACTTCAAACTCAACTAGATGAATTCAATGTGCCTAGTACTTCTACTTCTTCTTGTGATCATTCAAATATTATTGCGGAGAATGCTAGGTTGAAGGAACAGCTAGCAAGAATCAAGGGAAAGGGTCGTAGTGTTGAGAAGGTAGTGGCTCCAAGGCCGAAAAATGGCAAGCAAGGTCTTGACTATGTTGCCAAGAGAAAGAAAAAGAAGAAGGCCAAACCCGCACAAGAAACGAAGAATGTTGGTGCGAGTGGTAGTGTAATTAGGTACGAAACCACTCGTACCAACTCCGCGGGAACTAACAATCCTCACCATTTCTTATTTGTTGATTATTATGGTGTTCTGCAAGCTAAATATTTTGGTCCTATTGAGGGTTACATTGACTACACTATTTGGGTTTCCAAGACCCTTGTCGCTAACATGAGAGGACCCTCCTCAGTTCCTAACTCTAGTAAATGATTTCTTGTAGGGATATGCTTCCGGTGGGTCAAAATGGATACTTGATAATGGATGTATAGTTCATATGACCAGAAGCAAGGAGCTTAGGACGGAGTTGATACCAAATATAAATCAAGCAACTGTCACTTATGGAGATAATTCAAAATCTAAGCTAACAGGTTTCGGAAAGGTGGTTGTTTCCCCTAACATCACTCTAGCAAATGTAATGCTTGTCGAATCCCTTGGCTACAATTTACTTTCAGTTCGTGCTTTAGGGAAGATGGGATTTTCCATATTCTTTAAACCTGGCATCGTGGTCCTCTTGTGGAGCAAGACTCTTGATGTTGCTTATGTAGGGCATGGCAAAAATGAGTTGTATGCGTTAGAATTTTTGGGGTCAACCAACTCTCAAACGACGTGTCTCTTTAGTAAGGACGACATGGAGTGGTTCTGGAATCGTCGCTTATCCCATGTCAGCATGAGAAGTTTGCAAATCCTTCACAAGGGTGGCCACATCCTTGGACTAAAATAAAATGTTTACTTTGCCAAAGATCGTGTTTGTAGGGCTTGTATTGAAGGAAAGATGCATTATTCTCCCTACCCAAGCAATACTATTATCGACTTCTCCAATCAAGCTCAACGTCAACATAATGTTTCTATCTTGGCCATTAGGAGTGACAATGGCTCCAAGTTCAAGAACTACACCCTAAATGAGTTTCTTAGTGAAGAGGGTATTCGTCATCAATACTCCGTTGCATATATCCCTCAACAAAATGGTGTAGCTGAAAGGAAGAACTAGACTCTCTTAGATATGGATAGGTCCATGTTGGCAGAGTTTAAATCTCCTCAATATCTATGGGCCAAAGCCATCTCTATGAATTGTCATTCATCAAACCGGCTCTACATTCACAAAGTCTTAATGAAGACTCCATATGAGATTCTCACTGGAAACAAACCAAATACCTCCTACTTCAGTGTCTTCGGTTGTAAGTGTTTCTATTTGGTAAAAGTAGTCCGTTTATCTAAATTCCAATATAAATCTCTTGACGGTACATTTGTTGGTTATGGTGTTGAATCCCACACTTATAGAGTCTTTGACAATGCTCACAGATTGTCATTGAATCTAGTACTGTGGTGTTCGAAGAAAATGATGGCTCCCAAGTGGCGCAATTTCATGTTTCTAGTCGAGATGTTGAAATACCTCAAGAATACATAGGAAGAATGGGTGTGGGATTTTTTCCCATTGAGGGACACCTTGTGGCGGATCGAGAAGAACTTGAGTGGATCCATCATCTACACTAGAAGAACATGCCAATGGAGCAAGTGATGCACCAACCGAAGAACAAGTTCAAGACCCTCCTCTTGTTGATCAAGTTGCTATGCAAGAACCAAGTTCTCCAATCATTCAAGCTAGCCAAGATCAAGGACAAGATCAACCTTCTTCATCTCAAGTGGAAGCAAGCCAAAATGATGATCAAGGCCAACAAACCGGTCAAGACAGGGACCCGAATGATGAAGATGATCAAGTGATTTCTCCTCGCAACAATGAGGAGATCGAAGACTGTCATCAAGCAAGGATTACTAGAGCTTTGAAGCAAATTTACTATTCCTATGATAAGGTGTTGGGTTATGTGAGAGGCAAAAGATCCACAGGAGCTCAATTGGCAAGCTTTAGTGAGCATTGAGCTCACATATCCATGGTGGAACCAAAGAAAGTTTTTGAGGCTCTTGAGGATCCGGATTGGGTGGGAGCTATGCATCATGAACTCAATAACTTTGAGCGCACAAAGTGTGGAAGATAGTTTAGAAGCCCAAAGATTGCAGCAATGATACTGGCACCAAGTGGATATTCAAGAACAAGCAAGATGAGCATGGTATTTGCATAAGGAACAAGGCAAGATTGGTGGCTCAAGGGTACTCACAAGTGTAATGCATTGACTTTGATAAAACATATGCTCCTGTGGCTCGCCTTGAGTCCATCTGTATCCTTCTTGCATATGCATCTTTGCATAACTTTAAATTGCAACAAATGGATGTCAAAAGTGTTTTTATAAATGATCCATTGAAAGAGTTGGTATATGTTAAGCAACCACCAGGGTTTGAGGACCCCAACTTCCCTAACCACGTCTACAAGCTCGATAAGGCACTCTATGGACTTAAACAAGCACCAAGTGTGTGGTATGAGCATCTTAGAGAGTTGTTGACACACCGTGACTTTGAAGTTGGGAAAATCAATCCCACCCTTTTCACAAAGAGGGTTAATGGGGAGCTTTTCGTATGCCAACTATACGTGGACAATATTATGTTTGGATCAACTAATCAAGCTTTCAATGATGAAATTTCAAAGCTTATGACTGACAGGTTTGAGATGTCTATGATGAGAGATCTCAAATTCTTCCTTGGCTTTGGGATCAAGCAATTGGCTTGTGGGACTTTCATTTCTCAATCCAAGTATACCCAATACATTCTCAAGAGGTTCAACTTCCAAGATGTCGAAGGGAAGATCATTCCAATGCAAACCAAGTGTCATCTCAACTGTAATCTGGATGGTAAAGATGTGAACCAAAAGTTGTATCGTTCTATGATTGGTTATTTGCTTTATCTTTGTGCTTCTAGAACCAATATTGTGTTGAGCGTAGGGGTGTGTGCAAGGTATTAAGCGGATCCTAAGGAAAGCCACTTTATGGCGGTCCATAGGATCTTTCGGTGTTTGGTTCATACCTCGAGGTTTGGGTTGTGGTACCCAAAGGGGGGACATTTGTCTCTCAGTGGGTACATGGACCCGGATTGGGCTGTTGGTCAAGATGATAGGAAAAAAACTTTCAGGGCTTGCCAATTCCTTGGTAGGTCCTTGGTGAGTTGGTCTTCTAAGAAGAAAAATTGCATATCTCTCTCTACCGTAGAAGCCGAGTATGTGGCAGCTGCTAGTGCTTGCACTCAATTGTTGTGGATGAGGCAAACCCTCAAGGAATATAATGTCCATTGTGACAAAGTGCCTCTATTGTGCGACAATGTAAGTGTCATCAAGATTGCTTACAACCCGGTGCAACATACAAGAACAAAGCATATGGAGATTCGTCATCACTTTATTAGAGATCATGTTGCCCGTGGAGATACTGAGCTAGCATATGTGCCCACCAGGGATCAACTTGCCGATATATTCACGAAGCCCCTTGATTATACAGGATTTATGTTCTTTAGGAATGAACTAAATATCATTGGTTCAAGAACCTTGACTTGAGGATCTTTCATACACACCTATAATTGACTATGTGTTTATGTTTAGGAGTAGGCATGGACATAGGGGAGTGTTGTCCTAACACATTGGGCTCTCCCTCCCCTCATTATGCCCAAAGTAAAAAAAAAATCATTTATATCCATCTTTTTCTTATGTTGAATTGTGAGTTAAAATGTTGAGAATTGTCAATGCACCCAATATACAGCTTCGTTGTGTCATACCATACTCTCTTACATGGTTGCCTAGGCCACCAACCTCTTCTTTTTGAAGAGTTGGTTCTTATTGGTCTTTCATTTGGATTTTATTTGCTTAGCCTTACTTTTTCAAGCTTGTTGTGGGAAATATGCTCAAATTTGGCCTTTTTCAGTTGATTCTTGCAAATAAGAGTATAAAGTACCATTTTCTAGTTTGGAAATCTATCCCAAGCCTACCCCATCTCAAAAACCATGTTTGTCTTCTACACACAAGTGTCCTCCTTTTTGTTTTTGAGGAAGTGGCGTAGCAGCCGGAATTTCCGCCCCTTTTAGGGCCGGATATTCCGTCCCAAGAAGTTTTCTTTTTTAAAGAGGAGGACGGGGTGGGAAGTTCCAGTTCGACTTTCCATCCACCCGACCCTCCTCTCTCCTCCCACTACTTCCTGTCGCCGCCCCATCCTCGCCGGAGAAGTTTTTACCACCGAACTTTTTGGGGTCCTCTCTGTGTTCAATCCTTCATCTCCCGGACATCTTCTTCCCCACACGGTTCCTCCATGGAATAGGGTAACTCCACTACTTTCCAATCTAGGATGGCCTTCACCCTTTGCCTTTTCTTGTGGAGTTATTAAATTTTGTTTGGGGTAGATGATGTCATTGCTATTCATTGCATTGTAGATACATTAGTCTTGGTACTTCTTGGATCGATCTACTGTTTGACCTAGGTTTGGAATCAGGTTGAGGAATTTTCGTAGGGGCGGAATATCCGCTTCCTATCAGGCCAGAATATCCGCCCGACCCTTGGACAATTGTTGAAAATTTAATTTCTTGCTCTGATTCCTCCCTTGGCCTAAGTAGTATCGACATGTATGTACCATCTCTAATGTGTGTATGATTTATATTTCCATCTTGTCTATACTTATCCTTTTTGCTATCCTCCTATTATTCTCCTTCACAGACGACTCTCCGAAGAATGCTCCTCCGAAGTGGGTTCGCAAGTATGCTCTTTGTCCTGATGAGGATGGTACTCTTGTTGATGAGCGTGTGATCCGTCAGCGCAACCATGAGGCCATGATGAAGGTCAATGTACCTGTTGATCCCAAGAAGAAATAGAAAGGCAAGAGGGTCAACTATAAGGAAGATATGGATGACATTGATTACTCATCTATGATGCAGCTTGACTGGTTTATAAATGAAGAAAAAGAAGAGGGTGTTCAGAATGGGAATTTCTGGTCCATGAAGCAGAATCATGTGTATGGTGAAATCTATCAGGCTTTTGAGCGTCTTGTGCGTCCTATGCATTCCATCAATATGGCTCTTATTCGTGGCAGTAAGGAATTTCTAAGGTTGTGGAGATTACTGAGAGGATGGGACTTCATCACCTCATGGAGCTCCAATGCCACTATGATGTCACTCTTATGAAGCAGTTCTATGCTACTCTGGTTCTAAAGGGTGATGAGGCTAGAACCATGAAGTGGATGTCTGGCTCTGTGCTTTGTGACCATGACTTTGGGAGGGTTCTTGTCTATCATTTTCGAGGCAAGTCTCGTCCTTTGGGTATTCGCCTCCACTCTCCTCAGAGGACTAGCAAGAACGAGTTGGCTGATCTCTATGTCCCTAATGGTGTGATTGGTGAGAATGTGGGTCACCTGCCTCTCTATGATCTTCTTGTGAGGATCTTCCTGAGAATATTGACCCAGTGGTGGCAACAATAATTCTATTCGTGGAACCCTTGTGGACCTTCTGCTGCTTTCTCAGGAGATCACAACTTCTGAAGATCCAAAGGAGTCTTTCACTCTTGATGTGATGGATTATATTTTCCACGAGATGCATGATGCCATGGTTTCCCGTTTGACTATCCCATATGGTCCTTATATCATGTTGCTTATCAAAGACAAGATGAAGGACTATGATCTGCGTGGGAACCATGTGGAGCACAAGTTCTACAGGTTCTGTGTAAAGAAGAATACCACTCCAGCTGCTTTAGTTGACACTTTCATGGCAGATGCTCATAAGAGCAGAAACACTCATAGCAGCAGAAGCACTACCAGGGGTCATAGGCCTTCCACTTCCTTTTTTGAATCTGAGGTGAAGGATCTCAGTTGGTTTCAGCGAAACCATTCTCTGCATGAAGGTCGATATTCGCAAGGAGCAGTACAATGCCTATCACAGGAATCACATTATGGCAGGGACTCGGAAGCAGATTCTTCGCCATCTCAGTGGTGCCTCCGGTACCCCTCCTGTTGCTTCTCAGCATGTCTCTACTCTCGGTGGAACACAGACTCTTCACAATATCCTTGGGCTGATTTGGAGTGTTCTCTCTATCGTACACCTTCTGTTGTTGATCCTGAGGGTGATGATGGTGATGATGAGGAGGCATAGAGCGAGGATGATGCTACAGAGGACCCGCAAGACTCAGAGTGACCAGCTTGGTACGTGTAGCATCGCTCTTTTACCTGTTTGGTGTTTCGGTGCCAAAGGGGGAGACGTAGTTCTATTAGGAATCTCCGTGGGATTTGCATGAGTCGGACAGAAGCATGTGCTCTTATCATTTTTAGAGCTTGTGTTCATTTATTTTATTTGCTTGAACTATTTGTTTTTGTTTGAGTTTTTTCGATTGTGTGTGAGACATATGGATGATCTATTATCTTCTATGTTGAGAACTATGTGATCATGAGAATGTGAGTGATGTATATCTACCATGATCTTATATGCAAGGTTTGATCTCAACTATCTCTAATTTCTATGTCTCATATCTTGCTTGCATTATCTTCTAGCAATGAACCCTTTGTTGTGCATTTTGGTGCTTGTAATTTCTACTATGAACACACTTAGGGGGAGCTTTAATATTTCTTGTTTGAGTATGATTTCATCGCAAATCCATGTGTTGTCATCTAACACCAAAAAGGGGGATATTGAAAGTGCATTGCTTATCCCTTAAAGGTTTGTGTGTTAGTATACAACACTAGTGATATTTAATCATGTTCTAAGTGGTGCATGCCATCTAGATAAACTCTACAAGCACCAGGCACCAAAAAGGTCGAAGAAAAGATCGATCTTTCTCCCTCTGGTGTGGCAGGAATTTTTGGCCTAGAGAGCCCGGAAATTCCAAGGGCCGTATATTCCGCCCCTCAGAACCAAGGTTGAAATTCGTCTAAGGACTTTGGCGCGGGGCTTGCAGAGGTGGGCCGGATATTTCATATCCCAGAGGTCGGATATTCTGGGGGCCGGATATTCCGCCCTAGAATCTCGACAGGACAAAATCGGTAAGGACTTTGGTGCGGGGCTTGCATATGCCACCTAGATTTTTGGCCGGAGTATTTGGACTGAGGGGTCGGATAATCCGGGGGGGTGCGAATATTATGCCCCAACTAGGGACGGATATTCCGCCCCCAAATCCTACAACGGCCACATTTTGAGAGGGGGTATAAATACCCCTCTCCTTCTTGAATCTCAAGTCAGCTCGCCCCAACATTAAAGTCCTCCATCAGTTGAGCTCACCTACTCAAGATATCTTCCAATCCCTCCACCCAAACTAGTTGATCTTTGGAGTATTGAAGGAGAAGGGCCCGATCTACATCTTCACCAAGCCGTTCTTCATTTCCCCTCTTTCACTTGAGGTATTCATGTCTAGGGTTCCCTTGTGGAAAACCTAGACCTCATGGTTACTCACTTGTTGTTTGTAGCACATTCTTGGTGTTCTTGAGAGACCTCAATTCAGTTGTGGGTGTGTGCCTCAAGCTCATTGTAAAGGCTCCGGATTCTACCTTGAAGGATTCCACAGTGGAAGGTGAACTAGGCCTTTGTGGAGAAGTTCATCGGAGAATAGGGTGAGGCCTTTGTGGCGTTGAGTAGGCCTTTGTGGCGAAACTCACACCCCTTCAACGAGACGTACTCCCCTCAAAAGGAGGAAATCGGGAATACATCCTTGTCTCCACGTGCTTCTGCTACCAGCTCCTTCTATCCTTTACCTTTACTTTGTGTTTGTATCTTGCTTAGTGTAGCCCTGGTCATATAAGTAAATTCACTGTAGTTGCATATCTAGAGAATTAACCTTCATGTCAAGACTAAACGAGAAAAATATTAAAATTTGAAAGTATCACCTATTCACCCCCTCTAGGTGCCAAAACTATCCATTCATACCGATTGTCTTGTCCGAGTTAGTGTACATGTTGCATATCGCCATGCGATCCTCATGTTGTTTTTCGTCTTTTGTGACCTCCGTAGCTTTTCTCTAAGGGTGTCGAATCTACAGTTCCTTTTCAGCACACCGATGGCCAAATCGTGTGTTATGTTGTCCGACAAATGGACAATATTTGAAACCCTCTTTATATAGCTGTGACACGATTCTCCTTCCTTCTGGCCACATCTCTCTAAATATTCGATGGTTGTCACTCTTCATATAGCCGTGACACGATTCTCCTTCCTCTTGGACACACCTCTCCAAATATTCAATGGTTTCCGCACGCTTGCAAGTCCCTTGGAAGTTCTTGATGAAGAGCTTCTTCAAATTATCCCACGAATGAATCATGTAGGCTGGTAGGTTGTCTAGCCACTTTTATGCGGATCCTTCCAACATCCTGGTGAGGTATCTGGCACACATGGCCTCGTTCACATCTAGTATTCCCATGGTCATCTTGTAGGTTACCATCCACGGTATTGGATGGATACTTGAGTTATAATTTTGGATCTTCCTGGGTCATTTGAAATCAATGGCGAAGTTTTGTGAACGAATCGACTCTCCTAGGCATTTGGGGCTCTGAGTTGCGATGCTATTGAACCAGCTGGTGGATCTAGTGCCTCTTTGTGAGTCGCCGGGTTTTCGTGCACCATATCGGTCACTCCCTATGATCTCTTTTCGTGTTCCCTTTGCAATTGTTCTCCGTCTTAAATGATCTATCGCGTCAGCCCTCTGTGGTTGTTGTGTTCTATCGTAGTCCTTCCTTCACTACAAAGGAAAAGGGATTTTTTGACAAACCACTTTTGTCAAGCATTATCCATTATTTGTCACCAAAAATAGGCTGTTGACAAAACTTCGAATGTCAACAAGTTTGTCACTGAAGCTCCGTCATAGAATATCGAGGGTGACGGTATGCATTTTTTTTGTCAATGTCAAAGGTTTGATAGTGACAGTGAGAAAGTTTGTCAATGATTAGGCTTAATCCTTGATAGAGAGGTTAGTCATGGTATATAGTATAATTTGTCACTGTCTGAGGTTAGGATCAGTCGACAAAGCTGACGTGGCCTTACATGTGGGTCACATGATGCTGATGTGGATGCTGACAATGTGGGTTCAACATGTGTGACGTGGATGCTGTTGTGTGGGTCCACATAACGCCACATGGAAATCTGACGTGTGGGACCACATTAAGACACGTGGCAATCTGACAGATGGGACCCGCGCCGTGCTGTCAAGTGGGACCCAAAGTGTGCTGACAAGTAGGGACCGACAAATTACCGACAGTTGGGACCCACGGTGTACCGAGAAGTAGGACCCAAAGTGTGCTGACAAGTGGGGGCCACAGTGTGCTGACATGTGGGGCCGACAAATTACCGACAATTGGGTCCCACAATGTGCTGGCTAGTGAGACCAACATATTGGCAACATGATGGTGGTGACGGTGGCCCATTTTGCGCCATGCTTTGCATTGGACTGAAAATTGCGTATTTTGATATTTTTTGAATTTGCAATAAAATAAAATAGGAAAGAAATTAACAAATGGTAGACAAAATAATTATTATATCATAAGTAGTGGTGCACGTACTATATAAGTTTGATACACATAAATTTAAATAAGACAAATGACAATGAGCTGAAAAATAATGAAACCATCACCAAGTGCTCTCTATGAAGATAAATGCATCATGATGGCGCTACTGATGTTTAGTTGTTCTGTGATGATCGCCTTAAGAGCAAACTCAACACGGCATCCATTCCCTGTTGCCTCTTTTAATAAGCTATAGTCTTTTCTGCTTGAGCATTCTTGAGAGCTTCAATTTCTTCTTCTTGCTTCTTTCTAAGTTCTTCAAACTTTTCATCCTAGGCTTTCAGTTTTGCATCCATCTCCTGTTAATACAATTCAGTTGCCTCCTTTGACTGTTGCTCCTGATCTGCAAGCCTACCTTCTAACTCTCGGATGTGTGCTGCTAAAATGGAGGACTTCCTGGAACTTGATGCTAACCCCCTTCTTGTGAGGAATGTGCTGCCGCTGGATGAGGACTGTTGCTTTAGGACTTCTTCAATAATTTGCACATCAGTTTTTTCAGGCTCACCTTCTGTGTGTGGTAGAAGTTTCATTTCCATCATTGCATCCTGGACTATGAATGAATTCAAACCAAGTGAAGATCAGTAAATATAGAAATTTAGTTTGGTTGGTCAGATATAAAATATGGAAGATAAGAAAGAATTCTTACATGAGCCTCTTTTGCTTCACTAGTCATCACGCCATCTTTGTTAGTGTGGCTAATTCTATAAAACTCAATTGCAGAGGTTTCATGTTCCTGGTTCTGATCCTTTTGTTCAAATAAATGTGTAATGAACATTAGTACTGTAATTCCACGAAACATTACAAGTAGAAATTGCATTGTGCTATTTTGTATACTTACAACATGTTCAAAGTGTGAAATATAGCTTCGAGACCAGTGGTATGTTTCCGCTTAACGGCTTCTCTATTTGTTACATTCTTTGCAGACATTGCCTATGTTTAGTAGCTTTAATTAGTAATGCATATAGTACATATTTGTGAATTCAGTAACTATAGGTGAAAGTAGTATGAAGAATGTACCTGGTAGTGGTCATCGAACCATCTCTTCACCAGTTCTTTCCAACTATTTTCTTCTATATTATGTGGCCTGAACAAGTATGCTTGCTCAGGTGCAAGATTTTTCACCTTGGGCCAGTAGTGCTTTTTAAGCCTATACCTAAATTGCCGAACAGTACTCTGTATCATATCAGTGCACACTGATTTGGCCAATTCGGTTTCTCTGTCCATTTCAAATTTTCCCTAAAAAAAGGGATGCATTATTTATTGCGCTAGGTGCGTAAATGTAGCAACAACCAGAAATTAGTACAACAATAAGATGAAGAGTGTGGACTCACTGATACTGATTTCAGAGCACGAGGAATCACATGGCTTAGACTTTCATCTTTTTTTTATTGTGTCCAGTGTGTTGTCAAAGGAATCTTGTTGCGGATGTGAATGTCAATCTTAGAGCTAAGTTTAGATGAGTGGATAGGATTTCTTGGTATCCTCATGCCTTCAGTGAAGTCAATTTGCATTCTATTGCCACCATTACTTTTGGTGTAATTATGTAGTCCATGCCCCATAGTTGCGTCCACCTCTCTTTTTCTTAGTAGCGAGGGAGTTACTGAATGCGTCTGCAATATGAGAGATGACATGATTAAAATAATTTCAATTTTCTAAACATTGAAGTTGTAAACACATTGAAGTACACTAGTTAATACCTTGGCGCGCAAAGTTTTCAATTTCATTGCCATTAGGTGAGTTGCCGTCTTTAGATGTGACAATCATATGTGAGTTTTGTTCTTCACAGTTGTCACCGGCTGCGCTAGGCTTATTAGATTGCCCTGCTTGAGGCTCAGTTGCTACTTTCGATCTTGTTGAAATGTTTGAAGGTGGTACAACTGTCTTCGAATGCTTCTTCTGTGCTCCGGTTACTGAATCGTCGGTAGCCTTCAAGGTTAACAGATCAATGAATTAGTATGAATCACTTAGCATGTGTTTTTGTTACAAGGTGATTAATTCTATTGGATATTGTATGACCTTGCACCGTGCCATTTCAGCATCAATCTCTTCTTGAGCATTCGCCATTTCTTCAGCAGTTAATTTGTATACAGGGTCAACTTCCATATCCTTGTCGTTCACTTGAGTAGAATGCTGGTCTTGTTGTGTACCAGGTTGTGACCCACCATACACAAAAGCATGTGCTACATCCTTGAAAACATCTGGATTTGAAGGATCAACATCAAATTTTTCATGCATTATCTTCTGCACACGCATTGCATTTTGTTGCATCACTTGCATCTTCCTTCTCAAGTGCCGTTTGTATAGGCTTATCCGGAGCAGCTGAAGATGAGTAAACATAAGTACAAATTGGTGCAGTGAGTTCCAGATTGGACAAATGTGACTGAATATATGACAAAGGGTATGCAATATTCAGTTTATTATAGGGGGTACTGATGTTGATTTAAAGGCATGCGTAATATTCAATTATAGTTTCAAGGATGTAGCTAACAATCTAGGTTTATTTTCGGAAGAAGGCCTATAATAGTAATATTGTTTTATGCATTGTATATGGCCTAACATACTAGGTTTAGTTTGATTCAGTTATAGTTTAATAACATTAGGAAAAATGAAACGTGGTTCGCATCAGATCTATGAAACCGTGGCTAAGGTGACGTCGTCGGATGTGAATGTTTTGCACACGATGCAACCTCGATGATCATTGTAACAAGGAAATGCCAATAGATCTGATAAACCTCGATATGAAGTCATTCATGTAAGTGCTCTTAAAACTACAATGCATTTCATGTGCGAGGTAGGATGCATCAAATTGATATCATGTGCGTCGTGCCCTTAGATCTAAGCCTTATGCGTGATTGAGTGATTACCTGCGCGTTTTTTATTAGGCTTCTGCGGTGCACGTTTGGCAGCTGATTTGGCCGCTCGACCGTTGTTCGTCATGGTGTCCACCGGTGAGAGAGGCGACTGAGATGCGAAGAACGGCCGGAGAAGAGGGTGGATCTAAGAGCGCGGCGTGTTTTTTTGTGGTAGTTAAGATGGAACATGATTGGGGGTGGCAAAAACTATATATGGGAGTGCTAAAATTTTGATTCATTATTGGGGCGAGGGGGGAAAAGGAGGGAACTAAAAGTGGGACAAATTTTGGAGGGAACTATTTTTCCCGTGGAAAATCTAAGGGGACAATTTTAATCCGCCCGAAAAATAGAATTAACTGTGTACATTTTTAAATATGAAAGCATAATAATTGTTTACGGTAGATTAGGCTGCACACACAGGTCAGATTGAGCTGTAAATTTTTGTATGATGGAATAGCTAGATGGTTTCCCCATGCAATTTTTTAGATTTTTGTAGTCATCCTAGGTTGGTGAAAAAAAAATAGCCGAAAAGGGACGAAAATGGCCACGACACATGTTTTTGTACCAAATTTGGATTGAGCACTGATTCTTTGGGGACCCAAACGTGCAATGATCTCACTTTGATGCAGGAAACAAGAAACACACATTACTTGGGGCGTTTGCACATATACAATGCCGAGATGGCCTTGGAAATGGCATTTCGGGGGGTTTAATCGACGAAACCACCATGTAGGAAGGCCAAATTGTTGTCAACCGACGGTGTTGCCATAAGCATGTGGAAATCACAAGTTTGTGTACATTTTGTGTGTTATGTAAGGAGTTTTGGTGCAATGAGGTCATCGTGTGAGTCAAACATGCTTGAAGTGGGCATTCCCCTCCCCGAAAACCCCGAAAACCATAGGTAGTCTATGTGCTTGTGGCACGCACGGCTCAGATTGAGTTGTAACATTTTGTGTGTGATGGAATAGCTAGATGATTGCCCCATGCAAGTTTGTAGATTTTTGTGGTCATCCTAGGTTGGTGGACATTTTTTTTTAGCAGAAAAGGTCTGAAAATGGCCACGACACATATTTTTGTACCAAATTTGGATTGAGCACTGTTTCTTTGGATACCCAAATGTGCAATGATCTCACTTTGATGCAGGAAAAAAGAAACACACATTTCTTGAGGCGTTTACACATGTAAAATGCCGAGATGGCCTTGAAAATGGCATTTCGGGGGGTTTAATTCGACGAAACCACCATGTAGGAAGGCCAAACTGTTGTCAACCCATGGTGTTGCCATAAGCATGTTGAAAGCACAAGTTTGTGTACATTTTCTGTGTTATGTAAGGATTTTTGGTGCAGTGAGGTCATGGTGTGAGTCAAACATGCTTGAAGTGGGCATTCCCCTCCCCAAAAACCCCGAAAACCCTAGGTAGTCTATGTGCTTGTGGCACGCACGGCTCAGATTGAGCTGTAACTTTTTTGTGTGATGGAATAGCTAGTGGTTTCCCCATGCAAGTTTGTAGATTTTTGTGGCCGTCCTAGGTTGGTGAACAATTGTTTTTAGCCGAAAAGGCCCGAAAATGGCACATGTTTTTGTACCAAATTTGGATTGAGCACTGGTTCTTTGGGGAACCAAACGTGCAATGATCTCACTTTAATGTAGGAAACAAGAAAAACACATTTCTTGGGGCATTTGCGCATGAAATATGCCGAGATGGCCTTGGAAATGACATTTCGAGGGGTTTAATTCGACGAAACCACCATGTAGGAAGGCCAAACTGTTGTCAACCCATGGTGTTTCCATAAGCATGTGGAAAGCACAAGTTTGTGTACATTTTTTGTGTTATGTAAGGAGTTTTGGTGCAATGAGGTCGTGGTGTGAGTCAAACATGCTTGAAGTGGGCCTTCCTCTCCCCGAAACCCCGAAAACCCTAAATAGTCTATGTGCTTGTGGCACGCACAGCTCAGATTGAGCTGTAACTTTTGTTGTGTGATGAAATATCTAGATGGTTTCCTGATGCAAGTTTGTAGATTTTTGTGGTCATCCTAGGTGGGTGAACAATTTTTTTAGCCGAAAAGACCCGAAAATGGCCACAACACATGTTTTTGTACCAAATTTAGATTGAGCACTGGTTATTTGGGGACCCAAACATGCAATGATCTCACATTGATGCAGGAAACAAGAAAAACACATTGCTTGGGGCGTTTGCACATGTAAAATGCCGAGATGGCCTTGGAAATGGCATTTCGGGGGGTTTAATTCGACGAAACCACCATGTAGGAAGGCCAAACTATTGTCAACTCATGGGGTTTCCATAAGCATGTGGAAAGCACAAGTTTGTGTACATTTTGTGTGTTATGTAAGGAGTTTTGGTGCAATGATGTCATGGTGTGAGGCAAACATGCTTGAAGTTGGCATTCCCCTCCCCGAAAACCCTAGGTGGTCTATGTGCTTGTGGCACGCACGGCTCAAATTGAGATGTAACTTATTTTGTGTGGTGGAATAGCTAGATGGTTTCCCCATGCAAGTTTGTAGATGTTTTTGGTCATCCTAGGTGGGTGAACAATATTTTATAGCCAAAAAGGCCCGAAAATGGCCACGACACATGTTTTTGTACCAAATTTTATTGAGAACTGGTTCTTTGGGGACCCAAACATGCAATGATCTCACTTTGCTGCAAGAAACAGGAAACACACATTGCTTGGGGCGTTTGCACATGTAAAATGCCGAGATGGCCTTGGAAATGGCATTTCGGGGGGTTTAATTCGACAGCTAACACAAAGACAGATATTACAAACCATGTTCTGAAAGCTTACACACATTGTTCTGACAGACATTACAAACTGTACTAACAGAAAGAAAATTTACAAAATAAAACTCTACACTAAAAAACACAAGTAGATATAAAGAGCATCACAACATTGAGTTCTTTGTGCCGCTCACCATTCATTCCATGAGCCACCGTCCTTCTTCACCGAGGGGCCGGAATTCCACCCAGTCGGCCATTTTTCTCTATAACTGTACTTACGTGCGGCTTCCTCCCACCCGTCATTTCCCTTTGAGCGCTTCGTGTTGCTCGATGAATATGCCTTGTTCCCCCTCGGTGTAGATGCCTTTGTCCCTGTCGATGCACGTGATGTGCCTGTCTTGCAACCCGGGTAGTACATTGATTGTTGCTGCAGGTGAAGTTGTCCCTTATTCACCATGTAGATTAAACGGTACAACTCTTACGCCATGAACGCATCTTTAGCTGCATACTCACGGTTGATCTCGTCAAGTGGATTCTTCTCCCAGCGGCGATGTGCATCATGTGGAAACTTGGTCTTCATGGTCCCGTACGACTCGTCTATCAGTTCTGCTGCCATGGTAGCCATTCTAGTCCTTTTTCTGTTATTCCTCTTGAACACATCCTGAATATCAACATGATAATCATCTAGAATTTCAACCTCCCATTCTCATGTTCTCTTCATAACTTTCTTGTCATTTGTTTTGTCAACACTAGCAAAGGTTATTCCTTTAAATCTAAGTAAATCCAGCAGCCGTGGACATAGCTTCTCACTATTGCAGCATCAAGTAAACATATGAGAAACATGTAGTTCACATTGTACTTTTAAGGAGGCTAACATATTCTAGAGTTAAATTTAAATACTAAAAATTGAAGTGCGTATCCAAGAACCAGTGCTTTCACATACCTTGACCACTGGAAGACAAGTATGTGCTTACGCATCGCAAGTTGGACGACTACGACATGTTTGTCTTCGTCATCTTCATCGGTGTATTCAAGATCTAGCCCCATGAATTTGTGGGTGTCTCCTTTGAGAAAACCCTTGTACATGTCAATGGTTTCAGTGACTAGATGGACGTTGTTCGTGTACACGACATCAATCTCGACTGTGCCATGGGGAACCATCTTTGTGCGCACTGTTCTTTTTACGCGGTCTGTGACGCCCCTGGATTGGGTACTATGGGGATTTTAGCGCTTCCACCAGAATCCACATAATACCGATCCCGGGTTGTCAACTTTTGGTAATCATTACAACAGTTCACGAGTAATCCGTAACAACAACAGAAGATACATACAACACGACTCCAACGAGTCAAGAATACAACTGATACAATAAAAAGATCCAAATAACAGCGGAAAACAAAATAGTACCCGACAACGGATAACATACAAATTGGACTAAGAGTCCTGAAGATAACCGATGGCATCCAATCCCTGCCCAGGCCAAGCTGGAGGGATTCCCAAGATAACGGCGTCAGACTTCAAACATATTGACTGCATTTTGGAATATGCAGCCCCAAAGGGATCAGTACGGTAAAGTATTGTCAAGATATGCAAACTAGTAAGTATGCCAAACACTTCACGAGCTATCAATGCTTTGAATTCCGGAAGAATGGCTTAGTGGTTGAAGAGACAAGCAACACTAACAACTTATAGAGACACGCTAATTTCCATCTATTAGAAAGGGATGAGAGAGCACGACAAAACCAAATGCAACTACTCACCAAAGCACACCCATCCAGGATTTACCCCCCTCAACCAATGCCAGGAGGTAACCCGAGGAAAACTCACACATGTTGGAACAGTTCAAATAGTGATCTCGTTATCGCACAGGTTAATAATTATCATTAGGTGTAAGTTGTCTGGCTCTTGTTAGCCAGCACTTTCTCCAAGATCGTCACATAAGCGCGGGCGATACGCCTTTTTGAAAAGATTTAACCCTGCAGGGATGCACTACTGTAGCACACGCACTTCAACCCTTGTTGCCACGCGATAGTACACGTCCGGGGTGTACCGGCAGAGTATCAGACACTACACTTCCCTTTCACCACAGACGAGTCCAAGGAACCACCTAGCTAGGTTGGATCTGCATCGAAAGTCCGTCTGATGCTCCGAGGCGGACGTAGCCGTTTGCGCCTACGGCTGAGTGGTCAGAGGCCATGGGGATAACCCTCCACATCGAATCGCGGAAACCTATATAATTGTACGCACATAGGTAATAGTGCATATCATTATCATCACCATCTTCGTCGTACCTGCAGAAAGGGTGATGTATGTACGCCAAATAGAAAGCCCGAACTAAGTTGTGGCGCCTTGGACAAGTCTGCATGTCGGGTAATAGGTCGAGGGTATTCCCATAAGTCCCACATGTGGTTAGCACGCATATTCTTGGATCAGCGGACAAAAACCTTTTCCTAAGGCGACCCTAGAGGGACCAAATACCTCGAAGGGCCTCCCACCAGTGTCTTATCTCGCAACAAATTATTATTCAAGATTATTATTACCCCAAGCATTAAGATCATTTTAGTTAAGTTGAACCAACCTATCATACTAGTCAGGTGACAAGGAACCAAAGTCACCAAAGAAGCTAAGCATACACTACGACTCGCAAGGCCAACAAGGTAATAGGATGTGGAGGGAAGGTTATATCGTGGCTGCAAGATAAATATGGGGATGGGATCGCAACCAAGAATCGTAATATAAGGCTAGCATGATAGACAACGGCAAGCGTAGGTAGCAAAGAGGAATCTTCAAATAGATAGCAAGTGAGTAAAGCTTTCCTGGAATCCAGCTTAGAAGAGGAAGTAGAACTTGTCGTTGCTCACACCATCTCAACGTCCTATTTGCGAAGAAGCAAAGCACTAGAAGAAACACCGGATGAAACAATTACTTCTAAGCCAAAAGATCCAGCATGATCCTATTTTATATGCATGACATGCGAGATGCAAAAGAAGATGCAACTAAACCAATTTAAATGGAATCGGAATCCCAACAATTAAGTTAGAAGGTTCAAGTTATTTATCTAACCACCAAGTTATAGGTGAGCTACGCAAAATTAAATGGAATAGGGCACAATTTAGATTAAGTACCCAACACATTCCATGTTTATTATTTAGGTGAACATGCATAACACTACTAAAATGCAAGATGAAAGATATAAACATGAGCATGGATGACAAATTATTGTTCCTTGCATTTTTCTGATAATTTTAGACATAAATTTTGTATTGTTTGGAATTGTAAAACAAAAGTTATGAGCATTTGAATTTTTGGGGTGTTTTCTGTAAAAACTAGGACTTGATTGTGAGGGAAACAGAGAGTGTGAGGGCTTCAGTGCAAAACAGGAAGGGTCAGGGGCCTCGGTGCGAAATATCCATATCCCGATTTGGATCTGGGAGATCGCCACCAACAGGCGGGCTAGCCAAGAGGCTGACTAGCGGGCCCCAACGCCACGCGGCGCTGACTAGACGCGGGTGTGTAGCCACGGTGGCATCCAGGGTCACCGACGGGTGCGCCGGCTCCCGCGTGGTAAAAGGAGAAAAATGGGGGGCTTTGCCTCGAAAGGGAATCGAACCCGCGTCTCCGTTGGGGAAGATCAGCGCCCTAACCACTAGGATGGGTGCGTGCTTGTGATTGGATACATATCCGTCAGAATAAGAGGCAACGCAACACAGTTAACTGAATTTTTCGAACAACAAAGATTCAGAGAGCTGGACGGGGATAGAACAAGGAGGACCACGTCCTGCAGCGGGCGACGCTCGATGGCTCCGCTCTCAGATCATGTGGAGGTATAGGGATAGGTCCCGAGGCGGAGGCTCACCTTGGGGTCACCAGTGGAGGTAGATGCATCGGAATTTGAAGACGTGGAAGCCACCGGTGGTGAGGATCTTGTTGCCGACATGCTCACAAAGGAGGGAGGAAGACGACCTCGTCGGCGACGACCTAGGCATCTTCGGCTCCTGATCTTCAGTGTAGAGGACGAGGACGACACCACGAACCGATTCCCGCCATCGGCAACTCCTCGTAGTCTCCCGTCGCCGGCTCCACGTGCCCGTTACTCCGGCCATGGAGGTGCGGTGGTTGAAGAGGAGACAGAGGAGAAAGAATATGGTTGGTGGAGGCGACAGAGTGGGAAAAGGGGAGAGGAGCTAGGGTTCCATGGGCTGCCTCGGGTAGATAAAGGAGGGGAGGAAGGGAGATGGGACCTCGGTGTGGTGGTGGCCATGGTCACGTTTCTTGCGTGACCTCATATACGGAGAAGAAAACGACAAGGGGTGGGTTTTGGGGTGGAAGTGATGAGAGGCTTGTTTGGGTCTTGTGGCTGGCCAGCTGGCTCCAAAAAGTTTTTTTTTGTTTTTTTGTTATTTTCAGAATTTGTTAGGCACTAATAAATTCTAGAAATTGTAGAAAACAAGATTGTTTGTAATTCAACTATGTTTTGCAAGTTTTACAATCATGATGATGCATGATGCTATGATATGCACAAAAAGAAAAACAAACAAGCAAAGTCTAATTGGAGGAAACCCCGGGTGTTACAGACAACACCACTAACAAGGGATTGCGCCCCCACAATCCTCTCACAACCACGAGAGAGGTAAGGAGTCGGAGCTATCGAGTCTTCGTGCTCCAAGTTGATCTTAGCGACACCACTAAGAAGCTTCTCGACACCACTGACAAGAGATTCTTACTCGCGTTGATGACGATGTCGTTCCGTCGAGAATCTTCCGAAGATCGGACCTATTAGGTTAAAGGGCTAAGATAGTGTCCAGCCCGCGTAGGATCCTAAACTTTGAAATATAGATAAGAGAGGAGACTCCAAAACAAATAAGATCGGAGGAGAAATAGAATAGAGATAAGGAATCCGAGTGAGATATTCCAAAATAGTTTTAGCATAAATAGTTTTGACACTCTAGAAACACGACCGTTAGCGAGGTTATCCTACAGTCTTTGCGGACCCGCTGCTTCGATAACCATTCGTATCGAAACTACATTGGGAATCGAAACCATGCTCTGATACCGTTTGTGACTCCCCTGGATCGGGTACTATGGGGATTTTAGCGATTCCGCCAGAATCCACATGATACCGATCCCGGATTGTCAACTTTTGGTAATCATTACAGCAGTTCACGAGTAATCCGCAACAACAACAGAAGATACATACAACACGACTCCAACAAGTCAAGAATATAACTGATACAATACAAAGATCCAAATAACAGCGGAAAACGAAATAGTACCCGACTACGGATAAGATACAAATTTGACTAAGAGTCTTGAAGATAACTGATGGCATCCAATCCCTGCGTAGGCCAACACGGAGGGATTCCCAAGCTAACGGCATCAGACTTCAAACATGTTGACTGCATTTTGGAATATGCAGCCCCAAAGGGATCAGTACGGTAAAGTACTGGCAAGATATACAAACTAGTAAGTATGCCAAACACTTCACGAGTTATCAATGCTTTGAATTCCGGAAGAAGGGCTTCGTGGTTGAAGCAGCAAGCAACACTAACAACTTATAGAGACATGCTAACTTTCATCTATTAGAAAGGGATGAGAGAGCGCGACAAAACCAACTGAAACTACTCACCAAAGCAAACCCATCCAGGATTTACCCCCCTCAACCAATGCCAGGAGGTAACCTGAGGAAAACTCACACATTTTGAAACAATTGAAATAGTGATATCGTTATCGCACAGGTTAATAATTATAATTAGGTGTAAGATGTCTGGCTCTTGTTAGCTAGCACTTTCTCCAAGATCGTCACATAAGCGAGAACGATACGCCTTTTCGAAAAGATTTTAACCCTGCAGGGATGCACTACTGTAGCCACACGCACTTCAACCCTTGTTGCCACACGATAGTACACGTCCGGGGTGTACTGGCAGAGTATCAGACACTACACTTCCCTTTTACCACAGACGAGTCCAAGGAAACACCTAGCTAGGTTGGATCCGCACCAAAAGTCCGGTCGATGCTCCGAGCGGACCTAGCCATTTGTGCCTACGGTTAAGTGGTCAGAGGCCATGGGTATAATGTAAGGACCCCAGACCGGCAGTCTGAAACCCTACGTATGCATACATTCACGATCCCAGAAAGATCAGTCGTGAACAACATACACAGTTGGCACACAGAAATACATCATCCATTACACGAATACATAAAGGTATTACACAAATGATCACATGATCAAGTTTAAAGCAACTGCCACAAGGGCAGGCAACTTAACAAACACAGCGGAAGACAATTAAAACACAACGTAGTTGAGCCCAAGTCACGCCTTAACCTACAGGCTGCTGACCCGGAGACGATCCTAGTTCGCAAAGCCGTCAACTCCGTACTTCTCTTCATAGCTATCCTTTGGAGGCTCCTTCTCAAAATCTGATAAGTAGATACCAGGGGCGAAACCATAATGAGTACATTTGAATGTACTCAGCAAGACATCCATCATGTCACTTACCAACATGCAAGTATGCTTATATGGTGGATTAGGTAGGCTATACATAGGGTTCACTACCAATGGTGTTCATATATGATGACACCACAGTTGCAGTCAAGTTTATCTGTATCTTCGTTGAAGAAGATACTTCAGAAGAAAATAAAATAATATAGTTTTATTTCTCTTGTAGATATCACATGTACAAGAGGTTTTGTAAAGCCTTGTTAAAGAATATTTTCTCTTTGCAAAACTTCTTGGAATCAGTTTCCAGAATTCTTGCTTAGAGTAGAAAAGGTTTTCTTTGCAAAACATTTTGTTTTGTATCACATCATCTGGCTTTTCATCATCGACGATACCTCCACGGTATACGTTTTCCTTCCTTTCCGAACTTCACAAGTTCAACACTTCCTTTCCAAAATTTCCCTTTCAAAACTCCTTTTTGAAAACATTGACACAATGCTAGCTACATGGCCATTCAACTGTCCATATCCGAGGACGCGGCTTCTTCGAAAAAGTTGTACTCTGCAGAGGTGTACACATCCACCATATCCAGTACACCTCCCGTGAACAATCACGGACTGTAACAACAGTATGTAAACATCAGGTATCTGATCATAACCATCCACTATGTTCAAGCTAGTATATGCCTATCTCTCAGTTGAGTTTTACCACATCCCCGGCACCGAGCTAATCCCCGCCAAGCCAGGATGCCTCAACTGATGCATCCGGAGGGAAAATTAATCCCACACTTTATATGTCTCCGCGACATTCGGTTCAGAGGATCGCATCCCCTATAGCACATTGAGATAGCACACACTAATAAGAACAAACTTCAAGTTAAGCCCCTTGCCCATGTTGGGGTAGGGTGGCAGTACGGTAAAGGTTGTCCGGCGAAGACTAGGTTATGTGTCATTTTTGAAAAACACCACTTTCTCAAAAATGACCACTTCCACATTCCTCCGGAGAACAAGGATTCGCCTTTTCTCCGGGTTTTTCCGTAAAGCCTTTGTTTTGTAGAATCACAATTTTAGGGTGTCCACTTAGGGACTAGTATATTTGATGGTAATAAATACCATAGGGTGGCTTATGGGCTTGGTATTACCAAGTTTAACTACTGGCATGATAGTAACCTATATATAGTATAGTAGTAATAGCCATATCAAAAATAGCTTTGATAATCAAGTTTTTGTAAAACTTCAGAGGTAAAACATGCATGATAGATAATGATAAGTATTGTATCAGCAAGCATCAGGATGGCTTGCCTGGTATCTCCTTGTGTCCCTGGTTTTGGAGTGACTGGAACTTGAAACAGAGCTTCACGACACTTCCTTCCTCTTCGTTTTTCTAACGTCGTAAAGAGAAATAAAGGACACACATTCAGAACCAATCAAGGCAAGCAACCATACATAACAATACATACAGCACGGAAATCTAATAATAACAAAATCACTCAATTATTAATTGAGGCAAACAATCAAACAAACACACTTGGCAGATATGCCATTTAATAAGACAGCTTAAGGTTGGAGGAACATATCTCACAACCTTAATATCATGGATTCAGTGGGTGTGCCACTCTCATTCCAAGATATGAATAAGCCCAAAATACACTTAGTTTCACAAGGGTGAGACTACTAAAAGTGTATAAAACATGCACAAGAATAATCATGGAAATGGGTTTATCAACCACACCACAAAAAGAAAAAGGTAGCTATCCTACTGAGTCTAAATTCACATCAAGAACAATTTAGGCACATGATTTGCAAAGGTTACTTGTACAAATCAGTGGGCCTACACAAGTGTAACAATGTAATAGACTCATCATAAAACACACAATTTCTCATAGTGAGAACAATAGAAACAATGACTAAAAAGGAGGAATCCTTATAGACATGTTTCTACTAAAAATTTGCTATGCAAGCAAGCATAATAAATAAAGTACTAAAATGCAAACAAGGAACCATGTTATCATAATGGGAATTAAAAACATGTCCTCATGCAAGGATACACAAATATCCACCAAACACAAGTTGGCAGAAAAATTAATTCAACACAAAAATGCTAGGGAAACTAGTATTACTTAAACATGAAGAATCAATGGATGAACTTCAATCAAGTAATTGAAATGCAACCAGAGGGCCCATGTCATAAAAACAGTAGTGAAAAACATATATACTTGCTATAACAAAAATATCCCATTTGATAAAACAAGGTATCAATTTGCAGGGCAACTCCTACATACTAGTAGTACTAAAAAGGGACATTACTAGGGGAAACAAACAACACTCCAAAAATGGAATTTTCCTAGAAAGCCACACATGATTACAAACACTTACAAACAGAAGCATAACCATTTTTGTTTAGCACAAAAAATTCCCAAAGCAAAAATACTAGGCACTCATTAGTTATGCAACTATATAAAAGAAACACATCTAGTGTGGGGGAAATAATGTTTCCACCAAAAATGCAATGAAACCAGTGGGTGTTCCACTAGCATAACAAAGCATTAAGAGGTCACAATGCCTCTGGTCACACTTGAAAAAAAATTAGCAAAAACCTAAACTAGCACCTAGTGCAATAACAATACTAGCAGAAAATAATAGGGTGCTTAAATAAGCAAGGCAATGCTACTCATGCTATTATTTTCACACAAGTGAAAAATCTAGGGGTCAAGTACTCATAATAACATAATCAAAATGCTACTGGTCCTATGAAAAAAACACAAAAATATGAGGCTACACAACCACAAATGATTATGTAAAAATTCCACACATGAGGGAATTTTTCCATAACATTTTCATAGTCATGACAAAGCTACTCATGCTTTTCTATCAACTCAAATGCAAGCTATCAGAGGTGATAACAACACAAAATAAGTACCAACATGGTACTGGATACACTCAAAAATCCAAGTGTTTGCACATAAAGTTAACACTCAAAATTGCTATGCAAATATTAACTAGAGAATAAAACATATGCTATCAACATAAATCATATTTCTTCTCAACTCAAGTCCACACATTCTAACATGATAAAATATCTAAGTAATACTTAGAAAGAAATTTCACACAACTTATACATGCTAGAAAGCAATGTTTCAACACAAAAATATATTCACACAATTTAAATAGCTAAAATGCCAAAATGGCAGAAACAAGCATTTTAAAGATCTGTCCACCAAAATTTCTATGATGCTCTAAAAATTAAACCCTTCTAGGTTTGGATAGTACTAAACATATACAAGACCATCCAATTGAGTTTGCATCAAAAATCATTTTTAATTATTTTATAAAAATCACCAAAGTGCTCTCTGGTGTTTTACCAAATTGCATGCCATTTCAAAAATACAATGAATTTGGAAACTAGGTTAAATGCTCCTGTTAGGAAATTGCAAGGGCTTTCCAATGCAATTGGCCTCACTTCATTCTGAGTTGTAAAATAAAAATGGTTCTCATTTTGGTGTTTCTGGTACCTGTTGCCAAATCATTTTTCATTTCAAAACTATACATCCAAAAGTAGATCTACAAGTTGGAGGTGGTTTAGAATCACTGTGAATTTTAGTTTGGTCAAATTCATCCTTTAGGTAGGTTTTTAGAGCCAAAAGTGATCATACAAGTTTCTGTCAAAACAAATTGGAAAAAGAACTAGGGATGGGCCAGATCCACTTATTGGGCCGGCCTGGTCGATCTACACCGCGGGGGAAGCAAGCCGCAGTGGCTGACCAGCGGGCCAGTAGGCCACGCGGCAGCCACGCGGGCAAGCGCCAGGCCCACGGGCAGGTTCAACGTGTTCTCGTGCGGTCAAGGGCGCTGACGACCGCATGACGTCGTGATGGCGTCACCCGCCGGCGGAACGTCTCCGGCGAGCTCGTAACGACGCAATCCGAGCACGAGTTTGTGAAATAGAAACACCTACGAGTTGTACTCGACGCGGGCAAGCGAACGGAGGCACCCTCGCTTCCCGGGAAGCACCGGAGGGTGGCCGGCGACGAGGGCGCACGGCGGCCCGGACAGCGAACGCGGCGCGGCGAGGATCTAGGGGGAGAGGGAGAGGGGAAAAACGACCGGGAGGGTCTCTTGCTCACCATGAACGCGACGGAGGACACGGAGAAGGCGGAGGAGGCGCGAGTTGCCGGGAATCCGTCGTCGGAGTCCGCCGGACCCGCAGCGAGGAAACGGACGGCGCGGCCTCCTCGAGTAGCTCCACCCCGATTCCCTTTGCACCAAGTACCACCACGACGAGGCGGATCCAATGGTACCAACGGCGACCGGCGGCGTGCTCCCTATCGGCCGAATCGACGGCGAGGGTTTCGGCTAGGGTTCCGATTTGGGGGTTCCTTGAAGAGAGAGAGAGGGAGAGCTCTAGGGGAGAGAGAGGGGGCAATGAGGCAGACAAGGCACATGGGGGGCCTCTTATCCCCCAAGGATTCCTTCCCTTCGAAGGCATGGGTAGGTCTCCTGTAACTACAGCATGGCTAGAGGTAGGAGATGACTTGGATTACTTTTTGGTCCCTGTGTATTTACAACTAGGTCCTTCTCTTCTCTGAAAAAGGTTGTTTTCACCAAGCAAACAAAGTCTAAAATTTAATTCCTCTTGCCCAAAATTCTAATTAGTTAAGATACACAACATATGTGAAAATTGGCTCAAATGGATAAACTTGGTAATTCAAAGTTGTTCAAATTTGAATTTTTACATAAATGGACATTGAATTTATTAACCTACTTAGGAGCTTCCAAAAATGATAATTTTTGGCACACATTCCTTATTTGATGTGTCCCTTATGTGGTAGAAAAATCAAGTCATTTTGAGTTACTTTATAGAACAAACTTGTTCAAATTTCAAAAAGGTGCTGTCAAGAAAACAGGGGTTTTTGGCAACTTAAATTATTCAAAAACTTGTGCCCTTTTGGTTTTCATCCTTATTTATGATATAGATCATGTGGTATTTATTTCACGGAATTTGGAAAAAGTTTGTAGAACAAACTTGTTCAAAATTCCAATTGCTGCTGTGGAGAAAACTCATGTTTTCAGGGCTTTAATGGATTCAATTTTTGGTCTCCCCTTGTGCGTGTTCCTTATTTGATATAAGGAAGCAATGGTATGAATTTCAAATCATTTTAAGAAAGTTTCCAATAGTAACTTGTTTTAGTTTTCTGTTTCTGGAAATATTGGAATTTCTATTTAATAAGGCACTAGGCTTTTCTTTAACAATGCTTTGCCAAAATATTTATGTGACTAGGGATAGCAAGTCAATGCTCTCCAATACCTTTGTTTTTAATCTTGCAAGGTTGGAAAAACATTTGATAATATTTTGGTGAAGCATTTAAGAATGCCTCTTTTTCTGATAATCTTTTAGGGAAATTTATTAAGTGTCTCCTCTTTCTTAATTTAGGTCTTGTAATAATATTCAACAAGTATGAGATTCATAAGATGTTTTTGGAAAACTCTTTGATCAATATTTACTTTAGAAAATATTGCCAAGGTCATTGGAACAATATGTTGAATATTTTTATCCCTGGAACAATATGTTGAATATTTTTAGTTCACTGCTTTGCTATCCTTTTAAGTTTGCAAGTTTATATAATTAGTTTGTTTAGTTGCACTTAAACAACCACAAACAAACACAACCAAGGTTTATTAGTAAAGCAATTAGCAAAACAACTGTGTTAACAGGTATTCCAAAATTGGGATGTGACATATAACCCTTAACATCGAATCGCGAAAACCTATATAATTGTATGCACATCGGTAACATCGCATATCATTATCATCACCATCTTCGTCGTACCTGCAGAAAGGGTGATGTGCGTACGCCAAATGGAAAGGCCGAACTAAGTTGTGGCACCTTGGACAAGTCTGCAGATCGGGTAATAGGTCGAGGGGATTCCCATAAGTCCCACATGTGGTTAGCGCGCTCATTCTTGGATCAGCGGACAAGAACCTTTTTCTTAGGCGACACCAGAGGGACCTAATACCTCGAAGGGCCTCCCGCCAGTGTCTTATCTCGCAACAAATTATTATTTAAGATAATTATTACCCCAACATTAAGATCATTTTAGTTAAGGGTAACCAACCTATCATACTAGTCAGGTGACAAGGAACCAAACTCACCAAAGAAGCTAAGCATACACTACGACTCGCAAGGCCAACATGGTAATAGGATGTGGAGGGAAGGTTATATCGTGGTTGCAAGATAAATATGTGGATGGCATCGCAACCAAGAATCATAATATAAGGCTAGCACGATAGACAATGGCAAGCGTAGGTAGCAAAGAGGAATCTTTAAACATCGATAGCAAGTGAGTAAAGCTTGCCTGGAATCCATCTTGGTAGAGGAAGCAGAACTTGTCGTTGCTCACACCATCTCAACGTCCTATCCACGAAGAGGCAAAGCACTATAATAAACACCGGATGCAACAATTACTTCTAGGACAAAAGATAAGGATGATCCTATTTTATATGCATGACATGCAAGATGCAAAAGAAGATGCAACTAAACCAATTTAGATGGAATCGGAATCTCAACAATTAAGTTAGAAGGTTGAAGTTATTTATGTAACCAACAAATTAAATGTTGTTTAACATGGAGAACAAGTTATAGGTGAGCTACACAAAATTAAATGTAATAGGGCACAGTTTAAATTAAGTACCCAGCACATTCCATGTTTATTATTTAGGTGAACATGCATAACACTACTACAATGCAAGATGAAATATATAAACATGAGCATGGATGATGTTCCTTGCACTTTTCTGATAATTTTAGACATAAAGTTTGTATTGTTTCGAATTGTAAAACAAATGTGATGAGCATTGGAATGTTTGAGGTGTTTTCTATAAAAACTAGGACTTGATTGTGAGGGAAACAGAGAGTGTGAGGGCTTTGGTGCAAAATAGGAAGGGTTAGGGGCCTCGGTGCGAAATATCCAGATCCCGATCTGTATCTGGGAGATCGCCACCACAGGCGGGCCAAGAGGCTGACTAGCGGGCCCCAACGCCACGCGGCGCTGACTAGGCGTGGGTGTGTAGCCACGGTGGCATCCAGGGTCACCGACAGGTGGGGCCGGCTCCCGCACGGTAAAAGGAGAAAAATGGGGGGCTTTGCCTCGGAAGGGAATCTAACCCGCGTCTCTGTGGGGGCAGATCAGCGCCCTAACCCAATAGGCTGGGTGCGTGCTTGTGATTGGATACATATCCCTGATGATAAGAGGCAACGCAACGCAGTTAACTGAATTTTTCGAACAGCAAAGATTCAGAGAGCTCGACGGGGATAGAACGAGGAGGATGACATCCTGCAGCGGGCGATGCTCGATGGCTTCGCTCTCAAAGCATGAGGAGGGGTAGGGGATAGGTCCCGAGGCGGAGGCTCACCTTGGGGTCACCGGTGGAGGTAGATGCACCGGAATTTGATGAGTGTGTTGCTATGGATGGTGTGTTGGGAATCCCAAGAGGAGGAGGCTACACCAGAAATTCTTGTTTCTATGGATGGTGTGTTGGGAACCCCAAGAGGAGAGTGTGATGAGTGCAGCGGTAAGAATTTCCCTCAGTTAAGAACCAAGGTTATCAGTCCAGTAGGAGAAAGAGGATCTCCGGAAGGTTAATGCCACTGACGGTGGTGATGGCGCCTCACCGGTGTCAGCAACAACGCGGAACCTGCACACAACACAACCAAAATACTTTGTCCCAACGGTACAATGAGGTTGTCAATCTCACCGGTCTTGCTGAAAACAAAGATTAGACGTATAATGTGGAAAATGGTGTATGCTTGCAGTAAGTAAAGAAAGCAGGGAATTGTAGTGGTTTGTTTAACACTGTAGGAAAATGGACCGGGGTTCATAAGTTCACTAGTGGTGTCTCTCCATAAAAGATTGCATGCTGGGTGAACAAATTACAACTGGGCAATTGACAAATAGAGGTTGGCACCGTAGTGCACATTCATGACATGATGACTACTATGATATTTAGTGCGGGCATTACAACAATATAAATAGACCGTAATCCAACTGCATCTATGACTAATAATCCACCCTCAGGTTGTCATCCAAACCCCCTTAGGTATTAAGTTCCAAGCAACAGATAATCGCATTAAGCATTGTGTGTAACGTAAGGAATGATTGTGCACGTGGGCACTCACACCGTTGTTTTCTCCCTAGTGGCAACAACACATTCTCCCCCGTCACGTTTCTGTCACTCGAGCACAGGCGAAAGGGAGGCATGAACCCAACTATCGAGCATAAATACTCCCTCTTGGAGTCACTAGCAACGAAAAGCATGCAAGATCACAAATAACATATGCAATAAAGACTATAATCAACTTGGCATAAGTTCAATATTCATCGGATCCCGGCAAACACAGCACATAGAATTACATAAGAAAAATCTCGATCATGTTAGGCAGCTCACTATATCTAAACATTGAGGCATAGGAGGAGAAGACAACCATCTAGCTACTGCTATGGACCCGTAGTCCAAGGATGAACTACTCACACATCACTTCGGAGGCAGGCATGGTGATGAAGATGCCTCCGGTGATGATCTCCTCTCCGGCAGGTTGCCAGGAGATAGCTTCAGACCCCCCCCCCCCTGATATAGGGTTGACAACGACGGCGGCTGCGGAACTTTTCGGGGATTTTTTATCAGGTGCCTAGGGTTTTCCTTCGAAGGGGAATAAATAGGCGAAAGGGTGGCGTCGGTGGGCCACCAGGGCGGCCTCACCACCCCCAGGCGCGGCCAAGGGGGGCGCCTGGCTATGGTGAGTGCCCCCTGGTGCCCGTCTTCGACTCCTCGTCGGTCTTCTGGATGCTTCCGGGGAAAATAGGAACTTCGGGATTCGTGGGGTCCAATTCCGAGAATATTTACAGAACAATTTTTCTGAAATAAGAAACAGCCGAAAATAGGGAACTGACACTTGGCATCTTGTAAATAGGTTAGTCCCGAAAAACATGTAAAAATGGTATAAAGAAGGGAGAAAACATGTAGCAATTGGCATAATATCATCATGGAACATCATAAATTATAGATACGTTGGAGACGTATCAAGGTTGTCGGTGGTGAGGATCTTGATGCCGACGTGCTCACAAACGAGGGAGGAAGATGACCTCGTCGGCGACAACCTAGGCGGCTTCGGCTCCTGATCTTCAGCGTAGAGGACAAGGACGACACCACGAACCGATTCCCGCCATCGGTAGCTCCTCGTAGTGACCCCGTCGCCGGCTCCACGTGCTCGTTACTCCGGCCATGGAGGTGCGATGTTTGAAGAGGAGACAGAGGAGAAATAAGATGGTTGGTGGAGGCGACAGAGAGGGAAAAGGGGAGAGGAGCTAGGGTTCTAGGGGCTGCCTCGGGTAGATAAAGGAGGGGAGGAAGGGATAGGGGACCTCAGTGTGGTGGTGGCCATGGTCACGTTTCTTGCATGACCTCATGTACGGAGAAGAAAATGACAGGGGGAAGTCGGTTGTGGGCTAGAAGTGGTGAGAGGCCTGGCTGGGCCTTGTGGCTAGCCGGCTGGCTTCAAAACGTTTTTTTTTTGTTTGTTTGTTTTATTATTATTATTATTAGAATTTGTTAGCCACTAATAAATTCCAGAAATTGTTTGTAATTTCAACTATTTTTTTGCAAGTTTTACAAGCATGATGCTCTGATATGCACAAAAAGTAAAACAAACAAGCAAAGTCTAATTGGGGGAAACCCCGGGTGTTACACGGTCATCCATGGCGGGGTGGTTGAAAAACGAGGAAGAAGAAGAGATGGAGGGGCGGAGAAAATGGGGAACAGAGGAGAAGCAGGGCACTGGATTGATGGATTTTGTGGCAATTTGGGCGGTGCGGTAAAAATGGCAACTGCACGACGTGATTTTGCACACTTTTTTTTGGTAACTGGCATGCCGTGAATGACATGTGGGCCGCTTGCACTACAGAAGGCATCTTCGTGTCACGTCAATCTCGCGCTCCTCACCCCTCCGTGCACCTACCAATATTTACTCCGTGAAAACCCGCATTACTAGAGGAGAGCAACCACCTCTGTCCTCATCGATCTCTGTCTCGTCGCCCTCTCTCTAGCGCCGTCTTCATCGCAGACTTCATCGTGCTTCAGTTCTAGGCGATCTAAAGAAGATGGCGGGCGGCGCTAAGGTTGGTACTTCTTCACTTGACCCTCTTGTTCCAATCCGATTTTATCCTCTTCTCCAGTTCGTGGCGATTCACCAACGAACAATCCTCCTTGTTTTCGTTTCTTAGTGTCCAACTTGTTTCGACAACAAGGGCCTTTGTGCCAAAGGAAATCGGGACAAGAATTTCTTCTCGCTAACCCTGCAAGAAGGACTCAGTGAAAGCACGGTGAGAACTTTGTTCTCTAATTACTTTATGCTTGTTGTTCACCATTGATTTACCATTGTATGCCAGCTAGGCATCTTTGAGAACATGTCAAATTTCTAGATCTACCTAAACTATTGTTGTGTAGATGCTTTACAATAATTCTGCTTTATTTTGTTCAACTACATGCCAATGTACTACTACATAGATGATGATCTACTACTAGATAGAACTTTTTTGATTAATTTATGTTAGTAATATATGTGTGACATGTTGTAATGTCCCTTCATGTAATAAAAAAGTTCAAGGTGCCTTTGTGTTGTTCATAGTTGGTGTTCCCTTTTATAGGTAGGGACTTTCTGATGCTGACAGTATCAGTTGTGGTAGACACAAGTGCTCTGTTAGGACCACTTGCTATTTATAGTAAATGCATTATGTTAGTCTTGACCAATAGTTCAAATTCTGTAACATCGCTACATAAATGTTTTTTAATGGTTCCTAGATAAATGTATAAATTTTTTCTGTTCCTAAAAGTATTAGCAGTACTGAATTTTTTTTGTTTATCAGATCATCCCTGCCACATTAGAGCTTGCTTCCTTTGCAAGCATGTTGTGGGTACGTTTCAGCAGGCCACTTTTGATGCTAATATGTACACTAAAGAAGGATTAACATTTGGTGTGAAAGTTACCAACAACCACGGTGTAGCCAATTTTCATGGTAGATGTAGCATTCCCACATTTAAATAATGTAAGGACACGTGTGTTATTGTGCTAGTCCCTGGATCAATTGCTAGCACCACAGTACAAAATGAAATATCATGCAAATGCATAAAATTCTATTGCATCGCATGATCCAGTCTTTACAAAATAGGATTACAACTTGCATAGTCTTAGAAGACTAGCAGAAAATAAAGAAATACAACGGAAAACATAGTACAACATTGATCCCATATTCTTTATGTGCCACAGGAAAAACATGTTGGCGATAGTCTCGAGATCCTAAACGAAATCCTCACTCGTATTCAGAATCATCTGCAATATGGAATATGCAGCCACAAGGGAGTCAATACAATTTAATGTATTGGCAAGTAACACTATGGTGGATATAAATGGCAAGACTAATACTACATGCTTATTTGCCTGAGTTTAGTTTTGGCTAAGTTTTGCATAAAGCCAGTTTTCTCCTTATTTCAATCAGGGTGGCAACATTGGATTAAGATCCAAGCACCACAATATTGTTCACTTGGTCAAAATTTTACTTATTGAAATTGATGATGAGATTCTTCCGTCAATCCTTGTCCAGCTGCTCATAGTTGTCCATAACCGGGAACACGACTAAGATCTTAGTTTGTTGACTCTGCAGAGGTTGTGCACTTTCACCCTTTGTCTTCAATTAGCCCAAACATCCTATACACCCGGAGTGCATCATGGAAAGGAGAGAATTGAGACGAGATCTTTCAGAAGAAGAAGTCCAAACCCACCGGCAAGACCGTTCCACCTATAATTTTGCTACATCTGCTAGTCAAGCCTGGGTTGAACTCTCACAACTTAGTTGATCAAGACAGAGCCCATATGTCAAAAGGCTGCACAAAAAGCTACTAAACTTAGAAGGACATAGTAATCTCTTTGTTTCTGGGTGGCCATCCTCAAGTGACAACCTCAAGTGGAATAACCCTTATACAAGGGCCCTGAGGAAACACTCAACATAAACCAATCACATCCAAAATCCACCCAGGTGTTTCATTGAATGTTATACTTAGAATTTTTCCTCAACATATAATAAAACAATTTGTAACATTGCATAGCATCTATTAAGTTCAAAGCTTATCAAATATCAAGGTATAATGGATGGCTACACACTACTAGGATAATAGCATAGCATAATATAACTTAGTAAAACTTCCTATCATGCATACTACTGAAAATCAACTAATGCGTATAGAAAATAATGGGTAGTTGATGGTGTGTTACTTGCCTTGTTGAAGTTGGTGAAGAATTCACACTCTCTTCACAAAAGATCGTTGCTCTCCTTACAATATATTCATCGAAAACACAATAACAAAATAAACAAACATTCTACCAAACAATCATACAAGTGAAGAAACATACAAAGCAACAATCATGGAAAAAGGGATGTAACCAAGTTGGCTAGGACAAGGTCAAGGTTTGAGTTTTGAAAGATTCATTCTATAATGGTTCAATACATTGGGAAGGACTAGGTTGAGTTTGTAGAAAAGTAACTTTATTATAACCATACTTGTCGAGGAAGTTCCAAGAGTTCACCAAGGTGATCTCACTATTTTAACTAAAGTAACACAATACAAAGTGTAACACTTAGTTGTTTTCATCAAAAACATTTGAGTGATATAAGTTAGTCCTTCCATTTTGGTTTAGGCTAGGTCTAGGCTCAACTAAATTCATAACAAAGGAGATAAAACTTTAAAGTATTGTCCTTTTCCATTTGGGTCAAGGGCTGGACAAAAACAACTTAATTATCTTCATAGTGTGGATTTCTCTAAGTCTTCACATGCTTGTCTTCTTGAAGATCATCTTCATGCTTCTATTGTTGTCTTGTTCCTTGGATGGATTCTTCCCTTGGTCTTGATAGATTCTTCATGGCTTTCACTTCACTAATTTGGTTTGGGTATGGGATGGGCACAAAATACCACTAAGTCAAGAGAAAGAAAATAAGAAGAAAGATAGAAAGAGAGAGGGAGATGTTTTCTTCTGGATTTCTTCACACTTGTACTTCCTTGAGTTTCTTCTAGTGGTGGAGTCTCTTCTTCAAAAATTCTTCATTTATCCTCCTTGTAGATATTCATGTTGCCACCAAGTTGAAAGTGAAGTGCCTTCTATTGCTTGAGTCTTGTTTTCCATTTGCTAACTTGATGGATTCTTGAAGCAAGAATAGGGGATGGAGGAGTTAGTATTAGTGTTTGAGGTTGTCGCACCCGGACTTCTAGGGGATACTCACAGTCCGTTAAACAGTAGATAAATGGCTTACGGGGCATAGCGGCACCCGCATCTCAATATGAGCAGGCCAACACGTAAACGTGTGACAACCATTCTCTTACTATTCATCGTCTGTGCAAACCATCCCGTAGAAATCCAGATACTTCCGTTGACGTACTTCAAAACATACACACATGGTACGTCAACGGCATTGGAACAATTGATATCACAACAGATCTCTACGACACAAAAGATTGAAATAAGTTGCAAATAGCTCTCATTAGAGCAGAGATAGCAAATACAATCATTCAGAGGGCACATGCCCCAACAATTCATCATTACATCACAGCGGAAGCATTCAACATGTCTGAGTACAGACAAGATCCAAATAGGCCTAAGAGGCCGGAAACGAAAAGACGGAGCCCATCCACGAAGTCTCGGATCCTACCCGGGTCCGCTATCTACTCGTCAGCAGTCTCGTCATACTCCACGTAGTAGCCACCATGTAGATCCTCGGAAACGTAGGTCTGCGGAAACCACAGCCCCAAAGGGGTCAGTACATAAACGTACTGGCAAGCAAGACTCACAGTTCACCAAAGTGTAACCCGTCAACACCAAGCACAGATGCTTTGGGTTCAACGGAAGGAAGGGGATATAAAAGATGCTGCAACTGGCTGCTCTAACCAACTACAGAGTTACTACCACTTCCGGCTATCAGAAAGGAGATAAGATCGTGTATTATAACCAACTGAAAGATAACCTCAAACAAACCCATCCTGGATCTCGCCCCTTATCCAAAGAAGCAATCCGAGGATAACTCACACAGTTGAAAATAATGATGGTTCAGATTATTGTGTCAATAAGCCTATTACTAGTCAAGTTGTTAAGCATTGGGTGTAAGGTTGTTAATCATTAGGTTTAAGTTGTCCTGAGTACTTGTTAGCCAGTACTTTCACCAAGTAATCCATAACCGCGGAAAACACGGCTTCTCGAGAAGATTATCCCTGCAGGGTTGCACCAATTTGGCCGTACACGTATGAATAACCCGCCAGATGGGATGCCTCCCACCAAGCGGGGCACTCAACTCTTCTTCGCATCAAGCCCAAAGCACCTTGGGCGCACGGCTAATCGAGCCCAGAAGAAAATGGACCCTCATAGCACTCTAAGAACGTGTCCCCCTATATGCCGACTACGAAAGTTCCACCCGGGATCCAAGGGCTCGCAAGATCATGCATGCAGCAAATGGAAAACCCGAACTAAATGAGGCGATTTGGACGAGATGCGAATCGAATCAAATTGAGGGGGGCGCCCATACTCGCTTCCCACATGTGGGTAGTGCGCTCATCATGGATCAGTAGACAAGACCCTTTTCCTATTAGGGTCGACACTAGCAGGCCTCAAAACCACAAAGGGCCTCCTGCCGGTGCCTTATCATCAAATTATTATTTAACAATAACATTAGCATGATTGATTGATTAAACATCGAGCCCCCTAGAACATAATGGAATAGTAACAGAAAGTAACGGGTAACAGACTCGAGCAAAACAACCTAAGCATGCTAGTAAGACACTGGCTCAATCAATAGGGTTGTAGGAGTGGTGGTGAGGCAATATCAGGGTTAAAGGATTCATGTGATAGGTTCGTAACAGAAACAACTACTACTAAGGCTAGCAGAAATAGACAACGGAAAGTATCGGTAACCAATGTTGAAAGGAACACAATGGTTCATGTGAGTGATAACTTGCCTGCAAACCCAGTAGCCTGGTACTGAGCTAAATCCTTAGAAGGGGTGTCGTAAGTATCGTCGGTCTCAACGTCGTCGTTTATCCGGGAAGAAGCAAACAAACAACGCAGAGAGATAAACAATCAATAACATGGCATAGTGCACAAACATGGGATGATGCATGACCATTTAACTGATGCATCAGAAATAAACTAGTTGACAAGATAACATAACATAATTAAATGGACCCACATGCAATTTGGATTGCATATGGAAAGCCCATGAATTATGGTTGAATTAATTGTTTTACAACTAATCATCATGTGTAAGTGAATTAGCATGATGCATGAATGAGGAAAACAGAAAGATAACAACAATAGAATCAAATTGAAATAAGGTTTAACAAGTTTGGAAATTTGTTTATTAAGTTATGGAATTTTGGTTACTTAAAGGTGTCACACAAGCATTTGTTGTTTTCACCAATTTTAATTGTTCAAAATAGATAACAAAGTTCATATTTGAAAAGAACACACAATTTTAGGTGGAATACATGTTTCACTTGTTGGAAAAAGGATTTCAAATAAATTATTTATGAATTAAACAAGTTTAAGCAAGAATTAAATGAATTTAATTCAAACATGAACTTATTTGAATTTTTATTTGTGCAAAACATTGAGTGAAGTTCATATTTGAAAAGGTTATACTTTGATGGTTTGAAAACATATTTTATATGTCCCAAAAGAATTTGATTGGATCAAGTTATGAATTTAACAATATTAAATGAATTAAACAAGGTTTAAATCATTTAACCAATTTTAATTATTCAAAACATGAAACAAATTTTATATTTGAAAAGGTGGTTTAATTTAGCATGGAAAACATATTTCATTTGTTGAAATTGGATTTAAAATGAGCAAGTTATTATTTTGGCAATTTTAAAGGCATTAAACAAGAAACAGTTGTTTTCAGCAATTTAAATTATTCAAGACAGCAAACAAAATTTATATTTGGAAAGTACATGAAAAGTTGCTTGGAAAACATATTTAGTTTGTGCAATTTGGAATTTTTATGCCCAAGTTATGAATTTTGCAAGTTTAAGTGAATTTGACAAGTTTTCAAATATTTCACTAATTTAAAATATTCAAAACAGTAAATAAATTTTATATTTGGAAAGATTATATTTTTCGGGTTTGAAAACATATTTTACAATTTAAATTTGGAGTCAATTTGAATTACTTATGATTTACACAAGTTTTAAATGAATTAAATAAAATGCAGAAAATAAATCAATTTTTAAGTGTTCAAAATATTAAACAGATTGCATATTTGCAAAATTTAGGCAATTTGGATTTGGAACCATTTTTTATTTACTTAGTTTGGATTTATTATTCAAAGGATATTCAAATTTGAAATTCCAGGGGTCAAAACATAATTACAGAAAGTTTTTAAAGTTCCAGGGCTTAAACACAATTACAGAAAGTTACAACTTATTTTATAGGGGCCTAGAAGGAAATAGAAAGGACCTAGCTGTGATTAGTGACTTGTTGAGTGGTGAAGGAATAAAAGAAAAAATGGGAATTTATCCCGTGGGGGGTGGGATTCGATCCCCCCACCTCTGGATAGCGCGCAGAGCAGCTAACCACTGCGGCTGCTGCGAGTTTCTGTCAGTAAGGGGTGGCGAGGGAGGATATGCTGCAGTTGCGGGCTAACTGAAATTCGGACAGAAAACAAAGGTGCAGTCTTCGCTTCAGTTTGTGACAGAACAGAGAAAAGAAAGAAGGGATCGCTGCGTGAGGAGATCGATCCCTGGTTCCTCTGCTTGACCATGACACATCCTTCCACTATGCTGCCGCAAGGTTGCTGATGCACCTCGATCCAAAACGGATAGGTACTACTGCTGCTCGATTTGGGTTCTGACGAACAAACTCAACCGGGAACAGGGAAACGGACGGCGACCAGGGGATGATTCGGCGAGCTAGAGGGGTTACCTGGCCAGGGTTCCTTCGGTGATCTTGGCGAGGGAGTTGTCCTTGTTCCATTCCCGGCATCGGCGCACCCTCGAGCTGACCGTGGCGATGGGACAGTGGAGGTTCTGACGGCGGTGTGGAGGTGCAGGGAAGCACAGAAAAAGGGTGAGGGTGGGGAGATAGATGGCGGCGCTGAGGGGAGGGCTAGGGCTGGCGAGGCTAGGGCAGAGGGGTGGATGCTTTAAGGGGGGAGGGGCCTGGTACGGCATGGCATCGGAGGAGGGGGAGGACGATCGGGTGGTGCTGCTGAGATCGTACCGGGAGTGACATCAGGCTGAGGAAGACGACAAGAGGTGGAAGGTATGGGCCAGAAAAAGAAAAATGGGCTTGGGGGGGAAAGAGGATGGGGTGGGCTGCCTCCCTCTCCATTTTTTTTGCTTTTGATTTTTTTTCTTTCCAATTTTTTGTAAATGATGAAAGGAAGAGAGAGAGGGAAAAAGGAATAATGATTTGGGGGGGTTTAGGGTTGTCTTTTATGCATTATTTGTATTAATTTTCAGAATAGAAATTTAAGCAAATGTTTACATTATTTCACAAGTTTGAAATTTTAATTTGGTTTAAAGTTTTTTAGTTGAATTTTCCAAAGAGAGTTTGAGGGTGTTTATTTTATAACTAAATTTTATTAATTTGCAAAACAATAACTAAAAGTAAGGTTAGTTATTGATTTCAAAATTGGAGGTATTAGTTTGATTTTTAAGTGGTTAGTTGAATTTCAAATAATGTTTGATTTGGGAATTTTGGAAATAAACAAATTCTATTTGATAAGCTCAAGCAATTATGAGAAGATTGTTGAATTTAATTGTTTGCAATAAATTGATGTTTAAACCACAATTTGAAACATGTCAATTATGAATTGATTTGAAATTTAAATTGCCATTAGGGTGTTGATAAAAAGGGATGTTATTCACAAGCAATTTACATCAACTTCAACTATTGAAAACAATATTTGAATAGGGTGATCAAATGATTTTAATTGGAAACAAATGATTGATTTGTTTTGCAATTTTTCATAACTTTCAACATGGTTGTTGTTTGGAAGAAAAATCATAATTGAATTTGAAAAGGGTTTGGTTATTGGATGCATTTTTATAGAAACAACACAACAGTTTTGAAATCACACTTTAATGGAAACAAACAATTGTTTTATTCTGAAATATTCATTTGGAAATTATAACATCACAAGGATGAAACAAAAGGTTTGAATTTTGGTTTGAAATTCAAATAGAAAACAAAGGAAAACAAATGAAAACATTTGGAAAACAAATGAAAACAGAGGAAAACAAAAGGAAAACAAGCAAAACAATTGCAATCAACATGATGCCATGATGCAAAACATAAAATAACAGAGAGCAAACATTCTAAAGGCTTATTTTTCATACTTGGGATGTTACAAAATGCCCCCCCTTGAAGGAATCGCGCCCCGAGATTCCTACTGAGAAAAGAAAAGGTCCGGAAACTTCTTGGGAAGATCCTCTTGAACTGTGACACGTGAAACACATCGTGCACCTTGGATAGTTTTTCTGGAAGTTCAAGATGACAGGCATTCCTGGCAACTCTTCTGGAAAGATGTCAGGGAATTTGGAAACCACCGGAACATTTTCAAGTAAAAGGAGAGGTTTTGTATGGAGGGTGTATAACTGAATAGAACTTGATTAATTTGGAGAATAGACTATCTGGAATGTGGTGCTTCAGGAATGCTTCCTTGAAACAACCCCAGGTGATAGGAATGCCAGCTCTCATAGCCTGGTAGTTTTCGAAACAACAACAACCTTTCTGGCCAGATAGACTTGTTATTTGGGAAGTTTTGATTAGACGCCGGTAGAAGAATTGAAGTGGAAACAACAGCAAGATTTCAACGGACGAAAAGGATGTTTGAGAAGAACAGGATATTGAAGCAACACTGGGAAAACGAGAACAAAACACTCCTGAGGTACTACGGAAAACCCATCCGGGCTTCTAAAGGATCAATATATACTGCTTAAGGAATAGAGGATCTGCTTCCGGGGCTTACACGCCTCCGTTCTCAATCATGAGTAGGCAACATGATAAATCATGTCACAACCACCTCCATTCCTATGGACTAGTAGATATAACTATCCCAGAGAAATCAGGATTCGTGAAATCCTAACTTGAAAGTTTAGATGATAAGGGAAAACAACGTTGCACTTCCTTACCAGAAAAGGGTGGGTGGGTGGGGAAAGAAGAAAAATGGCAGAATTCCTACTCTCACGTTTCAATTTTCCTATATAGCTACAAAAATAGTTTCTAGACTCAACTGCGACCAGTAAAAGGGATCCTACAGGCAGACAGGCTCTGATACCATTTGTCGCACCCGGACTTCTAGGGGATACTCACAGTCCGTTAAACAGTAGATAAATGGCTTACGGGGCATACCGGCACCCGCATCTCAATATGAGCAGGCCAACACGTAAACGTGTGACAACCATTCTCTTACTATTCATCGTCTGCGCAAACCATCCCGTAGAAATCCAGATACTTCCGTTGACGTACTTCAAAACATACACACATGGTACGTCAACGGCATTGGAACAATTGATATCACAACAGATCTCTACGACACAAAAGATTGAAATAAGTTGCAAATAGCTCTCATTAGAGCAGAGATAGCAAATACAATCATTCAGAGGGCACATGCCCCAACAATTCATCATTACATCACAGCGGAAGCATTCAACATGTCTGAGTACAGACAAGATCCAAATAGGCCTAAGAGGCCAGAAACGAAAAGACGGAGCCCATCCACGAAGTCTCGGATCCTGCCCGGGTCCGCTATCTACTCGTCAGCAGTCTCGTCATACTCCACGTAGTAGCCACCATGTAGATCCTCGGAAACGTAGGTCTGCGGAAACCACAGCCCCAAAGGGGTCAGTACATAAACGTACTGGCAAGCAAGACTCACAGTTCACCAAAGTGTAACCCGTCAACACCAAGCACAGATGCTTTGGGTTCAACGGAAGGAAGGGGATATAAAAGATGCTGCAACTGGCTGCTCTAACCAACTACAGAGTTACTACCACTTCCGGCTATCAGAAAGGAGATAAGATCGTGTATTGTAACCAGCTGAAAGATAACCTCAAACAAACCCATCCTGGATCTCGCCCCTTATCCAAAGAAGCAATCCGAGGATAACTCGCACAGTTGAAAATAATGATGGTTCAGATTATTGTGTCAATAAGCCTATTACTAGTCAAGTTGTTAAGCATTGGGTGTAAGGTTGTTAATCATTAGGTTTAAGTTGTCCTGAGTACTTGTTAGCCAGTACTTTCACCAAGTAATCCATAACTGTGGAAAACACGGCTTCTCGAGAAGATTATCCCTGCAGGGTTGCACCAATTTGGCCGTACACGTATGAATAACCCGCCAGATGGGATGCCTCCCACCAAGCGGGGCACTCAACACAACTCAACTCTTCTTCGCATCAAGCCCAAAGCACCTTGGGCGCACGGCTAATCGAGCCCAGAAGAAAATGGACCCTCATAGCACTCTAAGAACGTGTCCCCCTATATGCCGACTACGAAAGTTCCACCCGGGATCCAAGGGCTCGCAAGATCATGCATGCAGCAAATGGAAAACCCGAACTAAATGAGGCGATTTGGACGAGATGCGAATCGAATCAAATTGAGGGGGGCGCCCATACTCGCTTCCCACATGCGGGTAGTGCGCTCATCATGGATCAGTAGACAAGACCCTTTTCCTATTAGGGTCGACACTAGCAGGCCTCAAAACCACAAAGGGCCTCCTGCCGGTGCCTTATCATCAAATTATTATTTAACAATAACATTAGCATGATTGATTGATTAAACATCGAGCCCCCCAGAACATAATGGAATAGTAACAGAAAGTAACGGGTAACAGACTCGAGCAAAACAACCTAAGCATGCTAGTAAGACACTGGCTCAATCAATAGGGTTGTAGGAGTGGTGGTGAGGCAATATCAGGGTTAAAGGATTCATGTGATAGGTTCGTAACAGAAACAACTACTACTAAGGCTAGCAGAAATAGACAACGGAAAGTATCGGTAACCAATGTTGAAAGGAACACAATGGTTCATGTGAGTGATAACTTGCCTGCAAACCCAGTAGCCTCGTACTGAGCTAAATCCTTAGAAGGGGTGTCGTAAGTATCGTCGGTCTCAACGTCGTCGTTTATCCGGGAAGAAGCAAACAAACAACGCAGAGAGATAAACAATCAATAACATGGCATAGTGCACAAACATGGGATGATGCATGACCATTTAACTGATGCATCAGAAATAAACTAGTTGACAAGATAACATAACATAATTAAATGGACCCACATGCAATTTGGATTGCATATGGAAAGCCCATGAATTATGGTTGAATTAATTGTTTTACAACTAATCATCATGTGTAAGTGAATTAGCATGATGCATGAATGAGGAAAACAGAAAGATAACAACAATAGAATCAAATTGAAATAAGGTTTAACAAGTTTGGAAATTTGTTTATTAAGTTATGGAATTTTGGTTACTTAAAGGTGTCACACAAGCATTTGTTGTTTTCACCAATTTTAATTGTTCAAAATAGATAACAAAGTTCATATTTGAAAAGAACACACAATTTTAGGTGGAATACATGTTTCACTTGTTGGAAAAAGGATTTCAAATAAATTATTTATGAATTAAACAAGTTTAAGCAAGAATTAAATGAATTTAATTCAAACATGAACTTATTTGAATTTTTATTTGTGCAAAACATTGAGTGAAGTTCATATTTGAAAAGGTTATACTTTGATGGTTTGAAAACATATTTTATATGTCCCAAAAGAATTTGATTGGATCAAGTTATGAATTTAACAATATTAAATGAATTAAACAAGGTTTAAATCATTTAACCAATTTTAATTATTCAAAACATGAAACAAATTTTATATTTGAAAAGGTGGTTTAATTTAGCATGGAAAACATATTTCATTTGTTGAAATTGGATTCAAAATGAGCAAGTTATTATTTTGGCAATTTTAAAGGCATTAAACAAGAAACAGTTGTTTTCAGCAATTTAAATTATTCAAGACAGCAAACAAAATTTATATTTGGAAAGTACATGAAAAGTTGCTTGGAAAACATATTTAGTTTGTGCAATTTGGAATTTTTATGCCCAAGTTATGAATTTTGCAAGTTTAAGTGAATTTGACAAGTTTTCAAATATTTCACTAATTTAAAATATTCAAAACAGTAAACAAATTTTATATTTGGAAAGATTATATTTTTCGGGTTTGAAAACATATTTTACAATTTAAATTTGGAGTCAATTTGAATTACTTATGATTTACACAAGTTTTAAATGAATTAAATAAAATGCAGAAAATAAATCAATTTTTAAGTGTTCAAAATATTAAACAGATTGCATATTTGCAAAATTTAGGCAATTTGGATTTGGAACCATTTTTTATTTACTTAGTTTGGATTTATTATTCAAAGGATATTCAAATTTGAAATTCCAGGGGTCAAAACATAATTACAGAAAGTTTTTAAAGTTCCAGGGCTTAAACACAATTACAGAAAGTTACAACTTATTTTATAGGGGCCTAGAAGGAAATAGAAATGACCTAGCTGTGATTAGTGACTTGTTGAGTGGTGAAGGAATAAAAGAAAAAAATGGGAATTTATCCCGTGGGGGGTGGGATTCGATCCCCCCACCTCTGGATAGCGCGCAGAGCAGCTAACCACTGCGGCTGCTGCGATTTTCTGTCAGTAAGGGGTGGCGAGGGAGGATATGCTGCAGTTGCGGGCTAACTGAAATTCGGACAGAAAACAAAGGTGCAGTCTTCGCTTCAGTTTGTGACAGAACAGAGAAAAGAAAGAAGGGATCGCTGCGTGAGGAGATCGATCCCTGGTTCCTCTGCTTGACCACGACGCATCCTTCCACTATGCTGCCGCAAGGTTGCTGATGCACCTCGATCCAAAACGGATAGGTACTGCTGCTGCTCGATTTGGGTTCTGGCGCACAAACTCAACCGGGAACAGGGAAACGGACGGCGACCAGGGGATGATTCGGCGAGCTAGAGGGGTTACCTGGCCAGGGTTCCTTCGGTGATCTTGGCGAGGGAGTTGTCCTCGTTCCATTCCCGGCATTGGCGCACCCTCGAGCTGACCGTGGCGATGGGACGGTGGAGGTTCTGACGGCGGTGTGGAGGTGCAGGGAAGCACAGAGAAAGGGTGAGGGTAGGGAGATAGATGGCGGCGCTGAGGGGAGGGCTAGGGCTGGCGAGGCTAGGGCAGAGGGGTGGATGCTTTAAGGGGGGAGGGGCCTGGTACGGCATGGCATCGGAGGAGGGGGAGGACGATCGGGTGGTGCTGCTGAGATCGTACCGGGAGTGACATCAGGCTGAGGAAGACGACAAGAGGTGGAAGGTATGGGCCAGAAAAAGAAAAATGGGCTTGGGGGGGAAAAGAGGATGGGGTGGGCTGCCTCCCTCTCCATTTTTTTTGCTTTTGATTTTTTTTCTTTCCAATTTTTTGTAAATGATGAAAGGAAGAGAGAGAGGGAAAAAGGAATAATAATTTGGGGGGGGTTTAGGGTTGTCTTTTATGCATTATTTGTATTAATTTTCAGAATAGAAATTTAAGCAAATGTTTACATTATTTCACAAGTTTGAAATTTTAATTTGGTTTAAAGTTTTTTAGTTGAATTTTCCAAATAGAGTTTGAGGGTGTTTATTTTATAACTAAATTTTATTAATTTGCAAAACAATAACTAAAAGTAAGGTTAGTTATTGATTTCAAAATTGGAGGTATTAGTTTGATTTTTAAGTGGTTAGCTGAATTTCAAATAATGTTTGATTTGGGAATTTTGGAAATAAACAAATTCTATTTGATAAGCTCAAGCAATTATGAGAAGATTGTTGAATTTAATTGTTTGCAATAAATTGATGTTTAAACCACAATTTGAAACATGTCAATTATGAATTGATTTGAAATTTAAATTGCCATTAGGGTGTTGATAAAAAGGGATGTTATTCACAAGCAATTTACATCAACTTCAACTATTGAAAACAATATTTGAATAGGGTGATCAAATGATTTTAATTGGAAACAAATGATTGATTTGTTTTGCAATTTTTCATAACTTTCAACATGGTTGTTGTTTGGAAGAAAAATCATAATTGAATTTGAAAACGGTTTGGTTATTGGATGCATTTTTATAGAAACAACACAACAGTTTTGAAATCACACTTTAATGGAAACAAACAATTGTTTTATTTTGAAATATTCATTTGGAAATTGTAACATCACAAGGATGAAACAAAAGGTTTGAATTTTGGTTTGAAATTCAAATAGAAAACAAAGGAAAACAAATGAAAACAGTTGGAAAACAAATGAAAACAGAGGAAAACAAAAGGAAAACAAGCAAAACAATTGCAATCAACATGATGCCATGATGCAAAACATAAAATAACAGAGAGCAAACATTCTAAAGGCTTATTTTTCATACTTGGGATGTTACAGAGGTTCACTACTTGGTCTCTTATATGGTTTACATACTAGGGACTTGGTCTTGAATTCAAAATGGCCACAACAAACTATGGTAGAAAGAATAGAAACAAAATCTAAGGCATGATCAACTAGTGGTTTACTAAGATGGATTTTTGGTCCAACTTACAAGGAAATGGTTCAAGGTTGTCCAAAAGGCTTAGGTACTGATTTCTCTCGTTCAAGGTTACCAAAAGGAGCAATTTTGCTTAAGGGAACATATTCTAATTATTTATAGAATTAAATCTATGTCAAAAATACTCAAATAGACAACTTAATTCTAAATTCTGTTTTAATTTGATCATAAAATTATTTTGGGACATAGGTTATGAAAATACACATCCTAAGGTTTCCAAATATATTTTATTTGCAATTTTTGGATTTGTAGAATTTGAATTATACCAAAATTCATCAAACAAGCATATTTAAATTTGATCCAATTTAAGTTTGTCAAATTTGAATTTGAACAGTGCTAATAGATTCTACACATTATGGGGATTTCAAAAAGTCCAAGATTGCTAAATTTGGCCTTATGGATAAAAAGTTATGATGTTTGCAAGTTGGAGGGACTAACTGCAAAATTGTCAATTAATTCCAGCGGGAGAAAATTGAATTTAAGGGATGGCCACGTGGAATCTCCTGATTGGACAGGGATGCTGACTGGGCTGCTGCGTGGAATGCTGACTGTGTAGGTGACGTGGATAAGTCATTGGATCTGGGCCGTCCGATCCAGATCCAACGATAGCATGCTGCTTGGGCTAGATTTAATCCTACACGTCCGATTTGGATCAAACGGCTAGAGGGCTATGTTTACCTCGAGTGCCGGAGAGGTGGCCGGAAAATGTCGGGGCGGCGGTGCGCTGCTCGGGAACTCGCCGGCGTTGGCACTCTGGTGCTCCTCTTGCTCATCCGGGTAGTCTACGAGTCTCGGGAGACCATGACGACGAAGAAGGTGACCACGGCGCGAGCTTGCGCTTCCCGGGACAGCACCTGTGCGCGGACGGAGTGGTTCGGTCTCCGGCGGCGTCGGGTGGATAGCGGCGCCGATACGGAGAGTCCCGGAGCCGGAAGAGGGTACGGGGAGGATCAGCGCTTCCCCGCGAGTCTTCTTGCGTCGACGTAGCTCTCCAGCGGAGCTCCATTTGGCGGCGCGGTGGACTCCCGACGAGGATGCAGTGAGGAACTCCGGTGAGCTCGGCGCGACGATTTGGCTGTAAACCAAATTCACCCAAGTGGTCACAGAGATGCCACATGACATGGGGAAGAGATAGGGATAGAAAGTGGAGGAGAGGACCTGGCTGGTCGCCGGAATCGAAGAAAATGGACAGTGGGCAAGAGCTTTTCCGGCGAGGAAATCCGAGAGGGTGGGGGCATGAAATCTAATGGTAGCAGAGGGGAAATAACGAGGCATTGGAGGTATTTAAGGGGCAGGAAACGCCACATCAATTGGTGGCTTAAAACTCGCTAATCAATGGGATTAAAATCGGGAAGAAACGGTAGAGGGAGGTTGATGACGAGGTGACGTCATCACATTTTTTTTTCTTTTCTTTTTCTTTTTTTTCCTGTTTTTAATATCTTTAGTTTTAATAATCCAATTGACCTCAAATTAATTTCTAAAAATTTGTTTAAAATAATATCTTTCTGTTTAGAACATTGTTATAAACATTTGAACACATTTCACTTTATATTTTTTTTGAAAATATAATTAATTACTAATAGTACTTAATGTAATTTTTAAATTAGAAAAATAATAAAATGAGGTTTTGATTAAATAAAATTTCAGAGACAATAAACATGTCAAATAATATTTTTGAACGTCATTTCATATCATTTTCATATTTTTATAAACTTAACATTTCAGTGATTTACTAATAGTAACTTAATTCCATTTTTAAAGTAGAAAATTAAATAAATATAAAAGTGGCTTAAATAAAATTTGGAAAACTCCTCGAGCTTTAATAGTTTTCAAGTCCTATTTTATGTTATTTTCAAATCAAAACATTTTATGAATACCACTTTATGTTTAAAACTTGGAATGACATTTGGATAACAATATAAATAGTTGTTATTCTCATAAAATAATTTTGAGGCATAGGAACTGTTAGAGGTAATAATTCTATGGTTTGAAATGCTGTAAAACATTATTCAAAGTAATATTTGATTTGAAAACATGTTACAAAATAAGGTTTTCTAAGAGAAAACAATTTCTTTGAATAAGGAATATTTATTTTGAATAGGATTTTAGGGTTTATGGAATATAGGTATAATGGATTCTTAATTTCAATTTACATTGAGTTATGTATTGTTTCCTTTTGTTTCTTGCTTCTCATTTGGTTTTTGGTGACTTGCATAACATGAAAACAGAAAGTTTCAAATTTTTGTGATTTTTGCATTTTCCAAAAATCAGGGATGTTGGCATCTTGTTAATAGGTTAGTCCCGGAAAACGTATAAAAATGCTATAAATAAGGGAGAAAACAAGTAGCAGTTGACATAATATGATCATGGAGCATCAGAAATTATAGATACGTTGGAGACGTATAAAGGGTCATCTACTACCTAGCAGTGATAGCAGTCCTCCTAAACAGTGATTCAAATGGAGATGAATCCATTACAAAATAGCACTTATAGTAAATATTTTCCTTACCAACTATTCTTACCAATAGTGCTTCACTCCCCAGCAACGGCGCCAAAAAATAGTCTTGATGACCCACAAGTATAGGGTATGTATCGTAGTACTTTCGATAAATAAGAGTGTAGACCCCAATGAGGAGCATAAGGTGCTGGCAAGTAGTTTTGAACACGGATTCACTGTAAACACTTAGCAGACAGATTTTTAGTAGCTTCCAAAGCAGCAGATAAAACAATACGACTAAATAAACGAGAGCAGTAGTAATTGCAGCAAGTGGGCCAATCCTTTTCAGTGCAAATGATAATCCGTTGTGTTACTTATGATTACCAAACATTCCCGAGGACACATGGGAATTTCGTCTAATGCTTTCGTTTCGTGCAGTTGGTTAATCTTCAATATTTTGATACATGTTGTGTGGGTGAATCTATGCTAACATGCTGCTCTTCCTAGGACTAATATGTACTTGTGATTAAACCCCTTGCAAACTTTCGCAACTACAAGAAAGTAATTAAGATAAATCTAACCATGGTCTTAAACTCTCGGATCCAACACTCCCTCGTGCACCAACTTACCAATGGGGGTTCAGGTTTCTATCGCTCCGGCAACCCCACAATTAACAAGTTAAATACATGATGCATTCCCCTAGGCCCATAAAGGTGAAGTACCATGTAGCCGACGTTCACATGACACCACTAGAGGAATAACACCACAACATAAATATCAAACTATTAAATATTACTCAACATTATTCCACTACTAATAAATAGACTTCTCCCACGTCCACAAGAATTAAACTAACTACTCACAAGAAATCATATGGATCATGATCAGAGGTGATATAATTACGAATAAAAATATGTATATAAAGCTTAATCCACCGATAAATCTCAATAGCATCAAATACGGTGAGTAATCAACACCGGGAGAGTCTCCCCAATGAACTAGACAAGGTATGGCCCTAGATGTTACAGCGGAACAGAGTGGATCTGTGGAGATGATGATGGTGGCGTGGTGGATGATGAAGATGATGATCCCGATAAAGTCCAGCATGGTGGCGGTGACGATGGCGATGATTTCCCCCCTCCGGGAGGGGATTTTCCTCGACAGATTTCTCTTTGCCGGAGAGCTTTTTCTCCGTCGGTGGTTTCCGCCGCGTGGAGGCAGCGGAAATTTGTGTGAACGACCTATCGAATAATTTAGTTCTTTGGGGAAGATATACGTGAAGGGGCAGCGCCGGAGCCGACCAGGGGCCCCCACACCACATGCCAGCGCTGCCAGGGTAGGGCCCGCGCCCTGGTATGGCGTGGAAACCACCTGGCCCTCCTGGCTCCCCCTTTTTGGCTTGCTCCCTCATCGGGGGAAATAAGATCATTTGCAAAAGTTTAGTTTTTTTTGGAGTTTTGAAGATATGGTAGCCCGACGACGCTTTTTCCAGCTGAAATCTGACTCCGGCGGATAAATCCTCAATAATCATCAAACAAGCAAAATAAGATAAAATTACATAAGTAGTGCATATAATATGAAATATATCAATGAATAACAGTAAATTATGATATCAAATAGTGATGCAAAATGGACGTATCAGCCAACTTATCGTCAGTGGAGGTTGGTGATTCACGGTTGACGACTGCATGATTCGGAGTGTTGCGGATCCAGGCGTGGTGGTTCCGGGTAGTATTTTCTCCTCTATAGCTACGAGGTCCCCCAATGTTGCAGCTGGCGTGTGTTGGATTGGTTGTGCTTCTTTTACGTGTTGTCCTTGGACCATGGCTCGCGAACCTGGCATGATTGGTCTAGGATTGTTGTCTTTGCCCGCTGCTCGAAAGAGCTCAAGGAGGTCATGTGGGTCAACCTGCCCTGCCCATCGTACCAGGTGCTTTTGTGTTAGTCTTGTTGAGGATTCTTCCATCTGTTTATGGAAACTGAATTCTTCATTCGCCAATGGCTTCTCCTCGACCATAAGTCGATGTTTAGCATGTATTATCATGGCCATATCATATGTGAAGGCTTGGTACTGCATAAGGAGGAATTTCCAAAACTGCTCTAGTTCTTCCACGCGGGAGGCCGCATTCATTTTAGTCATTGATACATGGAAGGTTTGCGAGTTGCCGGCTACTAGGGGAGCCCTTGGGATGAACGCGGGTTCTACTCGCGATCTCGTGGCTCTGGCAGCGGAAGTCTCTTTGGGGTCGGTGTTGTAAATAGAGCTACCAAACCCGTCCAAGCCTCGAGTGACGTGAATCATGTCGCCGGTGGAGTAAGTGTTTCCTCACCATTACCTCCTTCCATAGAAATGTATACCCCCAACGTCATGGGAAGGGATACTTGTTACGTTGTGTTCTTCCTCAGTTCCGCTGCAAAGTTTGTCTTCATCTAGCAGACGGATAGATCCCGTATCATTTTTCTCCTAACTTGTTCCGCGACTGGCCGTTGTTTCAACGACTTCTTTTTCCAAGGAGTTGCCACTTAATTCCGTTGAGAGGACAATGGCTTCTTCGAGCTCGGTATCGACGTATCCAGTGAAAACGTCGATCTTTCTGAAACTAACCTGGAAGCCTTCCTCGAGTGTGTCTGCTCCTGGTCCCTAGAACGTATGGTCGGTGATGATATCCTCCTTCTCAATTTCGAGGCGGCTGATGGAGATCCTTTCCATACCACGGCGTACGCCTTCCAAGATCTTGACTCCTTTTATCGGAGGCCCCACTGTGGGTGCCAACTGTCGTGGGGTTGTCACGGCAGTAGTCATTGAAGGATGACTTATGATTTTGTAGGGCTTGTGCGACTTAAGTCGTCGAGATCGAAGTCGATGAAAGTAATCACGATATACCTAGGTTCGGCCCCTCGATACGAGGTAAAAATCTACTCCTGCCTTGCCTTTATCTTTCTTTTATCAATGGCGGCTCCATTACAATGGACACTTCTAGACGAGTTATCTATCAAGATCTAACTTGTCTTCTACTTGGTCCCTCGAGTTGCCTTATATACACGGTGACTTGCAAGGCCTTTACATGATCCTAAGCCGAGTCCTAGTTGAACTCAAGGTCCAACAAACAAGTGTTTCCTTATTACAACATGGTAAGTAGCCACGTAGTCTTCTGGAATGTTCATCTGTATCCCGCTTAACCATATGGATCGTCCTTCCATGGTCGCGCCTATCCTACGGGTCCATGTATTGGATATCTCCCCAATAGTACTACTGCTGCTTCGAGCGGCACTACCACTGTCTGTGTCTTTAGGCACGAGCCAGGCTCCCTTGAAGGCAACGATTCTCTCGCCGAAACCTTTATGGAGATACCTTCTTTCCGATCTAAACTATAAAGGCATCGATACCATGTGTGTTGTATTGCACAAATCTGAATGGATCAGAGTACACAATTATATACACTAATTGTGTTGTTATTAACACCAAGCGAGGGCTTTAAGATATGCTTGCCAATCTCCATCGTACGCGGCGGTCTACTGTTGCGGCCACCCAACAAAATTTGTCCCTCAGGTATTTGCAGGTACTTCAGCGGTTGGATTTGCCAGTGTTGCCCATTACTTGTGTGAGCTACGATGGTGCAACGAACACAAGTTCAACTGCGGCTTCGGCAAGAATTTGGAGGAATATAGTCGTAGTCATAGTCTCTCCTTCGTTTAGGGCCCTTTTTCGTGTTTGTGGGTTCATTTACGCTTTATCTGATTGTACCCAATGTTCTATTGATCTAATATAAATTAGATAATTCTCCTCCCTCCTGGGTAACTAGCGCGGTGGCGCTGGAGGGCACCCACCCCTAACAAAAAAATCCCCACCAGATCCGATCGATACAGGCCGTCACTAGCGCCGGCGGTGGTGGCGGCGCCCGGCTGCCTAAGGCGGAGGGCGTGGAGAGTGGACCCCTACGTCTCCTCTATGCGCGGAGAGGCGGCGGCTCGGTGGGTGGCACGATGGGACTGCGGTTTCGGTGGTGGAGCTCAGCAAGCCGGCGCAGTGAAGGTGAGGGTTGTGGCGGCCAGTGCGTGCATTGTGCACCAGCGGTGGAAGATCCGGCGGCCAATGCCCTGCGTCAACGGGCTTGATCTGGTCCGCCCTAGGCCAGATCTGGGCCGCAACCATGCCCACGTCTCAAGCTACTCGGCGCGGGAGTGGACCCTGCTCACAGTGGCGGCCATCTAGTGTGGCTGCTGCCTGACGAGTGGTCATCGCGTGCCCAAGCTGATCTTTGACGCTGCTATTCGGGTGGCTCGAGGAGGGGATAGGTTGTGGTGGTGTGGAGAGAGTCAAACACAAACGATGCTAGTGGAGAGGGCTTGCGTGATGTGAGAGATGAATGTCACCTTTTGTTGTTGCATCCTCGCTCTTGGAGGCTCCATAGCTGCTGGAGATGAATGCCACCATTATTGGTGTTGCATCCTTCGATGGTGGTCGGCAAGCAAGGCGTGTGAAGGCAATGGTGGTGGTTGGAGGAAGAGGAATGGCGCCGCTGCAATGTTGCACCCTCCAGTTGGGAGATGAATGGCCCGCGGGTGTTGCATCCTTGAGGAGATGAATGGCGTCGTGCGTGGGTTGCATCCTTCAGAAGGGACACGAATGGCACAGTTGTAGGTTGCATCCTTCCTCCAATGGGAGGAGGAGGAAGGAATGCGGGTAGCACGTCGAGCTTGTCGGGGAGCTGTGGGTGGCCGTGGAGGCAGGGGTTGTGGTTTGGCGCGAAGGCTGACCAGATCCTTGACTTGGGTTTGTGGGTGAAACTATTGGTGAAAGTCGTATTCCTGCCATGGCCAGAGTCGTCGATGGCGGGCCTACAGGTGTTGCTTCCTTGTTGGAAGCATCCATGTAGTTATTCCCACCCTCCTCCTAACATGGTCTTGGGGAAACCTTAGGTCTAGTATTCTAGATCGTCTGTTTGGGAGCATTGTTTTGGAGTTGGGTCCGGCTAGATGGACTTGTAGCTTGCATGATTGTTTTGACATGCCGTTGTGTGGTCTTTGTCGAAAGGAGTTTGTATGGTTTTTGGTCCGGTTTCCCTCGTAAACTGGACCAGCCTTCTATCTATTCAATGAATTTAGCAAATCTCCAGCTAACATTAAAAAAAAACCTCAAAAGAAAAACTAACATTAAAAAGAATCAGATAGATTATAAAAAAAACTAACCCCACCCCTTTGGCAGAACAAGTGAACAACGAATGCCCTGCGCTCGTTCAGAACACCGCGACCACTAGTTAGTGGCGAGTCCGGTAAAGCTTTTGGAGTCGGAACTCGGAAACCCCTATGGCCAAGCAGAAGGCCTCGCTTCCGGTGATCCGCCGCCGCGTGGGCGGTGTCGGGCTGTTGCGGTGGGCGGTGCGAGTCGCCTCGAGCATACTGCTCTGGACGGCGCTCCTCCAGCTCTCCACCTTCTTCGGTCTTCCCCGCTCGCCGCTCCGCGCGGTCCGGCCCTCCTGCGTAGGAAACCGCAACAGCTCTGCCACCGCCTCTGCCGTCGCGTCCGACGAGGTCGCGGGTCTTGCACCCCCAGCTCTGCCTACCAGGAGTGAGTGGTTCTTATCTTCTTGATCTCACCATTCGGTGATTCTTGGTTCTTTGTCTGGGTTGTTACAATCTGGTCCTACTTGCTACAGCCTTCGTTCAGAGGGGTTTCTCGCTACTCTGTAGGGGCAGGCGAAATGTAGCTGCTTACAGCATTCATGAGATGGATCGGATCGGTTACGGGGGGATTGACGAGCGAGCCCAGTCAATTTGAGTCATTCTTGGTGTAGATCGTTAATCTGGTGCCAATGGGATGTTCGGAGATTTAGGGTTGCCGAATTTGTGAGTTCGTAGTTGCACGATTCCTCTTAAATAGTGCCTGTCTTGGCGTCTTAGTTCTTGATTTTCCTCTCAGTTTGCAGTGCCGATCTAGTGGATTAGTCAAAAATGGATTTCGATGGGCAGTAGTGACGGAGACGGGGTAGAGAATAATTGATGGCTTTGGTGCTGTCTTATGCTATTTTCAGTTAGTTGGTTAGTTGGGGTTTGCTTTGGTTCTGTCTTTATGCCAAAAGGTGTGGTCTTAATTTGTGTTTTGGCTTGCTGACAAGGTGCATTTGTGTCGTTTGCATAGAAATGCTAGGTCTGATGTCTGTTGTAGACATGTAGATAATTGATATTTTCGAAGGAAAAATTTCTGTTTCGATGTTGTGGGAGTTTTTTTTTTATTAATCTGTAAGTTTCTAATCACCATGCAGATACATCGAACAGAAACTCTTTGTAGTTCTCATTGCTGTAATTTACTTTTTCACCCAAATGTGTGTCGTTTTGTAAAAGAAGAATGCTCCAAGATGATGCAAAGTACAACACAAACACACTCAAAAGAAACAAAAACGAACACCAAAAAAACTGGCCAAGAGCCAAAAAAAACCGAAGAAGGAAACACAAAACTGAGACTGTACAGCAGCTAGTCTGAAACTAGCCTGAAGAATTTGCTGTAAATTTTAGTGCTCAAGAATACAGTTCCTCGTCTTTACCTGAGCCTACAGTGTAGCTTGTTCTTGACATGTATGCAGCATCACTCTGGTAGACTGGTAATGATGTTGATGATACTTAGTGACAGCTGTTTATGCTGGTGGAAATAAGTTCAATCGGAGTAAAACCCTTTTTTCTTTCCTGTAGGACTTTACAGAAGCAATGGCTATCTTCTTATTTCATGCAATGGAGGTCTGAACCAAATGCGAGCTGCGGTTAGTACTGAATGCTAACTTTTGGTCTTTTTCCTGAAATGGTAGATTTAATCTACAGCGATAGCGTCCACCTATGCTATGATATAGTGTTTCATGAAAGGTTCTCCTTTGCAGATATGTGACATGGTAACTGTGGCACGCTATTTGAATCTGACCATGGTGGTACCTGAACTTGATAAACAATCCTTCTGGGCCGATCCTAGGTGTGTGGTTCTTACACTTCCTTTCGGTGATGGTTGATTATGCAGTTAGAATCTGCCATTGCTGACACAATGCAGTTATAATTTTCAGTGATTTTGGGGATATATTTGATGTGGATCATTTCATCTATTCTTTAAGAGATGAGTTGAAGGTTATCAGAGAACTCCCACATAAATTCAGTGGGAAAGTTCCATTATCAATGCAACCAGTCAGCTGGTCTAGTGAGAAATACTATTTGAGACAGGTTAGAAATTAATCTTCTTCTAACAGATTTATAATTCTGTTTGATTCTTACTTCCAGAGTTGTCTTCCTTCCAGATCTTGCCTCTTGTACGAAAGCACAAGGTTATACGTTTTAGCAGGACAGATTCTCGCCTTGCAAACAATGGCCTTCCTCTAAGGCTCCAAAAGCTTCGCTGTCGTGTTAACTACAATGCGTTAAGATTTACACCATCCATTGAGGCCCTAGGCAACAAGATGATCTCAAGTCTCAGGAAGACTGGATCTTTTGTTGTGCTTCATCTGAGATATGAGATGGACATGCTTGCCTTCTCTGGTTGTACACACGGATGTTCTGATCAAGAAACAGCAGAGCTCACGAGAATGAGGTTCCTTTGGCGTTACAGCTTTTGATTTAACTATACTTTCTCCTCCCATCCTTTGTCTTGAATCTTCATTTTTGTCTGTTCTGTGGACTTCAGATATGCATATCCCTGGTGGAAAGAAAAGGAAATAGACTCTGAGAAGAAAAGGCTAGAGGGATTGTGCCCGCTTACACCTGGAGAAACAACATTAGTGCTCAAAGCTCTTGGTTTTCCCAGGGACACTCGGATATATATTGCCTCAGGTGAAATCTACGGTGGTGAAAAAAGATTAGCTGCATTGAAGACAGAGTTCCCGAACATCGTAAGCAGATCATAATTCAACATACAGTATTTCCTGCTAACATTGGAATGATGCTTATCTGCTACTATGTGAACTGTAGGTGCGTAAGGAGATGCTTTTATCTGATGATGAGCTGCGCCTCTTCAAAAAACACTCGACTCAAATGGCAGCCCTGGACTATCTTGTTTCTGTCGCAAGTGATGTTTTTATTCCCAGTAATGATGGAAACATGGCTAAAGTTGTAGAAGGACACCGCAGGTATGCCTACTCTGACCTTCCTAATGTGAATTATTTTCTTCTTGCCAACATGTGTATGTGTTATAAATGACATGGTTAGCTGAGTGGAAAGTGAGAAGAATAGAAATATTTGTGTGCACACAGAGGCTTGTAGCGTGTAGCTCTCATGTGGATGAAGATGCTTGTTTTGAAGAATTGTGACTATAGTGAGCAGGAATGAACCCAGCAACCTAACTATTGTGACTATAGTTAGGTTAACTGAGAAGTGTATATGTTGCAAATGCAGGTTTACGGGCTTCCACAGAACTATACAGCTTGATAGGAAGAAGCTTGTTGAGCTTATAGATCTTTTTGAAGACCAGGAACTGTCATGGGATGAATTCCGAATTGCTGTCAAGGAGCTACACGAGGGCCGAATGAGCCAGCCCACAAGGAGAAAAGTCATTGCCGGGCAGCCAAAAGAAGAAGACTACTTCTATGCAAATCCTTATGAATGTCTTGGGCCTGCGACAAAGAGAAGGGAAAGGCTAAAACATACTGAGACATGAACACAGTACACTTCCATTTAGACAGCATCCTAATAGCCTGATTAGCTGACTGCAGTAATGGCCTAACAAGCTTCAGCCTCCTCATGTACCTGACACGTGCTCCTATTTTTGCCGAGCCTCACACTCATGAAGCGCAGCTTTGTGGACAAGCTGTAACAACTACCATGCCTGTGCAAGCTGACAGCTCAGCTATGAAGCGTAGCATGATTCTTCTTCATTGGAGGTGGAAGAGCTTATACACCCACAGACCTGACTATTATTGAGTCGCTGCTAGATGCTATGTTGTAATGTTAGGTTGTTGCATCTGCTCCTGTAAAGAGGTTGTTGCATTTGTTTTTGATGTACATAAACCTTGCTTCAAGGTTCAAACTTCGGTAATGGAAAATACATTGTATGCGAAGTAATGAAGGGAATTTAGGGCCTCTTTGGATTGAAGTATTTTCAAACGAATTGTGGAGGATTCCAATCCATAGGACTCTAACCTCTTTTTTTTAAAACTGAAAATTACTATATATATATAGCAAGCAAGTCGCCTCATTAAAAACCTTCTAGTCCCTGTAGGTATCCTGGTAAGGAAAAGAGTGCGTAAGAAACTTGCTGCTTACATCGTTTGCGATTACAGGGATAAAACAATCAGGGGGCTCAGAATGCCACACCTCATGAAACTCTCCACTACCCCTAGCAAACTCATGTGCGACAGCGTTGGCTTCTCTAGGGCAATGCTTAAAACTAACACGGGAAAAATTGCGGCATAAGAAAGTGCATTCCTCGTAGATTGCTGCCGCAACCCCGAGGGAGTTCCCCTCATTCTGCATGATCTCGATCACCTCCATACAGTCAGCCTCCACCAATAATTTGTTACAGCCCACCTCCCCCGCAAGGAGTAGGCCGTTCCTGAGTCCAATAGCCTCCGTCGTTGCTGCCTCTTCAATATATTGTAGGCTATGTCTACTCTCTGCAATAAAAGTACCAAGGTGATCACGTAACACAGCACCCGTACCTCCTGTACCTGTAGAGTAGTCGAAAGCGGCATCGACATTTAGCTTGATCATGTCCTCGGGGGGTTTTTGCCAACCGTGACGAGGTATAGGGTTACGGCCCATTTTCTTCATTCTCAGCCATAATGGATTGAGCGGAACGAGCAGGAACTTGAATCGTCTCACCGTGAGTTGCTTTTCTCCTTTCCCACCATAAGTACCAAATAGAAACCGCAAATATGTCGCATCTCCGAGCACCAATCCGAGGCTCAATTGTCGTGTCCAGTAGCATTGTTTCCATTACCGTAGTTCCATGGATCTCGAGGGAGATAGCAGCCTCGATCAACTGAATAAATCCCAAACTCCTCCAAACATCTTTGGTCCTGTTACACTTAAAAAAGCATGAGAAATACTCTCACAATCGGAATTACACATAGGGCATTGGCTTGAAATAGGGACATGACGATTAGCAAGAATTCCCCGGCAGGGAATAGACCCCAACATAGATCTCCATACGTGGATCTTAATTTTTGCAGGAACTTTGAGAGACCAAATAGCACGCCAAATAGGGCTAGTCGCCGAAGAGCCCATAAGATTAGTTCTTCGGAGTTTACGGCCGTGGCACCACTCCCACTCCCGGTGATAGGATGATTTAACTGAAAAAATACCGTTCCTATTATAATGCCATGAGACAAAATCCTCCATCATGCCAATTGCAAGGGGAATGCGGAGAATTCTTTCCGCATCCACCTCCCAAAACAGGGTCCGAATCAGTTCTTCATCCCACCTATTACTTTCGGTATCAATAAGCTCTGTTACCTTGGTGTATACAATATTTCCCCGCCTGGTCATGATCCTTCTGTTGTGATTTTTTCACCGTTCCCAACGCTCCAGATATGTCCTCTTTTAAAAGATTGAATTCCATGCCATATACTTTGCCACGTGTAAGAACTACCTTTTTTCAACTCACGGTTAAGGATATCTCCTGTAGGAAAATACTTAGCCCGCAGGACTTGAGCACACATGGAATCCGGTTCTGAGAGAAGTCTCCAAACCTGTTTAGATAACATAGCCATATTAAAACACTCCAGGTCCCTAAAACCCATATATCCATATCTTTTTGGAACACACATCTTCCACCAAGCAAACCAGTGAATATGTTTCTGCTGATCATCATCTCCCCACCAGAATTGGGACATTGCAGAGATTATCCCTTTGCAAATCTGTTTAGGAAGTTTGAAACCCGACATAGCATAAACTGGAATTGATTGAATTGCCGCTTTTATTAAAACTTCTTTGCCACCAAAAGAGAGATGCTTCTCTTTCCAACCGCTTAATAGTTTGCAGACCCTGTCAATAAGATGCTTAAAGCAGTCTGATCTATCCACTCCCACAATCGGGGGTAAGCCGAGATATTTATCCGTTATAGCCTCCGTCATAATATCAATATAGTACAAACATCCACTCTCACCTCCACCGGCATGCGGGGGCTAAAAAATATGCTGGACTTTGCAACACTAACCAGTTGTCCAGAGTTTGCGCAATAATCGTCAAGAGCACTTTTAAGACTTGCAGCATTTGAGCTATCAGCTTTCATCAAGATCAATGAATCATCTGCAAATAGGAGGTGAGAAATAGACGGTGCATCTCTACAAACTTTCACACCTTGAAGATTTCCCTGGTTTTCTTGAAAAACCAATAAACTTGTTAGTCCTTCAGCACATAAAAGAAATAAATAGGGGGACAGTGGATCCCCCTATCTCAAACCTCGGGTGGGGATGATGGGGTCGGATAGAGAATTATTAAGTCTGACCTGGTAACGGACAGAAGTCACACACTCCATCATCAGCTCCACCCACTCCTCCGAAAAACCCAATTGTATCAAGATCTTCCTCAGAAAGCCCCACTCAACCCTGTCGTATGCCTTATGCATATCAAGTTTCACCGCGTAGTTACCAAAAGTAGAAGACCTCCTATTTTTAATTGCATGATTGCTCTCAAAGGCCACAAGAAAATTATCCGTTATGAGTCTTCCCGGAACAAACGCACTTTGCATAGGAGAAATAATATCCGGGAGAGCAATTTTAAGTCTCGAGGCAATAAGTTTAGAGATCACTTTGTAAACCACGTTGCAAAGACTAATTGGCCTGAACTGTGAAATATATTCAGGGTTTTTTACCTTTGGAATCAGAACGATGGTTGTTTCATTCCAGTTGTCCGGGATCTTTTTTTTGATTAATAGCCAATAATACCTCATCGGTGAGATCCTCTCCAATGACACTCCAAAATTTCTTGTAGAATACAGCATGGAGACCATCTGGGCCGGGGGCCTTTAAATCCGCAATGCTAAAAAGGGCTTTTTTAACTTCTTCTCTCGAGTATTCGGCCAGTAGGGAATCATTCATAATTTCGGAAACGCTAGGGTGCACTTTCTCAATCACCTCATTGTTAACAGCCTGCACCTCGGAAGTAAATAGATTAGAGAAATAATTATTTGTTAAACTCATGAGATTACCCTCATCTTCAAGCCATCCGTCTGAGTGATCACGTAGTCGTTTAATATAGTTCTTCTTCCGTCTAGAAGATGCAGCATTGTGGAAGTAGGAAGTGTTCTGGTCACCTGAATTCAACCAATTAATTCTGCCCCTTTGGACCCAATACAATTCCTCCTTCTCGAGTAAATCTTCAATCTCAGTCTGAATAACCAATTGCTTGCTCAAAGAATCATCGTCCAATGGACCCGATAGTAGCACATTAAGTTCCTTTTGTAATTCTCGAAGTTTTGTTCTAGGGCCCTTGAGTACTTCTTTATCCCACGAGTGGAGAGATTCATGAATCAATTTTGTAGAAGAAGCAATAGTCGAACCAGGCAACGATTTAGCCCTATCCCACGCTGCCTGTACAATATTATCCACATCTTCTTCAGCTAGCCATCGTGCTTCGAATCTCCGAGACACCGTGGGGGGTAATCTTTGGACAGTGACATAGTAATCCAAATCCACAAGAACCGGTCGGTGATCCGAGCGGTTGAACTCCTCGTTAATGACGGCCAGGTGCGGAAATAATACCGAGATGTCCACATTACCCACCACTCGATCAAGTCGCTCACGGATGCGACCCCGACGCCAAGTGAAAATATCACCAATGAATCCGAGATCCTCAAGATGACAATCCGAGAGCACATCCCTAAATGCTTGCATGCACCTTTGGGGTCGTATCGTGCCCCCTTCCTTCTCCGATCCATACAAAATTTCGTTGAAATCCCCTCCTAGAAGCCAAGGAAGATTACGCATTTGTTTAAGTTGGCGAATATAGTCCCAAGAGAGATGCTTTCTATCCGCTGCCGGTTAACCATAAAACCCCGTGCATCTCCACGCTCCATCCAAGCCTTCGTTGATTCTAATATCAATATAATTCTCGTGAGTCTCCCTCGATGTAACATTCAGATCATCATGCCATAACATAAGAAGGCCTTCCGCCCTACCATCACTCTCAACAATCTCCATGTGATCGAATTTTAGTCTTCTCATCAAACTTGTCGCTTTTGCTCTATTCAAATGAGTCTCCGAAAGGAATAAAATATCAGGTTTAATTCTCACTACCATCCCTTCGAGAGCTCTAACTGCCGAGGTCTTTTTCATCCCTCGGCAGTTGTAAAATTTGGTTTTCATTGCGACCGGACGGACCCCTCACGGGAGCCCGCCGATCCTATTGATGAGGAGATTGCTCCGTCCATCTTTGTTCTCTTTGTTTTTGTTGATGCATCCGTACCAGAAATACTCGCCGTCTTCTCCAATTCCTCTGTCAGCATAGCAGCAGGGGCCAATAGGTTGTCAACTTGATTATCGTTTTGTATCATACCTTCGTATGTCAATCTCTTCCTCGCAGAAGCATCCGATTCCTTCTCAAGCATCTCTGTATCCGATGCCTTAAGAGGGCTGGTTGCGGTGTCTTTCAACTCTGGGTCAGTAGTCTCCGTAGCTATGAGCGAATGCTGGAGGTTATGACGCCAAGCAAAGTGGCCTCCCTCTGTTCTCTGTGAGTTTCCACGACCCCCGGGGTCCCTGCCACGGCCACCCGATGAGAATCCACCCCGATTAGCATGAGATCCACTCCAATTCCCAGCCATCCTTCTACCTTGCCAAGTTTCCCAATCAGCCTTGAGAAATTCACCCCACCCTAGCTTTGCTTCATCGTGTTTGCCTATACCACACTCTAGATGCGTATGACCAAAGCATCCACAAGCACCACAAAATTTGGGTATCTTTTCATATTTGATTTGGAAAGCTTCTCTTTGGCCACCACGGGAGAGGGTCACAATTCTAGCCAAAACCTTACGAACATCGATTCTTACCCTCACACGAACAAAATTCCCCACGCCTTCCACAGTGGTTTCAACTTTCAAAACCTTCCCCACTCGCTTTTCAACCAGATTCTTGATCAGTTTAGGATCACGATAAGCCACCGGGATTTTGTGGATTTGGGTCCAAGCTTCAATATGGTTCAAGTCAATAGATTCCACCGGCGCAAGTCCATCGTACTCTTCGATAATCACTGCGTTCTCGCGAAAGTGCCAAGGCAAAAGCACTGGATTGTAAACAGGTTCGGTTCCAGCGGCGTGAAGATCACCTCTTTGGCCGGGCTCCAGGCCACTTTCATGTGTTGTTCGAAAGTTTGAGGGCTAAACAAGTTGGAAGTGTGCACACGTGCTAACGCCAACCCCTTCATCTCCAGAATCGGGTTCTCAAGAACATCCTCCAAGATCAGATCATCAGTTTCCTCGTCTTCTATCCCCAATCGTAGCAGTAGATCATCGATCTGTTCAGGTCCCCGATCAATCGGTATCCCAGCCTGGCTAGATGTACTTGACTGCGAGTTCGCCATGGTCAGGATCACGTACAGAAAGGGGGCGCCAAAACCTTGTATGCAGACTTAGGGTTCCGCTTCCGTTCTGCCGAGAGGGATAGGAAGGAGTATATGTGCTTGTTGGGCGCTACCAATCAGAGCCGCGATCGGAGTGCGAGAACAACCAGGAATCACCGCCGGTAGTCACGCACAGGAAAAGTAGGAACCTAGATCGCGCGCGGCGTCCAGGGAAGAAGAAACCTAGATCGCCTCGGCGCCTAGGGAACTAGCTTTGTCAGTTTGGTGCCCGACTTGTGAAAAGTTCACGTTACCTTTTTTTTACACTCATTCGCATAGGATCAGGGCAACTTTCCTGGTTCCATCCAAATGACTGTTTGCACCGTTTTCCTTTGTTTTGTAATCCTATGTTTTGCACCTACAATCCTATCAAATTCCTACGTTTTCTGTTTTGTAATCGTGTGATCCAAAGAAGCCCTTATGGCCTTATTATCGTACACAGGTGCGAACACGTATACGGGTACTTCATAGAGAATTTTGGCATATCATTTCCTGATAGCACAAGTGAGCATCAATTTGCTATGTAGAACACGAATACAGGGCACAGCTATCTGGAACTGAAAATGTCATACAACTGTAACTGAAAATGTAATTCGCCAAATGAACAGTTTGACTACCTCATATTTTTAGAACAAGTTTCTCCAAGCGGCTAAATTGCATCATGCATCACCAAACCTGAATAATGATAAAAAAAATGTCCACTCCAGCAGTTACTAGCTAATTTGCTAGCACTGTCGGCAACTGCAAACAAATTACACTGGTGCTTCAGATACATGACACTAAGAATTACATTTACTTTACAACCCAAAATCGAGACACAGGCAGATTTGCAAAGACTGGTTAGTTTTCAAACTATATAACCAGGCTACTCAAAATATGAACATCAGGAGGGAGCCCCAACTGAAAGAACAACCATTCACATGCTACCTAATTGCGACCTTGCTACGGTCATAGCTCCGAAAGTATAGCAGGAATATAGTGAGAAAGCTCAGCGGTAAGAGACTGAAACCCATCGACAAGTTGTGTGTGGAACTCCTGGTCCTCTTCCCCTATCAATCTGAAATGAACACGGATTGCGCGCTTGCAGACAGCCATGAACTCAAGCAATGCAGCTATGAGCTGTTGCAGTTCTTGAGATCGGAGCCTGGTTGCAGGCTCGCCAGATAAGAATGCGGTGCACACACTTAATAGACCACTGTTGACCTATATGACAGCATTTTGTGGAAAATTAGCAAAAGAAAGAAAATACAGAGCAAGCAATGGTTAAACTGGTTCGTATTGTGCAGAGTGACAGGCTTACCTGAACAGCCACACTTCCTTGGAGTATCCTTTGCAGGCTTTGAAGTCTTGGTAGTTGATCACCTTCAGAACTCCGTGGTTCTTCTAGTTCATTTCTCAACGCCGATGTCCTTGTTTCAATCATTCCAATCGCATTTTCAACAGGTGAAAACTCCAGAGATTCAGATTTTATTACTACCAGTCGATTTACCAAAGCAGGAAAGGAACCCTCTGTCTTGAGCACTGTCCGCCTCTTCCATTGATCTTCTAGGCCGGCTTGTGTTTTTCCATTTTTTGTGAATGGTGTATCGAAAAGGAAATGGTCAAACACACGTGCACGGACAGTACCTGTAGATAAAGATAAAATTCTCTCTCTCCTGCTCTCCAAGTCCTCGTCCTCCATTACAGGATCAACGGCAGTTATCTGTAGATAGCATACACCAGGCTGCAGTTCATCAGCATTGACTTGTCTCGAGTCAGGAATGATATGTAAGGTGTGATTGCCATCCATCTTAGCATCATAGGTATGATTAAGCTTCTCCATAATGTCACCAAGCCGAACATCCCGTGGCTCCCTAAACACATACTCCTTTTTATTGAGTTTGCCAAATCGTTCCCCATAGAATCCAACTCTGTAGTAAGTCGCATCAATGAATGGGATAGGGCTAGCCTCCTGTTCAAGAATTGACTCATAGATGCTCGCGAGTGACGTGTGACATTTAGCCAGCTGCCCATAAGATCTTCTGCTTTTGTACACAGGAATGATGAGTTCCTGAATGCTAGCACAAAAGTGGTATAGTTCAGCTTGCGCGAAGAGTTTGTTCGCGAGTTGAAGATACTTGACAGCTGAATCCACTGTAAGCTTGGATGCACCATATCCCTCAACTTCTGCTGCAGCTACTTCTGTGCCCACATCAGTGCCAACAACAGGGCAAATCATACAGAGAGAAGCAACATGCTCCTTGTTCCACACAGCATCGTTCCTTCCAACAAGTGCCTATAAGAAGGGTTCAAAGGTCATACAACTTCATAGAGAAATTACAGGATAGAAGAACAGAAACTAAGATTACAACCTGCATGATCACACCAGCTACAGCAACTGCGCATTGCGCAGCTTCAGCACATGATTGCATCTCCTGGTGCGCATCACATAGGTGCAGTAACCACATAATGTGAAGATCCGGGACAGGTGCATAAGCCAATGCTAGCTTATAGAAGCCCTCAGCAGCTGCACACCTGTCCACAGTCATTACGGACCCCTAAAAAGAACATTGAAATTTACAGGTTCAGTGCTCAATACTTGCTCAAGAAATTCAAATCATAAAGATGACACCACTCAAAGTACAATCCATATCGATGTTTCAGGTTTCCAGGGACATAAACAAATAATAACTTACTTATCAGATTGCCAGTCCCATTTCAGCGCAATATATGCTACATCACTTTCACATATGGATAGCAGAGTAGGATTTGCTTACCAAAAGAGCATGTTCAAGGCCAGCGTCAAGGGCCTGGACTAGACATTTTGAAAGATGCTTGACCTCTACCCAAGACCACATATTGTCTGTGGAACCTTCGGCAGCCACGTCCAGTGCGGTAATAGGAAGGCCACAATCGATCAACTGATCTTTACTCCTTACATCAGCCATTTCCTCTAATGATTTCCTAAGACGCCGAGCTTCGCCACTCTCCTCAAGAAACCCATCTGATTTCATCTGAGTTACTTGCACATCAGACAGCAATTCTGACAAAGTGATAGTCAACATGACCCTCAGCCTTGTGGTGCTCTTGAAATAGTTGAATGAGTTCTAGAAGCACAAGAACATCCGTATCAGGATAATTCGTTTCATGATTTTACATAACTAAAATTCAGCAAGCAGCTTACCCTAACAAGGATCTGCAATCCAAGAACGGCCCTTTTTCTGACAGAATCATTTCGGAATACAGCAAGCCGCAAAAGATGAAACGCAATTTGCTTCAAAAAACGGTCATTCTCCCTTGACATTAGTGTTGCACCATGTAGACTAAATATATTATAGACAACAGGCAGGAAAGCTTTCCAAAATGTTAAGGGCTGGCTCCTAGATAGAAGACCCATTAAGATAGATGTTACACAATCTAGCTTAGCATAGTCAGTTGAGATACTACGAGATGCAGCCGCAACCGAAAACTTCTCAACTATTCCCAACACTTCAAGGCTCACAGCGGTACTAAGATTTTCTTCCCAGAGTTCCTGTGGAAATTTTCTGTCAGCTGAAGAAGGTTTAAAACACCACAAGATTCACACGGAATGTAATACTTACCAACTTTTGTCGCAGTATTGGATGCAAAGACTCTCTCAGTGCCCTGGCTGTTGACCCAATTCTTGAAGATTGTGCCTGGGCAAGTGCTTCCCTCAACGAATATGGTTGACTTGGGGAACCTAGCTCAGGACTAATCTTGTTCCACATGAATCCATTTTCTGGTGTTCCCTGAGGCTGCATTAAAAAGTAGCCATGACAAATAACTAACAATTTTTTATGATCATAGAGATTTTTTGTCACATCTCCTACAAAGTATTGTCGGTTTATAACAAGTAAACAAAATCACTATCTGCTTATCTAGCATGAAACAGGCTCAAGTCCACCATTGCAAGCTCAGTAGATACTAATGGAAGTCAAGCCTTACTCTGAGACTCAAAGTAAACCACTCCCTTAGGGTTAGAGAAAATAATCCATCAAGGTGTTGATTTAATGCACACTTAGTGGCATAGGTAATAGTTCAAGCAAACTTCAGAGAGCTAGTGTCCAGCGAATTACCAATGTCACTTGCCGAGTCCGCAAAACAGGATTTTTAATGATTAGACCAGGATGGTCGGCTTGGCATTAGATTGAATACTTAGGCGCACTGGCTGAAGAATTACGTGACTCCAGGGGCATTACATAAACAAGCCAAAAACAGCAAAAGCCAAAGTTAAAAGTGCAGCACCAGTCTAGTGAGAAAGAGCATCTCGGCTGATTAATAGGCTGGTTAGTCAATCTTGCCAGCTACAATAGCATGATCATTACAACGTCGAGAAAATTACCTTTACTCGTTACTATTTTTTACTTTATAATGATGCGCATTTGATATACATGAACCATACTCAATATTCTGTTTTGAATAACACCAGCCAAGTCTAATCAGTTTCTTCTAGGGTCCATATTATCTCCAATAGCATCTTAACTGTTCCCGTAAAAACCACTAAGCAATAATGCTGGCAAGGTATTGGAGCCTGGTCCAGTACATGCTATAAAAACACTACCCGATGTGTAATAATAAGTAAAATTACTAGTGCTGGAAAATTAGGCTCATACAAATAATGTGCCAACATACCCTTATTTCATGGCGTGAAGCCTCAGACAAATACGCATTAACTGATGGGGATAATCGGTCAGAATACTTGGGGGACGCAGGGCGCTCAGCATCAGAGCTCCGGGAACTAGAGCCTAGTAGCAAGCTGTCTCCTGTTCTGTTATGCTGCAGAGAGCATTCAAGAGATTTAGTTCTGGATAAACTATTATGAACCAACATAACAAAGATTCCAAACCAATAACAAATCAATGTGATTCCAAAACAATAACAAATCAATGTGCGCTTCCTATATGCAAATTCTTGGATGGACTGGAAATTGTTATCATGCAATATGTGCTTGTCTAAGTTGGAATAAGTGAAAACATCCAACAGGGATGCAACGAAAAAGAGTTGGATCCCGATATACTCCAAACAATCACCTGAGAGTAATTTGCAAACCCTCGAACTAATTGTACACCCAGTCAGAAACACTGAGGTTTTACTGGTCAGGATTATATCAGAAATCACATTCAGTCACAGAAGTTGATGATACTGACAAATATTACAGCATTCTAAATTATCAAGGGTTATTGTACGAACCTCAAAATGGGTTATACATTCTTCAAGTAGCTTGAAGAACAATCTGGTTCTAGCAATGCTCTGCTGCCATGCTTTTATAAGAGTCGTGTCGTCCAAGTTTCTTATGATTTGCAAAATGACTACTAGCACTTCACGCTTTTCAATGACATTTAGGTTATAGAACACAGGCATCTCATCCAGAATCTGCAAATGAGTATTTTTCACAGGAAAAGAACTTGTAAGAAGAACAGTGTATGCCAAAGCTTGCAGAGATACACAGTATTTATTACTGTTGTTCATTTCAAGGATACTTGCGAATCACACACCTGTCCTATAAGAGGAAAATACAGCTGAGCAATGTACAACTTGTCTTCGCTTTTTTGATACCGTGCATCAAATTCATGCTTGCAGATTAGGACAACCAAAATACGAGCCGCCTATAATAAATCCAAAACAGCACATAAACAAGTAAGAATAAGCTGCAATCACATGTGACATGTGAGATGGTTATGCAATGCATTGAGAGGTAGCCCGGAGTATTTTTGTTGCCATTGAGATGCTTACTTTTGCTCGCTGTGATAAATCATCATGGTCAAGGGTGAGAAAGATCTCTTGAATAAGGACAGACGAAAGATAATTCCTGTAAAAGAGGAGATCTTGTAGTAAAAACACTCACCCAAAAGTATAAGGCTAGAATTATTTGCAGCATGTTAGCTCATGAGATATTCATTGGATTTTCAAGAGAATATTTGCACTTAAAGTATTAAATTAGTTCTAACATCCGAAGCAAAGAGTAAACCAAGATCAGTAATTTACAAGTAACATGGGGTCCAATCATCGTAAGGATCAGAGGACAGAAGAAGTATAAAATCTTTATGCCGTGATATTTATGGTAAACAGAATAAAATGCCTTCCTATTGGCAGCAAAGAAAACTTAGAGCAAGAACAGTAGAAGGCTAAAGGCTCTAAACAACATGCCAATTAGAACACTTTTGGCGAACTGGGATATTGATACTTCACTAGTTCGGTAATCCACAAATTTAGAAACAAGTGAGACCTACCTATCAGATGGATCCCGACCAGGCATCTCAACAAAAAGATCATGATCACATATTATCTGCAGGAATGTCAACTTGCAATCATGGAGGACTGACTGGCAAACCCCTGCAAACTTGTCGATATACAACGAAACCTGAAGAACACAGATGTTTAGTTAGGCACATGGAAAAAAATAGTGTGGTATAGCTCCGCTAATAGCAACGCTATAGCATGCTGAGAATTGTCTCTAAATATATAAGTGTACAATGTCTCGCTAATAGCACGTTATAGCGCGATATAGCACGCTACTAGCGTATTTTAAGGCCGCTGCTATTTTGCTATAGCGCGCTATTTTATTCCTTGGTTAGGCATAACGATACTTGGAGTTAAGCTACTTGCTAGCCTTACTCCATCGTACCAACAAAACAGTAAAAAGAACAGAGAACCAGGGGGAAAAGACAAACTTAAATGTGACTTCCAACATTACCAGCTCAAAAACTTGGCGTGGCTCAATGATTGATAAAAGATCGTAACAGAAGAAAGCAAGAGTGCTATTCAAGCGTTTCGCCAAGTTTAAGCCCTTTTTGCAGCGTTCATGAACCTCAGTTAGGAGGCAATCGAATAGCTGCATGATACATCTGAAGACTCCTTCTTTCAACTGTAGTGGTGGGACATCTTCACCTAGCGCATGACATCAAACAATTAGAACCACACCTTGTAGTGTAACTAAATATTTCTGTACTAAAACTGCTATACTAATAACTGCAGCTACAAGCGTTCGGTGGTTTGTGCTACCCAGTGGAAGATTGTGGTAGAAGAGACGACTTTGTTCCAATCCCATTGATTTTACAATAAGCTCCAGAAAAAACCAAGCCATTGCCAACACATCATCATAGACAGGTCCAACTCTGTAACCTTTAGCCTACAATTACAAAAGAGTATAATGGTGAAGCAGAAACATGCATCTGTGTCAAAAACAGGCTGAGTGAGCAGACACCTCTGGAGTATACAAAATAAGAAGAAAAGTATAAGAAAAATAACCATCACAGAGGATATGTTGGGATATAATAACAGTAAAAGCAAAAGGTTAAAGAGGTTGTTTTGATTGGTTGTAACTTTTGTGTGCCCACTGGTATTTAGCTCTTACTTGAGCAAGACACCGGTGGACAAAAAAAATGTAACCACTCCAAGCAGGCCCTAAAGATAAATCGTCTTGAATTAGCTAGTCCTTGGTGCAACGGTGCTAGTGGCAAGTGACAACAGCCAGCAAGGGCATAATTCTGGTATTAAGATATTTTAGCAGTAATGAGAAATGGCAATGTCATCAGTGCGGACAGCAGCCAGCCAGGCGAGTCAGCGGCATGCATATCCTACAATTTGTTAGATGCATATTGGTTGGTGGATATGATGTTGTCTTCAGCTTATTATAGTTTGCAGTAGATATCCTTGTTAGGCAGACGGCTATAAAAAGGCATATCACCTCTTTACATTAAAGACGAATAACAAAGAAGTCTATCCTAGTCAAGTCCTGTTGTGCACTCCTCTAGGCCGACTATTCTAGGTCCAGTCGTCCCCAAAACGGCACCTTCCTCAGGTAGTCAGGTAGATGTTTACCCCCAATGACATAGTGCCATTCTATATCTGAAGTCACCAACCTAGGACCTCCCTCAGATGAACGTTTACCCTTGTGACTCCATCATTAACACGTCCATACATTAAAAAAAAAAACAAGACAAGAGATCGAGTAGAACAAATTCAATAATTGATTACTACAAACAGATAGAAGAAAACCATACTAACCTTACTCCGAGCTAGGCTACCCCAAACAGTAGATAGCCCAGGGTATACAGGTGTCTGCCGGTCACCAAAGTCATCAAAAGCAAAATCAACATAATTAACAAGAAACCTATTTCTCTCAGCCCCATCAGATGATTCCTGTTGCACCCTGCGATAAAAGTGCATCGAGTTTAACTCAATTTGAGGTATCCCGACTCCTGAATGAACAATTCTATCGAGGGAAAACATAAAATAATATTTTATAGAATTAAAGCCAGAGATTCAGATTTCGCTAAAGATGAGAGGAGAGCACAAAAATCTTGTGTGATAGGGCCTCTAAAGACAAGCATGTCAATAAGGCAACATGATTGTTACAGAACATCTGTGTTTGTTCTACTGCAACACGGTCATAGTTACTCAAAATGCAGCACCTCTTTCGTGAACACAAACTAAGAGAATCAGATTTCATGACACATGTGAAGAAAATAGCCTCCAAAGATTTGATTTATTCTTTGTCCAGTAAATGATTGGCCGTCTAAAATTAGGATTTTGAGAAGTCGTGCTAGAGCTCTAGAAAGAAACTGGTGCACACTAATATCAGAGGCATGAGCATAAACCAACAAAAAGCAGGGAATTACCGGGTTAGAATATTAACCATGGCTCGAAATGCAGCAACCTGCAGGAAAATTGAATCTGTAATCAAATCTAGTGTGCATTATTATGAAGACTAAACACTCGGCTACAAATGCAGTTCAGTAAAAAAGGTAAGCGTGCTCTTTAGATAAGGAGAAAAACTATTCTGCGAAGTGGAAACATAAGCAAAGCAATAACCTGAAGGGTTTCGCCACCATCGCCAATAAGGCGCAGCAGCATATTGAGTATTGGTTGAAGAAAGTGTAACAATGCAGTATATTCAACATTCTTTAAACTATTTATGGCCTGCAACAAAAAATTTAACAACATTAGAGATAACACTGTCGGTATTTAGTGCAAAGTACCAATACATTGTAAATTTGTGGAAAATATCATAGAGAAAGACTGAAATACACAGTGCAGATAATTTTTGCTATGCTCTACAAGCTGACCAGATTCTATATCTAATTAGACATGTGCTGCAATATTTAATCAGGTTGTACTTGTAGATACTTCACATTTTTTTTTTCTATTTTTTTACATATTTCACTGGGTATCATCCAGGAATGACAATGAACAGGACGTTAAAAGGTATGCTGATTATGGAAGAACAAAAAAGGCTAAGATCCATAGAACACCACACAAAAAAAAAATTGTACGAAATTGCTAAAGAACTCAGAGCAGGCAATGGTTCAACACATAACGGTCGGAACAGGATGTACAAGCAGTACAAGAACAAGGGTTTGCGCTACTGCTTATTGTAAAGTATCATTAATAAACAACAAGCCAACTAAACTATCTGTTGGCTGCAAAAGCAGGATATCCTGCCTGTATGTTTAGCACAAAACCAAAAATATCAGCATGGGAGGAATCATGAAGGAAACAAACAGCAGAAGTTCCAACCTAAGCCATTCAACAGCAAAAGACATACCTCAAGAAGCTCAGAACCCCAAGGTGGACTTGTATGTAGTGTGTGACGGTCGTACTCCACGAAAAAGTCTCTTATCCTTTCATTAACTGGAAACAACGAAGAGCAAAGTCTTAACCGCAGCCTGAAAACAGTTTTTCCATCCTCCAGGTAGTCCATTCTCTCCTGTATCAGAATATTTTTAGGTAAAATATGTTAACAGCAAACGTATTTTAAGATAATTTTGCAATCAAGGTGGAAAAAATAGCAAATGAAACAGGACAAGTAACAAACCTTTCCACTTTCCTGCAGGTAGTGCGGAACAAGCTCTCGTAAAATTGGCAAAGATATGTCCGAAAGTAACCTATTATTCACAAAAGGTGCTACATATCAAATTCAATTCCATTCTCATCAGTCCACATTTATCTTTTAGGGCCTGTCAACACTTCAGAGTTCCTCATCAAACTTGTGGTAGAAACTTAGGATATGATGTAAATCTCGATGGCCCTTGTACATTACATTGAAAGAAAAGGTATTTCCCTAGAAGTACATGCAAATGTTATGTCCAAATTGTGATTGGAAAGGGAAGTCAGCTCCTACCATTTTTAATTATGTTTACCCAGATGGTTTGATTTGACAGAGGGGCGGTAGTATTATGTCTTTAAAATGTATACACTCATTTAATGCATAGCAAGTAACAACGTATGGACATTGTGCTAGTAAGTACAGTAAGCGGTCTGCATAATCCAGAGTGAATGAGTAACAGAGTGTTTTTCCTTACTCCTGTTACATAAGTGGTAGGAATACTGATCTAAAATTTGTTAAGATTAGTTAATTTGCTAGTCAAACTATGTATCAATACAAGCTTGATGCCTTAACATATAAATGATCATTTCCCAAGTTTTACCAATAAATCTTAGTTCTTCGTATATTCACTTTCTGTCACAAAAATTGAATAAGTTAGTATGCATTGCCTTGGATGCGATCCCACGTATGAAGTGCCAAACTCAGACTACTAAATTTAAGCATTTGGTGTATAAAAAGATGAAAAATTAATACATACTGAATATGTGTCGACAATGGAAGTGCAGCATATCCCACAATCACCTGAAGGTATACAAACATGTTAAGACACCAGCAAAATAAACCTGAAAGGATGAATAAATCATACTAGTGTATCCTTATTGAGAAGGAACAGAAGGCATACTGGTTTAGGGGCTTCAAGTTTCATTTGGAGGTCAACATGGAAAAATGTGAACAGAAGATGATGTTGGGGCGTCAATAGAGCAGGCAGACTGATCTTTACTTCATCATGGTAGCAGGACATTCTCGTGCCAACAGAAATTTGGGTATGAGCACACTTCTGCAGCGCTGTATTCTGATCCCTTGGATGAACAGCCTGAAAGCCCATATATCGTTAAGAATGTTGAACAGATACCAACAATAAAACAAAAAGACTAATAAATAACTCCGTACAACCTCTACTGGAAGCTTGCATATGTCAGAATCATCCTTTCTCAATTCTACTCTTACAAACAGATTTCTTTTGCGGCTCAGGCTAACAGTCAATGGGTACACATAGAGGCAGTGGAAAAGTTGTGAAAATGGTTCACTCCGGGCCATCATCCGAAAGTCGACCGCTTGAAACTGTAACAAGAAAGAATGTGTCTCATATAAACAGCAAAGGAAGTGTAATCCTACGCCATAAGTTTCAAAACTGAAAATTCAACACAAAAGAAGGCAGATAAGAAACTCGTCTAGTTACATTTTCGACATTCTCTGCATTCGAATTTTGACCAGTCGGGTGTGTATCTTTCTTGACAATGGCACTCGAATTCAGAGAACCATGTATCCCATCAACGCTACTCCTGATGTGTCTGCCATTATTGAGCTCGCCAGCATCATGCAGTTCACTGGTCATGCTCCCACCTTCAGAAATGGTATCCACGTCTCTCCGGTTATTATGAAGTTTTTCCACTTCTAGCCTCAGTACACCTTTCACTTGTTTGTGTACTTTCCGTTTCGGATCCTACAAGTGACACAAGAATTGGCATAATTAATTAGTTAATAAATACTTCAGTATAACCGGCTTTTCTCAGCTACTAATGCTTTCTCAGCTGCTAATGCTTACTTGAAGGGAGTCCTCTATGTAGCTTTCCTTCACTTTATTTAAGTTTGGTATCTCTATGATAACAGAACTTCCACTAGCATAATGGTTGAGTTTTCCATCCATAGTGAGTTTGGAAAGAGGCTCCACAACGCTATCTTGAGAACTTGAGCCTGGCATACTTGGTGATAAAGGGCTGCTAGGAGAGGCAGCATCACCAGTGCCACCAGAATGGTTATTTTCAAACAGAGGAATCATTGCCCATGCAAATGGCTCTCTATATGGCATGATTCGAGACCAAACTTGCAGCTTCTGCTTCTCTTTCTCAGTCAAGTGCACCTGTCACAAAACTGAGCATAAGAGCAATGAAGCATGTGATTAAAAGAGGGAATTTGTTTCTTACAGGTTCTTTACGGGAATAAACGGAAGGAGTTACTCCCCCTTCATCAGTAGCAGCCTTTTCTAGCTGGATCAGAAGGCAGATTGATGGTAAAGGGGCATCCAGTGAAAAAACACCCCGACGGTCCAAAGAAATATGTGCCTAACAAAATACGAAAATAAATGAAAATGGTCAATGATCTGAATTAGAGGATGGAAATAATGGCACAGTAGGGTAATATACACTGCTCCTTACATTTTGCATTTCTGTTGGAAGTATGTGAAAGTAGTAGTCTTCCGATAGCTTTTCTCTCCTATCTCTGTTGTACAAGCAGATTGTACCACTAAAAGGTTCTGCACATGATACATGATCAAAAGGTAGGTCAGTCATCCTGCTGTGAAATATAAATGAGACCATAATGCAGTTTATAAGTGTTGTAACAAACACACAAAAAGACTATTTATTTTTGCTCACCGAGTAATCCAGCTTGGAATGATAAAGATAATACCCTGACAGTTATCTTCAATCCACTGTAAGCAGTAGAGATCAAGTTATAACATGTGACTAGTAAGTAGTAACAAACACTGCTCAGAGCAAGGAGTACAAACAAAAGCAAAGAGATATGTAAAATGCTTGAGTGTGCCAATTAAAGAAAACCTGCTGTGTGTTGCAGGGAGACTTTCTGGTACACGTTGGCCGAATATCAAAGATCTCTCATTGTCCCAATCAAATGCAGGTTCATATGCCGGTAAAGGTGAGAGAGTACAATGCTGAAAACCCAAGAGGAGTAGCATGTTGTTAATGCTTACATGAAGATGGAAATGCTACAGCATATGCTAATGCCAACTTGTCAGTATGTGGTAAATTGGTACAGATATTACAGGTATGAAACTGGGAGACATGAAAACAAGAAACTCGAGGAAGGGTGACTTATGAGCTTTAAGCAAACAAAATTCACAGCTTGATGTCTCAAAAGCTTAAACTGCTTATGCTAGAAATATTCACATCAACGATAATACTGTGCGTAATGTAACTTGTTTGCACTTTGGACAGGAAGTAATAAATCAAAATAAACAAGATAAGAGGTAGTCAACTAAACGCTTAAAGGATCCACACAAGTGATAGAAATGAACAAAGCTCAACAGGAAAGAATTGTAGTAGCTGAAACAAGGACAGCACAAATAACGAACGGGTACAGTCCTTTCTAGGGAGAGAGAGGAGGCGATCCGATATAGGTTTTCCGTTCCCCTCGCCAGCGCCGCCGCCGGTCCATCCAGACTTCAGCGGACTTGGGGTCTTGGAGGTGCGGCAGACCACGGCACCCTCGCAGGCGGAGGGGTTTTCCATTTTTTTTTTCCTTTTTGGAGTTTCTAGTGTCTTCTTCAGGGTGGTGAGGCGGCGGCGAAGTCCTGAAGTCAGAATAAGGTCCTCCCTGCGCTATCCTAGCTTCGGTGGTGCGCCTAGCGCCAGCAGAGGGAGGGAGGAGTTGTGTGTCCGACGATCTCCTGGAATCCAGTTGGTTTTCGCGTTCGTTGGTGTGGTTGCAGGTCTGGCTCTTCCGATCTAAGGTTCTCATCATTGGCGACAGTTGCTGCTCTAGTGTGCTGGTCATGTGGGCCTTAGCACCACAACTTGTTGTCTACTACAACAAGCTCTACTACGAAAAGCTTTGCCCAGTTCCAATGATTGAAGGAGCGAGGACGGCGGCGCGCCATGGGCTCGCTTCAGTGCTTGTAGTCGTCGATAGGTGGTCCAAGGACCTATTGTGATTTTTATTACTTTTGAGATTAACTGTACTGATATTGATTTTTATTAATAGATCGGTGGACCTTTTTCCGAAAAAAGGAACAATATAGATAGCAGTGCAAATAATTAAGCACAAAATATATTTTTTATCTAATACGAGGACTAAGGCACTCAGGTTAATCACAGAGATATCCGTTTGTCAAGTAGTCTACTACTAAAGGGGGCAGTAAAAAAGAAAAGCACATGACAATCATCCACCTAAAACAGGAATCTAGCGAGCATGCGCTGACCATTTTTGACGATGAAGCAGATGGTTCAGTCTCATATATTTGCCTCCCTGAGGTGCTTGGCATATCATCTTCAGTAGTTTCCTCTGGACAGGAATGCCTGGCGTTGCAAAGCTGCAATTCTATGAAAAAGAAAACATATGAATTATAAAGTAAACAATGTATAATAAGAAGCTAAGTCAATCGCGGGGGTGGTTGATTACCTGTTTCTATGTCGGTATCAGGTCCCTCGAAAACTTGATTTTGAAAGGACGGTGGTGCGACACTCTCATAGCGTCCATATTTGTAGCCATCTTTCACAAAATCAGCCTTATAACACTGTACCAGCTCATTTAGATGTGGCCACTGCTCCAAATTTTCATTAAGCTGAAAAAAATGTAGAGTTATCATCTTTAATTCTAAAAAATGCAGCCCTAAATTGTAATTTTTCTCGTGATAGTAATTCAAAGGAGCTAACTGAATTATCAGCCAGAAAATATGTGCAATGCTAGCTATCTGCGAAAAACCCATACAAAAGCATCCTGGCAACAAGGAGCTTAAAGTACATACTGTGATGCACCAGCACATAGAGCTAGCACCAGTTCAGCACTAATACCACCACCGTCAGTTTTAAACTCCTGAGCTCTCACTGGAGCATGAGCACATTAAGAACTCGAAAACCCTAAGCAACGAATGCAGAGAGATCTGGGGCACATGCATTTCAAACATCTCCGGCATTGGCACAAGCCAATAAACACCACAGCCGCATTGGCACAGCCAAACCCACGAAACACGGCCACACGCACTGGAGTGGGGAGTGACACACACACACAGACACATACCAGTGGATCCAGCTCCAGGTTCCGCGCACACGACTGCCTCGGAATCCGCTTGAACCGTTGCCCTTCCCCCACCGCCGCAGATTCCATCGCCGCCACCTGAGCTGCTCTCTTAGCACCCCCTGTCGAATCCCCCTTCTGCTCCACGGCAAAAATAATTAGAAGAAACGGGGGATTGGGGTTGATTTAGGTGGGTTTGGTCTCAGGGAAAAGAAACAAACCGTGAGATTTTTGGAGAATGAACTAGCAGCAGCTTGCGGATGGGAAAGCGAGAGAGCACAGATTCATGGCGAGCATGCCCATCTGCTTGAACCGGATGGTGCTGCCCCCATTGCTAGCAATGCCCTTAAGTGGAGAGGACGCGAAGCAGGCAGCCTAGCAGGTGGAGGGAGCAGGGAGGAGGAGTGTTTTTAGTGGAAAGGGAATGGAAAAGCGAAATATATTTATTAAAAAACAAAGATTTGGTTTGGCTTCTACCGGTGCATTTGTTCCGGAATTGAAAATCCTTTGAAATGCCTGCGCATGTGCCGCCGCTGCTCTCGCTGTCTCGCAAATACGGATGCTTCGCTGTCAAGAGTGTGAATGACAACATCAGACTGGTGTCCCTAGTGCCTGCCATGGGGCACAGCGAAGGATGTACTCCGTACTTACAACATTACAAGGGTCTGCTGTATAAAGCTGGAGCTGTTGTTCTCTTTCCCATTTTCTGTGTGAAATGGTTTGACTTTGCAATAAACTTGCCTTTAGCCGTGTTATCAAGCTGGTAAATTTATTAAATACACGCCCTGGCAATGACTTTGCGATAAACTTGCCTTTAGATGTGATGTAACCCTCCGTCTCAAAATAATTGTCGGTGAAATGGATTAAAAAGAATGTATCTAGCACTAAAATGCATCTTGATATATCTATCTTGGTGACAATTATTTTAAGACGGAGGTAGAGTACAATCACTCTTGATTGGCTAGGACGGTTACCATGATATGAGCATTCTAGCGGATTGCTTAGAAGGTGAAAGCCCTCGGAGCAACTCTAGCAGAACGTGTATCACTCCTGAAAACGGCATATATATGTTGGGATTTCGTGGTTTTGCCGGCTGAAAAAGTTAGCCACAGAATAGACCCGGTACACTTAACCCCTAAAATTTAGCAAACAACAATGTTCATCTTCGTGCTTGAATTCAGAGAACAAATGGCAATGCAGTCACAGTTCAGTGCGGCAAACTAGACATAATTTACATATAGAAGATCCAAAAGGGGGCTTGGAAAACGTCACCGTCGCCTCGCCGTCTTCAGACTTCATAGGCAGAGGAGGCCTGGCGGACATAGTATAGCTGCGCGATAGCGATGGCGGCCCACTCCCGGCGCTTCTACGGAAACTCAACGTCGGCATGGAGGCTGCGCTCGAGCTGGTCCGCGTTGTAGGCCCCCAACGCCTCCTCATGGCAACGACGATGCTTGGACTCTCGGACCTCACCGCACTTCAACTTCTCGACCACCAGCTTGACGAGGACCTTGTTGTTCTCCAAGTACGAGAAGTCGTCGTCGCTGCTCTCTGCGTCGTCGCTCTCCTTCGCCTTCAAGGCCAGCAGAACGGTCGAAGGCGGCCGCGGTTGCACGACGCCGTGCGAGCTCCCGGCCTCGGCATCGTGGGTGTCGCGACCGGCCTAGCCACTGGACAGGAGCCTGTTGTTGGGGCACGGGTCGTAGCGCGGGGGTGGGGCGAGCACCGTCAGGTGAGCGGCATCATTCCGCGGTGGCTGCGATAGAGAGTGTGCCCTAGCGGCGGGCCACATGGATGCGGGGGCGTGGTCCGCGGCGGGAAAAGGATTCGATGTGCGTGGATTCCTCGCGGGAGTTTTTACTCGCAGGAGGCAGCGACGAGAAATCGCAGTGGGAGTGGCGGTGGAGAAATAGGGTTTGGAACTGGGAATCCTCTCCCGGACTCTCATGTACTGCTTGGACGGGGGTTTAATCGGGCCCCTGAAAACGAATTTACGGGCCGGTACGATATACAAGCCCTTGTAAGAAGCACACAAAGGAAACAACAAACAGACCGATGTACCCAGGTTCAGGGCCGTCGTGAGGAGGTAAAACGCTTACTCTTGCTTGTTTGTCTCTATATAAGTGGGTAACCGATTTACAACTCTGCTCCTTGAGCTCTCCTAGCTAGAGGGAGAAGAAGAAACTACACAGCACTTGTGGAAATGAGTCTGCGTGTTCACCGTGTGGATCGTCCTCGTGCAGGAGGGGTGCGGCCACCTTATATACCGGTGGCCACTGACAGAGAGTACACAAGTTAGGCGAAAGGCACTTTGGCGTATCGCACGCCGTCCGGCACGGGGCCAAAAGTCTCCTCTGTGGTATGTACCGCGCGTCTTGTCCCTCGTGTCAGAGACACGATATGGCCTCGCCCATACCTCTGCACTGTGCCCATGTACCCTTTGTGTCACTCGCCCAGTAAGTTAAACCGCATGCATGTACGTCTCCGTGATTTTCGGGATACACCTGCTCCATTAACCTTGACCCGGGATAACAGGTTCTTCCCCTAACCCAGTTTCTCCAAGTGTTAACTCGGATAACCCGGGAGAATATTCACCTGCAAGATAACATACATAATACCTCATACCGACATAGCATATTGATGACCCACAAGTATAGGGGTGTATCGTAGTACTTTCGATAAATAAGAGTGTCGAACCCAACGAGGAGCAGAAGGTGTTGACAAGCAGTTTCGAAGAAGGAATAACTGTAAATACTGGAAAATAGATTTGTAGGGGTTTTTAATATTGCAGATAAATAAAGCGCGAGTAAATAAAATGCAGTAATAATAATTGCAGCGAGTGGATCAATCCTTTCTTCAGCAAAGGACAAGCCGGTGAGTTTACTTATGATTAACAAACGTTCTCGAGGACACACGGGAGGTTTCTATCAAGTGTTTTTGTTCCATGCAGCTGAATAACTTTGGTGTTTTGATAAGTGTTGTGTGGGTGAATCTATGCTAATGTACCGTCCCATCCAAGACCATTACATACTTGTGATTATACCCCTTGCAAGCATCCGCAACTACAAGAAAGTAATTAAGAAATAAATCTAACCACAGCTTTAAACTCCGGGATCCTACGCTTCCTCGTGTAATGGTTTCCTAACGGGGGTTTAGCTTTCTGTCACTCCGGCAACCCCATAATTAGTAGCCAAATACACGATGCATTCCCCTAGGCCCATAAATGGTGAAGTATCATGTAGTCGACGTTCACATGACACCACTAGGAGAATAACACCACAACTTAAATATCAAACATTAATATTATTCAACATTGCTTCACTACTAACAACTTGACTTCTCCCATGTCCTCAAGAACAACACGAACTACTCACAACACATCATATGGATCATAATCAGAGGTGATATAATGGATGATAACAATCTGGTCATAAATTGCAAACACCGATAAATCTCACAAGCATCAACTACTAACAAGTAATCCACACCGGGAGAGAGATCTAATGCAAAACAACGATAGAGGCCCCTAATTGTTACAGCGGGATGAAGGTGGATGATGAGGGTGATGGTGCTGGTGGTGATGACGATGATTATGACGATCTTGATGATGCCCGGAGCAATGACGGTGATGATGGCGGTGATTTCCCCTCTCCGGAGAGGAATTTCCACGACAGATTTCTCCCTGCCAGAGAGCTTTTCTCTCTCGGGTGTTTTCTGCCCCGCAGCGGTGGAAGAATAATTCTTCGAGGATGGAATGAGGCTTAGAGTTCCCTCGGGGTCAGGGGGCCAAAGATGACCCCCCGGAGGTGGGCCAGGGCGGCCACACCCCCTAGGTGGCGCGGCCAGGTGGGAGGGCGCGCCACCCCTAGGTGTGGGCCCCTGGTGGCCCCCCTCTGGTCTCCTTCTGGCTGTGTTCCTCCTCGGGACTTTTAGGAACCCCCGGATGTCCCCCTTCTTCTTCTGATCTTCTCGACGGTGCTTTTTCCATCAGATTTCTGGTCCCGGTGTTTATTCTCCAAAAATAATAAAACATGCAAAATAAGATAAAATAACATAAGAGATGCATCATAACATGAAATATATCGATGAATAACAAAAAATTATGATATCAAATAGTGATGCAAAATGGACGTATCAACGCCCCCAAGCTTAGACCTCGCTTGTCTCCAAGCGAAACTAAACTCAGAAAACATGACCACAAATTTATGGAGTGAAGAGTCGATAAATAAAATACGGACAAGAAGCATCACATTTACCTATGCACCAATCATTACAGACATCAACTTCCTTTCATATAACTTAGCTTGAAACAAGTAAAGGGAGTCACAAACAAAGATACAAAAGAGAGAATCAAAATTGGTAATGGCAAACTTTGTTCTTGGTCAGAGAACATTTAATGAAATTATACTTATCTTAGGTGAAGTCTTTATAACGAGATTTACATTGTAGAGCTTAACATGTTTGTCGTGGGATAATCACGGCAGACGTTACCGGGGGTAACGGATCTTGGGGCAAGACGACACAGGCGTTTGGGAGAGGGTTTAGCTCAGAGGAAAACATGATGGAACTCGATCTGGTAGCCGGCAATCAAGTCGCCAAGTCTCCGATCTCAAGATATTAACTCAACTCTCGTGTTACACTAGATACTCGGTACCAAACGATATTGCTAGGGTTCTTGGATTTCTAAACTAGATCGAGGGGCCGGTTTATAAAGCACCCAGACCCCCCTGGCTTGCCCTCCAAGGCGCACTCTGAATCCTACCCGGACACCGCACACAAACCCTAACTTTCCTTTACCGTAACCCACAATCCGGGTTACGAGGCCTACAAACTTGGGCCTTCCAGAAGTTTCTTTATCATTAGTCGGATCTTGCACAGCGTCCTTTGGGCCGGATTACACCGTGGAGTTGGCCTACCGGGTTATTATCCCTCCATCAGTAGTCCCCAGAATAGCTTGGGCTTCACGGATCCTTTCTTGAAGCGCCTGCTATTCCCTGCAAAAACATCAGATGCACGAACGCATGAAGGCCGGGTTAAAGCGCTCTGATAAATAGCTAGGCCCGACTCCATGGTGGCCATATAGTAACCCGGCTTCTCTCCAAAAACTTAGCTTTTCGGGTCTAAGCCCTGATAAAAATGTCTAGATCCTGTACTTTACTCGATAATTGATCTTGATATTATGAAGAATATCTCCTTCCAATTTCTGTCCGTATACCTCGCCCAACATTTAAAGTGTATCCCGCAAAACTTAAACAAATAGCCGTTACTCCGTAACTTCCGGCTCCCACCCGTTGAACTGGGCTTATCCACTCACGCCATTATAAATTGGCTCTTAGGGGTAACCCTAACCCCAACAGCTCATTTCTCCCCATTCTTCTTTCTTTCTTCCTCAGTGCTCTAGCCCACAGAGTGCCACCACGGAAGCCTCGCGTGCATCACCGGAGCCCATCCGCCGTCGGCTACGCTCCGCCACGGTGCGCTCCGCGCCACCGCCCAGATCCGCCGCCGGACCCCCGACCTGCCCGCCGGGAATCGCAAAGGGGCACCAGGCTTGTGCCATTTGCCTCCGTCGAGCTTCACTGCAATCCCCTCCAGTAAGCCTTTCTCATCCATTAACTAGCCTCCGCAATTTCTTGATTTTCTCCAAATTAGATCTAAGTCAACTCGCCGGTCCTTTTCCTGGTCACGCCGAATTAAGTTGCTCGTATTCATTCTAGCTCATCCAATGAATTGGATATAGACTTTATTTCACTTTCCTACCACCCATAGTCGTTAATTTTACCACGAATCTAGAAATGGAGTCTTCAATCTGGGCTCGGGCCGCCCTAATTTTCCGCCCTTGTTTCCGTCACCCGGAAAATCTTCCCTTTTCCGGTTCTTTTTATTCGCAATAGGTACCTGTGCAACCATTCATCGCCCTCAAAGGCTCTTTCAGTGCATAGGCCTCCATAACTTTTATTATGATGCTTGATACCCGGATAGTTTGACCCTTACTCTGCGGATTGATACCCGGATAGTATGCAACTTCCATGTTGTCTCGATATCACTTGCTAATACTCAAACAACTCATGGCTTCCGAGTCTTATTCCTTGTATCCTTCTACCTCATGCTTTGCAGGTCAATCACATGGCTCCCAAGAAGCAGGGGAAAACACCGGCCAAGGCCAAGACCACCAACTCCATATCCGCCAATTGGGCGCGATCCACGGTTACGAAGGCCAAGTTAGAAGAACTGGCCGAGTTAGGGGTTTTACCCCCTCAAAAGGAAATCCTCTGGAGGGTGCCGGGCAACGAGACCCGGCCTACGCCGGCGAAGGATGAGGTAATATGCTTTGTGGAACACGTGACCCGGGGCTTCCGTCCTCCGGGTCACCCTTTCTTCCGTGACATTCTGAGCCATTATGGCCTTCGCATTTTTGACATAGGGCCTAACTCCGTGTTAAATATCTCCCACTTCATCGTTCTCTCCGAGTCATACTTGTGCACTCCGCCAAGTTTGGCTCTTTTCGTCGAGCTTTTCCAGTGCAAACCGTGCCGCGAAAGCGGTGACGGGGCACTTCTCGCTTGCGGCGGGGTTTCTATCCAGCGCCGCAAGAATTCTCTGATGCCACCCCTCACTCTCAACTCCCACGTCAAACACTGGCAACTCTCGTACTTCTATTGCCGAGACACCTCCCCACCCGGCCAAAAGAAACTGCCGGGTTACTCGGAGAGCCTTCTCGATATCTCCGAGTCTTTTAACGCCTTTGCCCCTGACTCGGACAGGGAGGCCATCCGGCCTTTACTAGCCAAAATCTCTGTTCTGTCGGCCCAAGGTCTCATTGGGCTTAACCTGGTGAAAACTTGGGTCGATTTCCGGATCCAACCCAACTCCATCCGCACTAAGTTAATGTGCGAGTATTCAGGGCACACTACGGACTCGCTCCGGTACTCCACCCACAGCTTTGCAGCCGGAGATACCAACAAGACTATCAAGAGTTTCTTGACAGAGAAGCTGGAGGTAATCCGGAACATAGCCGGGTTAGAACCCTTCACTCGTGAGAACCCAGCCCCCAAGGTAAAAACTCGGTTTTCATACTCTTGCTTTCACACCTTCCACTCGATATGACTAATAACCCTTATTCTTATACCTTCTTCTCAGGCTGATGATCCCTTTTGGAATATTGAAACTCCTCCTAACTCCGAAAATCCAGAGGAGCAAGAGGATGGCACTAACTCGGATGAAGGTACGTTTCGAACTTCACTTAGTTCCTTTGAATTCGTCGTGTCCCGTTCTTCATTTTCCAACTGTGACCTTGATAACTTCCAGAGCAAGAGGACAAGGACGAAGAAGAAGAAACTGACGGCAAGGTAGAATCCGCCAGTGATGAGGAGGAAGTGGAACCGACAATCAAAGTCGGATCTAAGAGAAAACCCCGAGGGGTCGTCCTCAAGGTTTCATATCGCCTCCTTGCATTCAATTCGTATTCCTTTGATGATGTACATGAGCTAACTTGACGTTATTCCACTGGCCATATTTGAAGGAGTCGCCCATGACCAAGCGCAGAGCGACTCGAAATTACCCGGGTGATGATGCTCTTAACCCGGGTATTTCATTGTCTCCGACTCGGCGCGCTGGTATTTACCTTATCCTTTCTCGGACGAAACAATCTTCCTGATCCATTCCCTTACGAAATCTCGCTTGATACTTTTCAGTTTCGCCCGGGTCCAGCAGCGAATTCCCTTCGGACTTTGAAGTGAATCCCGGGTAAAGTTCCTTTCCTGACGTTCTATCACATTTTCATCACCCTTTCCTGGTTGTACACTAACTGCTCACTCATACTATCTATAGGGCCACGGTCATTATCAGCGACCAAGAGGATATGGAGACCGATGACCCGGGTAAGGGGACCCCGACTGATAATACGTCAGCCACAGCCGAAGTTTTACCATAACAAACATTCCTCTTTTCCGACGAAGGACAAGTGTCACCGATGAACCCGGCCAGTCAAGGAGCCGGGTATCTGATAGCCTCGCATGCAAGCGAGAAGGAAAAAGCTGCAACTTTGGGTGCGGGGGGGGGGCGTACCAGATTCCAACATTCGGATGACCCGGAGGCCGTCTCCCGCTAAGAAGAAAACTCCTTCTCCGAGTTTCCGAGGACCCGGATCTTCTAATACGGGTAATGATACTTTTGACCAGCTGATGAGCACTCTCCTCACTATGAAGACCTCAGAGAGCAACATTCTAGAGCGCATGGCCGCAGAGCACCAGGTAATAACACTTGATATCTCGCAGTATACATTTAGTCCCCAAGTTCCGAGCATAACTTTGTTGAAGTTATGCTTGGTACTTTATGTAATAGCCAGCTTGCCATGATACCCGACTGATACTTGTGCTCCTTGTTCTTTACAGGCACAGATGACCCGGTCTGATGAAGTTTTGCTCAAGACCGAACAACTTCTTCTTGCCGAGGTAAAGCGTAGAGAAGCCCTTGAGGATGACGTGGAAACCTTGAAGAAGGATGTTTCTAAATACAAGAAGAAGTACAATACTGCTCAAACCGCACTGAAGAAATTATCGGACCAGGTTACCGATACCTATCGCATCTTGCTTAGTAAGTTTTTGCTGCCGACTGACTTCATGCCTTTACTTTATTACATGATACTCGGGATTACTGATACGTTCTTCCTTTGTTTCAACTGCAGGTGCCAACCTTGCGGCCCCAGAGGAGGATGCCATTACAAAGGCTAAAACTTTAAAAAACTGTGCTCCGGACTTTCTTTGCCGGCACGAAGTTTATACTGGACACCGTGAAGTGGCCTACCGAAGTATATCCGGGTGAAGAAAATCTTATCCAAGCCTGCTCCACCGTGCCTGCCTGGATTGAAATCTGGAAACGCTCGGCATGCCGGATTGGTATGACCCGGGCTTTTACCCTGGCTAAGGCTTATTTTCCGAAGCTTGATCCGGCAAAGGTAATATCCGGATTTCCAGAATTCAAAGCGGATGGCTCCAAGTTTTCACCCAAGGACTTCAAGGCCATACAGTCCGCAGTGCGTCATTCGGCCACCACTTTGGCCGATAGTATGGATCTGAACACAATTATGAGTGCGTACGATGTTGAAGGCAAGATCGTCACGGAGGACGCACCCCCGCCCTTTGATGTTTTGGAGAAATGGGCTGCTGACTCGGCCAGGAAGAGGGAAGAAACTGCGAAGAGAGAGGCCGAGTTAGGATCAGAGCCAACCACCTCTACACCAGTTGTTCTTCCGCATGTCCGACCTGTCGCGAAGAATCCGGGCGATGATGCCGGGACAGCTAAAGAACAAGTCCAGGAGCAAGACCCGGAGGGCAAGGGCAAAGATGTGGACCCTACTCAGGAAGCTGAATAGGCAAATGCCATCAAAATACTTCGATCATCTGATGCTTTTATTTCAAACAAGTACTCTTTTGACGGTGCGCCTGTGCACCCTTGATACTGGTGTCGCAATTTGTAACGCACTTTAATTCCGTGATACACTTCGTGCCTTTCTAGGCCTTTTGATGAACTTGATACTTGTCTATTTTTGAACTTATTCTTGATATCCGACTTTCTTTTCATTTCTTTTTATTCCCCTCTTTATTTCCGAGTATCGTGAGTTTTGACAGGTGGACTTTTCTTGAAGTCCCCAAGTCCCCACGACTCGGACATTGGGGTCTTTCGAGCTTAGCGACGAAACAACTTGACTCTGTTTCGAAACCCACAGTCCCCAAGGCCCGAATTTCCGAGTCTGTGGTGTGTGGTCTTTTCGAAGAGAACAAACTTGTTGTTGCTAAGCCGAAACCCGGAATTGTTTCATATAGATAATGAAGTTACGCTTGATAAACGTTGAGTTTCCAGCTATTAGCCTTGTACTCTGCATAACTTGTGGTTTAGATGACCCTTTTGACTATCTTGTACTGTAAGCCGGCTTTCGCGTGGATACCATGTTGTTATCTATACGAAAACAGGGTCAGACAAGTCCCATTGGGCTTCATGGCTGATTGTAATCGTAAGCGAGCAAATCATGCCACTTTAGTGCGAGTCACATCGAGCTTAAGTAAGAAAAGTCAAGAAAATTTGGCTCCTTTGTCCGGTTATAAGATTGCAGCCGTACTCGTTTGCGAGTAATCGGCCCTTATAACTCATAGGCATCAAGGCCGGGTCTTTGGGTTTGTGGCTGTGCTATTCAAGCAATCAGCCCCCGAGACCTATATATATTCAACATACTTAATGATACTGATGTATTGATAGCAATGGATACTACTCACCTGTAACCGAAGTAAAGATCGTAACAAAATAGGACTTGATAACCATCTCTTTATTGATACGAGAAAGTTTGGATCAGCAGGCCGCCTCATTAAAAACCTTCCAATCCCCTTAGGCACCCTGGGTAGGAAAAGAGCGCGTCTGAAACCTGCTGCCCGTTACATTGTTTAGTTCTTCTTGGGAACCGGTCCCGGGCTGACGTGACCGATACACATTCTCCACTTGTTGGACTTTTTCATGATAAGTACCGGGTTTACCAGCCAACCCGGGTGAGGTGTTTCCATAACGCGGCTGGCTGTGAGCGGCCGTGCAGTTTCTTCTCCTATACCAGATTGTTTGGAGGAACCACCCTTGACAAAAGCCACCATCTTAGCATCTTGTGCTGCCTTGAACTTTGCTCTTTCGCCTTCAGTGCTCGGCCTTTTTGATGTGGTTCTGTCCTCCGGGTCAGCTTGAGACCGGTAATGCTTGAGTTCCTCTTTTCTACAGGCTTGCTCTGCCATTGCTGCGTCTCCTTCATCGCATTCAGCTGCTATATCTCGATTTCCATGTATGGTAATGGTCTGCTTAGGACCCGGGATTTTTAGCTGTAAATACACGTAACACGGCCTAGCCATGAATTTAGCATAAGCCGGCCTTCCGAATAGCGCGTGATAAGGACTGCGCAACTTGACCACCTCAAAAGTGAGCCACTCAACTCGATAGTTATCCTTTGATTCCCCAAAAGCTACTTCCAATGCAATTTTTCCCTCGGGGCACGCTGAATGACCCGGCACTATCCCATGAAAAATTGTTGAACTTTTTTGTAGCTGAGACTCCTTGAGGCCCATGCGTAAGAAGGTTTCCCAATACAGTATATTGATGCTACTTCCACCGTCCATCAAAACCTTTTTCAACTCATACCCATTGACCTGCGGTGCGACTACTAATGCTAAGACTCCCGGGTGTTCTATTCTTTCCGGGTGAACTTTTCAGTATTGCCGGCAGTAACTCCAGTCTGTGGTGCGGGTAACCCGGCCTGCGTGTCTACCGGTTGTACTCCTCCCGTTGTCGGCTGAGGGGCGGTTCCTTGATTTGCCGCTGGAATCGGCTGATCCTGAGGTGTGATAAATACTGCGGCCGGGTTTATGACTCCTCCCAATGCTGGTAATCTAGTTTGGTGCCTTTGATGTATTCTAGTCGTTTCCTCTCGGAGCCGGGTTTCCAGTGCATCCAGCTCGCGTTGTCGTGTGGCCATCCCTTGTCTTTCTGCTTCTACTTGCCTCCTCTGATGCTCCAATGCATGACGGGCTACGTCCAAATCCCTAACACGTTCCGCCGCGTTCTCTGGAGCGATAACTGTGGCAAGAACCGTCGGATCTAGGATCAGATTGTTGTCGAACAAGGCCGGATGTTGTGGATTGGAAGGACCCGCTCCTGGTGTCCGGTTTGCTAGGAATCCGAACGTGTTCGCGTGTAACTCGTTTTCTGGCGCTTGACTGGTAACCGATGCAGACTCTCCGTCAACCTGGGCCAAAACCGTGTTTCCGTTAGCCGGCCCCTGCTGCCGGGTTAATGCTTGTGCTGACCCGGCCGCGGCCGCGGTTACGGTCTCTTGGTTGAGATTGGTCGTGGGAGCCGTGTAAACCGCAACTCGGCGTATGATGCTTGGCGCGAATTCATGCTGTTCCTCTTCGCTGTTATTCTCCTCATACCGGTTCTCCAGCAGATCCAGGATGGATTCGGTATCATCCTCTCTTTCGACCCGGTCGCGCGGGGTCCATGCCGGTTCCTCCGGCTGTTCCCACTTCGCGATGGGTTCTTCTGTCGGATATGTCGTTCCAACTGATTCTTCTTCATCCGATTGGATATAAGTGGCCTCCCCTGACACAGAATCAGATCCAAAATTGTCAGGGATCGAACCGGAAGTACATACCATACCGATGAAGACGCTGATCCGGCCGATTGTCACGACGGATCCGGATTCAAGGTGATCCGACTCTGGCCCCCAGCCGGAATCGTCCACCATCTTCTCCCCTTCGTGGTCGATGTAGATCTCGCCGACGACAAGATTCTCCATGTTCTTCCGAGCTTCTCCCGTGATGTAAACACCTTTGGACGCAGGCCCCACGGTGGGCGCCAACTGTCGTGGGATAATCACGGCAGACGTTACCGGGGGTAACGGATCTTGGGGCAAGACGACACAGGCGTTTGGGAGAGGGTTTAGCTCAGAGGAAAACATGATGGAACTCGATCTGGTAGCCGGCAATCAAGTCGCCAAGTCTCCGATCTCAAGATATTAACTCAACTCTCGTGTTACACTAGATACTCGATACCAAACGATATTGCTAGGGTTCTTGGATTTCTAAAGTAGATCGAGGGGCCGGTTTATAAAGCACCCAGACCCCCCTGGCTTGCCCTCCAAGGCGCACTCTGAATCCTACCCGGACACCGCACACAAACCCTAACTTTCCTTTACCGTAACCCACAATCCGGGTTACGAGGCCTACAAACTTGGGCCTTCCAGAAGTTTCTTTATCATTAGCCGGATCTTGCACATCGTCCTTTGGGCCGGATTACACCGTGGAGTTGGCCTACCGAGTTATTATCCCTCCTTCAATGTTTAACTATAACACTCTTTTACAGTGATTCATAGCTTTCAAAATAATATTCATTCAGATAATAAAGCATGTGCTAAACAAAGAAGGATAGAAAACAAGATTGAATAGATCAACATATAAATGATGAGAACACAACAACTCAAATGCTTGCTGGAGACAGAAGGAAATGGGTTTACTGAATCAACATAAAAGTAAAAGATAGGCCCTTCGCAGAGGGAAGCATTGACCATTCGTGTGCTAGAGCTTTTATTTTAATAAACAGAGGTATAAAATGCATGACACTTCTCCCATCCATCTTACACAAACCATGGCTAACCGAATCCTCGGGTGCCTGCCAACAATCACAAACCGTGGAGGAGTGTCTAAATTTTGAGAGGTGTATATTTACGTCAACGAATGGCAAACAGAAAATACAGTACGTCACAAGCCAACTAGACTCACAAGAGCGGCTCCCATAGAAGTACGCAACTAGTATAGAAGGGCATCCCTCTTTCTCTTTTGTTTACACAATTATGCTTTGACTGATAAATGAGGGGCAAAAAGAGTGAAGAGAATTTGTATTATTATTTTGGGGCTGGGCACCCCGCTGCCAGCTCTTCTAGCATTTGGATAAGCGGATGAAACCACTAGTCCAGGTGTGTGAGTCCAATCAACAAGTGAGATAAAGATTCTCTATTTGCGTCCTCATGAGCTAAAACAGGAACACAAAACATGATTAGTTTGAAAGTTTTAAAGGTAGCACATGAGCAATTTACTTGGAGTGGCGGTGAAATACCACATGTAGGTAGGTATGGTGGACACGAATGGCAAGGGTTTGGGTTTAAGGTTTGGATGCATAAGAAGCATTCCCTCTCAGTACAGGGTTTTTGGCTAGCAAGGCTGGGTAGCAAGCATAAGAGTCGAAGGAAAACAAACAAATATACATATGATGAAACCAATCATGCAATCTTCATTGAAAGAACAAACGATCTTAGCTTGTGAATACTAAGTTTATGAGCTAATAGGCAAATTCCTCTTTCTTATACTAGCAAGTCAAATTATTATTTCTGCTGACACAAGCTAAGTTTGCCAAAACCAACTAGATTAACTTGATGATCTCTAGAGTGATACCAAATACTAATAACAAGCTAAACCATATGACAGAAGTTGAAAACTGAAATAATGTGCATAGAAAGTAAATGATGAAACTTCACATTAATATTTCAAACTGACAACTCACACCAACGGATACAACGATGACCAACTAGGGAGAGACACTTCCATGTTGCAAACCATCCTATATGATAACCTCTATACTCATATATGACGCTACTGAAAAAAGTAAAAAAGATGAAAGATAGTGATGTGATACCAAGGCACTCCCCCCCAAGCTTGGAACAAGCCGAGGGGATGCCAAAACCAATGACGAATCAATTCTTCGGTGGTGAAGGTGGAATCACTCGGAGAGGAGTCAGAAAGCCTTGATGATGCGACGAAGCTCAATGTTTTCCGCCTCCAGAATTGTTACCTCGGCCTTGAGAGTACGATATTGTTCGCAGAATTGATCGGCAACCCGGTGTGCTTCAGCTATTACGGGGAACACGTTGGGGTCTTGATCACGAGGCACGGTCCCCTGCACATTATGAGAGTAGCGACGCTGAGGGTTCATGAATCCCACAAAGGTGGGGTTCCTTGTTGGTGCTGGTGCATCCCTCCGGATCTCCTCCCTCAAACTGTTGATCATGTCTTCCCTCCTTGCATCTATCTCTTCCTACGTCGCCCATCCTGCGAAAGCACTCTCTTAGATGTCTTGCTGGATTTGTCGAAGACGATGTGCAGCGTAATCCTCAACGCTAGAGCTGAAGGAGGACATCTTGACCTAGAAACTCCGAACTCCTGCCAGGAAAACAGCTCAAAACAGAAACACGACGAGAAAACGATATACGGACCTCGGGGGGTCCAAGGGATTATATAGCAAAAAGTTTCATAACGAAAGGAAAGTCCAGGTCGAAAACGAGTCGGAGAGGGGCTCTGAGGTGCCCACACCTAGGGCTGGCGCGGCCAGAGGTGGGCCCGCGCCACCCTATGGTGTGGAGCCTCCGGGCTCCGTCTCCCTCTCGTTTTCGGCTCATAATTTTTCATATTTTCCAAAAACAGTAAAATATAAGTTGGAAGGTGTTTCGCGAACATTTTCTTACCAAAACTGTTACCTATTCGAAAACTGACTCTGCAGTTTCTGAAATATGCTTCCTAATAAACTCCTCCGGGATCATGGCTTGAATACAATCGACATTTTCATTATAAGGATCTCTGGAGATATAATGGTTGAGTCTTTGGCCATTCACCACTTGTGAAGAGTTGTCTTCAAGGGAAACAATTTTAATTGCCCCCGAACGATATACCTCTTCGATAACAAAAGGTCCTTCCCATCTCGAGAGTAATTTTCCTGCAAAAAATCTTAGACGAGACCTATACAAAAGCACTTTCTCACCAACATGAAATTCTCTTTTAATAATTCTCTTATCATGCCACCTTTTAACTTTCTCTTTAAATAGCTTAGCATTTTCATATGCTTCACTCCTCCATTCATCTAGAGAACTTAAGTCAAGCAGCCTTTTCTCACCAGCAAGTTTAAAATCTCTATTTAAGTGTTTCACTGCCCAATAAGCTTTGTGTTCTAATTCTAGGGGCAAGTGACAAGCTTTTCCATAAACCATTTTATAAGGAGACATGTGAAAGGTCATCTTCCGTTTTGATAATTAAATGACAACATACCTATTGATCTAACATTTACATGTTATACATGAAAATGCCCAGGTTCATCAAAGATACATCCTGTAGGGGTTACAATTTTATTGGGTTTGAAAAGGGCTCAAAATGACAAAGCTAGGAAGTGGTTTTTGCATGGAGCGGAGGCTCCGGTGAAACCACCGGAACCTCCGCCCCAGCCCTTTTCCTGTACTGCCCAGGCGCGGGCCTCCGGTGCGGGTCTGGTGTGGGGTCCGCCCAAACTGTGCTCTGGTGCATACGAGCGGAGGCCAGAGCGGAGCCTCCAGTGGACCTCCTGTGGGCGGAGCCTCCGGTGATACCACCGGAGCCTCCGCCCTCTCCACTGGCTCACTGGGGGTTGGCCTCCGGTGGCGCCTCCGGTAGAGGGTCCGCCAAAATGGTGCTCTGTTGGATAAGAGCGGATCCTCCAGCGGAACCTCCGGTGCGCTTCCGGTGGGCGGAGGTTCTGGTGAAAACACCGGAAGCTCCGCCCTCTCAACTGGCAAGCTGGGGGGTTGGCCTTCGGTGGCGCCTCCGGTGGCGGCTCCACTAAAACGAGGCTCTGTTGGATAAGAGCGGAGGCCCCACCGGAACCTCCGGTGCAGCTCCAGTAGACGGAGCCTCCGCCAAAGCCACCGGACCCTCCGCCCCTCTGGCCACAATGCAAAAGGAATCTGTGTTGCGTGGCTGCGCGCATACGAAGACCACCGGAGCCTCCGGTGCTGCTGGAACTGCTCAAACGGCCACTCGTGGGAAGGGCTATAAATACCCCTTCCCATGCCTCATAAATGCCAAGTTTTTCCCCACTTTCTCTCCTAGCCATTAATGAAAGCTTCACCCACCAAGATCTCCCTCTCCATCCACCCACTCACTCCCATACTTTGTGGAGAGCTAGAGGAGACCTAGATCCACACCTCCACCAAAGGAATTTCGAATCCATCCACCACAACCTAGTAGATCTAGAATCCTACTTGATGCCTAGAAACCTTAGTAGATCTTGTGCTTGTAGCTTCCACCTTGTTGCAAGAAGCTTCGGATTGCTTCAGAGCCTCCATCCATCTTGTGGAGTGACCTTGAGCTCGTGTAAAGGTTTGGTCAATGCCTTCAAGTCGACCTCATAGTGGAAACGAGAATCTCCCTCACCGGAGAAGCTCAAGGAGAATAAGGTGTGCACAACCGTGCTATTGAGGAGTGCCTAGGTGGATCGCCACCTCTCCAACGTGGACGTATTTCTCATTGAGAAGGAACTACAGGAATCATATCCTTGTATCCTTGTGGTTTATCTTTCTACCTTTCGTTTTACTTCCGTTGCGTATATTATCTTGTCCACATAGGTTTCTCACCTAGATGCACATATAGAGAACCTTATCTTGTCTTGCTTAGCCCCACTAAAAGGAAAAGAAAAGAAAATTTGGTAGTCAACCTATTCACCCCCTAGTTGACCATAGTGCACTTTCAGTTGGTATCAGAGCCTCGGCTCTTACTAAGGGCTTAACCACCTAAGAGTATAATGGTTAATGAAAAATGCGTGACGAAGGGATGGACCTTAGACCTATCGGGTGAGCCTACCCGGTCCAAGGTCCAAGACCCAAGCTCCAAGGGAGACGCCGTAGATTATTCTAGAAGGCCCAATCAAGGCGCACCCGCAAAGCCTTGCAGGTTAAGAAAGGAAACCTGTAACCGACTTTAGGTTAGGGTTTGTATCCCCCCGGGAACGATTTGAGACCTGGCTACCTATATAAAGCCAGGAGAACCACCGGGAGGGGGACCAAGCAATACCGCACCACCTTAGCCTCGAGATTGAGATCTACTCTCGACTTGATCACCCCCACTGTAATCGATCTATTGAGATAATACAGATCGACAGAAGCAGGAGTAAGGGTTTTACCTCTACGAGGGCCCCGAACCTGGGTAAATCTTGCCCCTGTTAGCCGACGATTGTCACCAACGCCTACTCGTTCTCTTACATGAAACCCTATCGGTTTATCCGAGGGACTTGTTGAGATGCATATTCGATAATTGGCGCTGTCTGTGGGAACGGCGGGCGCTGGATCTGCAGCATCTTCGGCCTCAACATCGCCAAAATTCAGCTGGAGCCCCAGAACTTCAACTCTGGCCAATCCGATCCGGATCGGGTCAGTCATCGTCGCGCCTCACTCGCCGGAATCACGTCCGGCGTTCAGTGACCTGGAGAAAAGCGTCACCTTGACGTTTGGAAGCTTCAAGTTCTACACCAACAAAGAGGGGATCACGCGCTTCCTCGAAAAAATCGATCTCGAAGGATCGGACTCTGAGTCAGTCTCGAAACCTGAAGCACTTAACTACGCGAATCGCGATCTAGCGAAAAGCGGCGAGTCCATCCGTCCGGACACTTGCAACTTCCACACCATCTCCACAGAAGAACCTCCTCGGGTTGGGGAAGCTCTCCAATCCACGCCTAGGACTCGTGGGCCATATCTGGCTCAGGTCTGCATGGCAGGATCGACGGACCCGCCCGAAGAGACGGAAGGAAGCGCGAGGGAACGCGGGCACATCAAAGTGTCGCGATCATCCTGGCTCAAGGCAAAAGCGGTCGTGCACTCATCCAAGACAATCGAAGAGGGAGCCCCTCAAGAAGAGCTAACCGCATACCACTACCATCTAGTGAAAGCGGCAACATTAATCAAAGAAGCTCGCAAAGATCTGGCCGAGCGGAAAAAACTGGCGGATGAATCAAGCCAGTGCCGTGCAGCACTCTCTAAAACGCACTCGGTGGGGAACCAACCCGCGAGGAAAAGACACGTTTCAAAGACCGCGACGATGGATGACGAATCCCTGACCGGGGTCAGTAGGTCACTCGAATCCTCTCTTATGCGCGTCGACGAAGACGGCAACATATACCCGACGACTCCAGCCGCCGCAGTCTTGGCCGCGGCCACTTATCTGTAGACGAACCAGCCAGGGGAAAACAACCCCTGCGCGGAGCAATATCGGCAAGTCTAGAAAGGGTTAGGCATGGCAGCCGCAAGACTCGCCTCCTATGACCGCAAAAAATCGACTGCACCAAAAGACAAAGAAGCACCTCGCGGACATAGGAGTACATCACCCATAAAGGAGAAGTCACCTCGTCGCGCACGAGGAAAAGAAGCTCGATGGCGCGGAGATAGCCCGAGAGGCAGCGACGACAGCCCAAGGGGTCGAGATCGCAGCCCACGGAGGGGTCGAGATCGCAGCCCACAACGTCACAGCAGCCGCTCGCGACACCGTAGCAAGGAGCCGCGGAAAGACATCAATCGCGACGAGCCTGGGTACAACGCGCGATCAGACATCGCTCAGCATAAAGTCGACAAGGCTCGAGCGGCCAAGAACCGCGCGCGTTCCTCATCTACCTCTTCCGACGAAGAGGCATGCGGCGCCTTATGCTTTACTCGTGACATACGCAAAGCACCAATGCCCAAGAGGTTTAAGCTCACTACGGAGGTGCCAAAATACGACGGCTGGAGCCGCAATCCTGATTGTCAGATTATCTCACGACAGTAAAATGCCAACGTGGGAACAAGACCACAGCTATGCAGTACCTTAACCTACATCTTGTAGGCGCTGCACGCAGCTGGCTTGAAGGAAGACCGAAGGCGTGCTACGGATCATGGGACGATCTAACCTTTGACTTCCGCAAGAACTTCCAGGCGACATACAAAAGACCTGTGACCATTTAGGAGCTACGAGCTTGCAAGTAGAAAAGTGGCGAGTCTACTCGCGAGTATATCCAGCGATGGACCACACTTAGGAATACGGCAGGAAATATATCAGAAGAAGTTGCCGTCGAAGCTTTTGCCAAAGGAGCTCGGCGAACCGCCTTCCGGGAAGAACTGGGACGGGCCGCGCCCAAAACCATTGGAGAACTGATGGCTATAGCCGACAGATGGGCTAACGGCGAGGACGCGGTGCGAAACGAGAAAGAATCTTCACTAGCACCTAAAGATGATCGCCATGGTCGAAAGAAAAGGAGAAAGCATTACGATCACGATGATCGGGAGAACTGGTGGCAGCAGAATTCACAAGAAATCGCGACAGCGGGCATCGCGGAAATCGCGAGTGGAAGCCGAAGCCAGAGGATAAATGTTGGACTTCCTCCCATGCATAACACTAACGAATTCTCTTCTTGGAAGTTCGATATGGAGTCTCATATTTCAGGGTTTTGCACCGCCTTGTGGAGAAGTGTTCTCCATGGATTTCACTATCCAAGAGGCTCTCCCAAGAGAACATCTTGAACACATCCGCGGTATCAAGACCGCCAAGGAGGCTTGGGATAAACTTGACACTTTGTTTCAAGGCAATGCTAGCATTCAATCCTCCAAGTATGATGTGGCTCTCGACAAGTCCGAGAACTTCGTTATGCTTGAAGATGAGAGTCCCGAAGAACTATATAGAAGAGTTGTCACCCTTGGCAACCAATTGAGGGATTTTTGAAAAGAGGAGATCTCTGATGAGTGGATCAAGAGGAACTTTGTCAAGGCCATAACTCCGTTTGAGAAGAACCTCTCCACAAGCATCCGTACAAGATCGGACTACAACTCCCTCAACTCAATTGGTGTTCTTAGTGAGTTCACAGACATATCCCTATCTCACAAGAGCGCGGATGATGCTCTTGCTCACTCAAGAGGAGGTGGAAAGTCTCCCAACCTCGCCTTGAAGTCCAAGGCGGTTGCTCGGATAGAAGAAGTGGATGAGGATGATGAGGATCATGAGGACTATGAAGACACATACAAGGGTGCTTACAAGTGTATCGCTCTTGCCATGCATGGCTATTGGAAGAGATGGGAGGCTCACAAGGCCGGTGCTCCTATACCTTCAAGAAACAAGATCTATAAGAAGAAGGGGGAGCGGCCAAGGACATGCTTCAATTGTGGAAGTGCAAATCACTTCGTCAAGGAGTGTCCTTTTGAGCCAAGAGAAGAGAATGAAGGAAAGCTTGTTCGCAAAGACAAGAACAAAGCTCCACAAAATAAGAATCTCGCAAGAAGAGTCCCAAGGGCTCTATATGTTCAGGAAGACCTTACATTGGAAACATACTACTCCGGAGATGAAGGAGAAGATGAAGTTGTAGGTGTGGCCCACGTCGCCATAGCTACCACTTCCTCTTCATCGGTCTCTCTATTCGAATACCCCAATGAGAAGGCATTAGTCCGACCTACATGTCTCATGGCAAAAGCCACCGCGGTAATATCTTCCACCTCCAAGTCTATTGCTACTAGTTCTCCCTCATTATTGGATTGTGTTGAAACCATTGTGGATAATGAGGAGACCAAAAATCTTAGCTCTTGGCTATGTAGTATTGAAGGTGAAACCAAGGAAAAGGTAAAGGCCCTATTAAGGCAACTTGATGATGCTAACTCTCGCATAGATGAGAAGGAAGAGATCATCACGACCTTGGAAAGCTATGGTGGTGGTCATGAGAATCATGACAATGATCTTGTAGAAGCTCTTGAGAAAGAAAGATCCTTGAGATCCTCTCTTGAAGAGAGACTATCTAGTCTAGAAAAGACTTATGCTATTAGTGTTTCCAAGCTTAGGAAGGATAATGAAAAATCTCTTGCTTTACTTAAGATATTTGAAGAAGAAGAGTTGAAGATAGGAATAGCTCATGAGAAACTTGTTGAGAATCATGAAAAACTAGAAAAGAAGTTCATGTCTCTTAAAGAAATTCATGACAAACTCACCAAGTCTCGAAATAAGCTTCTAGCTCAACAATCTAATAAGAAAGTTACATCTTCATCTAATAGCATAGTTATCATGCCTACCTCTTGTATTACGACTAACATTGTAGGAAGAGAGAAAGTTCTCAATGATTCCATAAGCTCTCAAGGAGCCAAGAAAGGGAAAGAAGGACTTGGCTTTGTTGCCAAGTCAAAGAAGAAATCCAAGAGTGTCACTTCCTCCTCTCAAAATGTTGTCTTTGTGAAAGAGGGAGAGGTGACCAAGGAGAAGGAGACCAACACCATTGTGGGTGGTGATACCTCTAGGGGGAGCATCACTCACAATGATTTCGCCGTAAAATATAACCCATCTTATGTTCTTATGAAATCTAGAGATGGACATGTTTATGCTAAATACGTTGGTACTTCTTATGGTGATGATTATCATTGGAGTATTTGGGTTCCTAAGACCCTTGTTACTAACAAAAGAGGACCCATTGAAGAATGGGTACCTAAATCAAGAAATTGATCTCTTGTAGGGAAGTGCTTCCGGTGCGGGTAGATGGACAGTGGATAGTGGTGCATCCCAACATATGACCGGAAGCTATGACGCAATGAGCAATATTGAACCTCCACTACCTCACTTCAATTGCGTTACTTTTGGTGACAAGTATGAGCTTAAGGTATTGGGACGGGGCAAGGTGGCTATCTCAAATGATTTATCAATTGAGAATGTTCTCCTTGTTGAGTCCCTTGGCTATAACTTGATGTCCGTTCTCCAACTTGCGAATTGTGGCTTTACCTCTTTCGTTAACAAAGAGAATGTGATTGTCACTTGGGAAACAACTCTAAAAGTAGCCTTTGTTGGGTTTGTCGAGAACGGCATGTATGTAGTGGACTTCTCTAAAGGAGACACGTGTGTCGCGACATGCCTAATGGCTAAAGTTGATGTGGGTTGGCTTTGGCATCGCCGGTTAGCCCACACCAATATGAGAATGTTGCATGACCTTCAAAGTGGCAATCATGTTCTAGTACTAACCAAGGCTAAGATTGCTAAAGATCGTGTGTGTAGCTCTTGTGCGTTTGGGAAGCAACATGGAGAACTTCACCCAACCAAGACCACTATCTCCACCACAAGAATCCTCGAGCTCATTCACTTAGATCTCTTTGGTCCACTATCTTATGATAGTATCGGAGGAAAGAAGTATTGCTTAGTGATTGTGGATGATTATTCAAGATATTGTTGGGTGTATTTCTTCAAGGGGAAAAGTGAAACTCAAAAGAGAGTCATCGAGTTTATCACTCTAGTGGAGCGCCAACACAATGCTTCCATATTGGCCATCCAGAGTGATAATGGCTAGGAGTTCAAGAACTACACCATTGAGGGATTTCTTAGTGAAGAGGGCATTGCTCATCAATATTCCACTCCTTATACCCCTCAATAAAATGGTGTTGCAGAGAGAAAGAACTAGACTTTGATGGATGCGGCTAGGACCATGATTGCGGAGTTCTCTTCTTCCTATAACTTTTGGGCCGAAGCCGTCTCCACCGCATGTCATGCTACCAACCGGTTATATCTTCGCAAGATCTTGAACAAGACTCCCTATGAGATTCTCACGGGCAAGAAACCGGATGTATCTTATTTTAAGGTCTTTGGTTGCAAGTGCTTCATTCGCAAGAAAGGTAAACGGTTGTCAAAATTTGAGACCAAATCTTATGAGGGTATCTTTGTTGGCTATGCCACAAACGCTCACGCCTATAGAGTCTACAACAAGTCCACCAGACAAGTTGAAGAAGCTATAGACGTTGTGTTTGATGAGGATAACGGCTCCCAAGGGGGCGTATAGATCATGGTGTTGTAGGAGATGCAATTCCTCCCATCGTCATAAGAAGAATGGGGATTGGTGAAATAATTCTCATTGAGGGTTACCGGATGACGGAGGCAGAAGGACTATGCCCCACTCGAGTGGAGCCATTGACTACACCTATTGATACACAAGCTACCCAACAAGATGCACCAAGCCCTCAAGCTAATGATAAAGGTCAAGCAAGTGATCAAGGCCAAGATCATGATCAAGGCCAAACTTCTCATCAAAGCCATGATCAAAGTCCCATCATTATTGAGAGAGCTCAACCTAGGGGTGATCCTTCACCCACTAATGATCAAGGCCGATATGAAGATGGACATGTATCCGATGAAGAAGGTGATTCTCAAGCAATATCCAAAGAATCTTTGGAGGAGATACTAGCTCGTAGAGCAAAGAGAAGGCTAGAGAATCTTGAAAGAGCAGGTCACACGGAGGACAAGATACTTGGGCAAGTTCATGGAAGGGTTGTCACTCGGAAGCAATTGGCGGATTTTAGCAAGGCTCATGCTTTTGTCTCTTTTATTGAACCCAAGCAGGTTTATGAAGCTCTCGAAGATCAAGATTGGCTTGAAGCCATGCATGATGAACTCAATAACTTCGAGCGCAACAAAGTGTGGAAGTTAGTACCAAGGCCCAAGGATTACAAGAATGTCATTGGAACCAAATGGGTGTTTAAGAACAAGCAAGATAAAGATGGTATTGTCATTCGCAACAAGGCAAGGTTGGTGGCTCAAGGGATTTCTCAGGTCGAAGGTGTTGATTTCGGTAAATCCTTTGCTCCTGTAGCTCGTCTTGAATCCATTCATATCTTACTTTCTTATGCATCTCATCATAATTTTAAATTGCAACAAATGGATGTTAAAAGTGCTTTCCTAAATGGTCCCATTAGTGAGTTGGTATATGTTAAGCAACCTCCGGGTTTCGAGGATCCCAACCACCCCGATCACATCTATAAACTTGATAAGGCACTCTACGGACTTAAACAAGCTCCACGTGCGTGGTACGAGCAGCTTAAAGAGTTTCTAGTGGATCGTGGGTTTAATGTTGGTTTAATCGATCCCACCCTCTTTACTAAGACGGTTGGAGGTCACTTATTCATATGCCAACTATATGTGGATGGCATCATCTTTGGATCTACTAACACTTTGTTCGATGAAGATTTTTGCAAGCTTATGACCGATAGGTTTGAGATGTCTATGATGGGAGAATTGGAGTTTTTCCTCGGCTTTGAAGTGAATCAATATTATGAAGGAACCTTCATCAAACAAGCTAAATACACTCAAGACATGCTCAAGAGATTCAATATGCATGATGCCAATCCTATGAAGACTCCCATGTCCACAACCACTTACTTGAAACCCGACCCCAACGGTAAAGAGGTAGATCAAAAGGTATACCACTCCATGATTGGCTCTTTGCTCTACCTTTGTGCATCTAGACCGGATATCATGTATAGCGTAAGTAAATGTGCAAGGTTTCAAGCCTCTCCGAGGCAAAGTCATTTGGAAGCGGTGAAACGAATCTTTTGATATTTAGTTCATACTCCAAATTTTGGTCTTTGGTATCCCAAGGGTTCAAGCTTTCAGCTCATTGGATATTCGGATGCGGATTATGCGGGAGAAAAGACGGATAGGAAGTCCACATCTAGGGCTTGCCAATTCCTTGGCCGCTCCTTAGTATGTTGGTCTTCAAAGAAGCAAAACTGCATTGCTCTCTCCATCACCAAGGCCGAGTATATCTCCGCGGCAAGTTGTTGTGCTCAATTGCTTTGGATGAGGCAAACCTTGAAGGATTATGGTATTCATTTTGACAAGGTGCCCCTTCTTTGTGACAATGAGAGTGCAATCAAGATCGCCTACAACCCCGTTCTCCGCTCCAAGACGAAGCACATTGAGATACGTCATCATTTTATTTGGGATCATGTTGAGAAAGGTGATATTTATCTCTCATATGTGTCCACCGAGGATCAACTTGCCGATATCTTCACGAAGGCCCTTGATGAACCAAGATTTCGAGCTTTGGGGAATGAACTAAATGTCATCGATTCTTCCAACTTCACTTGAAACCGTGCATATGTACCTTCATTATGCATGTTATTAGGTTTGGATGTAGGCATGGATATAGGGGGAGCGTTACTCAACACATGAGTATACACTCCTCTTATTATGCGAAAATCAATTCATCATTGCATATCTAGTCAATTTGTGACTTACTGTGCTTAATTGTGAGTAGTACTTTTGGACCCAAGATATATCTTCGCGGTGCCAAAGTACACACTCAAACATGGTGGCTAAGGCCACCTACCTTTGGTATTTTTGGCTCTTTCACGCGTATCATACTTCCCCCTTGACAACTCGTGCGGGTTCGGTTTTCTATCTCTTTTGCATCTTGCGAACCCCATCGAGTAATGTCTCCCGTACATCAGTGACTAAATTCCAACCTAAGCTTCCTTTACCCAAAACTTTATTCCATTCGTAATGCTCTTGTTTTCTGATTTTGGCGTACGTAAACTTGGTCCGGCGGAACCTCTGGTGAAACCACCGGAGGCTCCGCTGCTCATGTCCACCGGATCCCACCGGAAGCTCCGCTGGTGCAAATTTCTCAGCAGATCATACTGTAGTGTACTGTCTGGACAGGGGGCGGAACCTCCGGTGAAACCACCGGAGGCTCCACTGGGCAGGGAGCGGAGGCTCCGGTGAAACCACCGAAGGCTCCGCCCGGGGCATTTTTGCGGGATAAGATCTAGGGCGAGCAGGGGTCAACTAAGATCCAATCTTATTTTCCCCCACTCGCCATTCCTCTTCTCCCTCACAACCTCCGCCGCCCCCAAAGTCTCCGCCGCCGGAATCAGGTGCTTCACCGCTGGGAGCCGTCCTCCTTGCCTTGGACCATCCCAGGATCTTCTTCCTCCTTCCTTTACACCATGGATGGTGCGGGTATGTGATCTGTCTCTCTCATCTAGTTGATGGATGGGGATGTATAGGAGTTCCTTGTTCTTAACATGTAGATGTGTGGATTTGGATTTTGGGAGTAGAAGATCACGAGTACAAACCCTAGCAACCTAGATAGTGAGTATTAGGCTTGAATCGCTGTGGTTATTAGGGTGGATTTGTCATATGCCCTAACCCTTGTTATTCAACCCTAATACCATTTATATCTTTGTTCCTTGGTTATGTGTGTCTTCTAAGACTTGAGCATTACCTTTTCTTCATGCTATTCTTCCTATTTCTTTGTTATATGCTTCCGGCTCCAAAGGCAAGGGCCCGCGTCAAAAGAGCGTGGCTCGTCGCAAGGCTCCTAGGGTCTATGAAATTGAGGAAACCCTTGACCAATCTCAGCCCAAGCGCAAGAGGTTCCCGGCTACCGAGAAGAAATTGCCACAAAGGGAGAAGTCTGCTTCCCAGATGTCTGAGGCGGTGTTCATGAAAGAACGCTGCAAACATCCATATGTCATTGACCGCGACCGTTTGATGCCACAGTTCTGGGGTAAGGATCCTCGATTCCACACTAAATTTCAGAGCCAAATCTATCATGAGATCTTGATGAGGAAGCCCAAGGAGAATTTTGCTCCTCAACATGCTATTAATTTTGGGCATCTGGAGAGGAATCCCAAGTATTTTGGGGAGGCACTAGAGATTGTTGATTCCTTTGGACTTGCTCCCATCATGAGTGTTCAACATGATTATGATGAAGATTTAATTTTTCAGTTCTTGGCCACAGTGCATCTATCCAATGAGACAGAGCGTCACCTTATTTGGATGACAAAGGTACGACAACTGACTATCAAGTGGTCTGAAGTTGAAACTCTTCTTGGAGGATACCCGGATCATGGACCGTTTGCCGGTGGGGAGGAGTTTGACAATGGGTGGTTCCGTATTCATGCCATCAACACTCAATCTGTCTCCAAGGATCAACTCACCCCTCTGTATCACTAGAAGAAATTTGCAGTTGGGTTCGTCAAGGGTCTCTACCCCACTTATGATATCATGCTCTGTATCTATCGCGAGACCATCAACCCAAAGGCAGGGAATGTCGATGAGATCCAAGGCTTCCTCAAGAATCTTATGCTTTTCACTCATGAGAAGCGGCTTGCCGGTTCAACTCAGAAGCTCGATGTGATAGATTATGTGTGGAATGAGCTATGGCACGTGGTTATCAACCGCAAGAATGCTTGCTTTGGGCCCTGTATTATGAAGATCATCTTGCATGTGTGGGCGGATAAGTTCCCAGAAGAACCTTTTGATGATGCTAATTGGATCCCCCACATGGAGAAGAAACTTCTCATCAAGGACCACGCCAAGCCCATTGTGCATCCTACACCTACTCCTCGCAAGAACAAGGCCAAACCACGTGTTATCATTGATGAGGAGGAAGAAGAAGAGGCAGGTCCCTGTCGCCCTCCTCCTCCTTCTGACAATGCTTTCAAGTGGATGGAAAGGGCTCTCAAGAAGGTGTTCAAATTGAACAAGAAGATTGAGCAACGTCAATGGGAAGCCCACTATGATAAGGAGCTCAAGAACCGCAAAGAAGCCCAAGCAGAGCGTCAGTTTCATCGTGATGGTGGCGAGTCAGTGGAGTCCCCGGTGCTTCCTAGCATCACTAACTGGGACAAGTGGTAGGCCAAGGACTCTGCCGGGAATCCCATTGAGTGGTCTGACGAGGAAGAAGGAGAAGAAGTCACTAGCTCTCGCCGCCGTGCCCGCCCTCCGAGCTTGGATATCTCCTCCGAGTGATCTTCGGGGCGTTAGAATCGGTTTCTCCCTCTTATGGTATCTTGATGCCAAAGGGGGAGAGATATCTATCTATTAGTAGCGGGTATTCGCATGGGTCTCTCTCAAACATGTTTTTCGATTTGCATCTTTCGTTTGCTTGAGAGAGTTGGTCTTTCATTTGAAAACTTCGGTTGTTTAAATTATTAAGTGCTGTGAACCACGTATAATGCATTATGAGCTTGTGAACTTATTATCTTATGTCATGTGCTCACTATTATTCACATGTTTGTATATCCATTGTGTTTAAATTATCTCAACATGGAGGGAGCATATCTTTAGGGGGAGCTCCGTTCATGTTGTGTATTTAATTATGCAAATAGGGATGTTGTCATCAATTACCAAAAAGGGGTAGAATGAAAGGTCATCTTCCGTTTTGATAATTAAATGACAACATACCTATTGATCTAACGTTTACGTGTTATACATGAAAATGCCCAGGTTCATCAAAGATACATCCTCTAGGGGTTACGATTTTATTGGGTTTGAAAAGGGCTCAAAATGACAAAGCTAGGAAGTGGATTTTGCATGGAACAGAGGCTCTGGTGAAACCACCGGAACCTCCGCCCCAACCCTTTTCCTGTACTGCCCAGGCACGGGCCTCCAGTGCGGGTCCGGTGTGGGTTCCACCCAAACTGCGCTCTGGTGCATACGAGCGGAGGCCAGAGCGGAGCCTCCAGTGGACCTCCGGTGGGCGGAGCCTCCGGTGAAACCACCGGAGCCTCCACCCTCTCCACTGGCTCACTGGGGGGTTGGCCTCCGGTGGAGGGTCCGCCAAAATGGTGCTCTGCTGGATAAGAGCGGATCCTCCAGCGGAACCTCCGGTGCGCTTACGGTGGACGGAGGTTCCGGTGAAACCACCGGAGGCTCCGCCCTCTCAACTAGAGCGCTGGGGGGTTGGCCTCCGGTGGCGCCTCCGGTGGCGGCTCCGCTAAAACGAGGCTCTGTTGGATAAGAGTGGAGGCCCCACCGGAACCTCCGGTGCAGCTCCGGTGGGCAGAGCCTCCGCCAAAGCCACCGGACCCTCCGCCCCTATGGCCACAGCGCAAAAGGAATCTGGGTTGCGTGGTTGCGCGCATACAAAGACCACCGGAGCCTCCGGTGCTGCTGGAACTGCTCAAACGGCCACTTGTGGGAAGGGCTATAAATACCCCTTCCCCTACCTCATAAATGCCAAGCTTTTTCCCACTCTCTCTCCTAGCCATTAATGAAAGCTTCACCCACCTAGACCTCCCTCTCCATCCACCCACTCACTCCCATACTTTGTGGAGAGCTAGAGGAGACCTAGATCCACACTTCCACCAAAGGAATTTCGAATCCATCCACCACAACCTAGTAGATCTAGAATCCTACTTGAGGCCTAGAAACCTTAGTAGATCTTGTGCTTGTAGCTTCCACCTTGTTGCAAGAAGTTTCGGATTGCTTGAGAGCCCCCATCCATATTGTGGAGTGACCTTGAGCTCGTGTAAAGGTTTGGTCAACGCCTTCAAGTCGACCTAATAGTGGAAACGAGAATCTCCCTCACCGGAGAAGATCAAGGAGAATAAGGTGTGCACAACCGTGCTATTTAGGAGTGCCTAGGTGGCTCCCCACCTCTCCAATGTAGACGTACTTCTCATTGAGAAGGAACTACGGGAATCATATCCTTGTCTCCTTGTTTACACTTGTGGTTTATCTTGCTACCTTTCGTTTTACTTCCGTTGCGTATATTATCTTGTCCACATAGGTTGCTCACCTAGATGCACATATAGAGAACCTTATCTTATCTTGCTTAGCCCAACTAAAAGGAAAAGAAAAGAAAAATTGGTAGTCAACCTATTCACCCCCCTCTAGTTGACCATAGTGCACTTTCAACATGCCCATGGGATTTTTGTAAGCAGTTCTATAAGCCCACAGAGCATCATTAATTTCTTAGCCCAATTTTTTCTAGATTTGTTAACGGTCTTTTGCAAGATAGATTTGATTTCTCTATTTGATAATTCTACTTTCCCACTAGTTTGAGGATGATAGAGTGAAGCAATTCTATGATTAACATCATATTTAGCAAGGGTTTTTCTAAAACCACCATGAATAAAATGAGAACCCCCATCAGTCATAAGATATCTAGGTACACCAAACCTAGGGAAAATGATGTCTTTAAGCATTCTTAAAGAGGTTTCACCATCAGCACTTTTAGTAGGTATAGCTTCTACCCATTTAGTAACATAATCAACAGCAACAAGAATATGAGTATAGCCTTTTGAAGGAGGGAAAGGACCCATAAAGTCAAAACCCCAACAATCAAACGGTTCAATAACAAGAGAATGATTCATAGGCATTTCATTACGTCTAGAAATATTTCCAACCCTTTGGAATTTATCACAAGATAAAACAAATTTTCTAGCATCTTTAAAGAGAGTAGGCCAATAAAAACCTGATTGTAGAACTTTATGCGCAGTTCTATCTCCAGCGTGATGTCCTCCATAGGCACTACTATGACATTTTCTCAATATCTCTTGTTGTTCATTTTCAGGAACACATCTTCTCATAATACCATCAACACCTTCTTTATATAAGTGTGGGTCATCCCAAAAATAATGCCTCAAATCATAGAAGAATTTTCTTCTTTGCTGAGCTGTAAAGATAGGAGGAAAATACTTTGAAACAATAAAGTTAGCATAATAAACATACCATGGACTCTTTTGAGAGCTCACTTATATTGTAGCTAACTGTTCATTAGGAAAACTAACATTAACAGGAATAGGGTCATCAGGGATATTTTCTAATCTAGACAGATTATCAGCGACATGATTTTCGGCACCCTTCCGATCCACAATATGTAAATCAAACTCTTGTAAAAGAAGCACCCATCTAATAAGCCTAGGCTTAGCATCTTTATTTTCCATAAGTCACTTAATAGCAGCATGATTAGTATGAATAGTAAATTTAGAATCAACAATATACTGCCTAAATTTATCACAAGCAAAAACTACAACTAGGAATTCTTTCTCAGTGGTAGCATAATTCTTTTGAGCAGCATCAAGAGTTTTACTAGCATAATGAATAACATTTAACTTCTTGTATACCCGTTGTCCAAGAACATCTCCTACAACATAATCACTAGTATCACACATAATTTCAAATGGTAAATTCCAATCAGGTGGTTGAACAATAGGGGCAGATATTAAAGCCTTCTTTAAAATTTCAAAAACTTCTTTACAATCTTCATAAAAAACAAATGGTACATCTTTTTGAACAAGATTAGTAGGAGGTTTTGATATTTTAGAGAAATCTTTAATAAACCTTCTATAGAAACCAGCATGACCAAGAATACTACGAATACCTTTAACATCCCTGGGACAGGGCATTTTCTCAATAGCTTCAACCTTAGTTCTATAAACTTCAATACCTCTTTCAGAGATTTTTTGTCCAAGAACAATCCCTTCATTAACCATAAAATGGCATTTCTCCCAGTTAAGAACAAGATTAGTCTCCTCACATCTCTGCAAAACTTTATCAAGATTCTGCAAACAATTATAAAAGAAGTTCCATAGACGGAGAAATCATCCATGAAAACTTCCACAATTTCTTCACAAAAACCATGAAAGATAGCAAACATGCATCTTTGTAAGGTAGCAGGAGCATTACATAAACCAAAAGGCATACGTCCATAAGCATAGGTTCCATAAGGACAAGTGAAAGTTGTTTTCTCTTGATCAAGCTTTTTAACAACAATTTGAGAAAACCCAGAATAACCATCAAGAAGAAGAAATTAGTTTTGTTAGACAACCTTTCTAACATTTGATCAATAAAAGGCAAAGGATAGTGATCTTTCTTAGTGACTTTGTTAACCTTCCTAAAATCAATGCACATCCTATAACCAACTACTACTCTTTGAGGAATAAGTTCATTATTTTCATTTGGCACAACAGTCATCCTTCCTTTCTCAGTGACACAATGCACAGGACTAACCCATGTACTATCAGCGATAGGATAAATAATACCAGCGTCAAGGAGTTTCAATACCTCATTTCTTACCACATCTTTCATCTTAGGATTTAAACGGTGTTGATGCTCAACAACTGGCTTTGCATCAGGTTCAATATTAATAGCATGCTGACATATAGTAGGAGAAATCCCTTTCAAATCATCAAGAGTATAACCAATAGCACCTCTATGTTTCCTCAATATCCCAGTAATCTCTCCTCTTCTTTATCAGAAAGTTGAGAACTAATAATAACATTATATAATTTCTTATCATCAATATGAGCATATTTAAGATTATCAGGCAAATGCTTTAAATCAAAAACAGGATCTTCCTTGGCTAGTAATGTTGTACCCAAGTCTTCCACAGGTAAATTATGTTTCAGCATTGCTGGCTGATATAGGAAAATCTCATCAATTTCATTCCTTTCTTCCATAAAGACATCAGTTTCGTGGTCTTCCATGTATTGCTGTAAAGGATTATTAGGAGCAAGATCAATAACAGCCAATCGTTCAACTTTATAATTTTCACTAGGCAATTCCACTTCATAAGGTGCTTTAGCAAATTTGGAGAAATTAAATTCATAAGACTCTCCATCAAACTTTGTAAGAATTTTCTCCTTTTTACAATCAATAACAGCACCACAAGTACTTAAGAAAGGTCTACCAAATATAATAGGACAAGTATCACTAGCAGTAGTGCCTAGTACTAGAAAATCAGTAGGATACTTAGTTTTACCACACAAGACCTCCACACCTCTAACAATACCAATTGGAGAAATAGTTTCCCTATTAGCAAGTTGAATAATCACATCAATGTCTTCAAGTTCACAAGAACCAATTTCATGCATGATTTCTTTATAAAGCTCATACGGAATAGCACTAGAACTAGCACCAGTATCACACAAACCATAATAGCAATGATCACCTATCCTAACAGATAGCACAAGAACACTAGGATTCCTAGATTTACTACGATGGGAGACAATATTAGAAGCATCTTCACAAAATATAATGTGTCCCTCTTCTACATTTTCCGAAACAAGGCCCTTTACTATTGGTACTGTAGGTTCTACAGTTATTTGTTCCTCAGGTTCTACAGGTTTCCTTGCACTTTTATTAACCACACTAGCTAACATCGAGTGTTCTTTTACCTTAGCAGGGAAAGGCATTTTCTCAATATAAGATTCAGGCACAATAGAACCAACAGTATGAACTTTTATATCTCTAGCAGGAACACAATTAATAGTATCTTTATAAGGTGCATGGTACTTGTCCCATTCCGTTTTAGGAATGTCAAAATAATAAGAAAAATCCTTATATAAGTTTGCAACAACTTGAGAATCAAGACCATAAGCACTACTAACATTATGAAAATCATCGAAAGACATAAAGGTTTTAATGCATTCATAATCATAATTTATACCTGAGTTTCTACCTTTGTCATTCTCCCATGCTTCAGTGTTTTCTTGAATATGGTCAAGAAGATCCCATTTAGCTTCATCCTTCATACGTGTAAATGATCCAGAACAAGAAGCATCCAATAAATCCTTATCATGAAGAGGAAGCCTTGCATAAAAATTATTAATAGCGATATTACTGGGGAGCTCATGAATGGGGCATTTGAGCATTAGTAACTTCAATATACCCCATGCTTGGGAAATACTCTCTCCGTTGTGAGGCCAAAAATTATATATATAATTCCGATCTCTATGGATTTTACTTGGAGGATAAGATTTAGAATAAAACAGAGGTACAATTTCCTCCCATTCAATAGTCTGGCTATTTTTCAGCAGCTTGAACCTTTCAGATGCTCGACCTGTCAATGATATAGATAATAATTTCCTCTTCACTTGGCTCATTGTAATACCTGCACACTTGAACAACTTGCATAATTCATGTAAAAAGAGCAAATGATCACCATGATGGACATTTCACCTGAATAGCAGTTATCCATAACATGTTTAACAATCTTTATAGGTATTTTATAGGGACCATATCATCGTGCAGTGGGTCACTTACTACCCTATTAGTGGCAGCAGTGCCCGCAAATAGGGACTCAAAAGGAGTTCCAAACATAGTGTGATAAAGCAGTAAACAGAAATAAAAATAGCACTTACAACAGAAGCTTCCTTTATCAATTCCACTTCCCAATAGCGCTTCACTCCCCGGCAACGGTGCCAGAAAATAGTCTTGATGACCCACAAGTATAGGGGGTGTATCGTAGTATTTCCGATAAATAAGAGTGTCGAACCCAACGAGGAGCAGAAGGTGTTGACAAGCAGTTTCGAAGAAGGAATAACTATAAATACTGGAAAACAGATTTGTAGGGTTTTTTGATATTGCAGATAAATAAAGTACGAGTAAATAAAATGCAGTAATAATAATTGCAGCGAGTGTCCCAATCCTTTCTTCAGCAAAGGACAATCCGGTGAGTTTACTTATGGTTAACAAACGTTCTCGAGGACACATGGGAGGTTTCTGTCAAGTGCTTTTGTTCTATGCAGCTGAATAACTTTGGTGTTTTGATAAGTGTTGTCTGGGCGAATCTATGCTAATGTACCGTCCCATCCAAGACTAATACATACTTGTGATTATACCCCTTTCAAGCATCCGCAACAACAAGAATGTAATTAAGAAATAAATCTAACCATGGCTTTAAACTCCACGATCCTACGCTCCCTCTTGTAATGGTTTCCTAACGGGGGTTTAGGTTTCTCTCACTCCGGCAACCCCACAATTAGTAGCCAAATACACAATGCATTCCCCTAGGCCCATAAATGTGGAAGTATCATGTAGTAAACGTTCACATGACACCACTAGAAGAATAACACCACAACTTAAATATCAAACATTAATATTATTCAACATTACTTCACTACTAACAACTTGACTTCTCTCATGTCCTCAAGAACAGCACGAACTACTCACAACACATCATATGGATCATAATCAGAGGTGATATAGTGGATGATAACAATCTGGTCATAAAGTGCAAACACCGATAAATCTCACAAGCATCAACTACTAACAAGTAATCCACACCGGGAGAGAAATCTAATGCAAAACAATGATAGAGGCCCCTAATTGTTACAGCGTGATGAAGGTGGATGATGAGGGTGATGGTGTTGGTGGTGATGACGGTGACGATGACGATCTTGATGATGCCCGGAACGATGACGGTGATTTCCCCTCTCCGGAGAGGAATTTCCCCGGCAGATTTCTCCCTGCAAGAGAGCTTTTCTCTCTCGGGTGTTTTCCGCCCCGCAGCGGCGGCGGAATAATTCTTCGAGGATGTAATGAGGCTTAGGGTTCCCTCAGGGTCAGGGGGCCAAAGATGACCCCCGGAGGTGGGCCAGGTGAAAGATCAAGAGGTTAACTAGAGGGGGTGAATAGGTTAACTACAAATTTTAACTTCTTTTTCGAGTTAACAAAATAGTGCTCAAATATAGATTTCTATATTATGCAACTAGGTGAACAATCCTATATGTTGAGCAAATACAACTAGCACAAGGTGAATATATGACTAAGCTAGTAGCAACAAGTAAAGGTAAGTTGAGGAATAACCGAACACAATGACGTGGAGATTTATCCCGAAGTTCACTTTCCAATGGAAGCTAATCTCCGTTGGAGTGGTGCGGTGCCACCAAAGTGGAACACCGAGTAGCCCTCAAATGGCACACTGTATCTCCTTAGAGTCCTTCCACTGATGTGGAGAGGTTCTAATCACTATGTTGCCGTTGAGGTTGACAGCTAGAACCTTTACAAGGATGAGGCACACTCCACAACTTTGGAGGGTCCTCACCAAATCCCCGGAGCCACCAAGACACTGGGAAGAAAGATCCACGGGCACAAGAGCCACAGGGACAACAACAAGGCTCCAAACTCCAATGATCTAGAAGCTACAAGGTTCTTGGCTCCAATGAACCAAGAACAACAAGATCCCTAGGGGATGAGTGGGTTGATGACGAATCGGCTTGGTGAAGTTGTAGATCTAGATCTTCTCCTCCAAATTCCAAGAGATCAATGGCTTTGGTTGGGTATTTGGGGAGAACCTTGAGCTTGGAGGTGGTCAACAATGGTGGAGAGAGAATGCTTGTTTGACACCTCCAAAAGGTAGGAGACAAGTCCTATTTATAGTGGGGGGAAGAAAGTGGCCGTTGGGGGAATCTTTGTGCTGCACAGAGTGGCCGGCCTGGCCAGCTGGGAGGCCGGCCTGAGTGCAGGGAGCCCGGCCTGTGCGCAGAAGGCCCGGCCTGGGCCGGCTGCTAGGCCGGCTGCCATACAGAACACCCCGGCCTGGAGCCCGGCCTAGACCGGCTAGGCAGCGCCCGACCTGCGCAGGGGAGAGCCCGGCCTGGGCTGGCCACCAGGCCGGCCACCTAACAGAGCCCCCCGGCCTGAGCCCCGGCCAGGCTGGCTGTCAGGCCGGCCAGGCAGTTTCTTCCTTACTTCTTCCCTTCAAATTCTTCTTCCTCCTTCTTATTTCTTTGACCATTTTCTTCAACAAACAAATGTTTTGACTTGTTTTTCTTTCTCCATTTTTGTGCACTCATAGATTTGTATAATTGTCATTTGTTCCCTAGAACACTTAAGCACAATGGTCAAATACTTCCAAGTGTTGTAATCAATCATCAAAAACTAGGATTAGGAAACATGTCCTTTCAATCTCCCCCTTTTTGATGTTTGATGACAACATATGGATCTAGAAAATAAATTGATTGAAGAATTTGTGAGGTAGAAGAATATAAATAAGCTCCCCCTATGTGTGTGACCATAATCATAAATTGTGTTATCATATTGAGGGTACACATATGTGGGGCCATTTAAATCTTACTACATGTTATATTGCAATTATAATCTCTAGAGCTATATGTGTTTCCAACATTGCTTCATGATATAGGATTAAACATCTTCAGCTCTAGGAATTTATCTATTCAATCCATTGACATTTTATCATCATAATAGGGTAGAATATGTATCCATAGCAACAAATTATGTATGAAGGAATATGTTATCAGCTCACCATACTTCTCACCAAGAAATGAATATATCTAGGATAACCATAATATGGATATTTCGAGAATGACATAGTCTTCAACATAGAATAGATATCCCGCAAACATAGTCTTCAACATAGAATAGATATTCCACAAACAACATAGTCTTATGATAACATAGATAAATAACAACCATAAACCAAATAGGAAGTTCAACTAGAAGAAGAAAAATGGCAAATGGATGCATTCTATGCAAATGCAAAGATCACTAAGATAATTCTCCCCCTTGGCATCAAGCACCAAAAAGGGAGAACTCAAATCTCGAAGTCCTCGTCATCTGGATCATCGTTGTCCTCATCCTCATCATCATCATTGTAACATCCCAAGTAAGAAAATCTCCCCCTAGAATGTTTTGTTTCTTGTTTTATTATTGCTTTGCATCATGTCATCATAATTGCCTTTTGTTGCATTTGAATTGAATTGTTTCCATTTGATTTCTATATGAAATTCCAAACAAAACATTCAAATCATTTGTCATACTTGTGATGTTACCTGTTTTAACTAAAAAACTACAAAACAACCAACAATTGTTTCCACCAAAATTGTTATCAAAAACTTAATTTTGGCTAAACTTTCAATTATGTCTTTTGATACCAAATTGCTCAACTCATTTTAATTTCCAATAAATAGCATCAATTGAATTTATTTGGAAAAACAAAAGTTTGTTTTCAAGTGCTATTACAAAACTTAATCGATGAAAACATTGTCCCAAATTTTGCTAAACTCTAACACCAATGGTTTCTCTCTTTATCCAAATCTGCACAAAAAAAAAATAATAAACACAAAAAAAATAGAGAGAGAGAGGGATAAGAGAGGAGCCAGCCCACTCTGGGTCCAGCCCAACCTACCCTAAAGGCCCATACCCCCCCACGTTCTGTATCTTCTTCCTCCGTACATTGTACGAACTGCATCCATGGTGGACACGTCCGCACCAGAGAGAAGCAACGGCGATCCGAGCCTCCACCTCCCCTATAACCCTAGCCCTAGGGCTCCCCCGTGCCCTAGTCTTCTTCCTCCCTCTTTTTCCCTCGAGCGCCGCAGCTCCTTCTCTCTCTGGCTGCTCGCTCCTCTCTGTACCGAAGCTCCATCACCGCCTACCCTCTCCGGCTCGCCGCCGGCGCCCTGGTGCCCGCCCGGCCGCGCTAGGGCCGGGAACGGAACCGGCGTTGCGACCTCTTCCTCGCCGTGGTCTCCGTTTTCCCCGAAGTCCACCGGACCACCGCTGCCATCCCAAGTTCGCCGCCGGCCGCACTCCTCCTGCACCGATCGCTCCTCCTCCAACTCCTCTCGGTAAGCAGTCGCTCTTCCTCCCGCTCTCTCCGCTCCCTCTCCGCCTCGCCCGGGCCCACGGCCCCGCCGGCAGCCGCACGCTCCGGCCACCCGCGGCAGCCCACCGCGGGCAGCGCGAGCGGCAGCGCTCGCCGTCCGCCCTGCTCCCTGTCGCTCGCCATCGCTGCCTGCACCTGCACGCACAAGCAGATGCAGAAAAGTTCAGTTATCGTTTATCGGAAGGTTATCTTCCTTCGCACCACGTACCTGACAAGAAACTGAAACCAGCCCGATTGGCCAACGAACCGTGCGCCCAAGGCCTAGCTCCCTGGTTCGAATCCCAGGGGAGGCATTTGCCTCCCCCTTTTTTTCCTTCTGCGCGCGCCCCGCGTGGGCCCCGCCCGTCAGTGGCTCTGCAAGCCACATCATCTTCTAACCGCCACGCTGGCCACGGCCCCGCGGGTCAGTGGCTGGGGTTAGCCCCGTGGCTGTACCAAAAGGATAACAAAACATTTTTCTGTTTGTTTTCTATTTTCTGTAAAATGGCAGAATAAACACCACATTTTAAAAATCAATAACTTTTGATATATAAGTCTAATAAATAAAACATGTATATGTTTTCTGCCCCAAATTTCATAATCTTTCCAAATAACTTATTTGTGTGCTGTTTTGAGTTTTCAAAATACATTTAAAATTCAAATTGGAATAATTCAAATGCTAGTTTATAAAATCAATAACTAATTATTTATTAATCCAATAAATGCAAATAAAATATGTTTTCCATACCATTTTAAATAACCTATTCAAATATAATTTTTGTTTTCTGTTTTGAATAATTAAAATTGCCTAAACAATTTAAATCTTGTTTAATTCAATTAAAAAATTGTTTAATATTGTTTAATTCATAATTAAATAATCCAAAGTCCAATTTCAAAATGTGAAACATGTAATCCAACTAAAATTTGATAACCCTTTCAAATATCAACTTTGTTATTTGTTTTGCACACTTTAACTTGTTGAAAACAACAAATACTTGTGTGACATCAATAAGGAACCAAAAATTCTTAACATGACAAATAAAATCCCACACTTGTTTTCTTCCTTTTCCATTTGCATCTAATATTGTTTACTTATTATTTTCATCATGCATGCATCATGTTTAACTACTTACACTTGTTAATCAAATGTAGATCATTGCTTCAACCTAAACCATTTGCATCCATATGCAATTCACATTGCATATGGGTCCAATTAAATTGTGTTGCCTTGTCAAGTAGTTTACTTGGATGCATCTATTAACATGACATGCATCATCCCATGGTTGTGCATCCTATGCCATGTATTGATTGTTCGTCTCTTTCGATTGTGTGTTTGCTTCTTCTCGCTTTAGACGACGACGTTGAGACCGAAGGGACGTACGGTACCCCTTCTAAGGATTTTTGCTCAGTACCAGGCTACTGGGTTTGCAGGCAAGTTATCACTCACATGAATCATCGAGTTCTCTTCCACACTTGTTGTCGATACTATCCTTTTGTCTATTATTGCTAGCCCTATGTATCGTTGCTTGTTCCCCGAACCTATCACATGATACCCTAAACCAATGATATTGCCCCACCTCCATACCTACAGCCATTGCTTGTGCCTGTTCTCATCTAGCATGCTTAGGGTTGCTTTTGCTCGAGTCTGTTGTCGGTTACTTCTTTTACTATTATTATTGTACCGGGGGCTCGAATTTAATCAATCAATCCTGTTAATTGCTACTGGTAATAATAATTTGATGATAAGGCACCGGCAGGAGGCCCTAAGTGGTTTTGAGGCCTGCTAGTGTCGACCCTAATAGGAAAAGGGTCTTGTCTACTGATCCATGATGAGCGTGCTCACCGCATCCGGGTGGTAGTATGGGACCCCCCTCGACTTAGACTTGATCTGCAGTTTGTCCGAAGAGCCACACTTAGTTCGGGTGTTCCATTTGCTCCTTGCATAATGGGAGGTACCCCCATTGGTTACTGGTGATGATGATGATGCATATAGGGCGAGGCCTGTGGTGCCGGGGGGTGTGGTTTTCACCCTTGCGCTTAGGTTAGGCGGACTGGCCGGGACCTTATAGCTCCGTGGCTCCTAGGATGAATTGTAGAGATGGTTTGGGTCGTGTCAAGTCCACCTAAGTTTTAGTTGGTGGCTTGAGTGTGTACGGGTACTGGAGCACACCCTGCAGGGATAAATCTTCTCGAGAAGCCGTGTTTTCCGCGGTTATGGATTACTTGGTGAAAGTACTGGCTAACAAGTACCCAGGACAACTTAAACATAATGATCAACCATGTATCACCCAATGCTAAATAACTTGACTAGTAATAGGTTATTCACACAATAACTTGACTCATCTTTAATACAACGGTGTGAGTTATCCTCGGATTGCTTCTTCGGATAAGGGGCGAGATCCAGGATGGGTTTGTTTGAAGTTATCTTTCAGTTGGTCACAATTCCTCGATCTTATCTTTCCTGTTAGCCGGAACTAGTAGTATCTTCTGTAGTTGGTTAGAGCAGCCCGCGACAGCTTTTATAATACCTATCTTCTTCCGTTGAACCCAAGCATCCCGGCTTGTGTTGACGAGTAACTCCTTGATGAAATGTGAGTCTTGCTTGCCAGTACTTGGATGTACTGACCCCGTTGGGGCTGTGGTTTACGCAGACTTCGACTACGACTACGAGGATCACCAGGATGGCTACTTCGTGGAGTTTGACGAGACTGCAGACGAGTAGATAGCTGGACCTCGGGCAGGATCCAGGAACTACGTGGATGGGCTTCGTCCTCTTTATTTTCCCCGGATTCTTAAGCCTTTTGGTTTTGTCTGTACTCAGACCTGTTGAATGCTTCCGCTGCTATGTAATGATGCTATGTTGGGACATGTGTCCTCTGTATGAGTGTATTTGCTATTCTCTGCCTTAGTGAAGGCTATTTGCAATCTTATTTCAATCTTTTGTGTCTTAGAGATATGTTGTGGTATCATTCCGTTTAACGCTGTTGACGTACCATGTGTGATTGGTATGAAGTACGTCGACAGTAGTGCCTATGGTCTCTAGTGGATAGTTTACATCGACGGTGGAATAGCAGGGCTTGTGTTGTCGCGCATAAGCGCAGGCCTACCAGGAAGCTGGGACGTGGGAGCAGTTATGCCCCATAATCCAAGCATCTGCTATCCAGTTCGGCCCGATGAGTATCCCCTAGAAACCAGGGTGCGACAAATGGTATCAGAGCCTGTCTGCCTGTAGGATCCATTTTTACTGGTCGCAGTTGAGTCTAGAAACTATTTTGTAGCTATATAGGAAAAAGGAAACGTGAGAGTAGGAATTCTGCCATTTTATTTCTTTCCCCACCCACCCTCTCTTTTTCTGGTAAGGAAGTGCAACGTTGTTTTTCTCTTCTCATCTAAACTTTCAAGTTAGGATTTCACGTGTTCTGGGTTCTTCCGTAGTACCTCAGGTGTTTGTGGTCTCCTGTTTCCCAGTTGTTGCTTCGACATCGTCCTTCACAAATCTTCTCTTTCGTGGTTAACCTCCATCCGTGTTGTTCCGGAGATTTTTCTTCTTCAACACCGCACCCGTGTGGTACTCGAACCATTTATGGTGAACGTTGAGGGTAGTATATGTTTGATCCATGCTACCTTCTTACCGTCTGAAGTAATCCTTTTAAGCACTTATATTGGATTTTGTTATCCGGTTACTGTGTTAATCTTGGTATCCTCTTCAGGATGGAAAGTGGTGACGAAGAACCCACACTGTCACCTGAGATGGGGAAAGTGTTGTCTCAGATGACGCAAGTTATAAAGCAGATGCAGCAGAACCAAGACCTTGGGAATAATGGCAACACCCGGGTGTCTATTCGGGAGTTCCTTGAGCTCAATCCGCGCACGTTTGATACCGCCTCCGAGCCATTGGATGCTGATGACTGGCTCCGTGAAATGAACCGTACTCTTGTGGTAGCTCATGTGGCTGACGAGGACCGTGTTCCTTACGTGACCTACCTTCTCCGTGGACAATCTATGTCTTGGTGGGAGAATTTCCAAGAAATGAGAGGTTCTAGTGTGGCGATCACATGGGAGGATTTCAAGCAAGCCTTCGTGCGCCATCACATTCTCGATGGGCTCATGGAGAAAATGCGTGAGGAATTCTATTCTTTCACACAAGGCAGTTTGGACGTTCTCGAATACCAAAGAGAGTTCAATCGTCTGGCTCGCTACGCCGGAGATGAAATCTCCACGGAAGCGAGAAAGATGGCAAAGTTCCGTAGGGGTCTCAACCCGGAACTCAAGTACGCTCTCACCAACGTCAAGGCCAAGAATTTTGAGGACCTCGTCAACATCGCTCTAAATGAAGAGCATGGGCGCAAGTTGGTTGAGGAATCTCGTAAGCACTCTCGTGAACAGGCTAATCTTTCAAAAGCTATCATGCCTCCACAAAAACGAAGAGTTTGGGTTCCATATACCACTCCAACACCGCCCATCTACTTGCCAAGCCCGGCAGGAATTCTTCCCCGCCCTCCCACCCCAGTGGTATCTTTAGGAGGTGCTCCATCTCAGCCAAGACCAACAACTCCTCGTTCTGATGTTACATGCTACAAGTGTGGACAGCCGGGCCACTATTCCGATAAGTGTCCGCAAAGGCACCTCTTTCCACCTCCACCTCGCCACAGGTCGACCCCGACAAGAATACGTGGTCCTCCGTTGGGTTGCTACAACAGCAACGACCTTGGCGTGAGAACCGTTAAGGTGAACCATGTCAAGGCCCAGGGAGCAGAAGAATCTCCAGAGGTTGTAATGGGCACACTTCTTGTGAACTCGTTTCGTGCTAAAGTCTTGTTCGATTCTGGTGCTTCACACTCTTTCATCTCCCAATGCTTTGCAAACAACAGTGAAATCAACTTCGAACAGTTGTCTATCCCTCTCCTAGTGAAATCACCGGGATCTAGCTGGCAAAGCAATAAAGTTAGCCAGAACATCGAGATCACAATTGGAAACCTTCCATTCCAGGCATCTTTGATAGCTCTCCACTCTTCAGATATTGATGTCATTCTTGGGATGGATTGGTTGGTAGCCAACAAAGCAGTCATTGATTGTCCTGCTAAGTCTGTCAAAATCACACACCCTTCTGGCCAGATAGTCTACTTCCATGCTGAAAATCCAGTTGCTCAACTCTACACTCTCAATGCAAATCCTCTACCATCTATTGAAACTATTCCGGTGGTTTGTGATTTCCCTGATGTCTTTCCAGAAGAATTGCCAGGAATGCCTCCTGACAGAGCAGTTGAGTTCGTGATCGAACTTGAACCAGGCACTGCTCCAATCTCTAAGCATCCATACAAGATAGCTCCTCCTGAACTGAAGTTGTTGAAGGAGCAAATCGATATGTACATGGAGAAAGGTTACATTCAACCTAGTTCCTCGGCTTGGGGATGCCCAACTCTGTTCGTTGCGAAGAAGGATCAAACAAAGAGACTCGTGGTTGACTATCGTCCTCTCAACGAGAAAACAATCAAAAACAAATATCCAATTCCTCGTATCGATGATCTGTTTGATCAACTTGCTGGAGCCTCAATATTCTCCAAGCTGGACTTGAGAATGGGTTACCATCAAATAAAGATCAGAAAGGAAGATATTCCAAAGACAGCTTTCACCACTCGGTACGGTCTATATGAATACACCGTCATGTCCTTTGGTCTCACCAATGCACCGGCGACATTCTCCAGACTAATGAATTCTGTCTTTCATGAATACCTCGACAAGTTCGTTGTGGTATATCTTGATGATATTCTGGTCTACTCAAAATCCGAGGAAGAGCATGGAGAACATCTTCGTCTCACTCTAATGAAACTTCGCGAGCATCGTCTATATGCCAAATTCTCCAAATGTGAGTTCTGGATTCCAGAAGTTGCTTATCTTGGTCATGTCATCTCTGCCAAGGGCATAGCCATTGATCCAGAAAAGGTTAAGGCAATTGTTGATTGGAAACCTCCTAAGACGGTGAAGCAAGTCAGAAGTTTTCTTGGTTTGGCTAGCTATTGTCGTCGCTTCGTCCAAAACTTCTCCAAGATTGCCAAACCTCTCACTGATCTCACAAAGAAGGACAAGAAGTTCGTTTGGTCTCCACAATGTGATGAAAGTTTCAACCTCCTCAAGACTAAACTCACTTCTACACCAGTTCTGGTTGGCCCAGATACTACCAAACCTTTCCAGATATTCTGTGATGCTTCTCTCCAAGGTCTAGGAGCAGTTCTTATGCAAGAACGTCAAGTTGTGGCTTATGCTTCACGTCAGTTGAACCCACATGAGCAAAACTATCCCACTCATGATCTTGAACTCGCAGCAGTTGTGTTTGCCCTCAAGAAATGGAGGCAATACTTGTTGGGTAATCGCACTGAAATCTTTTCCGATCATAAGAGTCTGAAATACATCTTCACTCAACCAGATCTAAACCTCAGGCAAAGGAGATGGATTGAAAAGATCAAAGACTTCGATCTTACCATTTCTTACACTCCAGGCAAGGCTAATGTTATGGCCGATGCTCTCAGTCGCAAGTCGTATTGCAATAATCTCATGATCATGGAAAGCCAACCTCCTCTTCATGAAGAATTCCAGAAGCTGAACCTTGGTCTTGTTCCTCAAGGTTATCTTGCAAACTTGACAGCCAGTCCAACTCTCGAGGACAAGATTCGTTCTGAACAACTTCGTGATGCTGAGATCAAGAAGATTGCAAATAACATCAAAGCAGGCAATGTGAAGTATGAGTGCTTCTCAATGGATGACAAGGGAACTGTGTTCTTCGAAGGACGCATTGCGGTTCCTCAAGTTCAAAGTCTCAAAGATGTTATTCTCAAGGAGGCTCATGAAACTCCTCTCTCCATACATCCTGGAAGTACAAAGATGTACCAGGATCTCAAGACTCTGTATTGGTGGTCTGGCATGAAACGTGAAATTGCTCAATACGTTTCTGAATGCGACGTTTGTCAACGTGTTAAGGCAGTTCATCAGAAAACAGCCGGTCTTCTCCAACCGCTAAAAATTCCTGAGTGGAAGTGGGACATGATCGAAATGGACTTCGTCACTGGTTTTCCAAAGTCCAAGAAGGGCAACGATGCAATCTTCGTTGTTATTGATCGTCTCACTAAGGTAGCTCACTTCTTTGCTGTCAAAGAAACTATCTCAGCTAGCCAGTTAGCAGAGCTCTACACAACAAAGATTGTTCCGCTTCATGGTGTTCCATTGGAAATAAGCTCAGACCGTGGAAGTATATTCACTTCTCATTTCTGGAAGAGTTTTCAAGAAGCATTGGGCACCAAACTTCTGTTCAGCACGGCTTATCACCCTTAGTCTCAAGGGCAAGTCGAAAGAGTCAATCAGATTCTCGAGGATATGCTCAGAGCATGTGGTCTCTCCTTTGGCATGAAATGGGAGGAATGTCTTCCATATGCTGAATTCTCCTACAACAACAGCTTCCAGGCAAGCCTAGGCATGGCACCGTTTGAAGCACTCTATGGCCGCAGATGCAGGAGTCCAATCAATTGGTCTGGAGCTGGTGAACGTTCACTCTTAGGCCCTGACATTGTTAAGGAAGCCGAGGAGAAAGTTCGCATCATTCGTGACAATCTCAAGATTGCTCAATCTCGTCAGAAGAGCTACTATGACAGCAAGCACAGGGATATGATTTATGCACCTGGTGACAAAGCATATCTCCGTGTAACTCCCCTCAGAGGCACTCATCGTTTTGGTGTGAAAGGAAAGCTGGCACCAAGATACATTGGTCCTTTCAACATCCTCTCAAGGCGTGCAGAAAATGCTTATCGTCTTGAAATTCCAGAAAAACTAGCCAAGGTGCACGACGTGTTTCACGTGTCACAGCTCAAGAGGTGTTTCAAAGATCCAGATCGTGCAGTTGATCATGATTCCATTGAACTGCAAGATGATCTATCTTACGAGGAGCACCCTGTTCGTATTCTCGATGAGACCGAGCGTAAGACTCGCAACAAGAGCACCAAGTTCTTGAAAGTGCAATGGTCGCATCATTCCGATAAAGAGGCAACGTGGGAGACCGAAGAGGATCT